>CM033619.1:11846020-12502417 GCA_019453435.1 Rhinogobius similis
AAAACATTATTATTAATAGGGAAACTCTTCCAAACTCAGCCTCGTCTTGCCACATTTGGGAAATACAAAGGCAGAATCCTGTTTAATGTTTGTGTGCCTGCTTGATTACATTCCTCCTAATTCATAAATCGAGAATGTTCTTTTGTAAACTGTTACTCGCACTTGAGCACAGTTTTCCCTGTCCAGTTGTGTTAGTCCTACAGCTATATAGAGTATTATTTTAGCTATTGTTTTGTATTTTCAGCTAATAGTAACCAGAAACAGTAACCAGGAAAGCATAAATTAACAACAAAAATAAGTAAATACTTTCCAGAAATAAATAAAAAATGGATTTGAAGGTGTGCATGCGAGATAAAAAAATAAACTGCTAAATGAAAATGTGGCTCATTGCACACTCTGAGGCAATGAAACGACTTCATGAAGAGATACGCAGAAAGCATACCATTAATCATTTGGTACTGTGAGTGCAGATATTTAATAACAGTGTTAAAAACCAAGCTATCTTCTCATAATCCACATGACAGGTCGCTTTGTGTTTCTCCATTCAAAGAACTGTGGCGGATTTTCTTCATTGAATTGTTGGTTATTTTGGTCTGAATGACTCAATTATGCCTCAGCTTTAATATCAGTGTGTTCAGTGGTTCATGTGAGGACAGATGGTGAAGACCCACACACGGGCTATTTGCACCAACGCTTCACTGAAGACAGGTTTAATTTCACCAAATAATGAGAGACACATAGATGCATTTACAATTATGGTTGGCATATGTTTTTCTATTGGTAATGATTCTGACTGCACTTTTCTTTGTGTATAAAAATGTATTAATTCATGCATTTGCTAATTTAACAATAGGAATATCTGTGTTTCGTTAAATTCAATGATGTTTTAGGCCCTGGCTATATGTATATGAATAGTTTATTTACCCAGTTAAAATAAAAATAAATCTTTGTCCACCAGTTCATTCATATTATTGATTGGGGATAATTGCATACTAAATAAATGCTGTTTCCAGAAGTCATATCGCTGCTTATCACCAATGCTAAGGGCCAATGCAAGTTTTATCATGTTTTTGCTCTGCCTGTGTTAGATTTAAGTCTATTTTCAAATAATTTTTATTTATTTATTGCAGGTTTCTGTTTATGTTCTGCTGTTCTTTAACTATGTATTGCAACACTGAAATTTCTCCATTGTGGGATAAATAACAATTATCTTATTTAATCTTATCTTATCTATGAGTATGTGTGCCCATGCTGGTACATAAACCAAAGAAAAGCACCAACAACAAATGAAAGTTGAAATTTATGAGGGGACCTGGCAATGCATTGGCACACGGCTCATAGAGTTTGTGCACAAGGGTTTTATAGTGCACTGATACATCTGTGTCCAAAACAACTGGTTTATTGAACATCTCTTCTGCTTCATCTGTTGCAGGTCTGAGGCTGCAGACAGCTGCTGTTATTACGGACACATTTTCCAAGGATTCACACATTCAATTGTACAGAGGAAACATATGTATGTGATGTAAATCCTATGACTTTATTCATAGGGTTTTATGTGTTAGAAACCTGACAAGTCGATGTGTACTTGTGTGTACTTTCTTTTATCAGATTATGTCGCTGAGGAAAGCCGTTGACCTGTTTCTCATTTTATTAATGTTTTGGTTATAAATTGGAAACATTCCTTGTTTTTATTAGTCTGGTAAAGTCCCATGACTCAGTGATGCTTCAGAAGCGGTGCTAATTGGCCGAATGTGGATGCCTCCAGTCTTCTGTTATTACGGCGCACAACACCGAGTCCATTGGGCTACACACCATGAACCACAGTGACCTCTTTACTTCACATTTGAAAATGATTGGCTGTGCGTTTGTACGACTCTAACTGAGGCCTGGAATCTGAATGTTGCTTTGAAGATAAAAATATTCTACATTTCAGCGAAAAGACGCCGCGCTTCAAATGGGTTTTCCATTGTTGCTAAGCAACAGGAGAGCCAAGTCCAGCTCTTCTCTGTCTGTGTTAGCTTTAAAGGAGTCTGTGTGGACCGAATCGGGGTCTTTTTCTCAATATTAGGCGAGGATTAAAGGCAGACACTCACCAGGGATTATCACTGAGAATGTTTTCAGATCAGCACGTTGCTTAAAACAATCTAAATTACAGGATCTACATTTTTAAGAGTTAAATTAAATTATCTTCTGCTTCTACAGGACCGTGCTGTGTTGTGCCTGTGTGTCACCTCCGTGTCTGAAACAATGAGCTGAGAGCTGTGGATGAGTACTACAATCATATCAGTGACACAGCAGCCTCTGCAGAGCCAGCTGCTGATACAACTGATTACAATAGCTCCACACCCTCCAGTGTTTCACCTACTCTTCATTATTCATCTCGTACAAACCACTTGTACTGCTGCTGCTTCTGCTTTAGCCACATCTCTGTTCTCGTATGCGCTTTCCAAATGCACAAACAGAGCAGGATGCAGCAGTTGTGGCTTATATAACTGTACCTCTTGAAGAATAAAGATGACTAATAGCTAAGCCCTATAGTGTTCCCAAGAGGCTGCAATGTTCATTACTCACCACAACACTAAGGACTCATACTGAACAATAAAATATTCACACTTGTGCTATACTTAACCTTAAAGCTAATTTGTGAGCATTTATTTACAGCAGTGGCCATGCATTGCTCTGTGGATGATAAAGCAGTGCTGCCTGGTACAGGGCCAACCATAATGCACTGCTCCATTCTGCCCCTCCTCAATGTATGGGCCATAAGCACAATGAGAAAGGATGGTATGAAACTCCTTTACGAGCGGGTGGGCAACACATTTACTAGGGATAGGATTTTCTATAACCAAAATCACAATTTCATTTTCATCATAATTAAGTTTAAAGAGGTTGTTGTTCCATAATTTGTTTTGTTCCAGTACATCTATGTCATAAGAGCAGCTGTTGGGGTCAAATGAAACCACAAAGTGTGTTTGTTTTGCCTTTGATTATTGAGCATTTTATAGAAACAAGGGAGCGCTCACAAACGGACTTCTGTGAGGGAAACAATCCATTCATTTTAATGTGTCAGAGCTGCTCTTTCACCTATTGTTCAACAACTATACGAATTTACATGTTATACCGTGCCAAATACAAACAAAAAAAGATATGGGGAAGAATAAAGTGGTCAGACGATGTTCTTTTGTTTAGTTATTCAAGAATGCTAACAATAGCTAGCCCTGTCTGCTGTATTTTAACATCTACAGAACAATCCGTTTATTTTTCTGAGGAAATGCCAGGTCAACATCGTCTGTTAAGACTCAGTTGTGGCTCGAGATAAATTAGTTGTGCTCAAACTACACATCATTTGCCAAAAACGTGTTAGAAGAGGGAAAACCTTGAGTTTACTATTGATTCAACAGAGTTTCCACCACGGCAGACCACGCCCCCTGATAGACACGTTGGTATAACTGTATCTAGTCTCTGAAAATTAGGAAATGCTGTTTGTTGCTTAAGATAAGAGGAGTGTGTGTGTTTGAGCTTTTAAACAGAAAAAACAACAGTGAATTACAATATCAAAATGGTCTTCATGCATAATAAAGTCAAATTCGCTCTATTTAAGGTGTGGTTGTGGTTCTCAACTGATTCCATTGGTTTATCCTGTAAAATGTTTTTAAGCACAAAAGATCCTCCATGCTGACAAGTACAAAAGGTTAACATGGGCCACGTTTTAACACTGACATGTAAACACTTGGCAGTACGAGATGTTCTCTGTAAAAACAGATTTTTCATATATTCAGAAAGCATCGTGTGTTTGCATAGTTTCAGCGCATTGAGGCATGGATTCAAATTATTTGTTTTAGTCCAATCCTTGAAACCAATTTGTGTACATTTTTAAGGACTCGAAAACATGGGAAAAATACTAAATAGTAGTTTGTCTAAGATGTCTCATAATATAAACAGTTGACCTACAACACATTGGTGTTCAAGTGGAAAGAAAGTTTACATCCAGCATGTCACTAATGCACATGTGGACACTTTTACTGCACACGGGTCACACTGTGTTTAGTTCAGTCTCATGCAGTGGGATCTGACTCAAGGGGGTTACATAATGCAGTGCTGCTGAGATATGTCAAAGTGGAAATATTTACTGGTCCAACTTGTCAAACGTGTTTTTTTTTAAATATATACATTTGTATAATAGCCTATAATAAGAATAATTGTGAGTTCTAATATTCATACAAGAAGAATTGCACAAAAATCTTGCTCTCAGGAATGATTTTACTCTTACTGATGCAATTTCTAAAACTCTGTGTGATGGTCAAGCAAAACTCAATGATAAACCATTTTTGGACGCTTGCCTTGAGCTTACAATAAAGTTGGGTTGAATTTATGTAAACATGGCAGCATCATAAAGTGCATATTTTGAACTATTAATTTCACCAAAACTTAGTTAATATCATTATTTTTATGTTTGTGAAATGTATAATGTTACTTCCTGGTCGTGATCAGCAGATGTGACATCATTCTCTAACTTTTACCCAACAACAATATGGTAACAAGGGCCAAAACTGGTCTGGTTTACACAATAGTTATGATGAAACAAATGAAAGTCACATCTTTATTTTGTTAAATTAATGTTTACACTGTCAGGGAAAAAAAAAAAAAAAAAAATTCCATGTGCATACATTGTCTTTTTATTTTGGATGGAATTATCTTTGTTGATGACAAAGATTGTATTGTGTTTTAGATTTTTTATTTTATTTTTAACTTTTCAACAAACTGATAAATATTTAACAAAGGTTCTATCCCACCAAATATAGTCATTATTAGAAAAACACTCTCCATGAAGACATGTTTTTTTTTAACCATTTTAAGGAATGCTCGAGGCAAATAAGAACATCTCCATGGAGACGAGCAGGTGGCCAATCCTCGGAAACGTCAGGTCTCTGGAGTAAGAAACCCCTTCAAATCACCGGTCATTTTTTTTTTTTTTTTAGTACCATAAAAAAGTAATTCCATCCAATTTTTTGTTAAAATATTACAAATCTTTCAATGTGAGTCTTTTAGAAAATAATGTATTCCACCAGAAAAGCAAATTGAAAAAAACAAAACAACATTTTCTTTCCAAAGTGAATTCTTGAGCTGCTGCCTTGCATGACAAACTCGCTGCTGCCGGGTGAACGCTGCCGTCGGGGCAGTGCAGGTCAAACACACATGACAAGCTCGCTCGCCTCTGCCCCGGGATTTGAAGCCTTTCGTTTACGTTAGCAATCCTCCGTACACCAGCGGGTCTATTTTTAAACTCAATATGGGATCTATAAGTAGCTATTACAGACCGTGTACGGCGAGGTCGATACTGCTACAAGCCCCGAGCCTGTTGGCACACACACCGAGGCCAATCCGAGGCCCTGTGATTGATCAGGGCTGCGGGGTTTTGTTGCAGTGCATGGAGTGTCCTAAATGTCCATACGCTGTGCAGATATGGGCCTCTTCACTGATTGCGGGAGAGGGTGAGGAACGGAAGGGAGAGGGGGTGATTTAAAGGCAAACATTCACGGCGCAGCGTTCATGCTGATGACTAATGATGATGGCTCCGCGCTGCTTGGCTCTAGGGCTCTTTCTGAGTTACCACGACTATATGCTATACTTCTCCCCGGTGGAAATAAGTGATACATATAGTGGAGTCTGTATATAAAACAGGACATCTAGACACATTCGGTACACTCAGGACTGGAATCAAGCGTGCAAACGTGTGAAATACTAACGTGTTGCGGCTCAAACTGGGGGAAAATTTGTTTGCACTCATCTTTATCTGACGGTTATTCAAATTAAATCTCAAATTCAACTTTACAATAAATGATACATAAACAAAAGTGCTGCATACTGTATGTGCATCGCCTTAAATGACTACACCACCGGCGAGCACAAGAACAGTTTACTAATTTATTTCTCTTATATGGTTTTATGATTTTGCAGGGATTTGTTTTTACTGTTTTTATTAAGTATGTTAGATCAAATTGAGCAGTTAGTATACATTTTGTTTGTTAATTGATGTTTTATGTGCAGCACTATGGAACGGTTTTGGTTTATAAAATGTGCTATATAAATTAAGTGGATTTGAACTTCATGATTTCTACTTAAATTAAAAGTAAAGTAAAAAGAGACTTATTAGATTGGAGAACAACTGCAATGTGTTTTGAATTTTCAGTATAGTTCTAAGTAAAGTTTTACAAATTACAATTTCAGTTCAGTAACTGAAGGCACATTTAGAATAGAAAATACTTTCTGGCTTTTCTGGCAATGGTAATAATGCCATTATACTGGCTAAGGATAAGGAGAAAGCTATCTGATTAAGAAATCGTATTCTTCACGGTGAAATATCCATCTATTGAAAATTCAATCCATTGGACACTGAAGGTAGAAAATGAGTTTTCCATCGTGTTCACCATGTTTACAGTGGAGAGGCCCTCTGAAACCACACATCAGACACTCATGATTATAATCAGTGAAAAAGCAGTCTTACAGTCCCTGCACATATTCCATATTCGAATGGAGAGAAATAAGTACGTTTAGAGTAATAATGTACATGTTAGTATTAGAAAGATATAAAGTAAAATCTGTGTATCAGAACAACTGTATTATATAAAAGCATTTTATTCTATGAGAAGCAGGAAGTGCGCTGCTAGCATGCTAATGTTTGTTAGCTTTACCGTGACAGCAAAACATATTCTAGGCTCAGAGACTCATGAAAAATACTTTTTTTTAAGATGCTGGGAGTCATACACGTGACTGCTGTAAACAATTTAAAATAAACAGTTTTTCATGTTTCAAAACGGAAAAAAGCAGGTATAGCACCTTTAAAACACAATGAACTACAACATTTTAAATGAAAATCTGAGGAATACAGTCACCAACTTTGATCGAGCAGAAACATGGGGAATTATGGCTGTGTGTTCTAATCCACCAAGAACAGCTGTCAAGTCGTCTTTATCATGACATTTTTACATTTTTACAACATAGTACTGAATGTCTTATTTATTGACATTTTTACACTTTTTACAACATAGCACTGAATGTCTTGGCGTAGCGTTTGGCATGAGGCAGCACACGAGTATCTCATGGTGATTAACTGAGATGACTCACCCCTTTTCTCACAAGGACTAAAACCTGACCATGTCACCAGTATTCATGGGTTTCAGCTTCATGTTACAGGTGATATTTTGAGGACTTTTGCCCATTCAAAAGATGTAATGTTTTGTTTTGTATTGGCAATCGCTATGGCAACGGTGATAGATTTGTATAACTCTGAAATCCATGGAATGGTCTAACAAGGCAGCAGCGGTGTTTCCATTAAAACACTGATCATCCACTCTGAAGCAGGAGGCTGATGCATGTTTCCATAGCAACCTTATTTGCAATATATTCCTGAGCATGATCGGCCAAATTTGCAAGATTTCTTCGGAGATGTGACACTGCATAGCAAACATGATAATTACCTCAGAGCTTTACATTGCTGACAATAATTAGGAGGGAAAAAGACAACAACAAAAACAACCAATAAATTGAAAGATAGATATGTTGTGTTATTATTGGGGAAGATGCCAATGAGGTTACTTTGGTCTCCTGATAGTTTATTTAAGAGGTTCTTTTTCAGACTAGAGTTTGTTTGTTTGTTTGTCATGCCTATAAACCGGGACGAGGGGGGCTTTTTACTGTCACACACTGAGGATACTGTACAGAAGAAGTCGGACTGCAGATGGCGCTGTTGTCCTGCCTCTACCAGTGCAAACACAATGGCAAAACCTGAAGAAGAGTGCATGTGCGCAATTGAAACTGTCAGGAATGAAAAACAAACTAATTCTGTTCTGAAAACGATAACCTTTTGGATAAATAACTATGGGATGTTCATAAATAAGCAACATCGATGTGAAAAAATGCAGCAACATTTAAAAATAATCTTAGGTTTATTCTACGTTAAATGAACAGAGATACAATTCAAGATTTGGATTTGGATGTAAAAGACACTGAAACTACTTAGAGTGTTTATACTTGTCCTGATTTGGTCCTGGTTTAAGCCCAGATTAGTCCTAAAGTAGACTTGGTTTAGTCCTTTTCTAGTCCTGGTTTAGTGATGAGTTTAGTCTCAGTCGTGTCTACGTCATGTTTTCAGTTTTGTCTAAGTTTAGTCATATTTTTCATGTGGTGCATGTGCAATCGTGAATTAGTGAAAGCAATCAAATCAGTATTGAGTGCGTTATATAACAATGACTGGCGGAGCTCCAATGCAGGGGTGTCCAAGCTTTATTCATCAAGGGGCACGTGTTTAAACATAGAACAAGCGGAGGGCCATGACTAGTGGGCAATGTGAATCATTCAAAGAAGTTGCATTTAGCCGAGGTTTAAAAGTGCCACCACACCTTAATTTATGGGGTGAGATTTGTTTCATATTAATTTATTGACGTAAAAAGAAAGATTAATTCAAAATCCCAGATTTTTTCACAATCCCTGACTTGCATTTATGGATTTATGCACGCAAAATTAGATTTGCATATATATATTTGTGAATAAAACATATTTTTGTTTTGTGAATCTGTGTTTTTGCATGCGAGAATCTGATACTGAATTTGAGGATCACCTAAATTGTGCATTCTTCACCTTTGTGAATGTGGATATTTATGAGACAAATGTTACACATTTTGTAAAAAATATCTATGCAGAATTTTGGATTCACGCAAAATCCGGATTTATTCAAAAAGTTAGACTTGCATGCAGAATTTTTTCACACAAATTCTCAATTGTAAAAATTTAGTTACATTTTATTTTGAAATCTGTAGTTTTGCATGTGAGTGTGTGACTTTGCATTTGTGGATCGCTCACCACGTGCATTCATCCTCTGATCTCGCCGAGGATCTTTTTAACACAAACATTCCGCGTTTCTGCACTCTCTCAACTCATTCAGAACACAGCGCTGTTCCTCTGGTAACCACTAGGGGCAGTGTTGGTGTGTTTTTTTTTGAGCCTTTCCCGGTTCCGTCACATATAAATTAATGAAGCCAATCCCCTTATTAAAGTATATAAAACTTGTTATTTAATAATATTTATGGCATTTATCTGCTATCCTCACCTGTAACATGTAAAAAAGAGAATGGTTTGTGGTCGCTAGATTCTCACAAGAAGCACAAAGAATTCTCAACTTGAAGTCAGTAAGCCTTTAGCTCACATGACAGTACACGTTATTTATTTAAAATAAAATTCAAAATGTATTATTCATAACTTGCGTGTTTTGTGAGCTAATGCTAACGTCTATAGGGAAAATATATGAGGTCGTGTTGCTAAGTGGTCGATAGCATGAGTAGTGAATGCCGTGTCTAATTATTTAAATGTCTGTGCTGAAATACTATGCTGCTAGCTAGAACAACGATAAATATATGTTATGTAACCCATCCAGCGACTTCACTCTGGTTTCTCTCCGCCATTTTGTTGGGTAATAAGCATGGATGTATTAAATGAACGTATTGTATTAAATTAAATGATGTATAAAATGAATGTATTAAATGGTTTTATTATAGTTCTATGGTAATAAGGGTCCGTCTACATCCGGAAATGCCCCTCTATACAGTTAAAGTTGGTCAGCAGTGCCCCTAGTGGTTACCAGAGGAACAGCGCTGTGTTCTGAATGAGTTGAGAGAGTGCAGAAACGCGGAATGTTTGTGTTAAAAAGATCCTCGGCGAGATCAGAGGATGAATGCACGTGGTGAGCGATCCACAAATGCAAAGTCACACACTCACATGCAAAACTACAGATCTCAAAATAAAATGTAACTTAATTTTTACAATTGAGAATTTGTGTGAAAAAATTCTGCATGCAAGTCTAACTTTTTGAATAAATCCGGATTTTGCGTGAATCCAAAATTCTGCATAGATATTTTTTTACAAAATGTGTAACATTTGTCTCATAAATATCCACATTCACAAAGGTGAATAATGCACAATTTAGGTGATCCTCAAATTCAGTATCAGATTCTCGCATGAAAAACACAGATTCACAAAACAAAAATATGTTTTATTCACAAATATATATATATGCAAATCTAATTTTGCGTGCATAAATCCATAAATGCAAATCAGGGATTGTGAAAAATTCTGGGATTTTGAATTAATCTTTCTTTTTGCATCAATAAATTAATATGAAACAAATCTCACCCCATATTAATTTAGTCTTAACATAAGGTCTGTTTTACACCTAAATGTTGGTGTTGAGGTTATACTGGTAGAAGATAGAAAACTTTGCTGGTTAATAAGGGGGAGTCTCAGGATATTGTGGGCTGATTTCACCATGAAGCCTGAGGGCCAACAAAAATCAGTGTATGGGCCATATTTGGCTCTCAACCCCCTGATTTAATCCTTAATTCACCCAGGAGTTTTAAAGGTTTCAAATGCAGTCAGTATTTCAGTCCTCAGACCAGTTCCTTATTCAGAATTTACAAAGCCTCTTGGATAAAAGGTGAAACAAATTCAATAGACCAAAGACTATATTTGAAACCTTTTTTTTTTTAATGATACTAAGGTATCACTGGTTTAATACATTCTTTTTTAAATATTTCAAGTTATTCTAGTTATTGAATCCCTGTCCAGGTCTGAGTGCTGTAGTGTTTGTACATGTGTGCTGTCTGCCCTCTGTGACGGTCCGACTCAAAAATAAAAGAGAAGAGAGCAAGAGGGAGCGAGAGAGAGGGAGAGAGAGGAAGGGGGGAGAGAGAGACAGTTAGAGAGAGAGAGAGCGACAGAGGGAGACTAACAGAGCAAGAGAGTGGCAGAGTGACAGAGAGACAATAGAGAGACAAGAGAGAGACAGAGAGAGACAGAGAGAGAGAAAGGCAGATAGAGAGAGAAAGAGAGAGCAACGGAGACAGAGAGAGAGAGGGAGAGACACAGAGAGAATGAGAGAGCGACAGAGAGAGAGAGCTACAGGGAGAGACAGAGAGAGAAGAGAGAGACAGAGAAAAAGAGAGAAAGAAGAGAGAGAAGAGAGAGAGCAACAGAGAAAGAGAGGGAAAGGGGGAGACAAAGAGAGAGAGAGAGAGAGAGAGAGAGAAAGCAGCACAAGAAAACAGTGGATTATCTCGCCCCCTCCTCGTCCCTCTCTCTCCAAAAGCCGTGGACTCATCACAAAACAGACAGAATCAGGGAGAACCAATGGCCTGGATAAACTCCCCTAAATATACTCCACAGTTGCTTTTATGCAAAACAGAAATAAGGTAAGAATCATGGTAACATTTCCATGGATTTAGAACAGTAAAATAAGCCATGGATTTATGGTAGTTAGTGTGCAGCTTTTTTTATTCTACAGTTCTAATATTCTAATAGAAGTCACGACGACTTCTATGTTCTATGAGTTGTAAACAAAACAAAAAAAAATATGTACGGTTACAAAGTCATAGTCATATTGAACTGTGGTTAAAAAAAAATACAGTAAAAAAACCTGATGATGATTAACGGGAAGTGATTTATTTCGCTTCTTATATATAAAGAACTGGTGAAAAGCTGTTGCTGATATAACTTTACACCATATTAAATCAGTAAGAGCATGAACTAGTCATATTCCCAAATCTGATCCTGGTGCTTTTTTTCCGTTAGGTTGTTATTAGTAATAATAACTGACCAATCAGGTGCTTCCTTTTCCAGAGGCCAGTTTTTGCTAGCAACAGGTTTGATTGACAGCTAGTGCGGCTTGTTGCCGCCGTCCCCTCACCGAGGGGCGGAAACCATTAACAACCTCGCTCCTGATTAGTCCGTGTGGTTGCCACGATACGCACTCGGCTTTTCCAAACATGGGGTCTGGCTCCACTTTAGCCGCTATAACTGCTAGCCACGATTGGCTTCCTTTGTCTGGAGCCAAATGCTGTGGGTGACGTCACCCTCTGGCTGTCCAGTGATTTATTTACAGTCTATGCTCACTCTGAAGTGTGTTGTTTGGATCCCAGGCAGCCTAATTTGTAATCTACTATTAATATCCTTTGTTGACACTGTCTAATAGAATATTTGATTAGATTATTATAAGACCAGTTTTAGAAAATCAAACTTTTTGATTAGAAATATCATATCTTTTTGTGTTGACGTTTAATCTAAAAATCATTCAAATATGTTACATTTGATGAAAAAAGGTGAAACAAAGTTATAATCAAAGCATTCTTATCATTTATTGTGTTGCTACAGGACAAATACACATTCATTTTCTTTTGCAAGATTCATTGTTTTATGTTGTTGTCTTGTATTATATGCCCTCAAAGGATGGAAAAATATTTTAGTTGCTCTAAAAAAAATTGAATTTTGAAAACCCTGCAAACCTGAAAAAGAATACATTTTAAGCCTTCGACTTTTTTTTCAAATGGCACTTTTTGCAAATTACAGTAACTCTTCACATATTGCTATAAAAGTTACAAATATGTCACTTCTGCTTTTTTAATTATTATTATAAGTATGCAATAATACTTCTTCATCATACACATACACATACACATGCCGTATGGATGATATATGAATAAAAAAATTGTTGAATGAGACTGTAACAACATTTCAGCACCTGAGATTAGTTTTGTTTGCTGAACGTGACAGGTCTGGATCTTGTATTAAGTATTTATGAATGCATGGGCTATACAGTATGTCTAACTTTCAAATCCTGTTTTTATGTCTTTAATGTTTAATGTCGGTGCATTCCTCTCCGTTCCACAAAGAGAACATGCCTGCCGTTTCCTTACTGGGATTCATAATACACTAAAAGCCCCCAACATAAGCCCGATAGTGTCTTGTGAATATTTTACCGTGTTTGGGAAATGTTTGCTAAACCTCCAGCTTTTGTCAGTTTTATCCCACAAGAATCCTGCGCTCGTGGTTACGGAGACAAGACTCATCGAGATCTTTTTATAGTCTCATGGATGGCTGGAAATCTTCTTGCAATTTTGATGTGACCCAAATATTTCTCTTTCTTTCTGCTGACTACAGACGCAATGCCATCTTGAACTTACACTTATTGCACACTAAATGTATTATTATACGCTTGGGTTGTTGGATGAGTGAGTCGTAAATCAGAATCAAGTGTATATTCACAACAACATGACAAGTATTCAAGTCTTTGAACATCCACAAATGAATTACTTATTCCAATGTTTTATTGAAGAAGAAAAAACAGCACAGCTCAACAATATACAAGAAGTATTTTGCCTTAAGTCTGTTGAATTTGATTGTACTTAATAGAAAATGTAAAATATTGAAGTAGAGGAGGGAGCCATGTTGAATAATGTATAGCATAAAAATTGTTGTTTGAGAGACGTGAAAAATCAAAACGTAAGTATGTCTCAGAACTTTTAAAAGCGCAGCGCAAAGTAAATTAACAATAAAACAAACTTGCTGTTTCTGCACCTTTGTGTTTAAAGGCACTGTACCTGATTCAGAGGGGATATAGTACTGAAGAAACTGTACTTTTCACAGTGGTTTTCTGACAATTATTTCTATTTCAGTAATGGATTCGACAGAGCAACAGTCTTTTACGTCAGTGCTTCAGTTCCTCTTCATACGGTGAGTGACTAAAGCTTAATGTTGAGCACAATTATGATTTAAACATGTTATGTTTCTCACGTTGGCCCCTCTGATATGATTTAGTTTTCCTCATTTTCGCCATCTGTCCTTTGAAATCAGAATGGCCACACTCCCATTTAGGTGGAATTTGCTCTCGGTACAGCATTTGAAAAGCAAGCTCACATCAACCGTGTCCTCACAAACAGACGCAACATTAAAGACATACAGTACATCAGTAAAAATACAAGCTTTTGTGCATTATTTCACAATCTGTCCAATCTGTTTTACTCTTACTTGATTAATGTTGAGTAATATTATTTAAACGCAATGTTTATCTTACTTGAGAACACATTTTGGCTTCTCTACCCACTTCTTTACCTGATTTTCACTGTCTGTACAGAGTTCATGTTCAATAGTTTGCAGTGGTCCAAACATATTCCTCACTTTGGTAATGCATGCCGAGCATCCTAATCAACAGACTCATTAAGAGCTGCTTTTACAATAATTGTCCTGGAAAAAAAAACAACTTTATTAAATGCAAAAAGTGGTTTAATCAGTCAGTATTTTGGCACATTCACACTTGACTAGACCAGGACTAAACAAGGACTAGAATAGGAACCAACCAGGTCCACATCAGGACTAAAATGGGCTCAATTTAGGACCAAATAACGCCAAGAGTGAGCGCAGGGGGCGTCGCACCAAATTCTGGGCCCCAGGTACAAACTTTTTCAGTGGGCCCCTAAAACATAATTTTATATATGATTTATTTATCACCCTAAATGTTCTTATTATTGTTATTATTGTGAATATACAAACTGGGGTTTCTACACTGTACCTAACAATAACTCACACATTTATAGAAATCCTGTGTAGCTACCGGCCTCTATTATTACACAGTACAGCTAGTGTTTGTAATAACTACAAGACCAATTTCACAAACATCTTGAAACATATTATTACAAAAAGAAAAGTCATTAACTGCTAATTATAATCACTAGTTAATTTGTGATGGGGCACCCAGATCTCATGCATAATAGTATTTAGTCCCTCAAAGACTTTTATCAACCACAATGCATTTTATTACAATAAAAATAAGAAAAAAAAACATCACCTGATTTTGAGGGCCCTTCCCTGCCGTGGGCCCCGGGGAAACCAGTACCCTTTACCCCCCCAGTCCGACGTCCCTGGCAATCTTACACACAATTCAGTCATGTTTTAGCACATTTCTGATCAATTGGCAAAACAATCTTCTGAGTATTGCCATTGGGATTATAAAATCTATCGATCGAAATATACATTTTTGTCACTATTATTCACTCCTATTTCTATCACAGTGAAGGGGAAATTGTAGGGGAAAATTAAAAACATAGCAGCAATTACGTTTCAAATGCGTCTTCTATTGCTACTACTGTATAACCACTTGTATAATGTACACTACAGCTACTATTCAAAACTTTTCACTTACTTTTGACATACTGCTGTAAGACCAAACATAAAATATACATAAAAACCAACAATAAAAGCCACATTTATAAATCTATTCAAGAAGTTTTAAAAGTGTACTGTTCATTTAAATCAGGGGTGCCCAAATGCGGCCCTTAGATTACTTTTTGTTGTCCTTCATGGTTTTTGCTGAACTGGCCCACATTATCTTGAGTAGTTCTTTGCACTGCAAGTTTAAAAGCCTCTATAACCTCAGTTAATAACATTTTGGTGTGAGACTGTCCTGATACTAGATGGTACTAAATGTGACATAATACAACAATGACAATCACCACAAAAAGAAAAGAGTGTGGGTTATCGCCAAATAAGTGGTATTAACATTTTTTACAGGTTAAATCTGCCAATATTCTGTTTTTTTTTTAACATATTAGAGACATTCATATAGCATTTACCTTTTTGCAGTTTAGTATTAGCGTAATCCATATTGTTTATATACAAGTTAGCTCTGCTGGAATGCTCCAATGTTGAAACTCGTAACGTTCAAGTGGAAAATAAACAATTCTTAGAGCGCTGCATAAGGTTCTGAATAGACTGAATAGATGTTATGCAGAGACATTCTTTTATTCGAAAAATGCTCCTTTACATTCCGACTGAGTGGCAGAACTACGAGCAACACAACTGATGAAATAGTTTTGTTTGTTTGTTTATTTGTTTGTTTTTTTAGCTTTTTTAAAATTGTTTTTGGTCCATGGAGCTTTTGTTCTGCTCAAATTAACTTTATACAGCAACATGAAAACTCAAAGTAGTCTCCGTTGTTGGTGCGACTGTGCAATGCTTAGTTTGCTACAGCAGTTGGAGATTTAGGACACTTCAACTGCCGTACAACTATTAATTTCCTCAACTTTTTTTTTTTTTTAGATGTCAGATTCAAACTAAATATAAAGCAGAGTTGTACTTTTATATTTGTTATTATAGACTGCAGCAGCTCTTTCACATTCTAGTTGTGTTTTGAGGGGAAAATGTTATTACTCACCATCGACTCTCACATGTTTTTGCCAATCTCTGCTAAATTTCACAATCAAAAATAGATTAAAGCGAAGAAAAATATCACCCACTTTGGAGGGCCCTTCCCTACCGTGGACCCCAGGGAAACAAGTACCCTTTACCCCCCCCCCCAGTCCAACGCTCCTGTTGACTCTCAGAATGTGGTGATGTCATCTGCATAACCTCTATTAAGTTGAGTGGCACTTTAAAACCACAGATCAATGCAACGTTTTTGAATAATTCACAGTATTAATCATAGTTTTGTGGCCCTTCTCCTTGTCTATGTTTCAGTTTACGACCCTCGATGATAAAAGTTTGGACGCTCCTGTTGTAAATGGTGAAAGCTACGTTAAAACTCACACTGTATTTGTATGGATTCCGGTGATTGCTTTCTCGTTAGGGCCTGGTCTTCTCGCCGGTTTCACGGGAGCGTCTAATCTGGCCTGAGCGACGGAGGTAATCCCAGTTGGAGGATTACGCTAACTTCAGTGAACATGTACTTAACCCAATGCGTCCCGCTAGCCCTGATCTGCCCTGGCCCGCATCACTCAGCCAAGTCTTTGCAGAGAAGAGCAACATGTTTTCACCGACTGAGAGAGATTTGAGCAAATACAGACGTTATGTAACACCGCGGGGATCAAGCATAACTTTATAACCACCAGTCATCGTGGCAAGGTTGTTGGTGGCTTCAGATTCAAGAATGTGTTGAAGACATTATAGATACACAGGAAAGAGTTGGTTCCCATATCATAATGTAGTGTTCTGAGATGAAATATCTAAAAGTAATGAATCAAATGATGTATACAGGCTGCTGACACTGACAAGAAGTGCATAAATCATTACTGAATATGCAACAACCAATACAAATGTAAAGGAATTGAAATGTTTATAAAAAGGAAATTCAGAACAAATATTATTCAATTTTGTATATCTGTTAAAGGGATAAAGATGGACACGTACAGAGGGATTTTTGATATCTAATTCTAAATCTGGTTTATTGAAGAATTAAGTAAAAAAAATGAGGCTAAATTTAAATTTAGGCCAATTTTCAGTCAGACCTACTTTACTCAAAAACTAAATTAGAAATCCAAAATCCCCTCTAACTAATATGTGCACAAAATGAACCAAGCAAGAAATTTGTCTCAAATGTGTGGTGTTTTTGGCCGTTTTTACACATAAAATGCCTTATTTCTACCTGCAAACATTACATGATGAAAAACATATAATATATATATTTATGCGAGTAAACTACAGGAGAAGGTTACAGTTGATATCTTTGAATTTAAGATTTTTTAATATTCACCTGCCGTGTCTCACCTTAAATCCTGAACCACTCTTCTCTGTTTCAAAAGAAGTTTAAATGCATAACTCTCTGCGCGAACATGAATTCTGAATCTTTGTTTGTAAAACATTTGTAATTTACATCTGTTATTGTGTAATTTCTTTCTTTTTTATTTTTTTTATTATGAATGGTTTCACAATTGCATTATGACAGTGATGTATAAAGGGTAGGCCTAATAAGTTTGAGCCCACATCTTTTCGGTTTTTGTATTATTGCAACTGGAATAATGTCTGAAATAATCTAATCTTGCTGCTAACTCAATACACCACAACAGCTGCAGTCATGAATATTGTAGAAAATAATAATACTGATCATCATACATATTTTAAAGATAGTCATCTGGACACTGCTTTATAATCCAAACGTTTAACTTCCATCCGATTGTCATTTAAAGGAGTTTATGTTGATCTGAGCTGAATGTAAAGTCCAGCTTCTCAGACCAGCTCCTTCAAATTGAACACAACTCTTGGATAGAAGTCAAAAACGTCTTGATTTACAGTAAAAACACTGTCCAGATGACAACCTTTGTGGTTACTCAGTTACATTTAATTGACTGACTTTTTGAGGAAATTGTACTTTGCGCAGAGATTTTCACTTATTCCTACTCATGTATTAGAAAATTTAACAGTCTCAAACTTGAGTAAAAGTTTTGTTTCCTCTTTCCACTGTGTGTGACAAAAGGTTTATTTGGAGACACAAATGATAGCCTGATTATTTATTCAAACAATAAATTTGTAACAGTAAAGTACACTGAACAACTGTCCCTCTGTTCACCTGAAGAAAAATACATCACTAATGAAGCACAAGTCCTAATGGAGCTCAACAGTGACCGCCCACCACTTGGTTCCAGAAGTACATCTTTCATTCAGTTTTACCACAGGCTTTCTTAAAAAAAAAAAAAAAAAAAGAAAATGATCAATTATGTGGTAAGTAATGCCCACAGAACCTACAGTTTTATTCAAACTCATGGCTAATTTATTAAAACATTTGGCAAATATGACGTTTTAAATGTGTTTTTTGGACAGAAAACCACCATGTTATCAACATCAGTTTGACATAAAGGGTTTCCTCCATCGTGTCTTTAAACTAATCTAAATATTTGAACTTTTCCAATAGTCAATGGCAAAAATGAATGAGAAATGTACCTCCTGAACCTCAGCTGACTTCGTTGAGCTCCATAATCAAACAGGAGTCTGGTTTATACTTTAACCTGTTGTAGTTACTCATGAAAGGAACAATCTCTTAATTTTGGCAAACTACGGCCCCTAAGAAGCATTTTGAACTGCAGAAACGTCTCTGGTGTCAGTGGTCATATTGTTAAGCCTGATTTGTGCATTCAGAGTAGAACAGCTCCACATCTGTGTAGAGCTGATAACATTACACTGTATCCTTGCATATGTTCACCCCGCTCAGGTCTGGAGCTTTTGTCCAAATCCTAAAGCTCTGCACGGCACCTGTGACTATCTCTGCTTAAACATTGTGGAGTATTTTATGGACAAAACCACTGTACAAAACAATACAATACAGTGCAGACAAAGACCGAGCTCCTCCAACGCTGCGGAACGCTCCATCTATCTTCCTTAAGACGCTTACTCACTGCAGAGGCCAAAGAAACAGCCTTTTACTAAACAACACGGACAAGCTCCAAAACAATATCGTGTACAAAGTGGTTAGTATTTGCTCTGAGCTTGTAAGTGTGTAGCTTTGGAGTTGAGATTTGGACAAAGGGTTAGTGTGATTTAAAATGTGAACTACGTCTTTGTACTCTGAGCCTGTGTGTTTTAAATTGCCTCCAAATAGACCTCGTAAAATGCTCTGTCATCATCAGAAAGTTCAATGGAGGCGTCTGGAGGCAAAAAGAAGTAGACCTTAACACACTTTTAATATTTAATTGACATCAGATCTAGTTTTTAAATCAAAATATATCCTGTGGGATATCTGACCTTTTCTTAATCTATTCTATTTTTGTCCACCATCTGACAAAAGGAAACTAGCAAGCGGTTGGAAATGTTAAATGCACAAAGAAAGCTGTAACCCTTTAAAAAAATACCCTAAAATAATAATACAAACTTTATATTGATACCGCTTGTACTTTTTAAAACTTTATTGCAAGTTCCTGAAAGTAATTTTTCCCCAAATGAGCTTGTGTTTTGAAGGAAGACTTGTCAGAACCCAACAAACGCTCAAGTGTCAATCAGCCCGTCCTCCTGACTCCAGTTTTACTCCTTCATATATTTACCAAAGAAAATCTGAGCGGAATGGAACATCTGATATTCCTCTGTGCAGAGATTGTTTCCAAGTGTAATTAGAATAAATTGGACATGAGAGGCCAAAACTACAGAGCTTGACCAAAAGTCCAGCCATTTGTTTGTGCTCCGAAGGGTTCAAGAACAGCTTTAGTTTGAAATGAGGCTCTTTTTAGTCAGACGTTTGCTATTTTCTATTCTCAACATTGTATTTGAGCTTAACAAAGCATATAATTTGTGGTAAAGTATGTTATATGTCTAAATAAAACGAAAAACTATTTTGGGGTCAACATTTCTGCAAGTGTTTGCCCATTCTAGACTATCTCCTATAACTCCTGATCTCCTATAAAAATAGAACCTGGCCCTGCCATATGAATTCTGGCGATATTTGTGATTTCACAAACTCTTGAGAGGCTGTTGTGTGCTGGACCAATCACAGCGCTGCATTGTGGTTTGGGCGGAAGTCAAAAAGACAAACCTAAACAAACATGGTGGCGCCAACGGATGTACTTCAGCCCATTTCGACACATTTACGGACTTTTTTGCTTTTGAAAACGTACACATAGAAATGCTTTGTGCATTTGAGGACGCTGAAGGTGTCGGTGCTTTTCTCTCAACTGGATTTATTGATTTCTCGACTTGTTTCGCTTTTGCGACGCTGCCACCAATCAGTTCAAATGTTTGTCATGACGTTACGCATTTTCCCGAACAACATTAACGGGGCCCTGTCCAGATCGATAATGTGTAGAACTAGTTCAGAGTGATACACATATCAGTCTGGGGTGAGCCGGGTTAATAAAAATAAACACATCATGTAAAATTGTAATGTATAACGGTTACAATTTCGCCAAAACCATCATGATTTTGTGATATTCCCAATTTCTCAATTGAAATCACATTATGTTTCACTTCACTTTTGCCTCCAATCTGGAATTTAGAACGTTTTAGTTTACAAACTTTTAAAGGGTCTATACACTGAACATTCCCTTTCTATGACTTTTAGTTATTGTTGTGTTTTATTTTTGTTACATAAAATGAGTTATCTTAAGAATGATGCACTTTTAACGCTCCTCAAAACAATATCAAGCGAACATGGCTGAAGTCATTATTATTATATATTTGTTTGTTATTTGTCATGTTATCATAACATTTTTTTTTCTTTTTTAACAGTGTCACAGAAGTTTACCGCTCTTTGATATTGGATTTCGCTCTTTGTGACCAGAATAAGTGGACGTCATCATCAGAAAATACTTTTTTCTCTGGATCTTTGCTAAAACTGAACATGGAGCAAGCCTGGAATTTCCAAAATTTGTGGTAAGACCTGTTTTCCTTTCTTATAGACATTATAGACAGGTTATAGACATAGGCACTGTTTTAGCATACGTCCATACGCCTTGGGATAGAAGAAAACGACCAAAAAGGTTGTTTCGATTTGGAGGATGTGTTGACCTTTCCAATACTTTTACAATTAAATAAGTCACATTTTTACAGATGAGTCCTCAGATGCACAACTTAAACTTTTTTTTTCCCCTTAAAGCGATAATTACCCTCCTTTAGTTCATCCAGTCGACCAATCCACAACATAAGTCGACAATAAGGATTACAAATCAATTCAGGCATACATCCATTGACATTAACAAAGAAGAAGAAAAAAATGTTCGCAACCCATATTGGAGAATCATTGCAAACTGGTATAAATAAAAGCTTTAAATAACATTTGTAACTTGTAGCATGTTGATACTCACTTTGCTAGAACCAACATTTCAAACTTTAATGACTGTGTACATTGTTCTTGTTAGAGTTTTAGGCTAAACACCCAGAACAGATACAAACCAAACAGTCCCTTTTTAACATCGTCAGAGAACGAGTGGTCTGCTGAATTAAGAAGGGAATAAAAAGTTTAAAAATGCAGAGCCAACCTTTGAAGTTCCATCCTCAGTTAAACCTGTTAATATTTAAAGCAGGATGTTCCTTATTAAAGCATTAGAGGAATGAAACACACGAGCTGGCAGGTCTTTATCCACTGGAAGATTTTGAGTGGTTTTCTTCTGATAGAGACTTTTCCATCATGTTTTCAATACATTTTGCTCAAATTTATCCCAGACACTTCATCCTCATTGTTACGATTATAATTTTCAAAGATGTTGTGAATTGAAAACATATTGAAATCACATTCTGTAGGTTTTTTTTTTGTTACCATCAAATCAAAGACAAAGTTTTCAGCCATCCAAAATCAAATATATGGTTCACTCGCTTTACAAAGTGCCACAGTTTAAACACTGGCTGTAAATAGATGAGTTTTTCCTGTTGTAAACCACCATTAAATATCAAAAACCCTTCATCCAGTTTGTCTTGTTTGCAGCGACATAAGAAGTTATTGTTTGAAAGTCACCACCGCAAACCTCCCCACACATTTTTACACGATTCTCGCGTTTAAATGCAACTTTTACAACTTCCAGACGGCAAAGTGCATGGTCTTTGACTCTGACATCCCGGATTTGTCATTAATATAAAAATAATAATAATATTTCAAGGTTAAACAGGAATAGCACATTACAACAGCAGGACCTTGACACTGAATAACAATTGCACTTTTGTTTTCAATGTGTGGGTGGATTATGCAGCATTAATAACTTGAGAGCAGGTTTTATGAACCTTACAGCAGTGCGTGGAGACAGAAGACAGTCCTGTTAAAGGTGCACTGCGTCAAGAATGTTCCACAGCATAGCATTAAACGTATCAATCTTGCATTCATTCTTACTGTGTAGGTCTTATTGCGTTACTTGCTTGTCTCCATGTTGATACATAAGTTTAGTGCTAATCGTAGAACATTCAGGTACATAAACAACATATGAATGAAAAAATAAACCCCTCCCCCTTTTCTTGAATAAATAAGAATGTAAAAACAGGTGGCGGACCCTTCAAACGGAAAACCTTTTAAGTTGGCTGATAATTATTTATATTTAACAAGACTAAATAGAAATGTGTTATTTAACTTGCCTGAATCATTTCGTAACTTTTCAAACTTAAAAAGAAAAGGCTTGTTTTGAGATCCAGATGTTACTCTAACCCTTTTCATGATCTTAGACAATAACTTTGCTTTAAAATGTAGAAATTGAAGAACAGACTGAAGTCAGACTTTTGTCAGTAGATTTCTTACATTATGACAATTGACATACTGTTGTGATTAATGAAAATTAACATTAACACTTGACTTTAAAACTTTGTATTTGAGACTTACAACTCCTGCAATGAAAACAATAGATGGATACCTTTAGAAAGTAATTATGGAAGCAGGAAAAAAAAAATGAAATGGAACAATGTGAAGAACACCTCATGACTGGGCTCTGATAACAATGGACGTTTATAAAAAGGGTAACATTACAGCTGTAAATTTGAAAATGCACATCTTTACCAAACGTAATAATAAGTGGGATGAATGTGTCAGAAATATATGCAACAAAAGCCAAGCACTTTACTGTTCCCTCTCTCTGTTGTGTTTGTTGTTTCATTATTTTTGTGAAAATAAAATAGAGCGCTTGTAATGCTTATTTTTTGACCAAAAGGGAAACATGCTTGCATTAGATAAGTTACATCAGGACACTTAACGTAAATGTTATGTACAATGCAAGTGTTTCATCAGTTTCCCTTTTTTCATTATAGCACATCCCACTGTAGAATATGATGCCTTTTTTAGACTTTAACAACAGAGAAAAGCTCAAACATTTGTATCCTTGACCAAAAAACAAACAAATAAAAACACCATCCCTTGATTTCTAATAACAAAACAAATGCTAATCTGATATAGGTTTTCCCTTGAAGTCCCCTGGCTGTAATTTGCCGAGCTCGTCACGCGCAGGACAAACAGTGACATTGAAATAACACATAACAATCGTATTCATAACAAGCCAAAATCCCATCCACTGATCTTAAAAGTGAAAAACGTTTCTTTGATAAACAAAGAGGCACAGTGGACCACAGAGCTGTAATTATGTTCAGTATATTGACAGTGGTTGTGTGTGTGTGTTTTTTTCATTTTGTGAGGGCGATTTTTTTCATTCTCTTTTGTATGTCACCTTCACTCCATCAAACATAAAGAGAGATAGAGAGAGCCATGAGGGGCAGAAAGAGAATAGGATAAAGATAAAAAAGAGAGAATAAACAACAGAGAGACAGCGAGAATAAGGAAAACAGAGATAAAAATGAGACTGAATTAGTAAAAGAGGAAAGAAGAGAGAAAGCAAAAGTGACAACAAAGGAGAGAAACAAGAAAGAGAAACATGAAGAAACAAGAGAGAAAGAGCAAAAGGGAGATAGAGTAAAACTAGAAACAAATCAAGAGAGAGGGAAAGAGAGACATACAGGGAGAGAGAAAAAGAAAGAGAATAAAGAGAAAGAGTGAGATGAAGTAACCAAAGAGAGAGAGAAGAGAAGGAGAGAGAGGAGAATAGAGAGAAAGCAAAAGAGAACACAACAAAGAAAAAGATAAAGAAAAAAGGAGTGAATGAGCAGAAGAGACAGAGGGATAGAGAGATGAGGGGACAGAAAGAGAATAGGACAAAACAAGAAAATAAGCAAAAAACAGAGTAAACATGAGAGTGTGAGACAGAAAATAAAGAGATAAATTGAACAGAGATAGATGAGAAGGATAGAGAGAATGAGATGAAGATAAGAAACAGACAGAATAAGTTAAAGAGAGAGAGAGAGAGAAAGAACAAATATTTGAGGAAAAAATGAGAAATTAGCAAAGGGGAGTGAAATAGATAAGAGAGAGTGAAAGAACATGAGATAACGATAAAAGAGAAAAGTGAAAAACGAAATAATGAGCCAAAGAGATAAACAAAAACGAGAGAAAATGCACGAGAGAATGAGCAAAAGAGAGAGAGAAAGAGAGGGAAAGAATGAAAATGAGCAAAAAAGGAGAGAATGAGTAAAAGAGAGTGAGAAAAAAGGAGAGAGCAGAAGAAAAAGAGAGGAGCGATGTGGACAAAAGGGAGCGAGAGAGACAAAATGAAAGACTAAGCAAAAAAGATGGAAGAAAAAAAGAGAGAGAAAGAGAAAGTGAGAAAGAGAATGAGCAAAAAATGGGGAAATAAAGAAAATAAGCAAAAGAGAGAAAGGGTAGAAGAGAATGGGATAAAAGGACAGAGCTTAAGAAAAAGAGAGAGAGAGAACAAGAGAGAGGAGCGATTGACAAAAGAGACAGCCAGAGAGAGAGAGAGAATGACAAAAGAGAAAGAGGTTAAAAAAATACAAAATGACCAAAAGAGAGAGAAAAAGAGCAAGAGAAAAAGCATGAGATAAAGAGTGTGAAACAGAGAAGATGAAAGAGACAATGAGCAAAAGAAAGAACAAAAGAGAGAGAAACACAGAAAGAAAATGAGCAAAAAGATAGAATAGGTTAAAGAGAATGAGAGAAAAGGAGAGAGAGCGTAAGAAAAAGAGAGAGATAAAACGAGAGAGGAGTGATGGACAGAGAGAGACAGAAAGAGACAGAGAATGGCAAAAGAGAAAATGACCAAAAGAGTAAGAAAAAAGTGAGAGCATTTTAAAAAAGCATGAGAAAAAGAGTGTGAAAGAGTGAAAATGAAAGAGAGAATGTGACAGAGCAGGAGAAAAAAAAGCAAAATGACCAAAAGAGAGAGACTGCAGAGACAGAAACAGAAAAATGGGCTAAATACACATTAACAGATGAAGAAACGGGCCACTGCTCAACTCTGACACTGTCTTCCCTTTTGCATGAGCCGAATGAGGTAAAAATACACATAAGTGGGATAATTATTCACGCTCCACTTCAAAAAACACACAAACAACACTACAACACACATTTGCAAACACAATTCTGGAGAAATAAAATGTGAAAGTGCCAGATTTTAAGAATACAATGCAATAGTAACAAAAAAAAAGTCCCCATGTTCTGATTTTGTACAATAAACAGTTTGAAAACGACAACAGAAAATAGTAATTACATGTTTTTGTGGCACTTTTTTTACAAAGAAATGTGGATGTATTTCAATGTATTTAACAAAAAAACCTCTAGGTATCACTCCAGCATCAGAAATGAAAACAAATCGCAGTGCACCCATCTGAGTCAGCTCCAAATTTAAAATGATCAATGCCCAAAATAATAGCGTAATTGCCTAAAATGGACTCTTTAGATATCACTCATCAAAAAGCACACTGGATGCAATTACATTCACCATCCATTTAGACTTTCAGGCACTTGTGTAATAGTCATTACAACAGCATCGATTTAGCTGTGGACATTTAAAAGCACCATTTAATTTATTACAGTAAAAATAAATGCATGAATATTGGTGTGACAGTAAGTGTAGACATCAAGAACCCAAAAAGGACAGGTTTCCATGAAAAAGTCAGTGTAAAATAGTCAAGTTTAAGGGAACACAAGATACTCCACAACATATTTTGGACATTGATCTGAAGATGCGCAAAATATCATAAAATATTGATATTATTTGCATCTGGAATTAGTGGCACACACATTCAGAATGCTTTGTAGAATATACTTGACAATTTTTCCTCGCTTTTAGTCTTTTTCATAACAAAAAACAAACAAAACATTTTTATCATAATTAAAAGGCCCAATGTTGATGAATTTGGCTTATTCATTACAGCAAGATTGATTTTGACCAAAGATTCTTACTTTAAAGGAGACACAGTGTGCTTCTTTCAGTCACTTATTATTGAACTATGACATGAGTAGATTATCTTTTTACATGTTGTTCATTGTAAACTGTAATCTTGATCTAAAACGGCTTAAAAAAAAAAAAAAAACAGGTTCATTGACTTCCTGTTCAAACTGAAGAACTGATAAATCTTAATGACTTCGTTGTGATTGTCATTTACACGTTTTTCTTTTTGAAAAGTGGCTTTGTAGACATTTCAGAACCTTACATGTATCACTCGTAATTTGTCAAATAATCACAACTAAGTACAGGGATGTGGGCGGGGATAGGGGGTAGGTGAAAACAGGAATTTTCTGAGCACTCGAGCCTCGGTTGCAGGACAATACAGGGTTACTCAAATATGCATGACTCAATGGAAATGCAACTTTGAGTAAAATAATGTGGAGGAAACACTGTCGTAACGAGCTCATTAAAGCTGATTTAGCCTAATATGTTCCCTTTAACTTATGTTTATGGCAATTTACGTCGTTTCATTGAACCTTTGGGTGTCATAAAGCGGTAATTCCGTCTGAAAGCCTTGTTGTGCTTGCCTTTCTATTATCCATTTTCTCACCGCCTCAAGATGCATTCTTGATTTTCCTCAACACATCATTTGGACATTTTCTCACTTGGTATTCAGAGCATATTGTGACCTTAAAATGAGGAGGCAGGACAAACCTATGTCATTTCTGTCCACGGGGCACACACAGAAAGGTATTCATTAAAGCAGAGTGCTGTGCAATTACTCCACAGTGTAGCTGCACATATCAAGTGTGCGGCTCTTAAATGAATTGAAAACTGCAGAAGAAATGAACATACAGTGTCACTAGTTGTGTCTGAGAACAGCGTTGGGACTTATTCCGAGTGCATAAAAACGTGTCAGTTGTTCGATACATTCAACTTTAAATTGATTGTAATAATTGCAGACATGTAGGCCTGTCATGGTAACACATTTAGCATTATCTTTCTACATCAAATTATCACAATAAACGATAATATTGAAACTACTTTATGCCACTAACTAAGTAAAAATCACAGTAAACTCTTTGAATATATATATATATCTTTCAAAAACACGAACTGTAAAAAGTATAAAACCGTATAAAACACTTTTGTCATTAGTTAGTAGCTATAATTTGTCGTAAAAGTTACTTGTTTAACTCTCTGCGGGTTAGATTTATGGTTATAAAAGGAAATCTTATTGTTCTACATGAAAATAACCAAAACGTCAACTGTTGAAGAAGATGTATACGTGATGAATATTGAGCACCAAAAAATATAGTTCCAGCTATTATTTATTGAACAATAAGGCGATATCGTAATTATTGAGACAGGCCTACAGAAATGTAATAGGCCAGTGATGTTGTTGTCTATTAAAGCTAATAAAATCTGGCTGTCGTTTTAACTCGTACTAAAATAAATGAGAGAATTTAATCAAATGTAATCGCTTTAAACAGACTGCAGATTTTTTTCCCCCCTGGAATATTCTCATTGTTAGTGGAGTCCTGGGGATACAGTGACACAATGATATAAAACAGATCCTTCAAACACATTTCCTAATTTGACATCCAAAAAGCCAGTCGACACAAATTGCACCTGTCAAACAAAGAGAAGTCATTAGTGTCTTGCATTTTACTTAGGTTTTCGGAGTGAAGTTTTAGAGCAACAATTTGTCACGTTTGACAAGTCCCGGTCACATCATCTCCGACTAAAGAGACAAATTGTATATTTTTTTTGCAAAATTGAAACTTTTTTATTTTCAAAAAGCAACAGATTACACAGTTAACTTTCAGCAAATGCAGTCCTAACTGAAACTGTTACTCACATTCGGGACTTCAAAAATGAAAGACACATACATACTTACACACAATCTATCTATAATATACAAAAAAGAATAGATAATAAATATTAAAATGGCCACAAGAGAGAAAAAGTAAGTCATTGAAAACAATCAGAGCAAATGTTAGGGAAAGTATAACAAGACAGTGTGCCTTAAATGTCTTTTTTTGACTTTTACATTTTTTACAAATTGTGCAAGTTTTTTGTACTAAGGCTCTGGTCTTGAAGTGACTGTTGAATGATCCAAATGCACCCATATGTATAAAGAAATGCTTGCAGTGACACCCATTCATACATGCCACCCATTGCTGTGAGCAGACACTGGGGTCAAAACCAATGCAGAATTAATATGGGCTGCTTAGTGCTCACAGGAGTGGACCAGCTTGTCAAATCAACATGCACTTCAAATTTATGGTTGGTATAAAGTAAAACAAATCTCCTTGAATCTAAAAAACAAAACAAAAATGTGAATAAATAACAAATATGACAGTATCAGAACCGTTAAGGCAAGAACACCCGGAGTGGCATCAGCAATACTGTGACAAGATGAGAGTGTGGGAGATGACCAAACATTTAACTACTTCTTCAATGTCTTTTTTAAGCACAAGGTTGATCTTCAAAAGCAACTTTTAAAAAATCCAAACATCACTTCAACTTTTTCCTCTTTTTTTATAATAAAAGATGATGAAAAAAATAATAATGCCAGACACTGAGGACGTATGGATCGTAAAACTACAAGAAATCATCTCTAGTTCTTAAGTTGCAACTTCAAAAAGTACACATTGTAAATCCCCCATCGGTGAGCCCCTTCCCAGGAAATGAAAAAGATATCACTTACATTAAAACCATTTTATCCTCTCGAGCTGGTGTATTCCAACAGTCACCAAGTTTTGCTTTACTTACAGCGATTGTGTAGTCTGTTGCAAATTAAAGCATTCAATGTTAGTTTGGAAAAAGAGAAAAAGTTGTCCTTGCAATTCAATTGCCAACTGTAGACCAAAAAAGCATCTTTACATCTTCTTTTAGTGCAACTCTTTAAATGTAAAACATTTCCAGTGATTCCTTGAGAGGTATCGTTTCTTTGTTTCTGTATTTTTTTCTTTTCTTATTTTATTTATGTCACACCTCACAAATTTAGCATCTTCAAAATATCCAAAGCAAGAGGTTACCACTGCTTCTCAATTTTTTGTATTTTTTATATTTTAATCTCTGCATTTGCATGGCCTTTCCACAAAGTCTGGAACAAAAACAGGAGAAGCTCCTCACCTCCTGTATCTAATTCTATTCCCCTCAGCCTCCATGTTGGATATCATTATATTCAATCACTCGAGCAGGGCCTGACAGTCCAGCTTCCACCTCCAAACCCGGGTCAGAGCAGGAGAGACGGAGGGTGAAGAGAAAAGAGCGCTGTACAGATCAATCTGGGAACACAGAGACCCAGAGAGAGCCTTCATATAACGCAGTAAGGTTCCCTTGGTAACCTGGATTTTCTGCAGTAGAGGAGAGTGGTGCTGAAGCAGCGCCGCAGCTCCCTGTTGGAGAAGATGCAGATGAAGGGGTTGACCCCGGCCTGGGCGAAGCTCATCCACACGGCTGCGGTCAGGTAGCCCCCAGGAACCACTGGGCCCCTGGCAAACACCCTCCAGTAACAGGCCACCAGATAGGGCCCCCACAGAGCCAGGAAGAAAAAGGTCATGATGTAGAACATCCTACTAATCCTCTTCTCCGTTTTGAACTCGTCCAGCACCAGCAGGCGGCGTCGGCCCGCTGCGTTGCTGTTCTGCCGGATGCCCAGCAGAGTGGGCGGGGTGGGCCCACGACCAAACCCCGCTAACCAGTTAGCTGCGGCCTGACCGCTAGCCCCGGGCCCGTGGAAGGTCCAGTTCTGGCTGACAGCAGGCACAAACTGGACCGGTTTCATTTTCCGGCGGTCGTGAACAAAGAAAATGAGCTTGAGGTAAACCAGCTGTGTGGCCAGGAGGATGAGAGCCAGCAGCAGCATAAAGCCCAGCGAGTCGTTGGCCCTGAAGGAGCGGTGCTGGAACGTGCACTGGTCCTCCTCGCGAATAAACGAGTAAGTCCCTACGTCCAGCACCGGAGGGAACGCCATCGCCACCGACAACGTCCACACCATACAGATGACCGCCAAGCACGTCCAGAATGTCAACCGCTTGGTGTAGAAGCGGTGGTGCGCGATGGCCAGGTACCGCGTGACGCTCACACAGAACAACATGAATGCTGTGTGGAAACAGGACAGCACCCCCAGGAAGGCGATGACTTTGCAGGTCAGCGTGCCGTACGTCCAGGCCGATCCATTCTTGACTGAGGTGAAAACAAAGGGGAAGCAGATAGCAGAGCGCAGGATGTCCGACGCACACAGGTCCAGCAGGAAATAGTATGGCGCTCGGTGCAAGCTCTTGTCTTTGACCAGCAGGATGGAGATCAGGAGGTTTCCGACCACGCCAACGCCAATGATGAAACCCAGAGAGGTCAATTTAAGGAACGTGGCAAGAGGAGAGACATTCTGCAAGATGGTGTGGTCCCCTGCATGGCTATAGTTCGCCATAGATGGAGGAGGGATCATAAAGATAGCGGGGATAGCTTCAGCCGAGTATCATGATCTAGAGGCAGCAAGGGGAGGCGTTACATCCATTTGGCGGTGTGCTTTGAAGAGGTTTCCAGGCATATAGGCGACCTCAGCTCTAAGGCATCCTTTGTTCCTTTGTCTCATCACACCTTGAAAAACATCCCTGAAAAATATCACCCACCAATCAACATTCAGTGCCATAACATAACTGCACATCTTTCAAATGCTATAACTGATAAACAACCCATTTTTTTCAGTCTATCTGTCATTATTTATCATTCATATTTCAAATCATAACGCTGTCTGCAAATTTAACGTACTACACATTAAAATTATATGATATTGATATTGATAAATTGTGATTTCCTGACATGTGGCAACGTGAACACAATTTTCTTTCATGAGGGCTTCGGAATTTCCAGAACAAAGCAGCATGAAAGAAAAAAAAGCACACACAAACGGCGCCGCATCTGATGTCTAAGCGTAACACAAATATGCTTGATTTTCTTTTTTTTTTTTCGCTCATCCATCTCGACAGCCAATCTCGGGATTTTAAAATGCGGTCCAAGCCGTGGCTCTGGATCACACCCTGCAGAACACAGAAGAGGAAGGCAGCTCTAAAGCGGCGAATGCCTCGAACAAACTCGCCCCCTCTCGTCTTCTATGCAATGTGAAAAATCTCCGAAGCGCCCGAATGCGTAATAACGCGCCGGTGTTTTTGTCTGATTAAAGGTTAACTGGATTATTAGATGGCGATCTCATTAGGGCGTTTAGCGACCCCTTGTTATACCTCCATTTTACACCGCATTTCTGATTACAAAGAGTTGGGGGAAACAGACGGACAGGCGCTCACTGGGAAAACCGCATATGATCCAAAGCGTTTCGGCTGTTTATGCGCGGGGTTCTTTGCCATCGAGACACGCTCACACAGATCTACTGCATTGTTGACGGCGGCTGTGTGGTGATGAACACTGTCTAATATCTACTTACGTGTCAATAGATAAAGATATGCATCCTCCGAGTGCCAGTCGTGTCGTTTACGCTCGTTTAAATCCGACACGTCCCCTTAAAAGCAAACACCGCCGTCGTTGTATCCAAAAGCCTCGTAAGATTGTAACGTATCCGTGCGTCCATTAGACTAGAGTCATTCCCAAGTCTTCGCTCTATGTGAATCGCCCAGACAGACAAGACAAGGCCAAAAAAGAAAAAAGGAAAAGGCTCAAACCAAGACGCTCATCTCGATGCCCAAATCAGTCAAAAAATCCCTACCTGTTGATAATCCCCGGTCCTTTGTCTCTGCGCGGTTATTTACATTGCACCAGTCGGCATTTTATGTTTTTTCTGAAAAGCCCGATTTGTTGCCTGCCTTCCCTGCCTGCCTCCGTTTTTTTTCCTCCACAGTGAATATCCTACAGTAAACGGAGCCCAGTGCGCATGCGTTCTGCATCCCTATTTGTGATCCAAGACGCGTCTTGTGTCTTGTTGCAGCAGCAGCAGCAGCAGTGGCAGCAGCGGCGCCTCGCTCCTCTCTCACGGTAACATCTGCTCTTCGGGCCGCGTCACAGCTCTGCCCCGGTTCTTCCACATGATCACATCACCGCGGCAGTCTCCTCCTGTCAGCCGCAGAATGCATACAGGACCGGCCCCTATAACGTTTCATTTAGTTTCATCACTGTGTTTTGTAATCAACAGACTGTAGCGAGGGTTCAAAACAATGCAGCAACAAGGGCTCTTAAGTGGAGACAAAGGAAATGAGTCGAGAGGAAATGTTTTTCTTTTGCTGTCACCATAATCTTGAATTTATTTATTTTATTTTACTTAAGTTACACGTTTTGGGTTGTATACATTTACATTTTATTAAATTGTGCTTTTTGCAGTCGTTTTCCTTATACCAGTGACGTAATATTTGAGTGTGCAGCAGTATTTTTACCCGAGTAAAAGTTTTGGTATACTCTTCATTGTGAGTAAATCTACTTCTCTGACAAAAGCTTTATGTTGACAATATGAAATTATTTGAGCGCGTGTGTTTCTTGTACAGCTCCCTCAGATGTGATATGTGTTTTTTTTTTTTCATTTTGCAGCCTAATTAAAGTACCATAGTATATATATTTTTTTTATGTTTTGTCCTAGTACCTTTAAGCAACTGTCTAGAGGTGGAAAATCAACAGCATGATTCCTTGGAAATAGAAAAATGAGAGACAGATTTGATAAGATACAGTGGAATCTTTTATTTTAATTTGTTGAATTTATTTTTTAAATTTATCTTTAACTAAAAAGTTATGTACTGAGGTTTTAATATATGACCAGTTATGGCCAGAGGCGATACTATTACTCATTTGAGTCATTTCTTCAAGTACGTTTTTACTACTTTGTATTGTATTTCCAATACTTTGAAGTAACGTTATTCTTATTTGAGTACATTTTTGGCTTCTACCCACCTCTGCACATTTCTAATAATTGTATATACAAATAGCCTTTCCTTGTCATCATCGCCTGCTCATCATAGTCATAAACATTAGTCTGTACTTTATGTATCCCGCCCTATTATGTGCTCACTGTATTTCCCAATGTAAACACTGCACATTCCATTGTCCTCATACATGTTTGATGGAGAACAAGGGCACACAGACAGGTTGGTTCAACGGAGCTTTCCTGTATGATGCATAATTAATTAGCACTTTTCCTTAGTCCCACGGTGTACCGTCTGCCTATGACAAATTCATAGGGGTGGATTTCCCAAACATTACAATGAGTGTAACAGGTGAATGACTCAATCATCCTAAAGTTGTGTGCATCCAGTTGACGTAAACAGCAGGGGAGAGGGGGGGAATGCCACTATGTATGAAATAGTAATGAGAAAAATGTATAAGCATGATGTTATGCTATCATTTTCTCAGTTTCTATATTTTATGAGAGGAAAAGCATGCTGTGGTTGGGAGAAGGTATGTAACATGTTCAATCAGAACATCGCTTATTTCACATAAGCTGCCAACAGCAGAACTAACGTGCTTTACAAAACACCTGGATAAGAACAAAAACAACAAATGTATGGATGTATGTATGTGAAAAGAAAGCATACTGACTATGGGCCTGAATCCAGTGGTGGAAGAATAAAGTACACAGATCACATACTTTTAGAGTAAAAGTATTATTATTAGTAGTAGTAAACTATTAGTAGTAAACTATTAAAAAGCCAAATACTGTGATTTTGATGAAGAATTGTGTTGATTTTGGTAATAAGAAGCACTGATTTGATTTCGGTTTAACTAAATACCTCCCAAGATGTCTCTATGAACATAGAAAACTTAAAAATAAACAAAAATAAACTCCTCATTCATTTCGCCTGATCTCATTCTATAACAAAACAAAACCCTCTAATGCTCAGTCAAGTTAAAAAAAAGTATCAAAGTACAGATAAGTACAGATACCTGCACCTAGGTGATGTAAAAAAATATCCACTGTAAAATTTACATAAAGCAACACGATGTAACTTTCTGGAGGTGGCACATCACCTGTATGAATCCATGACATATAAAGGTAAAAACATACTTCAGAACTGTCTCCACAGAAATAGATTAATCTCCTTTACACTTTATGCCATACTGTGGAATATTATTGCCAATGACAACAATTCCATTGAAATAAGCCTGAGCCAGGTATGCCAGGTACGATCAGGCTTGTGGAGATGCTCGCTCACAGAAAGGACACAGGCAAGTAAGAAGGTTGTGGGTTCAACTCCTGGGCTGCCCGGGCCTCTGTGCAGATTTTTCTCTCGGTGTCTGTGGGTTTCCTCCAGGCTCCGGTTTTCCCCATCAACCCAAAATGTACATAATTAGGTAAAATCCTCCAGCTACAATATTCCTGACAAAGATGAGCTCAAGATTTGGACATGGGTCCCCACTGCTCCTGTCAGGTTGAATGTAGAGGACAAAATGGGGCAATAAGGTACACCTTAACCTTGTAGGGTAGCGTTCATTTGCAAAAACAGGTAAGTGCCATTTTAAAAAGTCATCGAAGGCTTGCAGTCAAGTCTTTGTGTGGCAATGTTTTCAAAAGCAAAATTAAAATACTTTTTGACAATTTTTCAAAACAGAGATATCTGTTTTTGCAATTGAACTCTACTTAAGTACAGTACTTAGGGCTACTTGTGTTCTCACTTTCCATTATCAAGTCATGAATGTATTCCAGGAGCTGTGGTCACGTGAATATTTTTAATTTGTTGGTACATTGTCAGTTCTTCATTCAGTTACGAGAACTGTTCAAGACAAAATTCAGAGCTATAACATTGTTATGACAACTGCCATTGCCCCCCATATGACAATCTCTGTTATTGACGCACTTTCATCTTAATGCATAGTTTTATATCAGGCTAAATAAATTCATGTTTTATAGAATGCTTTCACTAAAATGCATAAAAGACACAGATCAGTCAGAAAGCGGAATTAGACAGCATTTGGTCAGTAATCTCAGTCGTTCTCCATCAGTTCTCATTTTCGCACTTCCTGAATATCCAAATAGTGCGTCGACCACGTGATCTGTTTTCCGCGTCTCAAGCGTTTGTCCAAAGGCACAGTTGATATCAGCGTCTGCCCGACACGTTTCGAGCCGACGTCTCTGGAGTAAAGGGTCTTGTGGAGATGCGCGGCTAACAGACGGCTATAACAACCCAAAAGTCTTCTTCGTCACAGCCGCTCGTTCCTCTTCCGCGCGTACCAGCCCAGACAGGCGCACAAGCCCACTCCGGTCAGGACGGAGCCGAGAAGCAGCGCGATGGCGTCCCCCGCGTCGTACGCCTCCACCGCGGGGACAAGGCACCCGAGGAGAAGCCCCAGAGAGAGTGCAGCGCCGGGGAGCTCAAGTTTAGGGGCCATGTTGAGTTTTCCGCTGTTGCTGTGGACTTTTGGGAAGAAGCGTCGCCTGCGTCAAGTCAGGTGACAACAACAGAGCGCTGCACTTCCGCATTCACTCAGCCAATGGCGGCGCTGCGTTTGGTCCAGCACGTGTCTCCGGGACAAGATCCGTGTTCTTCCGTGGCTCTGAAATTGGGTCCTACAAAAATATGAATGCAGATTATTATTTCATTATAATCCTAACCCTTTTATCTAAAATAATAATAATGCAATAAAAATAAAAACTGGAATTTTCCAACCGTAGGAAAAATAAAGGTTCTCTTATTTAATCTTAGTAGAATTAAAGTATATATTGTTCTGGATTTAATATAATCCAAAATGCACATGCTAAATATTATGACAATAAAAAACACAAAAGACCCATGACTTAATTTGATTTATTTATTTAGGATCCTCATTAGTCATCACTGCAGCAATAACTATTCTTCCTGGGGTCCACCTTAATATCGACATTAATTAGCCTATTATTACAACACTAATGACAGTGGAGGCAGGCAGGATTCCCAGATCTTGTTGATCTTAATCTTATCTAGGACTTAGTATTAGCTCGATAACGTTGAGACCATATTTCAAAAGTGTATCAGAAATGTGCTAAAAGGCGCTTGTGAATATCTTGGTTGAGGTTCAAGTATTACATGAATGGACCGTTGCATTAACCACAAAAGTGCAGAAACATCACTTTAAAATCATGTTTTGAATATTACTTATGTCTCTTTTCGAGGAAGTTTATAATAGTTATAGCTTATATACTCAATTATTATCATTTTGCATATCCCCAAACATTAACGATATCATACATTTTTCAATATACAACCCACCTCTAATCCTGCCTTATCTCCTCTGTGATTCTTTGTTTCTTATTGCCTTTAGATCATCATCATAAATAAATTGTAGTGTTTTATTAACTTACCCACAATAAAGGTGGGCACATGGGAAAGATTCAGAGGGAGACACCATTCATTATTGTCCACTGCTGCATTACATTTACCACAGTTCTATCTCCCACTTCTATAAAGCACAGATTTAAATTGTTTTAACTGTTCATATTGTCTGTTTCTTTATGTCACACAGCCTTACCAATGACCAAGATCCTGGCCAAAGAGTTGAAGGACTGTTCCCCTGTTGCTGCTGGTAAGTTGTTTTTAACTTGAGATAAAATGTTGGGCCTATTTTTTTGTTGAAAGTAACAAAGTGCAAAAGTAAAAGTACTGTACTTAAGTAACATTTTGAGACATTTGTACTTAATGTAATTTTACTTTACTGGGGATGGGGCCTTGGCCACAATAGGTACTTAAGGAAGACCTTACTTAAATTAATATTACTCAAAAAGCAGTGGCACAAATATTACAGTAAAAAAGCATACTTGATACTGACTAACATGTATTTAAAATGTGATTTGATTTGAGTAAGTTAATGCAATCGGACAAAACATTTAGTAAGGCACAGATTCTGGTATTTCCTAAGAACAGACATAAAAACAAATGATATCTGAATGTAAGGTGTGAGAGTTAGAAGCAGTTAAAGTCGTTTATATAACACTTTGGTCAATATAGAATTATTCACAGTGGGAAGAGTAACCAAACATTTTGGTCAAGTAAGAGTACTGTTACTTCAAACAAGATATGGTGCAAGTTGGAAGAAAAGTATGGTATCAAAACTACTCTGAAAAGTACAATTTATTTTAAAAGTTACTCAACTAGAATAGAGTAGTAGAGTATTACCCACCTCTGCCTTTCATATGATTGAGTGGTTATTTTCTTAGTGACATTCTGAGGTTTTGAGTTCAAGCCCCAGCTCTGAGCAAACAAAAAACATTATAAAATCCCTTTTATCAAGTGACTGTCATATAAATATGTAAAAATTGAGGGATATATATTTCTTTAAGTCAAGTTAAAATGTAAATGTATTTTATTTATACCATATTTAGTTGATTAAATGATTTATTGTATTTTATTCTAATGTGATTCTGATCTGATTTTTTTTTTTCAAGTATATTCTTATTTTTCTTAAATAGTATATTAAATGCTACTTTTTGCACATGTACCTGTTCTTTTACTTAAGTAACACCATTGAGTATAGGCTATTCTTCGTCCACATCTGCATACAGAATCCCAAAACACTCATTTGCATTTCTCCACAGCCTTCTGCTTTCATACTCTCTTGAAAACATGCCTATGGTAATGTACTGAGTGAATATACTTGCCAGCTTTTGGGCTTTTGATACAAATTGTCTGGTTTGCGACACAGTGGGGTGCAGGTGAGGTCTGTATCTCTGCGGGCTCTCCGGGGACACTTTGCTTGTAATTTAATTAGAGTACACCAGCCAAAGTAAAATATTGACCTTGTAAGGCTGCCATAGTTCTGTACCTGCTGGAAGTGGAGAGATGAATGGTCTTCCTCTTCATATACTGGCGCGCTCTCGCTGCCTGGCGGTTTGGCAATTTGTCTCTCGCACAACTTTGAGCTTCTGTCTGATCTCCATGGCGACGCTACAACGTGCCAACACCAGCCATTCGTTCACTGTGATGGATACTCTTAATTACTCCCTCTCGGCCGTTTCATAAAGATACAGACAACAGTCCAGGTCCAAACCAGGTCTAAAACAAGGCCAAATTATCTCTGTCTCCTGGGCCACCTGATTTCTAGCCGATATAAAGTGGGCCGTGAGAGGTCTGGCTTCCAAAGTAGTCTGGCTCACGGAAAGCTTTTGAGTGAGATGATTGGACAAGAGAGAACACAAATTTAATTAAAAGCAAGACGGCAAAAAGCAGATATTAACAGAAAATAATAATTTCTCACTAAACGCTGACTTGATCTTGTGATGGACCGCCATATTTCCAGCGACGTGAACATTAGCATCAACTGTTTCTTTATCGACGGCAATTGCGTCAAGACCAAAATTGTTATATTTCCAGTGCATAATGCGTCTAACATTATTCAGACCTAGTGCATTATGTAGAGAGACGTGAAAATACGACATTGAGGGACAGATAAGTGAAATAAATGCAAAAAAAGCTGATGATTAGCCACAAATAGTTTTGCGTTTACACTATCTATAGCACCATGTCACAGCGCCATAAAGTTGGAATTAAACGCCTTGAATTGCTGAGATGATTAAAAAGTATAATTCACGTACAATTTAGACTTTTCTTTTTATGATAAATGCACATTATATACTTCTTAAACTGGGCCCTGGGTAAACAAGTACCTTTTACCCTAATGCTCCTACAGGCCTGTTAAATGTGGATCCTTTTGTGAATGAAATCTGATTGTGATATGAAATAAATACATACACCTACTTACACCTAGACCTACTTAACAAAATCTCAGGCTTTCTGAGTATCACCAAATCTAATAGTGACAGAACTAAACCAGGTCTGAATCACTAAAGTAATTCTAAATTGATGACAAACACAAAGGACCTAAAATGGTGAATAATCTTTCCAACATAAAAAAAAAAAAATTGAACAGAAGTAGACTATTATTTGAGAATCAGCACTAAACCTTGAATAAATCATTTCTAAACTCTCTGTTCACACCTGGATTCGTCTTACTTTTTGCCCTGATGTAGATTTTCCTTGTTTTTGTCTTAGTTTTGATTAAGTTTAACCTAAGGTCTGGGGTAAGGGCTACACTTGATCTAAAGAAACCTTGGACTAAACCAGGATAATGTAATCTGTGCTGGACTCAACAAAAGGTCTGGCTGGGTTCTGTATTATCTCATTGCATTTAGTCTAAATTCAATACAACACCATTTATTTTTGTTGAACCCAAAATCATTGCAGCAGTCACTTTGCAGAACTCCACAATATTGTTGATTTAAAGCAACAGAAAGTTTGAAAGAAAAGTGGAAGAATGAGTGGAACTCCAGTGTTTGTCTAAGAGCTCAGGACAGTGACATTAATCTTCCTTTTGTGTTGTGCATCGTAATGCAGCACTCAACCCCGAAAGCTCAGAGTCTAGAGCGGCCCTGACAGAAATTTGAAAAGACCAGATCTATACAGTGCAGTATATCTTTATGTTCTCTGCCCTTACAAAACCACTTTTATTCGACGTTTCTCCATTGTAACCAAGGCTTCTGAATTATACTCATATGTGTCACTGTAGTATGTCTGGACAAGAAAAAGAACTGCCATGGCCTTTGCATAAAGAACTGAATTGGTGCCTGAAAGGTACACTGTTTTGACTAAGTTGTTATAGATATTTCCCAAGGATTCAGTAATAAAAACATTGCAGGATTAATCTATTTAAGAGCAATAGACTAGACCAGTGTTTATATGTTTATTTATATAATATTTATAATAATTATATTTATTTATATAATATTACCAAATCAGACCATTTAGTTAAAAATATTGTATATAATGAGGCAAATAATGTCTGTGGCACTGTCTAGTTCTTTAAATGTGGTAATAGTGATGTTTTGAGTTATTTTTTTGGTGGACATGTCGCTCAAGACACTCCAAAAAGGTATATTATTAGTTCATTAATCCACATTTGTGAATCTGTTAACTCAAACTGGACATTTTCTCAAGGCACACCTGACAAAACCTCAAGGCACACTAGTGTTCCCCGGCACACTGGTTGGAAATCAAGGGACTAGATAATGTTTTTCTTTGATGCAAATATACAAAACTTTTGTATCATGATAATTCAATTTCAATCTTGATTTTGATACTGAGGAACTGGTTCCGGTTTCCTGTACCACTAGAAACATGTACTGTACATTAATAGGCTCCACTCTGAAAAAGAGATTCCAAATCTCTGTGAAACTATCCTAGTTTAATAATGGTCAATCAATAAATAAGCATTTCAGGTGGGATCCACGTTTGTCAAATGTATGTCATTGCTATAATGCGTATATCCTTTTCTTTCAGTTATTTGAGTTTTGATTTTTAGTAGATGCTGTTTGTAGTGTTTTCATATGCTAATCCATAGACTCTTCCAGGAGTGATGGGAACAGCTGCACACACAGCCTGGAACGTGTAAGCATTCTATGCCATTCATTTGAATGAAGCAGCAATAAAAAATTGTAATTGTTTGTTGTCGTTTGTAGACAGCGCAGACACATGGTTGTTGTTTATGTGTTACATTTAGTAACGATTATCACTAATTTCAGCCTCCACTTTCTAAAGAAAACTAAAATGTTTTTCCAAATTGATTTTGCTGCTCTGTTTTTGGTGTATTATTGTCTAGAATAAAGATTTCGGAATCTAAATTGGATTTAGGAAATTATTGTCTGCTAATCGTTTACGATAATAATCTACACAAAACTTCTACTTCTTTTCAACCGAGGCTCTGGTTTGTCTCGTGTGCTCGAGGGGTCGTCAGCCCTGGTTTTTCAGGGATGTTTGGACGCTAAAGTTCATTTCCCCATTGAAGATGCATAAGTGCTAAGACATGGAATAGTATTAATTAATGGAATTAATGGAATGTAGCGTTTGTTTACAAACATTGGGCGGGTCAATAAAACTGGGTGATCACTGCGCAGTTTTGACTGTTTGCAATGAACAGATACTACAGTCATTTTTTGGGAAAATCTAATGTTGGGGATGAAAAACAGAGGTTGTAGGTCTCACAGTGAGACAGGGACAACAATTAAACTTTCGATCTTACGACTAAAGACGAGCTGTGATTTATATCAAGTGACGTCAAAGTAACAACAAAAGAGTTCAGTTATGAATGGGACCTTATTTCCCAATTTCGCTTTAATTTTCTAACCTTTACAAACACAAAAACACCACTGGAATGCAGCCTCAGCGGCACGCTAAGGTGACTTTACCAAACAGAGGCCTGACTGATCGTGTGAACCATGGCATATGTGCTGGCTACAATTTCAAATTCTTAACGTCTTGTAGTGCAACAGCCATGAATCTTACACAACAAAAAAAAACCTTCAATGGACACCTGGCTCATCTTTGTGACTGACTATCAATATTGAAATGTTTAACTCCCTTTGCCCTTTACCTACACCACCCTAATCATTGTCTTCACTTGAAAGAGTGCACTACCTTTATAAAACAGTACAACATTCAACTGAAGATTAATTATCCTTCGAAACTGGTGCACACAAAACAGTAAAAATCTAACCTTTCAGATCAATTGACTCTTTTGTGGTTGCTTATTGCTTCTTCCATAATGAATTGTACTTCCAAGAACAAAACAAATAGATTTTCTCCTGTCTTTTGTGTGCAGTCGAAGTTAAAGAACAACGAGTTAAATTTATTGTAGAAAATGGAAAGTTTGGGCAGTTTGGTTGGACGCAGCTGATTCACCGGGTTCAGTTTGTGAGTCAAAACACATGACGAACCTGCAGAAAGATGAATGACTCAGTGTAATTATTCTTTTCAAAGGAGAGAGTGTGAGGGTGGGTGTTGTGCTTGACTATCACGTTTTGGAGAGCGCTGTCGACAGTTGTATAGAACGCTAAAGGCTAATCAATTCATCCTCTTTTCATTGGAGCATTTGTATATTGCTTTGAGGGTATTTTGCACAGTGAAATTTTAGTCATACTCCAAACAGGGGCTGGATATCTTTGTTCTGAGATGAGACACTCAATCCCAAACAGCGACGAAAAAAAAAAGAAAAAACATAATTATTATTTTGTGGCTTGGTGTAGAGAATCACTAAAAGACCAGGAAAAAGGGTGCATGTAATCAAGGAAAACAAAAACGGCAATTACATTTATGCACAGCTTGATCGTTTTCACATATTAATCAGCACTACATTCAAATCCAACAAACATTACTGGATTAATTTGTATTGGCTCACAATCAGGAGAGGGTTCCTGAGCCACACTCCAGCAGGTTTTCCCTTTGGCTTTGAGTGGGAAAAAATATATAATAATAATGAAAAATCCCAGGCAAATCTGTCACAAAAATGTTTAAAAATCTGTAGAGCCTGAACCTGGGCTTGCCTTACACTGTGCGGTTGTCAGGTTGAATTTGACACAGGTTTTACTTGTACAGCAGTTTCAAAATTGGTCTGAATTTGGACTCCTGTGCGTCTGTGTCAAGTAGTGTATAAGAGTTACGAGCTGCGATTACTTACACACAGAGGCCTGTTACGATATCAAATTTTGAAGTGCGATATGCTGCTTCAGAAAAATTTCAGGATAAACGATAATATTGAAACTCTATAGAAGGAAATGGCAAATAGTGGTTCTAGTATTGTATCTAAATTGTGTGTTATATGTTATTTATTTGACCAAGTATTTCTCTAATGTCATAACAGTGAAAATTCTACATAAAAATAAAAAAAATATATACTAGAACTAGTACATAGAAAAGGTACACGCGATAAATATTAAGCATGAAAAATACTGTTCATTTATCATTTACTGAACGATGAGTCAATATTGTGTTTATCTTGCCACTCCTAGCACACATGATCATACGGTCACAGGGATTTCAGACATGTTTGATTTTTGTCATGAGTTGTAGAGTCCGAGCGATGCTGAGGAGCAGGAGCCCGAGACACAGAGGTGAACTGGGAAACAAGCGTGCAAGGGCTGTAATCTTTTAGTCGTTTAGTCGATTAATTGGTTGATGGTATCTTAGTCGACTAAAATTTGTACTGTAGTCAATTAATCATTTTATTTTGATTTAATTTCTATGGAAAAAATGAGAAGATATGGAGTGAGTTAGCTGAAGATTTTGGAGTCTTTTCCTAGTAGTTTTCTTTATAAATAGTCGTTTTAGCATGAACTCCTGTGCAGTTGTTGTGTTTTGAGTGCAGTTTAGGTAAGATACATGATACTTTATAGTTTTGATATATATTTGTCACACCCTCTTTTAGTCGACGGTCAATAGGGCAGGTCTTTAGTCGACCAGGAACTTCTTTAGTCGACTACAGCCCTAAAGCGTGCCTCTGACATGTCTTCTAAACAAATCTCCGCACACATGAAAGCCAGAAAAGTTTTAGTTTAAGACCTCAGACTTTAAACAAAGCATTGCTAAAGGTTCTTCAATGGTTTCTATGATGTTTTTGGAATTTAAACGAGCTGTGAGTAGATTGGGGGACCACAAGTGTGTCCTCAACCCTGTCAACACGCCTCCTCTGGCTCATCTCTCTGTAATGTGCAGCAGGTCGGCGTGTCCATCCATCGCTCTGTACAGTTCGTATATACTCGGTGAAATGTCTTATAATTGAACAACATCGCACAGTGTTATCATTGAGTGACTGCCTATGCATAGCCTATGCATAGGCAGTCACTATTTGTTCTTGTATTTTCCTGTTTTTCGGCACGTTTCACAGGCCACAGTTTTTTGATTCTTTTATTTTTTTTTGTATTTTTCAATAGTTCCTAGTCTTCTAATGTCTGCTATTACTTTTGGTAGATGTACCTTTTGTAGTTTTTTCATAATTTGCCGAGCAATTTTTCCCTATCTTTTACAGTGGGAGCCTTTCTATTGGTCCTCTCCTTGAGTACAGGGAACTTTGGTGTTTAAACTGTTTTTGGTGGGTGCACGGTAGCAGAGCCGCTAGAGCTTCTGCCTCCCAATAAGGAGATCGTGGGTTCGAATCCCGGATCAGACCAACATCACACGAATTCAATTGCGCAGTCACTCGCAATAGCTTCAGCTATTGCAACAGCATCTAGTTGTGTTTAAAGCAGAACTAAGTAACTTCAGAGACAGAGCTCCCCCTGCAGCTCTATTGTGAAAATACACTGCTAGCAAAAAGACGCAAAAGCTTCTTTAATCTTCTTTTTATTGAAACGAGGGAGTACAATCACATACAAAAACATTTCAGGTTGCCAAATATTTAAAAAAGAGCCAGGATTTCTCAGGATAATTGTTGCAAGGCTGGTTTTCCTCCTAGAGAGAGCAGGAGACGATGGGAGCTTCAAACGCCCGAAAAGACAAATGCAAACACCACACGGACTTACAGAAAAGTGAAATACGGTAAAAATGTTACTAAGTTCTCCTTTTAAAGCAATAATTTCAGCCACAAGACACATATTTTTCGTTTGGTGAAGCCTCTTCATTGACGTGGACCTATAAAAAGTAAACTGAAAATGTATGCTATTTGAGAACTTAAACATTTTGAGGTTGTAACTATGCTTTACTGCAAAGCCTTTTGGTTTATTGGTTGAATATATTTTATTTTATGTTGTAATGTTCAAATATGTGCTAACACAACCTTGACAGATTGATAAATGACAGGCTGTACATCTAATGAAAACCCATCATAAAAAGAAATCACCTTTTCTGTCCAGTGAATGAATCTATGCGTTGGGTGTACAAGCGACGCCACTTTGCTGGATGCGTGCTTGACATCTCGCAGACAGGTGCTGATAGGCAGCCACATCCTCCAGTATAAATGATAGTGTACCGAGAATTTCTACTTTTCATTAACATCTGCTGATGACGAGCCCCGACACAGCAAAACAAATGGCCACATCAAAAATAGACGGAAAGCAGTGTGATTTACTCAAGGTGATTTTTTTTTCGACCTGCAGCAAACATGGCCGACGGCTGCGTACATCTCATATCCTGATGGCATGCGTTATGTATAAGATGCATGAGAGATTGATAGCTCATCACATTCTCTGTCGTGGTGCAAATGTCAGGCCTGAAGCTCATAATGAAGAACACAATCATCGTCCCGGTTCATCTGCAGAATTCATTTAAATGTTTGTCATGAAAAATACAAACAAACCACATAAATAACATCATTAAGCGCACAAGTTCATCAGTGCACTGGAATTGGTGTATGTATTCACCTGGTTCTGGAAGTTTTACAAGGACTAAAAAGGCGTTTTCAGGAAATTGGTGCATTGTTGACTTCAAATCACTCTACATTATATAATATTTTAGTGGCTAGACTGTTCCCTCGTGGCCTCAAACTGGAAGTGCCTTGTCGTGTGGATCTGTGGCAAAAAGAGGCAAAAGTGGGCGGAGCAGAATAAAGTGAATAGCGCATTATTTGTAGAAATACTTAAGACTTAAGTTTAAAAGTTAATATCCCCATAGAGATCCAAAATAAAAACACCAATCTTAAATATTAGTATCAAAGTAAGATGAAAATATCTTCATGTTCATACAGTTTTAAAGTGAATTGAATATTGCACAATACTTTTACAAAGTGGTTTTCAAATGCTGGAGTTGAGCAGTTTGATGGTGTCAGCAGAGATGATTTCCTGTGTCTCTCGGAGAAGCAGCGTGACATGACATGAGCTCTTGCAGCTGTCCAGCACATTGTGGAATGGGTGGGAAAGTCTAGAAAAGGATAATTTTGATAACGTCGGCAATGTTAATGGTGCAATCTGTCGGGAGGTGCCACAGTGACACCCTTCTCCAGACTTTCAGTTTGGTTAGCACACAGCTGGAGGTTTTTTTCTGTGTGTAAAGTTTAGATTGATGGGAGTAAAGTATCTGACGGAAGCATCTTGCTTTCACTCTGACTTCTACTACACTGCAAATGAATAGAAAAAAAAAAAAATCAGGAATTTAATTATATCAATTTCAAACATCTTGTCTGGTTTACGTACCTAAATGTATAGCAAGTTTGTCATTATGTAATGTTTTCATACAATAAGGTGGCATTTTGTATATGTAAAAATTATCAAAATTGCACATATTTGGTACATACAAATCTGAAAAATTAATGGAGTTAGGTTTAAATTTCTTGTTTAATTTTGCTGCCAGATAGATACAAAAACTATACAGGGGACCTTGGATATCTTCCTGAAATATGGAATTGCAATTTAAATTATGCCTCAGTTTTTGAAGTTACAACTTTAAGAACTGGATCCAAGTTTTGTCTTTAGATGCTGTCTATTTTAATGTCGCTATGAGAGAAAAATGCAATTTTAGAAAACGACTTTTGAGCAGTGTCCAATAAACATCTATGAAAGTTAATAAAATGAAACAATAAAACGCCATTTAGTGCAGAAAGGACAATGTTGTTCTTTCCACGTGAAAACTGCACTTAAGGCGAAACTATTTTTGAATATTCTGCTTTGCCTGAAAGGTTCCACATACAGTATGGCATGTTGTATATTGTCTTGTATTATTTCAATTACAGATAGATAGATAGATACATAGATACATAGATACATAGATAGAAGCATAGCTAGCTCTATGTGAAAACTGCCATAGTCTTGCTGCAGTGAAGGCCACAGAGGTGTCCTAAAGTGAAATGAAAGTGTGAGATGCACTGCAGATGTTACATAGAACCGAACGGTACACCCCAGGTCTCTTTATAGCATCAGAGAACACATTCACACCGGCTCTGTCCTCTATAAAACACAGTGGCCATTCCGCCTTTACTGAAGGTACATAAACTCCTCCTGCTTCAGCCGTCTCCAGCCTTTGTTTACAACTAGAGCACTCATATTCCAGTGTTAAAATTTGTTTTGAAAAGGCAGAGAAAAAGCTGAGTCATAAGTGAAAGACACTTTATTGTTGAAAGGTTGAGTAATGTGTTAAAAATGCTGTCGCTTTTACAAGAGACAAAAGGTCATAAAAGGTGGTTGTTTTTAATCACATCAGATTGCACCTGACTCAGAAGTAATTATTGTCAATTCACACCTATATGTACATAAATAAAACTGTGAGCGGTGGGATTCAATGGATAAAAATCATTCATATTTGCATTTATCGCCACAAATCTTTGTTCAGCCACATTTAGCAAATGGAGCAGCGTTAGGTTGAGAGCTCCTGATGGTGTTATTGTTACTGCTCGCCAAGCTCATGACTCATGCTCAGCCCCCTCCATTTCACATTATTATTTGAAGTAAATGGATTTGTGGTTATATAAAATTATTGCGAAAGAACATATTTTGAAAAGTAGTCTCTGTCCAATTTGCTGTCAAAAACATACTTTCTCAGCCTTTCTTGACTACACGTTTTGTATAAATAGTTGTTTTTGCATGAACTGCGGTTGTGGTCTTTAGAGTGCAGTTTGGGTCAGATAGATGGAGAGACTTCATAGTTTTGATATATATTTGTCACACCCTCTTTTAGTTGACAAATCGGTCAATAGGGCAAGTCTTTAGTCGACCAACAATTTATTTTGTCGACTACAGCTCTAGTTTCCCTTCACCTGGCTGGTTGTTCCAATGGACTTGCTACGCCCACAAATTGTAGATAAACTTTAAATTCTTGGAGGGCACTCTATTTCTCTTTGCAAGTTGTTGTGTTTCTTACATAAACTAGCTTATACTGAGGAGCTTGTGCAGAGCTTGTGACAGGTGAACGTAATAAAAGCAGAAATTAAATCACCTTGCAGACTTGGCAGAGTTGGATTATTAGAGAAATAACCTCAGTGTGAGTAACATTCATTACATTTCCAAAGCAGTTTGCGCCCACGCTGCTCTCAGCCCTGCTCTGCCAAAAGAAATGCATAACTTTGTGAAAACTGAAAAAAAAAAAACCTTCTGTAAACCATTATTTCCCGGGATGCACCTGTATCGTACCAAAGACCTGTGTGTACTTGCGGGTTATGTCAACTGGTCGCTGTAAACAACAATATAAGTGACCTATCTCGACCACTTCTGGTATCTACTCTACCCAATTACTTTAGCAGGGGAATGTCTCTCCTGGACTGCTTCACGCTGCTTTTACACTTAAATCAATACTTGTGCAGAGACTGAAAGCTTTTTCTTGTGTGCGGCTGCTCCCAGGAGCTCTCCACGAGGCACCGAGCATTTTATATAATATCAAAGAGTCACTGCAGGGGAGTGCGTTTGAATGTGTACACGCATTCGAGTTTATAAAGACACGCTGGTTTTCATCAGACATGCCACTCACATCTCGGATCATCGACCATTCGGACACACTCGATAGTTCTTTAAATACTACACTTTTGATTTAAACAAGAGCCACTAGTTGCTGTTAGTTGCACTTTTTTTTTTACTTGTCATTTGCTTGACAAATTAGTCCTTCCTACGTTCTGTTCAAATGCAGATGTGTCTGGAATCAGAGAATGAAGTGTGTAAGAAATAACCCTCCTGACTTGGGACGGTCTAACCAGATAACATGGAAAAGGCTCAGCTGTGATGGACTATTCCAGAACCAGAACTATTCCAGAACTGCTTATGTTAATACTTCCTTCAGAAAGTGTTGAATGTACCACAATCTTAAGCCTGAATAAAGCCAAAAATGCCACTTAATATTAGTAATGGGTAGTCCTCCCTTTAAAATATTTGGTTCTTTTGGATTTGCCTCCAAACAGCTCTCAGGACCTTTTTACCCTTATATTTTGTCATCATTTTAAAGCAATGGTTCCCATTTTTTTTTTTTGTCTCAAGTATCCCCTAAGCTTTTTTCACACTCAGAGCAACCCTTAACTTTAGTTACGGGCAGATAAATGGGATAAACTAGTCAAATATAGTAAATTATTAGTTTTAAATGTATTAATGTTCCAAGATACTCCAAAAAGATGTGAAATTTACAACCAATGCCATTTTTTTATTCAAACAAAAGTGTAAATCCTGAAACCATTCCAAGTACCCAATGGTAATTGTTCACGTACCACTTGGGGTCCCCGTACCCCTGGTCGGGAAACACTGCTTTAAAGAACACATATTCTGCTTTTACTTTTCCAAAATAGTAAAAAGGTGCAACTAAGAGCAATTTAACTCTTGCTTAAATCACCTCAAAACTGTAGTATTTAAAGAAATATCAAGTACAGTGATCCCTCGTTTATCGCGGGAGTTGCGTTCCAAAAATAACACGCGAAAAGTGAAATCCGTGAAGTAGTCACAGCTTTATTTTTTATTATTTTACAATGCAATACTGAACTATGGAATGAAACCAAAAATAAAAACCTGTTTTAAAGCCCAAAATTTGTTTAAAACTATAATTTTAATATAGTAATACAAGGTTGGAAACATTGTCACTCGTGTATTTCACAGTCTGTGCCTCTTCATCCTGACTCCGCTCCGCTGTAGCGTCTGTTTCTACTGAAGATGCACGACTCTTTCTTTAGTTGTTGGCGCTCTTTCTTTTTCTGAGCAAGAAGATTTTTTATAAACGGATATGCCACCTTCGATTATATTTGAGAACTGCAATGAACGACTCGTCAAAGGGTCCCGTTCTTGTGCGTGCGCTGAAGTTCGGTGGATGCACTGTAAAAATATCCGCACTGTAAAAAAAATCCGTGAAGCAGCGAAGCCGTGAAAGATGAAACGCGATATAGCGAGGGATCACTGTATGTCCAAATGGTCGATGATCCAAGATGAGAGTTGCATGTTTGATGAAAACCCTTTTGCACCCCTGTAGACCCGGACCTGGATAGAATAAAGTAAAGAGCAGTGGGCCTGTATGTGGGCAAATTTCAGAGTAACGGAACGCAGTCTTGAATGCAGGAGAATAAAGATTGCTCAAACATGCAAGCATAACTCTAAATACAAATCTGAATGGGTAAATAAGTAGGGGTGACAACATATCGTGGTTAAAAGCTCTTAAGTTGATTTTACTACACAGTAAGAAAACAAAACAATAATTTCATCTGGCCTGTTCCACACTCGCCCTCTGGAGCCCATGATTTTTATAAGCAATAATAGATTATGGTCTTGTGCTGGTGATTGATGGCTACCACAACACTTCTGCACTGTTGTCAGATCAGAGCAGAAATGGCTCTCATCAAAAAGGAATCGCCTCGTACGATTCACAACACTGAATCTGTTCTTTGAGCTGTGTCTGTGCTGAATGACACATCGCTAATATTTCAAGCTATAGACCCTTCCAGGAGTGATGCATGTACCAGGATGTGCACATAGCCTGGTACTTGTGTTTACATTGACTTCATTTTAACGCAAGACACTACAGGCAAAACACTTTTTTTTTGGTCAGTTTGCTTTCTATTTAATCCACTTCCACTCCACCATCCTTAGATTTCTCTGGGACATTGTAACTTCAAAGGCTGTTTTCTTAAAGTGTAATTTTCTCCCTGAAGGACACTTAAAGTAGATCCCCCCCACACACCAAACTGTACAATCTTGGACTCAAAAAGATTTTGACGAAACGTACAGAAGGATTTTTTGATATCTAATTCTAAAACTGTTTTATTGAAGTTTTAATTAAAAAAAATTAGGTGAAATTTGAATTTTGAAGACAATTTTCAGTCCAATCTAGTTTACTTAAAAACTAAATAAGATAATCTCTGTAAATGTTTTTTGTAACTAATATGTGTACAAAATGAACCAATAAATGTAAACATAGTTCTGTCCATTTTTCAGATTTAAATGTTCCAAAGATATGTATTTTTGGTCATTTTTACACATGAAATGCCTTATTTCTACATCAAAACATGACATGATGAAAACTTGTAATATATTTTTTCTTACATTTATGTGAGTTAACTACAGGAGAAGTTTCAAAGATTTTTTCCTATTCACCTGCAGTGTCTCACCTTAAGGAAGCGGCAACTAAAAACTTTGTAGACAGTGCTGAAACATGGTTGTTTTATGTTTATCACATTTGCCAATGAGTGATAACTGTCAATATCTAACTTTCTAGTTTCTAAAGTTTCCTTATTACTGTAGGATTTGTGGCACTTGGTGAAACAGAACATACATTTTCCTGTAAAACCCGCTAAGTTTTGGGGAAGTATTGTCCAGATTAACATTAAATTTAAGGCATACGGCACGCTAACGGCAACAATCTACACAAAACACTTCTATGCATGGTCATATTTTTCAACTCTTCTCTGGTGTTACTCACATGTGGTCGAGTGGTTGTCAGTTGCCAAAACAGCCCTGGTTTTTCATCATTTGTGATGTTTGGAGACCAACGCTAACCCCGTCATTGAAAATGCATAAGCGCTAATACATTGAATGGTGCCAGGCTAACGGAAAGCCATGTTTTGCCTGCAAACACTGGAATGGTCTATAGGGGAAAGGTGATTTATTGCACCAAAGGGTCAGTCAGCAAGTAGAAAAGTCCAATTCAACGCGCAAATCACTATAGGAGAAGGGAAAAGCCAGCAATCATATCAGTAGCATTTGTACAATATAATTTGAGGCTCCGGCCATGACTATAGGCTTTTCCACAATGAGGACGTGTGCCAGACTTAGTCACCCCTTCATGTGTTTGTGAGTGGCTGCTCCAAACGGGCTGAAGAATGCGGTTCCATTTACTTATGAAGTTGTAGCGGTGCATTTTGTGCGATTGAGCCGTCAGCCGCTGTCAGTCAGGGGAAATTAACGAGTCTGCTGATTGCACTGCTGGTAATTACAGAGTGCAGCTGGAGCGCTGCTGTGTCAAGCCTCCAGATATTTTAAGCTTACGTCTGTCCTTTCCTCCTACAGCCAGGTCAAGTAATGCTCTGCAGAGGATCAGCAAAAGGCTCTTTACTAACCTCTGACGGCATACAGGAAAACAAGCATGGAGGACTCACACACCGCCAAAGTACATGTCAGATGAGTTTTCTTGCAACGACTTGAGTTTAAAAGAATCCCCTCCTCGAGTCAGTGCAAGAAAACTCAAATAATTGCACGCAGCTCTCAAGTTCTCTGGGATTTTAGCCTCCCAGAGTCAGAAATGTTATGGATATTCATCTATTTAGAGATTTGGAAGTCTTGGCACAGGATTTTGGAGCTGATATCAGTAAAACGACATAGTTCAAAGGGTTCATAGAGGGGTAGCTTCTGTGCCAGACACTAGCAGGAAATGTTTTATTAGTCATTAATTATATTCTCTCCTTCTGGATTGAGTATGTAACCCTAAAACTTATTTTTCTGATTTGAATATTGACTTGGGGCGGCAGTAGCACAGTAGGTAGAGTGGGCGCCTTCTGATCCGAAGGTCGGCGGTTCGAATCCCACTCCAGACATGGAGTAGTTGAGTGGTCAGATCCCCTGACCCGCAGGTTGGTGGTGCGATTTCAGCTCCTTCAGATGAATAATGCCGTTGTGTCCTTGGGCAGGACACTTAACCCACCTCGCCCCCAGTGTCTGCGTACACTGGTGTATGAATGTGTGAGTGGATGGGTGACTGGTTCCTTGATGTAAAGCGCTTTGAGTGCCTTAAAAAAGGTAGAAAAGCGCTATATAAATGTGACCATTTACCATTTACTTGGCAGTGGTTGGATGGCACAGTCGGACTACACTCTTTTAATGCACTTACCTTGCAGTCCTTTGCTGTTGTATTTTATTTTGAGTTACCTTTTAATCTAAAACATATTGCTTTGTTTACTGCAGTTATAATTTGGACTTGGACAATAAGGCAAAAAGGAAAATAGTAAGTTGTAATAGTAAGTAGTAGGCTTAGAATATTACAGTTCAAGAACAAAGATTTTCTTTTTCACACTTTTCTAGCACAGATAAGAAACCAAATTCTTTGTTAAATGTGTTAAATTTGAGTTTTGGAGACACACTTAGTATCTTGGTCTTATTGATTTGCTCAAAATAAATAAATTCATGGAAATAATGAAAACTACACTTACTTAGTGTCATTAAACACAGAAAAGTACAATTAATTTCTCCAAAATCTGAGCTCTAAGAAATGTTCTTTAAGATTTGGCTTTAAAGAACAAACATTATGCATTATTTGGATTGTTTTTAGCTTTTAAACCTGCTCTTGAGTGTCTTCAGTTTGACATGACATGTTTTAAAACTAAAAATAAAATGCTTTTACAAAGAAAAATATTACTTTATCACTGCGTTGGGAAATGTCATTTTGACTCAGCTGTGGCTCCATCTACTGGCTGTAGAGGCAATTACACACATGTAAATATCTACCCACAATGCATAGCAGTAAGCAGTGGATCTGACGAAGTTGTAGTTATCGTGATTAGATGGAATAAATGATCAGAGAGAGTCTGGCGACGATTTAAGGACTTAAAACAACGAAATATTCTGGGATAAGTGACGTCGGCATCATCTACATCACACATCGAAGGAGTTCAGAACACAGGGTTGGAGAGAGGATTTTGAAACCAGCATCATCAAACAAACAGGAATCAAACTAAATGCTACTCCAGGTATGTTTTTGGTGACAGAACAATGGTTAAACATGGCTAAAATCTCAAAAAAGTCAATTTTGCATAATTGTCCTTAACTCACAATGATCACGCTTCAATTAATCAATCACACAGCCCTAGTTTAGATTCATTCTAATACATCGGCCAGTTTACTTTATCGTATGTATTTCTTCTGTTTTTACTGACGTTTCAAGGATCTTTGTCTGTCAGTCTTTTTCAGCCTGAGAGCACTGTCTAGAGCTACTTACTTTTGGAAGTCAAGGGTGAGGCAAGCAGCAGGTGAAGTTTTTCGTCTTGTTATAAAGTTTTACACAGAAAAAGGTCAGGAGACTTATTTCAGCTTTGTTGCTTTCACCTGGAGTAACATGGGCAAAAAATAACAATAAGAGACAACTCGGCCATGCTTGACGTCGCGCACATTGTAAACTGTTTAATTTCTACAGAAAAACAAAACAAAACACATATCAATTTACTTTTCTATTAATCCTCATTCATTGAAGCATAATAAATATTTGTGTCTGTCCTTATTGACTCGTATTAAGTGAATATTCTTTTCTTTTTTAGCAGAGGAGCGCCGATTTGAACTCGACATATAATAACTCCTCTCAGACAAAACAAAATGTCACAGCAGCCATTCTTTCAGCCTCTGACTCAGGCAGAGTTTTTGGATGAGGACATCAGCAGGACAAATATTCAGGTCAGTCACTGCACACAGCAAAATAGCCATCTGAACATATTTACCTCAGAGAATAATATGTCTTCTCATTCGGAGCATTGTAGCACATCAGTTGTATTTATTTAGTTAATTGAGAGTAGTGTTGAAAGCTTAGGACAAACTGTATTTACAGCAGGATTTCATGCTAAATACTGTGTTATCGAGTGCACGCTTTACTTGGAAAAATCAAAACAAAAGTATCTCTGCCTTATTTCAGCTGAAATCAGTCTCTGAGGGCAGGTCTTACATAACGCACATGGTCAGAGGTCAGTCTGTGTTTGGTGTTATGGTTGTTTGGGCAAGTCTGTCCGGAGAGAATGCACAAGGTCTGCTAAAAAGATGAGACGGATGGATTTAGAGATAATCCAAGCTCAACAAATAGTGAAAATAAATATCTGGGTAAAATAAAGAAATATTTAAAATTAAAATCAAATTCCCAGACGATATAAAGGATAAGGATTTTTTATTAATTTTGGAAGAAAAAGCTTTACTGACATTGCTGGTGGAAAAAAACCAAACACAAATTGTGCTTTGGCTATTGCACAACACAAAATAATGAATAATAATGGTTTAAAAAAAAGAAAAAGTAAAATAGAATGTTAATATAAAAGAAAAAAGACATGATAATATATTAGAATTAATAAATAATAAATAAACTTTGACTTGATATAAAACAAAATATATGACAGAAACACATATTTTTACGACTAATTATTGTAGAATTATTGTCAATCTAACCCAAATCTTTTACAATTTAATATATTTTACTACAGTATGTATTTATCTTGTGAAATGTATGTTGTAAAACGCGTCATTAGTCATAATGTTTCTCTAGTATTTGGCTGAATATACACAAATACCTAAACCATATGCAGTACGTCATTATGTGCTTATGTTATGATCTAAATTCAAATCTTATCTTGTCAGAAACATAACTTCTGACCCTCGTGCTGCCTAATGACAAAAGAACAGTGTCACATGGTTCTTTTAACTCGTCCGCGGCAGTGCACTCTCCATCATTTTACCATTAGGTGACAAGTTGAGAAGCGACGCGATTGGTTGATAGACTTTCTCATTTACATGCTCTGAAAGGCTTCTGCTGCGATAAATCTAGCAGACTTGATTTATGATTACAGATTTATTTCACGCAGCCTCCTAAAAATCACTGGACTGCAGAGCTGAATTAGGAAACCACTGAAAGGGTCCAGGAGCAAGGGATATGTCAATACAAAATCGTTCCTTTGGGGAGGACATGTAAATGAATTATAATGTTAATTTCAAACGATTTTTTTTTTTTTCCACAAATGCATACGAAACCCAGGTCAAGATCTGGACGCGGGTTTACAGGAGCTGCTGTGGTTGCCCCAGCGGGATCAACAGTAAATTTATCTACAATGACAACAAATTACACTTCATTTTTAGCACCACCTTTTTTCTTTTTGTAATTGTTTGTCCCGCCATACTGAGCTACTATCACAAATTGTCTGATAACCGCGTTCAATGGCAATGCAAATGGATATCAGGCATTTTGATTTGACATTTTGGGATTTAGGATGCCTCACCTCAAACATTCCTTTTAGACTGGATTAGCCTTCATTGTCTCCTCAAGGAATGGGCAAAAAGATACATACAGAAAAAGACTAGACCGTCCAATCATGACACATTCATGATTAAAGTTCATCTACAATCAGCACAGTGGTGGCAGTTCATCATGCAAACTTGACAGTATACAATACAGTACGATTCTTCTATCCAAATTCATCCATAGTCATCCATTTATGTAGTTTCAGTAACCAAATACTGTAACTGTAACCAAATTCAGTAATACTGATTTGTGTTATGTTAATTTGTGTATTTTAACCCTTTATGAAGAGGGCCTATTTTTCCTAAAACCTAAAAGACTCTTTGTGAAGCTGATACTGTAGTTTTGCCTCTGATTATCCTAGATTTTCTTAAATATAAAGAGGATTAAAACTGGTGTCTGGAGAGATGGTCTGATAGACACTGGATTAGACGTTTGTTATGTCTAAGATAATTTTACTTAGAATTTTAATAAAGTAATGTTATGAAGTATAGGCAGAATCCATGTGAAAGTTAATTAAGTTGAATTATGTTAATTTTTTTTGTGGGTTTGGAGTGACTTGACTGGGAATAAGTGAGTTACAGCTTTCTTTCTATGTGTAACATGCCCAGCAGCTTTGTAGTTTCATTTTAGATGGTGGACAGCATTGAATATATGAAGAAGAAGTGTCCACACCGCCTCTTAATTAATCATACAACTAATAAGCAAAAAGTGTCCAATTTTGTTTCGGATTAAAAGTTTGTATGATCCAAAATATAAGATTAAAACATTACAAGTGAAAGTGCTGTTCTTGCTTAGTCTAGTCTTGATTGCAACAACAAAGAAGACGCCTCCGAGCCGGATTCAAAACAACATATGAAATAAAGCCACACCATTCTTCTCCTAATTAAAATCCCCCTTTCGGTTTCTGAGGCCATTTGTAAACAGTCGCCATCTCCGCCTTAAGAAATATTTACAATCCTTAGAAATAATGACCTCCTCTCTGCTCCGTTTGTAAGCACTTTTGCAGAAATCCATAACAACATGACAACGCACACATGGCTAACATAGATTTTTTGCAAAGCCCGGGCATTGATTGGAGACACAACATGCCGTCCTCTGGAATCCTTCAGGCCAATTTCCATATCATTGTAGCGTGAGTAACAAACAATGTAGGCAGCGAATAAATGGGAAGTGGAATAATGCATTTTAACAACGCTGAGCTGGAGAAAACAATTTGTGGATAGAAAATTGTTTACTGAAATGTCTGTATAAATGTTGCCGTATACAGACACAACAAGTAGCGCTTTTTGCACGTTGCACATTTTTCCATTTTGTTTTCATTAAGAGCAATTTGAATTCATTTGTTGTTTGTTTGTCAGGAGCTTGCTTTTAAATGCATATATAGCAAGCAGAGAATACACACTTCTGTAATACTTTGTACGAGTTTGGACACCAAGTTTGGATGGGGGTGGTTGAAAAGGTGGAAAAGCCAATCAAGGACAATCAGGCAAATGGAGATCAACACAAACACAGCTGCTTATGAGGGAAAGAGCAAAGAAAAAATATCAAAGCGGACTGAAACGTTTTGTTGACTTCTGTAGAATCAAGAAGTGGAGCACTAAACACGGTTACTCTGAGGTGACAGAACTTTGATTTTGATTAAATGGTGGTCAAGTCAAATTTATTTATAAAGCACATTTAAAAACAACCACAATGGCCCAAAGTGCTGTGCAGACACAATATAAAATACAATAAGACAAAAACAGAACATGCAGAAATAAGCTAAAATAAAAATGCAATACAAATGTTCTACTCAGCTTGTGTTAAAAGCCTGTGCAAACAAATGGGTTTTCAACAAAGTCTTAAAAATATTCAAAGATTGTGCTGTTCTAATGCTCAAAGGAAGACTGTTCCAGAGTCTGGGACCTGCCACAGAGAAAGCCCTGTCCCTTCGGGTTTTTAACCGTGATCTTGGGATGTCTAAGATCATGAGGTTTGCTGATCTCAACACTCTACATGGAGCATGGACAGACAGAAGCTCCAAGAGATAAGGAGGAGCCAACCCATTTAAACATTTAAAAACCATCAGCAAAATCTTAAAATCAATCCTGTAGCTGACAGGGAGCCAGTGCAAAGAGGCCAACACGGGAGAAATATGCTCATATTTCCTGGTGCCGGTGAGCAAACGAGCAGCAGCATTCTGGACCAACTGCAGGCGGTGGATGGAGGCCTGGTCCAACCCGGTGTACAGGGAGTTGCAGTAGTCTAAGCGGCTGGTAATCTGGCTAGATCTGAACGGGGCAGATATGGTTTCACCTTACTGAGCAAGCTCAATTGATAAAAAGCTGATTTAACAACTTGACTTATTTGTTTGTCAAACTTGAAAGAACCATCTAAAATCACACCAAGATTTCTAGCAGACTGGTGGTAATAGCAGCTCAGTGGCCCCAGATCATTTTTTACATGTAATAAATCCCCAAATACCACTATTTCAGTTTTAGATTCATTTAACTTTAAAAAGTTCAGAGCCATCCAGTCTTTTACATCCTGAAGACAACTCATCAGGGTTTGGGTGCAGTCTGTGTTTGGTTTTAAGGGCAAGTAGACTTGCACTTCGTCTGCAAAACAATGAAAAGAAATGTTGTGCTTTCTGAAAATTTACCCTAGGGGAAGCATGTACAAAGAAAACAATAAAGGGCCTAAAACAGAACCCTGTGGAACTCCACAGTTAAGTTGGGCCACATCTGAGCTATGGGGGCCTAACTGAACAGTAAACGACCTTTCCTCAAGATAAGACCTGAACCATTTTAGAGCCACACCTTTAATGCCAACGTAATTCTCAAGACGGGAAATTAAAATTTGGTGATCCACAGTGTCAAACGCTGCTGTCAAGTCTAAAAGCAATAAAACAGAGGAGGAACCAGAATCAACAGTTAAGATAAGATCATTATAAACTCTTAAAAGTGCAGTTTCAGTACTGTGACGTGCAAGTGCATCAGCGATTTACAACATCAAGCTAACAGGTATAATAAAACCGTCCTAAAATTCGTCCTAAACTGGTGTAAATCAGCTGAAAAGGCATGTCACAGCAACATCGAGTGACACTCTGATGAAGGTTGCGAGTGAGCAGTCGAAACTGTCAGGCAAACAAAACAAACACTGAAATAAAAACCTTTAGATTAAATGATAGGAGACTAAATTAACCTCGTTGGACAACTAAGCTAGATAACTGAGCTAACCCCAAATGGTTTAAAAGGCTTAAACATTATGTACATTGCAGTGTTCTGGTTGTCAGCTAACAAAGAGTTGACAATTTATAGTTTGAATTGACGCATTGTTGTGTCATTTTTCCCGCTTATAGCTATGCATTGTCAGAACACAGCATACTACAGCTGCATGAGTGGAATGTCATTTGTTTCCACCAACTGTAGCTAAATAATGCAATGCTACATGAGGTGTAATACTGGTGTGCCGTGCTGGAGAATTGACTGTAAACCTTATTAAGCCTTGCAGAGCGCTGGCTGAGTTATGCGTGCGAACATGGTCCTATCACATGAGTCATTATGCAGCCTGAGAGCCTGCAACCTTTTGATGGCAAGTGATTTTGTTATGTACAATCATTGCACGGGCGCACATTCACCAAGTGGCATTTGGCTCTCCAAGAATCATTCAATTTACACTGAACAGAAAAGTAGATTTGTTTCTATCAGCACATTGTTAAATAAAGAACAACATTGAACAAAAAATGCCAGACAATCTTTACTTCTGCGAAAAGAAGACCAGTTTTCAAAAAAAAAAAAAAAATAATAATAATAACAATCTTATTGCAGTTATAAAGTCCACACAAATGTTGCCTCATGAATATATACATAAAGAAAAACCCTTCTCATTCACAAAATATCCAAGGGGCAGTATCTTCCATTTTCTAAGCTCGGGTCGTCTACCGGAGGCCTGGGAGCTTGAGGGTTCTGTAAAGTGCCTTTGCGGTTTCTTGTACTGCACTTTTCTGGGCTGAGATGTCTGATGTTTTTTAGGGATCTGCTGCAGCTTGTCCTGCGGTTTTGTGGTCAATGCTCCGAGTTCTCAGATGACCAATGGCACAACATTTGCCTTCACCTTCCAAACCTTCTTTAGCTCTTCTGAGCCCTTGTTAGTTCTCTGTTTTCTCAGATTCCTTTTTACTGATGTTGCCATCACTTGGTAATACCACGTCAACCACAACGGCTTTCCTCTGCTGTTTATTCACCAGTCATCAGTCTGGTTGGTTCACCTTTACCATTCTGTCAGTCTGTATCTGGAAGGCCCACAGGAACTTAGTTTGGTTATTCTCTACCATCTTGACATGAGCCGGTTTATTAGTCTGGTTTATCTATGTTATATTATAATAAAACAACATCAAAATATTCTCCGTATTTCTCACCTAAAAAAATCGACTGTCTAAAACAACATGCCACAAATCTGCTGAAATGGACAAAACATTTATCGTGCTGGTGTCTGTCTCTAAAGTCAAATGTCAGACTGTCCGTATAATTTGGTGATCCCAAACTGCATAGCTAAGAGTTCTGCCTCCTTTTCCACTCTTCACTTGTTGGTGGATTGAGCGCTTACTGTATGACCACTCACTGGATTGAATCCTTCCTGCATTTCTATTGTCTATTTGTTTTGCTCTGCCCAGGCTGTGTTCTTTGCACACAATACTTATTTACCTCTGAGCGGTTGACTTTCCCTCTGACCTAGGTGCCTTGTGCAGGCCCCTGGCTTTCGTATACAGTCAGCATGGCCTCTCGCACGTGCCCACTCTACACTACACTGCAGTTTGCACTCATTTCAATGAAAGAGATATCAGTATGACAGAATGTTATTGAGACCCAGAGGACTGCACAGCCACATGCACACATACACAAGCGGAGGTATAGCTAACAGAGTAGGACACAACCTTGAAAAAGCTCCCATCCCGAGGGACTCTCTCTGAATGGCCTGTTTGCAGGAGCAGAACAATTGCTCATGCACTATCACCACTCTACTGCTACAATTTTTTCACATAATAAAAACAAGTGGCAATGTTTTCATTTTGGGGTGTTTTATGAGTGAAAAGTATTGTGCAACCATGTGCTCCCGGCTTTTCCCTTCTGGGGTTGCCACACAAATAATTTTCCTCCTGGCATTTCGAGTTTTCATATTTATATCTGGTCTTCTTTTCATTGTGGCTGCTCCACTTCAGGCCACTGCAAATTCTCAAATCATGCCATCCCTCTGTCATCTCACACCAACCAACTTCATGTTCCCTTTCACGATCACAAAGGAATCTCTTCTTTGACCTTCTTGTAACCTCCTGGCAGGCAGGTTTAATTTAAGCAATCTTCTATAATTATATTCTCTAAAATTTCATATAATCAAACATTTTAATTTGTTTTGGTTTGCATTTGTATTTGATTTGCAGTGTCTTTAGTTACCATTCCAATTATTATATATATGGGCCTGTACCTGATTTTTGGTTAGTGTTGGGCCTGTCCTGTGTCATGTCTGGATGAGAGTTTGAATGGATTGTTTTATGTGGTATTGTCTTCTATTGTATTGTAATACTTTCCATATGTGATAGTGTGTGGGAGGGGGATTGGAAATGTAAAAGCATTGCTTCAGCCTTTCCCTTTTCAAACCATGCATCTCTGTCTGTAATGTTATATCATGTGAATTATATGTGCAGGTTTGAAATAAATATTCTACTACTACTACTACTACTACTACTACTACTACTACTACTACTACTACTACTATTGATGTCATAAAGTAAAATCTCTGTTGTCCCAGCACAGATATATTGTAAAAGCATCTGTTCGGGCAAAAATGAGACCACAACTTTTACTCTGCATCTATTTATATCCAACAAGAGAAGTAGGGAGTGCACCATTAGCATGCTAATGTTTGTTAGTTTTACCCGGGACAGTCTGTGTCGCTCAGAAACTCAAGAAACTCGTTTATAAGTGCTTATAAACTCATCGCGGTGAATATTTTGGATGCTGCGACTGAATTAGGTAAGTGCATGTGACCACTTTAAAGACTTTAACATGAACTAGTTCTGTTTTTCAGATTTCAAAACATTAAAAATCAGGTACAGGGACTTTAAAGTTTGAAACAGGGGCGTGTTTAAGACAAGCCATGGGGCAGAGGCCACCCGTGGAATCTGGAACCCATGGGGGACCAAAAACAAGGTCAATATAATGTTGGTAATAATAAATCAACAAATTGTAACAAATACAGTATGGTGAAATGGGAAATAATGACACAGATTATTCATGCAAGTTCACTAGAATTGTGTTAAATTCTCAATTCAAAAACAGAATTGAGCTGACACTAATGCCATCCTAGCATAACTAAGTGCTCCCAACCTAGTGACAAAAAGTCTGGCCACAACACCTCGACATGACTAATAATTTAATTTTGTGCACAGCCAAAATGTAAAATAATACATATAATATCAACAGAAGTCATAAAAATGCAATGCACTTGCAATGCACGCACAGCAAAACACCTGAACTTTTGCTTCCCTCACTAAAGGCCCAGAGGTAAAACCTTAAGCAGGATTTCAGATGCCTTTGTTTGCTTGGGTGATGCTGATGCCCACCAGCGTCGATATCATCAGCCATTCAACACTTAAGCTTCTTTTGTAAAGGGTTCATCTCTAAAAGTCATGTAGGGTTATCTGCACCAAGGTACAATCCCCGCTATAATGAGGCTCAAGCTCTGAGTGGAATAATAAGATCCACACTGGGGCTAAGCTGTGCCCTTGGTTGGCAGAGAATCTGTGCATATTCTACATTTGCCTTGTTAAGCGTCGTCCTGTTTGACAACCCTCATACGGTGTGTAAGGGATAATGGAGCCCCTGATAGAAGATGTGACCAGTCAAATATCTATTCTACAGCTTCAACCCTTTCAGCCTCGTTTTACGCTCTTCCGTTAGCATCGCTGTCACTGTAATTTGAAACACATTCACGCCAGAGCTCGACTGGACCCAGAAGAACGTAAGGGTAACGTGAGCTGTGATTCGTTTTTCCTGGTTGCCTTTTTCTCTTTCTTGCCAACTAGGTTCTGTCCTTGGCTCAACCTGCCCCCAAAACGAGTATACATTTGCATGCATTAGCGCTCTCCCATGGCTAGCCTGCTACCCGCTGCGCCGTCGAGTCTGATTAATGATCCGAGCGTGCCACTTCTCACAGCAGCCCAAAAGACCTCCTGCCTGCACCCATATCTAACATCCAAATGTAGGCAAATCTCACATTCACTACAACAAAAACAAAACCGTATATCTCCGTTGTGTATATTTTATACGGGTACGGGCCACTGATTTTCTCACATGAATTAACCGAGCTATAAGGATACACGATCCTCCGAATGTCATGCAAATCCATACATGACATTTCACAGCTTGCATATTTCATGTCTGTGCATTCACCATCAGTAATGAAAGAACATAATGAATAAACACTTTCTGTATAAACGAACAAGCTCACACACAGAGAGCTGTGTCCAGGGCCATGCCATCGTGAGAAAGAGTTTGTAAATCTGCTCTTGGTTGTCCTGCCATTACAAACCTCAAAATTTAAATACACACCTCTCCAATACTTGACAAAGAGTGAGTCCTTCCAGAACACCTTGAGCCAAACTATTGGGTTTTAGAAACCTTTTTGAGCTTTTAAATGAAAAATATTATGCTTTCTTCATATTGTTATTAGCCTTTAAACATGCTCGAAAGTACCTTAAATTTGCCATCTCATGTTTTGAAACAAAAATAAAGTTTATTATTGATTAAATTACAGGTTTTATCAGCCTGTGGGAAAAGACACTTACTGAGTACATCCAACCAGTAGATGGCGCCATGCACTACATACAATCTACTTAAGTTAGTTGTCAACAGACATTATGGTGCGGGTGAACATAGCAGTGATCATGTTTAGATGGCAGAAATGCTCAGAACGAGTCTGGCGATAATTTAAGACCTTGATTTTCAACCAGTGTGCCGGGGAACACTAGTGTGCCTTGAGCTTTTGCCAGGTGTACCTTTTGAAAATGGCAAATTTTAGTTAACAAATTCACAATTGCAGATGCAATTGACTAATTTGTGCAAATCCCTAACTATTCCAAATTTAAAGAACTAGACAGTTGCACAGACATATCTGCCTCATTATATACCATATTTTTTAGTGAGTATGTGGGGTGCCGTGGTAACCCAGAAAGTGTGCCGCAACTCAAAATAGGTTGAAAAACACAGATTTAAAGACTTAAAACAACGGAAGATTCTCGGATAAGTGACGTATGATATCCAAAAATACGCCCCAGAACAAGGAAGTTCAGCAGGAAGTATTTTGGACAATAGGAGGGGGGAGGATTTTCTGATGAACATTCCTCAAAATAGCGTGAATCCAGCTGAATGCAACTTCAGGTATGTTTTTGATCACGGAACATTGTTAGAACAGGGTTCAAAGCCCAAAAAAGTCCCTGTAGCAGAATATGTGTCCTTTAACCCTTTCCTAACAATGTTGCCTCATCAAAAACATACCTGGAGTTGCATTTAGCTTCAATCACTCTAGTTTGATGAATCCTGGTTAGAAAATCCTATCCCCTCTGACCGTCAAAAACACTTCCTGCTGAATTTCCGCGATTGATGAATGGATGCCTTTCCTGCTTCATGTCACTTATTTGAGAATCTTTGGCTGTTTTAACAGCATTCTTTGGCCGTCTAAACACGATCACTGTAACTATGTGGCTACATTAGCTTCTGCATGCCTTGAACAATAACACAGATGGCACCTAAACTCTAAAGTGCCAGAGAAAACAGCCCAGAAACAGATGTTCATTTTAATATTTTAATATTTAAAGTAATATTTAAAAAGCATAATATTTTTCCTTTAAACAGAATCAGAAAGTCAGATTTCAGTGACGCATATGAAACAAATGTGTTCTTTCATAATACTTTATTTGCACAGGGACAGTGCACAACAATACATTAACCAATACAAAGTCAAAGAAAAGATGCTGGTGCCAGGTTATAGCACGGATGCTAATTTACACCTGTTCTCCCAAGGCAGGTTGATGTCATAGTCAAGTATTTGAGAACAGAAATTTATGTAAGTGGATAAATGGACTAATAAAAATCTGCTTAGAGAGTCACATCACTCGACAAAATTCTAAAATCATCCACTTTCACACTTCACACAGACTATACTTTTCTCCCTCATTTTTTCCCTCTCTCATCATTTCTTTCAGGGGTCCACAATACTGCATACACACACTTATCCTCATCCTTCAGGTTCATCATTAATGTGTGCAAATTTGTTTAGACAACAGCCATTTCTACTTCACACGTGCAAACATTTGCAGTCCTTTGCATCTATCTATTTGGAATCATTTCGAACAAACCCAAACTTCACATAGATAGATTCTACAGAAATCCGCAATGTTTTTCAGTCCTCTGAGATTTGTATTTTCCTTTACTTTTTCCTCTATAGCAGCCATAGAGGATTGGCTAACTTGCCTGTCAATCTCACCCATCTGAACTTAGGAAGATGAAACCAGTAACCAACCTGATGTCGATTTCATTCTGCACTTTCCATGAAACTGTTGAAAGGCACCACCATGATTTAAAAACAAAAGAAAAATTGAAGGAAAGAAAAATCATTGAGAGAAAATATGTACGCTTTAATCAGATGTTTTGATACCTGGTGCATCTTTGTGGGAGAGCTCAATAGAATATTGTGGTGTCACCAAAAATGGATGTTTAAGACTACCGATTTTCTATTAAGAAACAGTTTTTCATGGACCCACAAAACAGGATTTTTATTCTGTTTTGTGGTTCTACGTAATGAGTAACGGACAACGGAACTGAAAAAAGTACTGGTCACTACTGGTACTGAAAACCAGGTATTGTAGAGGTACACATTCTATGACTAAGGGACCCAGCCATAGGGACAGATATGAACATGTGCCAATAATACTACAATTTTAATTTTCAACTCCACAACAATGTATGTAAAAGTGCAAATCTCAATGAGAGTAGTTTCACATAAACATATGGTGAATACTTGCTCTGGAAAGTAATGTGTATGCAAAGAGTGCACTGCTGTCAACTGTTCAGCTACGCACAGGGCATACACATGACATACTTAATACTAGAGATGCACCATGACTATTTCACACCCAATTGGTATGTTATGGCTGTTTCTAGCTCATATCCTTGGGACCTATTATGCTAATGAGACAACATATGGCCAATCTGAACATGGATATAACACCAATGTAGAAGAAACAAGATTTCTACCCCTACAGTATATGATATTGTTTGTATAGCATTGAGAAAATGATCATCACATTTAAAATTAAGTTTTGGTGTTTGAAGCCAGGGATGATCAGATATGTTTTTTCAGCCTACATAGACCCACCAGTATCCTATATTTGTCTTGTTGTTGTAGCTGATAACCATTTTTTGGCGATCCATATTCTAAAATCTTTGGCAAGGCCCATAGATTGTGTGAAGTTTTTGGTTTTCCACAAATTCCCTTTAATATAAAATCTAATATAGTATTGAAACAACAACAACAAAAAACACAAAAGGGAAAACACACATTTGACATAATTCAAAGTCCAAAAATGGGCCAGATAAAATTATTGGCACTCTTTCAAAATTGGGGATCAACTACTTTGTTTCAAGCATGTGATGCTCGTTTAAACCCACGTGTGACAGGTGGGGGCAATATAAAAATCAGACCTGAACGCAGATAAAAATGAGAGAAGTTGACTCAGTCTTCACATTGTGCGTGTGTACCACACTAAGCATGGAGAACTTGACTATATATATATGTGTACACACACACACACACACACACAAATATGTCTTTTGTGTGTTTTCAGATTGTTCGAGATGATCACATTCTATATAGAATCTGCGTGTGAGCCATGTGGTAGTTTTACGCATCCAGTGAGTGAGTGGGTGAATCCTGACAAATGGAGCTACTATGGTGGTCATTTGGAGGAGGCACGCACTCACGTACACATGCTTCTGCTGCTGTGTTTATTAGCCATCTGACATTTATCCCAAAGGCAGAGACAGATAGAGACAAAGAGGGGGAGAGAGGAGCGGAGGACGGCGGATGAGTGAAAGCGTGTGGGCTCAAAGGTGGTAGGAACTGGAAGGTGGGTTGGAGAGATGGCGAGGAAGAATGGGGGTATCCGTGGAAACCCTCTTTGCGTCGCATCGTGCGTGAGCTGCGATTGGTCGTGTCCAAAATGCTCGAGCGTTGCATTGTCTGGTGCATGGAACACACTCATCGCCTCCTCTCTCTCTTCCTCTCTCGCTCTCTCTCCTTTTTTGCACTCTCTGACTCAAGCGTCTCCCACGAGCAGTGCTGGGGCAGCTTGTTCAAATGGAATCCCCCTCCCCCCTCGACAGATTTTCACAAATGAGGCCAAAGCAAGAGCAGGCGAAGTGGGACAGATTTTGTCATAGAAATGGTATGAATGTAAGCGGTTGTTTCTTAGACAATCTCACGTGTCTACAGTGGCCTGTACTAATGGCATTTCAAACTGTTTTTTGCTGCTCAATCAATACTTTGAAATACATTCTGGTTAATCAGGCAATCATGGGGCTTTCTGTGTGAGTTTGCATGTTCTCCCTGTGTCTCCATTGGTTTCTTCCAGCTGCTACGTTTTCCCATATATCACTAAAAACATTGTACTACAGTTATTAAGGCAAATGACATTCCAAATCTCAATGGGGCTATCCTGGTTAAAGTAAAGAATACATAACAAATATTGTTTTTGTTTTTATTATTAGTATATTTGGACAGTGCATGATAATAAGCATACGTGACTCAACACACCAGATAAAGCATGGGTTTATTTTCTCTTATCTGTGGATCCGTGTTGACCAGGGGTCTCCAACCTGTAACTCAGGAGCTCCTGGTAGCTCTCCACCCCTTTTTATGTAGCCTGCAAAGGATTTATGAACGAAATTTGATTACGCACATATTGCCATTGTAAAGGAATTGTTTTTTTTTTTCCTGTGGGCTATTACTCTCCTCAAACTGCTCCTAACTGACCTTTGTTTGAGTTTTTCTATGATTACTGTAACAGTTCAAAATGAAGTGACATTGATTGTTATTTTACACAGATGCCTACATTTGTGCACTTGTGTATTTGTGTGTAGGCCTATCCCCCATGAGGATAGCCGTCACTGTTATATTGTCTCAGTTTCTTGCGAACGCTAAAAGCCCTCTACCGTTTTTGTTTGTGAAAGTAGCTCTTTGGAGAAAAAGGTTGGTATAGACCCTTCCAGTGTTTGTAAACAAAACACTATGTTCCATTAGCCCGATACCATTCCAGGAGTTAACACTAATGCATTTTCAATTTGTTGTTCATACTCTAAAAACGACAAAATTATTATTATTATTTTTTTTTTATTTGCTGTCCCATGATGAAATGAAATGCAAGTACCAGCTCTTCTAAATCCCTCACTCCTGGAAGGGTCTGTTCGCACTCAAACATGCTCTCATTTATGCTCCTGTCTACATCGACACTGGTTCTGGCTGATTAGGCGGCAAACTCCAAAGGGATATCACACCAATCAAAGGAGAGAGTGCATGATGCGTGTAGTTTTGCCAGCAAAAAAAAAGAAAAAAGAAAGTTGGGTCTGTTGTCTTATACAATTTGATATTTGTGGGATTAGAGCTGGTTCGGTGTTCAACTGGATTGTGGATGGCTCTACTACATGCTGATTGGTAATCCAGCATAGATGTTACACTGTTTTTTGGAGTAAGGGGTTACACTGAAGGTGGATGATGTGTCTTGCCCGAGGACACAACAAATGTATACACTTGTATGTCTGAGCGGGCTTTGAACCACCTATCTTTGGGTTGGAGGTTGAACAATCTAATCAATGAGCTACTGGTGCCCCTTGTCAGAATTCTGTACAGAATTACAGAATTATCAGTATTAAATATATTTTGGAATTTTGATGAAAAAGGCTCTATATGAAAATATTCTCTATTATGGGTATTCAAAAATAATACTTAGTTTCCATCTTAAGGTGAGACACTGCAAATGAATTGTAAAAAAAATCTTAAATATTAAGATATCAATATGAAACTGCTCCTGTAGTTTACTCACATAAACGTAAGAAAAAATATATTAGTTTTTCGTCATGTCATGTACAATAAGGCATTGTATGTGTAAAATTGGCCCAAAAATACTAATACCATATTTGGGACATATAAAACTGAAAAATTGACTGAACCAGGTTTAAATTTCTTGGTTCATTTTGTACACATATTAGTTACAAAAACAGAGGATTTTGGATTTCTTATTTACTTTTTTAAGTAAACTAGATTGGACTGAAAATTGTCCTAAAATTTCAAATTCTGCCTTTTTTTTTTTTTTTTTTTACTTAAAACTTCAATAAATCAGTTTTACAATTAGATATCAAAAAATCCTTTTGAGTTGAGTCTAAGATTGTAAAGCTTGGTGTAGGATCTACTTTAAATGTTAAGAAATTTTAAGAAAACAGCCTTGGAATTTACAATGTCCCATATATTCATCTATAGATGAAGTGGATTAAATTAAATCATAAAACATATTTAAGAGCAGATTGGATAAGTTTGTTGTTTCCACATGAAAGCCGATATGTTGATAGAGCAAACTGACAAGAAAAAAAAAAAAAAAGAAGAGTTTTGCCTGTAGCGTCTCGCCTTAATTTCCCAAGGTTTCTTATAGAATATAGAACATAAATCCCTTATTGTTTAAGTTTACACTGAAGCGTTAAGACTATTAAATTTAATTCTGTCGTGCAACCACAATCTCAAAAACCCAAAAGTAACCCACCCAGACACAAGGAGAACACTTAAACTCACATAAAAGGTTGGACGAGGGATAAAACTGATGACCTAGATATATTTGCAATGTTTCCACCACGCAGCCATTGAAAAAGCCATATTGACTTTAGACATTTCAATGCTTATTCTCATACATCTGTTCATCCCGTTTTATACTATTATAAAAATGATCACATAATTACAGCCGATCAAAATGTCATTTATCGCTGACATTTGACGAGGTGATGGCTGAGTCGCACTCGGTTGACATGGAAATGGGGGGATTACATCAGATTGTTCAGTTTCCATGGATAAGGCCTCATTTAGCAGTGTTCCAGTCACAGTGTTAATTATGGAGCGCTGTCAAATGTACGTCTGTTTACGCGTCACATATTCACAGTGAAATCGTGTCCGAGAGCCGTAGACGGGGGCGGGCTGCGGAGTGGTGAAAAAAATACTGACACGATATTACCACTCAAAAAGTAACAGTGAAAGGAGAGTATGATGTGGGCTGAAACTTTATCCAATGGGGGGTCCAGCATAGAAATGAATTCAGACGCAGCTCGATCACTCTGCTGGTCGATGCTGCCTGAAGTTAAAGTGCCCACTCATTTTACTAAAACACAGCTAAGATCATTATATTTAAGATTCATTTTTAAGAATTAACTATTTTTATCTAAGTTCGGCAATTTTTTTAGGTTTAAATTTTTACTTCCTGGTTGCAAATCATGACATCACAGTGGAAAATTCTGCAACCATGTTTTACACTGGGCCAAAATTCCTCTAATCTCACAGAAATTATTTAACAAGTAAAAATATATGGGAGCAGCTTTATTTTGTTGAATTAATGTTTAAAGGATCGGAAAACGTGTAAATTGTCCCTGGTGTGTCTCCCTAGTGTGATGTCATCATGTTTTGGAACTCTGCTTTTTTTTTTTTTTTTCAACTTTTCTTCGCAAACTGACTTCTGATTGGTGTAAAACTATCATTTATATTCACGACAGGTTTTCTTCCACCAAATAAAGTCAGAACTAGAAAATCACAAAAACCTGTCGTACGCACTTTTAAAGGTCCCATATTCTGCTATTTTCCCCTTTACACAGTCTATTCTAAGGGCTTTGTTGATAAAATTTTGCGTTCTGCAATATCCATAACATAACAGTTTACAAAAAACACCCATTTCTTGGACTGGCCCCCCTCCTTGTAAAAGCAAACGGCTCACTCTGAGATCTGACCCCCCCGAACAGAGAGCAGGCTGCCCAACTCGTGACGAAGCCTAGAGCGGAGATAGTGCGCATGCGCCGTGTGCTCCAGTAAACAGCGATACACAAACACGGGAATAAACCTTTTATCCGTCCTGACGGTGCGTCGTGCTGAGTCCTACGTCCTGGATCTGACCTGGAGTTTGACGATCATGCAGTACCTCGACGACGGACGTTGCCGTTTGGTAAATAACAAGCTAACTCTTCGATCTGTCGTATCCATCGTGTAATTACTGTGTAGCATTAGCATTAGCTGTTTTTATTCTGTGGCTGCGCGCTTCCCGGAGGCGTGGCTTAAACACCGCGTCATCCATGGGAAGCCGCGTCATCCATGGGATGAGCCCCCGTCTGCCTGCTCAGCCGAGGGGGACGGAAAAGACAGTTCTCTAGCGAAAGCATGCGGGAATCAATCAAAAAACCACTTTGGGCACACATACGAGGCCCAAATAACACTGTAGGAAGGTTAAAACCTCTGAAAAGTCGATTTTGCATGTTATGGGACCTTTAAGTCAAATCGAAGGTTCCTTCACGGACAAATGAACGGTAAAGCCAATACCCATAAAACGTGATATTTATGTCATTCATCTGGTCTCCTCACCGGGAACATGTAAGAGAAGATTTTTAGTGTCAGATCTGTTAGGCCTGGATATTCTGCAGCTCTTCTTTATTTTGTTTCAAAGGCATATTTGATCAAAGGATAATTAGAATCATACATCAGACAAGACCTTTCACTTTTATCGTTATCTCCTCATCAGGAACGGCAAGACACAACATTGACACGTAGCCGTCCAATGGAAGGAAACCCGTTGTTTTTGATGCGTCTATGAATTACCTGCAAGTTCACCCCCATATACCTTTTATTTTATGTTTTGTTTACCATCTTCCAGTGTTAAGCATGGGTTCTTTTGTGTATTAGAATATTTATACCATGCAGCATTAGCAGTTATGAAAAAAGATACCATACTATAAATGTAACCAAAATGTATTATTTATTTGCAATCAGTCATGTACATTGGTCATTCATTCATTCATATGAAATCCAATTACAGCTCATTGTCACACCCCTCATATTTTTGTGAACCTAATTAATTTGCTTCAAATGCTATGGCTAAAATCTAACGCTTGTAGATCTGCTAACTAATAATTCATTGAATGTAGTTGACATGCAGAAGTTAAATTCATGTTTTCTTTTGGATAATTGATACGTTTGTACATGGTCCATGAAGGGGAAAAAAATACAAATAAAAAAAATATAGATTTTTTTTTTTTTTACATTTACATTTATAATTAGTTGGATATAGATTTTTTTGTGTGTGTGTGTTTTCAGTACTGACTGTTGTTCCCGGTCCATTATACACAAACCCCATTCAAACTGTACAACAACAACAACAACAACAACAACAACAACAACCACCACACGCCGGTCTACAGCGTGGAGAAAGAAAAGCCAGAAGAAGTGAGTGAACACTGTGGTGAAAGCTTCTCCTCTTTTTTTTCGTCTTCTATCGATTCAATGCATAGACAGTCACCATGGCAACACAGCAGCCCCACAGTAAGCTCGTCTCTCTCCGCCCCCCTCCCGCTCTGCTTGCCAACAACAAGGTGTATACATGCTCCCTCTGACAGCAAGCCTTTATGTATGGGCGGGGACTCAGCACATCGTGGGGACTGAAATATGTACACACAGTTCACACTTTTGGTTTGTTTGGACCAAAAAGGTAAATACTTAAGTTAAGTTAGAGGTAAATGTAGGTTAAAGGACACATAATATGCTGTAGTGACTTTTTTGGGCTTTTAACCATGTTCTAACATTGTTCCATCATCAAAAACATACCTGGCGTTGCATTTAGCTTCATTCACGCTAGTTTGATGAATCCTGGTTTGAAAATCCTTTACAACCGTCATAAACACTCCCTTCTGAATTTCCTTGATGCGTGTGTTTTTTTTTTTTTCTCCGATAAATATGTTTTTAAGTCCATAAATTATCGTCAGACTCGTTCTGGGCATTTCTAATCACGACCTCTGCAACTGCTCGGCTGATTAGCATTTCTTCACAAACCCTCAAGTGGTTTATTCTGGTCTATGCAGCCAGCTGATGGCGTAGTAAGTGCCGTTGGTAATAGCAGAGATACAGATGTTCATTTTGTTCTTTATAAACATTTTAGTTCTAAAACATGAGATGCCAAATGAAAGGTTCTGAAGAGCATGTTGAAAGGCTAATAACAACTCAAAAATTATGTAAAATTTTCCTTTATTTTCCTCTTGACTTATTTTCCCAATTAAAAAAAAAAAAAAAAAAATTGAAATAGTCAAAAAACAAGGCTGTGTTTAAATTTTTTTTGACAATACTTAAAATAAGAGTACTTTTAGATACTGGCAAGACCAAGAACACAACAGAACACTTTTGTGTTAAATGCAATAGAGAAAAATCACAAAATTTCATTGAAACCCAGTTTTAAACTCTGTATTTGATTGATGCTTCATGTTTATCGTGAGTGTCCAGACTGAACCAAGTCCAAAACAGATCAAAACCAAAACTGGATACGACTCAAGGCAGAACTAAACCAGGTACAAACCAGGTCTAAGCCATTATAAAGGATCAAAAAATGACTGAAATGAGTAAAAAGAACAAAGGACCAAAAGGACTGAACAACATAAAAGCAGCTGATAATGATGGGAAATATTTTTGGGTTTAACTTCTCAGAATCTAAATAAATACACTGTGTAGGACATTATATCCTGGGCTGGATATACAGTATAGTCTTTGATATTCAGTATGTACTGTATATATACACCATAAAAATATTACCACTGGCATTGTTTCATTTGAGCACTGATCTCAAGTTTTAAGTTTTTGAAGGTTGTCATGCCTTCAAAATAAAAAGTGAAGTGTGATATTATTCACTTATGGGCGTAATTGCCTCATCCGTCTTATTTATAAGCCCTCTCCCCGTCTGCCTGACAAAGAAAGTTCCAGTGAAGATTTGGAAAAATGTTGCCGTGAAGAAGGTTGCGATGGATGCTGGAGCTGCTTGTGTCGGAGCTGTTTGTGGGAAAGATAAATTTGTGGTATAAGACAGAAAAAAAGTGAAAAGAGCAGAAGTGGAGGATGTCAGAGAGAGGGAGAACGGAGAGGCAGTAATTCACATAAGCTGACAGGAGCAGGCTGAGGTGCGGCTTCCCCTTCACCTGTCACTCAAACTCAAATCAATTGGTGTAAAAAGCAATGAGGGGAACTGGACCCAGAGATCCGCTCTCTATTTTCTCTTTCCAAAAATACAGCCAAATATAAACACATGCCACAATAAATCCGATATCCCCCTCTTCGTTTTACAGTAGAGGATTTTACAGTTTATTCAATCTTTTTAAAGTCGCTGAGCCAGAACAGGACTGTCTCACACTTGTTACAGGGACAGAGAGGGCTCTAAAGCAGAAGTTCAGCTAAAAGTAATGACAAATCAATTATAGTCAAAGGTAGAATAGTAATAATGCTGTTTATTTAAGACTATAGATTAACAAACTCTATGAGCTTGTGACTTCCATATATGAATGTAGTTGTGTTTGGTGTCTAACAAGTGCCAAATGCAATTATGTGTGGTTTATTTTGGAGAGTAATGACAAAATCAACTAAAAACACATATATTTTAGGTAAATTAACATATTGGCAGATCATCTTAAAATCGAGCTGTGCTTTGGATCAAGATAAAATAAGTACATGAAAAAAATACAATACATTTATTTTATTTTAAAGGAAACATATAATGCATTGTTTGTTTTGTCATTAGCCTTATACATTTGTTTTGCCATTTCGCGTTTTAGATCAGAACTTAAATTAACTTTCCTAGCAAGTTGAATTCTCACATATTTGAGAATCCATCAGGCTCCCACTGTTGTGTTCAATTGTGATAGGAGACTAGACCAGACACACTTTGGGCAGATGCCAAAACATGCACGGGCGGCGCCGACGGACGTACTTCGGCCTGTTTTAGCAGAAATAAGGGCTGTGCATAGAGGCAGTTTGTGCATTTGAGGAGGAAATTGAGGTGCTTTTGACTCAAATGTATATAACACAAATTTGTTTATGTTGTGATGCTTCGATCAATCAGTGTAAAGTTTTTTTGTTTTTTTTTTAAACCATCTGATCACTTTCAGCGAGAACATTCCAGACTAATTCATGGTTACAGCTCAGTTCAGAATAAGGGCTACCAATCTGGCGTGAGCAAGTTATAAGATAATAGAAAATACACATTAATCTACATCTGTCTGTGCTCCCTCATCTAGATTTGGGGTTAACACACCATCTACTGGCAACAGTTGGGAATTGCCGTGGGAAAAATAAACAAAAAGCTAGCCAAATACACTGCCAGTAAAAAGACAACAAAAGCTTTTCTTTTTTTTAACGTTTTATTAAAATAAGGAAGTACAATCACACACATAAACATTTAATGTCACTAAATATAAAAAAGAGACTCTCAGGAGAGTTATCTTTGGGTCGGCATTAGAAAAGTTGTTATGCTGGATTTCTGCTCAGAGACAGCAGGGGGCGACGGTGGGGCTTCAAAAATACATTTGCAACCACCACACGGACTTACAAAGACGTTTAATAAGATAAAAATGTTACTTAGTTCTGATTTAACACAACCAACAGCAGAAGTGCATGCTCATAATGAGTCTGATGATATGGATATGGACTTAAAAACAGCACAGAGGATAAACAAATCTCTTACCTACGACGTCACAATCAGTTGTTTGTAGATGCTCAAGTGCCCCACATGTGAGGCACTGCTAAGACATCTGAAATACAAATGCAGCTGTTTGAAAATGCCATTATAAAGACCCTGACAACCCTCAAATGAGCTCATGTCTCTACATTTCTCCTCTGAGAAAGCACTGGGCGGAGAGACTCTAAAATCATTCATTGAACTGTATGAAATTATTTGGTTGTTGTTTTTTTGTGTGTGTGTTTGTGTGTTTGTCTTTTTTAAATTATGGACAACCTTTAGGTCTGAAAACAAAAGAAAAATCTGTGATAACTGTGAAATATCAGGTGATTTAATTTAGAAAAACACTGATATCTAGCATTCACTTGATTAGAAAAAACTACCCTAACCCTTTGTGCTTTCTTTTTGCTTAGCTTTGAATCTGAGAAATGTCCCATCAGTTCAAACAAAACAACCTCTTTTGTCCATTCTACCCATAAAGTGATGGACATAACGAGCTGCAGAGAAATGCATTTCCTGGAAAATAAGGCAGAGGAAAACAGTAGTTCATGAACTTATGGTCGATTATGGAAACCCACATTTTTTGCTGATGTGAAAACAGTATTCTGAAATGTTCTTTCCAGTAGCCTTGTTAGCTCTGGAGGCACACACATTGTTAGCGGCTGCAGAGTGTGGTGAATATTGCGTAGCTTCACCTGAGTAGCACATGGAATAGTGTGTGCCATGTCACAGATCCCCCACTGGGAGTCCCGTTGAGAGAGCATTAATCAGACCCGGGGGAACCTGGACCCAGACTGGGATTTGACATGGTCCGTGAGAAAGAAAGAGAGAGAAGGACAAACGGGGAAAGAGAGGCAAGCTGGTTCAAGTGACTGCATTTGACAGACAGCCAGAAGACCGAAGAGAGATAACAAACGTGCATGGAGCTGTCAATAGGGTGCAAAATGTTTAGGTGAAAAGTTGGAGTACGTTTTGGGCCGCTGCGCTTTCGTTCCACCGACTTTACTGCACTAATTAACCAGTCAATAGCATTTTAGGGTGAGCATTCTGATGACAATTTGAGATGCAATTTTAATTTTGATTGTAGGATTCTGTTCTAAGTTCATATTTTAAACACAATCAGAATATTAACATTTAAGAGAAGACAGAAATATGGACCAGAATCTCATGCTCAGCTTCTGTAGAGTTCTAAACAACAACGTTTGCAGTTTTGTACATAATAAGACAGGTTAATTTGTTGTGCTCAAAGGGAAACATGTTCACTTAAAGGGGCTGTACCTGATTTTTACTGTTCTGAAACGTGAAAAACAGACCTGGTTCTTTGTAAAGTCTTCACATCTATCACATGTATCACTCACTTACCTAATGCAATCCCAGCAAACTTTTCACGAGTTTCTGAGCCCAGATCAAGTTTTGCCTTCACAGGTAAAGGTAACAAACATTAGCATGCTAACGGCACGCATCTTGCAGAGAAAGTTCTGTCGTCTCATTTTCACCCAAATAGATGCTTTTACAATAGGCCTTGATTTTACTTTGTCACAGGGTACATAAACTAGTTCTATTTTTCACGTTTCAAAAGAGTAAAAATAAGGTACATCCACTTAAAATAATTGTTGTTGTTATGTTTGCCAATAGCATCCATTCAAATTGCAATTTTGTTTTGATTGCAGTAAATTTATATCATAGTCCTAGTTCAGTAGATTTGGTGAATGATTGATATTATGAAATCCAATGAGCTTGTCTAAACATATAGTGCAAATAGTAAGCAGAAAGACCATGGAATATTAATCCATGGTCTTTCTGCTTACTATTTTACAGAGATCAGGAAATTGTTTGTTATAAAATATGCTGAATCTGAAGAGTTAAATTTGTTCTATTCTAATGTAAATGCAGCTATATGGGTCAAAATCAGATCATTATGTGTCATCTGCATCTCATTACTAAACATATTTATCAACCAAAAACCCTTGAGCATTTTGGCTGCTGTGTACTTTCGCTTGTGGGAGTTGTGAATAATGAACCCATGAAGAATTCGGGTGCTTTAAGAATGTATTTGGATGGAAAGCGATGATGTTTTTGGACCGCTGCTGACAAGCTCTGTCCCGGTTTTAAAACTAGATGGATCTGGGACAGCACCTTTAATTTGGGTAAGGTCAGGTTGTAGACTTACTTAAAGTCTGTACAGTGGGTGAAAAGTGAGACAACAAAGTGAAAAGTGTTATGAATCACAGTAAAATTAGATGACTCATAACACACCTATCATAAGTAATGATCATTAACCTTAAAATTCCAAGGGACATGTCGTTTTCCTTCCATTTATTCCATTTTGTCAACCATGTGAGAAAAGCAAACTATCAGGCTGTGATGTGAAACATTATTGGAACACTGTAACTGCACCATTGCCATAGCAATTGACACAAAACAGAAAAGTACATATATGATTGAAGCTGAATCCCATATACCAATTTGTGCAAAACCCACAAAAGAGTAATGTTTATTCTATATGCATTTCACTAGAACTTTTTAAACGTACTATTTGCTTTTTATGGGAAAAAAAAAAAAAAAATTAAATGGGAATTGTCAAGGGTCAACAAATGCTCAATGTACTGTCAGTCAGCTTTACTCCAGCTTATACGGTATTTACCCCCCAAAAAAATCTAATGGCATTCTGAATCTGATTTTCCTCTTTGCTTAGCTCCTTGGTATAATCAGTGGCGGACTTAACATTAGGCAACCGGCCACAATTACCTTGGGCCCCCGATTTGAAGGGGCTCCCAATAAGATCCCCGTTGCGAACATCAGAGACGCAAGGGTCTGACACAGTTGCTTTTCTCTCAATTTCTCGGTAAAGTAGTGCAATGCTCTTTTAAACAATAAAAAGACCAACAAAATAGTCTGGCATTGTCATATATACAAATTCTGCCCAAGCTAAATAGTAGATAAAATATAACACTGTAGAATAACAAACGAAAACCATGTATTTAAATGTTAAAATGCACCAAGGACGGACCTCCAAACCCTCATTTAAAGCTGTGTAGAATATGTAAGCTATTGCACATATGAATTAGAATTTTCCCATAGTTCCCAACCACCCAAAAAACAAACAAACAAACAAACAAACAAAGCAAAAACAACAAAACCAAAAGCTTCCTTCAAGAACAATTCAAGAGACACGACAGACAAGTTTGAGCCCCCAAATTCCTTGGTCCGCCGCTGGGTATAATAGCCGCAAATCAGACAATGGAGTTAAAATCTACTGAGGGTCAGCTTCACAAAGAGCGCAACCATTTGTTTTCACTCCAAAGGATTCAGAACCAGATGTTTTAGGGAAAATCTTCCGTAACAACCGTATATAGCTCAGTGACATGACAAAGAGAGTGTGGTGGTGATGACAGAGCCTATAGTTTTAGCTTATCTATTAGTAATGCGAAATAGAATCAGTGCCTCGTAGCTCCACGCCGCTCGTGCGACATCCATTACGTTCAGTAGCTCACATGTGCGCCGTCACGTGACCCAGGCCTGCTTTCGAACAAACACATTTACCAAACCAGAAGACAGTGGGTGGGTAATTTACAGTAGTGGGGCTGTAAAAATCGATTGCATCCAGAGTCACCTCATACACGCGGGTGATAAACACTTTATATGCAGTTCTGCTCTGTGTAATTCCTGCCTTTTTTTAAAGACTTTTTGGTGAATGTTTCCTGTGCTAAATGATAAATGATGCTTCTCCTGCACCGGTGTGTCACAATCCTTCTTAATCCTTCTCCCCATCACTGTTCTCCAATGGAATCAATGGTGTGCTGTTAACGGCAGTGTTTGTATGCGTTCACGTGCGGCTGTACGTAGTGTTTGTAACCTGTTGCAGCGGCTTAGACAGATTACACTAATGGGTTTAAGGAAGGTTAGAGATTAACATAAATGATAAGATTAATTATATTTGTTTAGTGCGGTTGTTCTTTTGATTGGCATTTCACTATCATTATGTGTGTAGTGGTTGGAGACGCAGCATGGCAGTCATGTTTCCTTGCCTACATAATTGTTTACCACTGGGTTGAATGAATGAAACCTGAAATGAAGTCTGAAAAGTGCTATACTGTCGTGTCACAAACTACTCATGGGTTTCACACTATTGCAATGGTCCCTGGATGCCAGAAATAAAACAATGAAACTCTGTTCTAAACCTGGATAAAAGAACAGAGTAAAATTCCAAATCCCTGGCAGATTGTTATAGTTTAAGTCTTTATATTGTTCTTGTAGAATACTTAGATTTGCCCCCTGGAGCAGCCTGTCAGGAACATCTTGAGCTCGGTTTGGTCAGGACTTCAGCTGGAGGATTTAAGGTGCATATTTACAGTGGCGTTGCAAGAACCATGGGGCCCCAAGCCAAAAATAATAGGGGGGCTTCACACCAGATATAAACACAATAAATATAAATACAAAATTGTAAAACAAATGTACAAAATACAAAAATACCATTAAAACAGTAATTTATACTTTATACTAATTTATACTTATATATATTATATGTTATGTGATGTAGTATTATTTGTCTTTTTAGCTAAAAATTTCTTTTTAGCTTCACTACTACACACGCATGCTGCTGACAGTTGCATGGATTGCTTAGTTTAGCTGAGAGTTAGATACAGCTACTATAAACTCTCAAGCAACAGACACACATCGTGACATTTATCTGAACTGCATTGTAGTAAAACTTGCTCTCACTCACCACTGTCTTGTTTTCTTTTCTCTTCCTCTTCTTTTTTTCTTTCGTTCTTTGCTTTCTGAAGGATTCGGTTCATAATTGTTTACAAGTCAAATACGCTGTTGAGGGCGGGAGGTCGTAGCACAGCCAATTGTCACGTCCAAACCAAAGTGCGGTGAGCAATAGGAAGAGGTGAGAGCCAATCACAAGTTGCAACCCTGAGGGAGGATAGAGGAGGTTTAAATACGTCTCATTTCATTCTGACCAGCAATTAAAACTATGCAAGAAAATAAAGGAGTCAGTACTCTCCATTTAAGGGCCCCACACTTTCTATTGCAGAGTTATTGGCAGTTCTGCAGGGCCGCGGTAGGGGGCCCCTCTGACTTCGGGGGCCCCAAGCAATTGCCTGCCTTGCCTGTCCTGTAGCGACGCCTCTGCATATTTAGGGGTGATGGGAGAAACCGGGACCCAGAGCAAATCCACTCACACACATGGAGAAACACAAACTCTGCACAGAAAGGCCTGGTCTAATCTGACATCTTCTTGGTGTGCGGTGAGAGTGCTAGCCACCAACCACCATGCCACCACAGTGATCATAGAAACTACACACAAAGGAATGTAGTTTAAATAGCATTGTTTCTTCATTGTTACCATGTAGTCTCACTTAGAGAGATCAAGAACAACATACAAAAACAAGTCAGGAATGGTTCAGTTTTGTTTTGTTACAAATTGTTTTACTTTTGTCCAGTATTGGTACCTGCTGACAGGTACCTAAAAAAGAAAAAAACAAAAAACAAAAAAACAAACACTGCTATTGTTCTCTATGGACTTATACATATTCATTTTTTCCCTTTTTTGAACTGCAGAAAAACATTTACTACAATCATAAACAAATGTCTTAACGCAGCCGGGCGTTTTATCCAATCCCAGCTTTTGTTCTTTGAAGAGGATGAAGGATAAAATAAAAAGGCAACTTGAGAGAAAAGTTGAAATAAGGGAAAGATTAAAGCAATATCAACAGAGTAAGACAGGCCGTGCTCGGGGTATGACCTTTTCCTCAAACAGGGAGGCTGGCTGAAAGAGAAAAGGCTCGCAGATGAAATCCATTTGTGCAGACTGGCAGCCAACAATATGCTGCCTCTCAATATGGTGCACTTTTGTGTAATCCACACTGCCCACACAGAGCAAGATAATACGCAACACAAACAGATCCTTATGCATCTCCAGACACACATATCCTACACATTTGCAGCGTTTCACATGCTCGTATTCTCAACACCCACGTGCAGAAGTATTGTCATATATAAGCACACGCGAGAGGGGTGGGAGCCCGCACACATTTGTTGGTACACGGGCGCATGACACACTTTACCTTGGCTCCACACTCGCTGAATGAATCACTGAAAGCTGTTCCTTCTGTCCAAAACTCTTAGCGTCAAATCCTAATCCGCTGCACGCATCAAAATGGCGGGGTTGTTTGTGCAAAATATCTTCAGCGTATATAGACAGTGTTTTATTTGAACCAGTTTGTTATGCTTCTATGGATATATGTTTTCAAAGAAGTATGGCCTCCTATGGAAATGGATCCAACTAGACACGTAAGACAAGAAGACAGAGCAAATGTCGATATTAAATGTAGCTTTGACATTTATGTCCAAACGATGATCCAAAAGGCTTACAGAGAGATTTATTGACAACACGAGTCTGTCAAGCTCGTCTGGCTGTCATTCATTTGTTAGAACTGTTCTTATGTATAACTCAGACGAGCTACTCTTCCTTCACTTTCTTTAAATTACTACTTAGTTATTTGTAGATGTATTTATGTTTGTTTAGACACCCGTTTTGTTATGAATAATGGTTTAGACCAAGCCAAATACAGCTCTCAGACCAATTTCGGTTGCTTCTGACTAGATCGTACTTTTTACTGCAAACAAAGAACAAAAGAAGCAAACATTACAAACCCAATAACAGAAATGTTGGTGTGTTCCATTAAGGTTTGAAGAAAGGTGTGGTGTGATGGCTCAAGCTGTGCGAAAAGAACCAATTTGGAGGATTCACTGTTATGGTTTTGTGCACAACGACACGCTGGATAGTTCCAATCACAAACAGCGTTCTCGTCACCACTTTCGCTGTTATTATATCTCTACGGGTTTTTCACCAAGTCATGTTAAAATATATTTAAGGATTCAGGAATTAAAGAAGGTTTGTGTCTCTAAGCTTATGAAACTTTTTTGTTACATTGTAGAATATAAATAACTTTTTAAATATTGTTTTCTATACATTACTTTAGTTTGTGACATTTTTCATTCATCTTCTACCACTTGCTCCCGTTCGGGGTCGTGGGTGGCTGAAGCCTATCCCAGTGACTTTGTGCCTTAGGCGGGGAACTCAAGGTGACATTATTTTAGTATTTATTATAGTTGGTGTAATCCCTCATACATCCAGGAATAATCCATTGATACGTTTTAGAGGGAGTCCTGTAGACGCTGTTTTAAAACGGAAGACGTTTCAGCGTCCATCTGAAAGTGATTTTCAATTTGCAGAACTGGTGAGAGAAGTGTCATCTGAAAACAAGATGCCCTTGTTCCCTGTTTATTTACACACCTTAGTTTCACCTGAAACCACCCTGCTTTTGTTCACTCATCAAGTCAGGTGTCCACCGCACGATTTTGGCCATCGGCGACAAAAGATTTCTGATCATGGGAAGAAGTCGTAGCTCAAATTCGTGGCCCATAGGTACTGCCTGTAAACACAAGAGCTTTGTGTGAATAGGACCTTATCTTTCCATTTCAATGGGAAACTCCATCAGCACTTTTAAGCACCTGTTTAGCCAGCCAATCAAATGCTAGTGTCCAGATGATACATCTCAAACATTGTTTACAATATTTATTATGCTTTATTATCGGTATAGCATTGAGACAAAGCTCTATTTTCATAGAAACTGAACCGTCCTCCGGTGAAATATTAATCTCAGTTGTAATTTGTTAAGTCTTTAACATGCACTCAGAGCCATCAGACCACCAGTCTGGGCTTTCTACTTATCTGTGTTAGTCACTTCATAAAATATGCGACCATCAATGAAAAAAACAGGGACAGTCTTTCTTAATCTGTCAGAAGTCTGAAATTGTTGTGAAAGAGGCTACTTCTGCTTGTTGAGGTATGACTAAAAGCTGCTAATTAGCAACTAGAAAATTGTTCACAGCAAGGTGCACTGAACAAGCGCACAACACATGACAATTTTAGGTTTTGTTTCTTGAGACTCACACTTTTTCAATTTCCTACTTACTTTAATTGCTTTTTATTCCATTGTTGGAAGAATAGTGGAGAGCCTGGTGGTGAGGGCACTCAACGCAAGAGAAAACTGGCTCAAGGAAACATTCCAGCCATGAAAATACAGGAGCCTATTATCAAGAGCAGATGTTTGCTTTTGTTATCAACCAACTGCAATGTTCAATGTGCAATGTTTTTTTTTTTTTTTTTTAGAGAGGAGATAGCAATATTTTATTTTTTTAGTCTGTTCTCATGAACTAATTCACAGTGATTTTTCAGTTTACTTGTCAGGACTTGATAGATTAATTAATTAATTGCCATTTTCAGACCAGATTACACTGGAGCGTCATCAGTTTTATGAAGTGCTATTTCCTTTTGGAGTCTGTTGGCGAAGTTGAACATTCTGAGGATGACACAAACAGCCTCGTTACAGCAGTTAGAGCCACAGGTTGGCGGTTCGGCTCCAGCTCCAACAGATGGATACTGCTGTTGTGCCCTTGGGCAAGACACTCACCTGCGTACACCGGTGTATGAATGTTTGTGTGAATGTGGTTCCTTGATGTAAAACATGTAAATTACTGATCTTTGTGTAACAAAAGTGTTACGTATCTTTAAAGTCCTGGATAAGACAGACTTGTTGTGTTTTGCATTCATGATTTTAACAAGAACTGGTTTGTTTTTAAGTATTTTATTTTTTGGAGTTGGTCAAGACGAGACACTGCGGCTGGACAGGAAAAAATCTTAAATGCAGAGATCCCAATTTGAAAAGTTTGTGCAGTTTACCTACATATAATGCTTTAATCTATGAATAAGTAATTTTATATGCAAAAACTAAATTTGCAGAAATAAATTTGGAGAAAACAACATTTGAAATTAATAATTAATAATATCCCCTGTATAATAATTGTACAATCGTGAGAGGACAAAAAAGTTAGTTTGATAGGATTTGAGGGATTCTTGATCCAGTCTCCTATAATTTTTCTGTCTCCGTTCGCATTAGCTCGCAAAAAAGGAAAGTTATGGTGCTGCTCAATGGCCGGGAGAATAATTCCTGTCCTGTCCTGCAAGTGCAGGTAGTTCAGTTCTGAACTTGTGAATTTCTTCTAATAAAACAGTTGTAAATGAGCTCATTTACCTGACATGTTTTGGTGGAAGGACTTCCGCCTTGGTCAGAGGTGACGTCTGATGGATGTCTCTGATCAGATGTTGTTACTGGGCGTGGTCAGCTTGACATTTGGGACGGGCGTGGTCAGTTTACCAAAACATGTCAAATGAGCTCATCACAGCGCTTTACCTTACTAATTAAAGTCACAATTATTAACTTGCAAATTTCTTCTTATTAGTAGAAATTCAGAAGTTAATAATTAAAAGAAGACCAATTATATTTTTCAAATATTTTGTTCAATTCTGGCTCAGCAATAAAAACACTATGAATCAACAGGTTTTCACAAAATTCAAATTTTGACTTTATTTGGTGGAAAAATAGTTGTTGTAATTATGAATCATAGTCACACTAATCAAGGAGCAGTTTGTGAAGAAAAGTTGAACATATGTGGAAAATTACAGAGTTTTAGAGCAAAGTTCTAATACACTGATGATGTCACTGAAGACTCAACCGAAAGTTTCCACGCAAGAAACACATTTATCTCACTTTTTAAACATTCATTCAATAACATAAAGATTGTCTCATATATTTTTACTTGTCAAAGAATCATCAATCATTTCTGTGACACCAGAGGAGTTTTGGCCTGTGTGTAAAACATGGTTGCTAGGTAACAGTTCTGGAATTTCCAAGTTTGATGATTATAAACATAAAGAAATGACTAAATTGGGATTAAATTTGTAACATTTTTTAAGTAAAATTAGTCGTCTAACCTGTCATAGGCACTTTAATGTCATATTGCGTAACATTCCAAAGCAATAACATCTCCATGGAGACAACCAGATAGTGGATTCCTCACCAAAAAAGTTACACAATTACCCTTTAACAGTTTGAAAGCTCTTTGAAATGTAACGTTAAATAAACCGTATGGCATTTGGGGTGATCATTTGAGACTCCATTACGTAAAGTGTGTCTTGTAGTACGGCGCACTCGGTACCTGTACAGTCATCCATCCTTACTAAATCTGACTCCAGTCCATTCCTGTGTGTGAAGCGTCCCTCCGCTCTCACCCCCACATCCTCTGCCTCCTCAGCCCTCTCTCACCTCCCGCGCTGTGATGAAACAAACCCGTCCGACAGCACTAAAGATGACAAACAACTCTGTCATCTCCTCGTAATGTCGCAAATGAAAGCAAAGGAAGTAGGAGCATCGTAATGAGCGCCGTAACAGCTGAAGATGTACTGTGTTCCTGTGACGAGAGGGATTTATGGATGAGAGGCAAAAAAGCAATTAACCGTGAAAAGTTTTGTTGTGCTGTATGAATGAAAGTGAATTTATAATGTTTTGCAGTAGTGATAACAAAAGGTATAGCACTTCAATATGTCCTTGTAGTCTTTGACTGGATCATAAGATAAAGTCAGGCCAATTTCATCTGCGTTAGTTAGAACCAGTCACGATCATTACTTATCTTGTTTTGAAAAGTTACGACTAATTTAGATTTTGGGTAGGTGTTCAGAACTTGGAACTGTTGCCTGTTTCTCCACTGCAGCTCAAATCTCGCTGAGATTGACAGTCGTTGCAAACTCTGATTTTAATCCATTTTTTCCTGTTATGTAATGCACTTTGAATTGGCTTGTGTACAAATTGTGCTCTATAAATAAATGTGGAATGCCTCAAGATGCCTGACTTAAAACATACATGAAATATAAAGTTTAGTTCAGTTTGGTTCTAAGACTTTACCACTGTTCCACCGAAGATAGAGTACCACCAGATCAAAATCGAAATGTTAGGGATATATTAGGGCTGAACTTGGTCTAAAATGGAACAAAAACAGGTCCAAAATGAGACTAAACTATGGATAACGTGTCTCTAAACAAAAACATCAATAGATTTCTCTCTATGAAACAAAAACTCAAACCACCCGTGGCACACAGACTTTACCACAGTTTGAGAACTACTGTTTTACCTGGAGTTGCATTTAGCGTCATTCACGCTATTTTGAGGAATGCAAATTAGAAAATCCTCTCCTCTCCGACTGTCAAAACACTTCCTGCTGAACTCCCTCAATGGATGGCCTTGTTCCGATTTAGACGTCACTTATACGAGAATCTTTGGCTGTTTTAAGTCCAAACTCATTCTAAGTATTTCTGCCATCCAAACACGATCACTGCTACTGCTAGGACACATTAGCATTTCACGCAGTCCCTTAGCTAATAACATAACTAAATTGTGTAATCTACTGGCTGCATACACTCAGGAAGTGCCAGGGCAAACTGCAGAGAAAGAGATGTTCATTTAGTTAATAATAAACTTTTTTTATTTTTACTCAAAACATGAAATGTAAAACTTAAGGTACTCAAGAGCATGTTTAAAGGCTAATAACAATACAAACATACATACATTTTTCCTTTAATATATAGAAGTTGTCTAGGTTACTTTCCTCATATACTCCAATTATTCTTCAGAAATTAGGACTGCCATTGTTAAGGTGTTTCGCATATTTGCAACATTGCAGTATTGCAAAGGAGAGACGAATGCCCAAAATTATTTGCACATAAGGGCTAAAGTTGGCTAGCTTGTAAATTTAAAGCTATTTCAGCAGGACTTGTTTAACAGCACAAATTTGCTCCCCAGTTGTTGTTCCAACCAAATCAGCTATGTATAGTCAGATTGTGTTAAAACATTTCATTTTCTAAAATTCCATATGGCTACAAAAACATGTCTAACAAACTATCTGCTGCTTGTTAAGTGAAATATCACAATGCACAATGGAGATGCAGGACTTTTGATTTTGAACAGGAAGTCAATGGACCGGTTTCTATTATTAAATCATTTTAGATCAATTTTGCAGTTTACAATGAGAAAAATGTAAAATATGATCTACTTATGTTAGAGTTCATGTAAGTACCTGGGGGGGAAAGCATAATAATGCATGTAGGCGATATTATAAGATACATGTAGTACATTATGGCTTCTGTTCTGACACCTTCTTGGTTTTTCAGATGGATTCTTTCACAGTAGTCAGTGTGCTGTTACTGTCGGTGCTGAATGGGAGGTGGTGGAGTCCCGTCTCTGATGGGAGAGCGGCGGCGTCAGGGTCCTCCAGCTGTTTGGGGGAAGTCATGATGTCACACAGTGTTGCTACAAGTGAAGGCGGTAAGTATACGTAATGACTGTGTGGGTATTTTTATAAGAAAGGGTGGAAGTTGTGCTAAATTTGAGAGATGCATAAGCAAGCTAGAAAGTCTTCATGTCACTTTTAATATTTTCTTTCCCGTAGGCTTTATTGGACAGGACAGTGCAGCATGAAATGGGGATGAGAGAGAAAAAGGACATTCAGCAAATTGTTGAGAATGGAATTGAACCCACGGCCGGCTGCACATGGAGCCTGGCATGTGTGCCATCCACTCGGCCACCAAGTGGCACCCATGTCACTTCTACTTTTGTACTCAATGTTTCCCAACCAGGGGTACGTGGACTGGTGGTGGATGAGTACATAGAAATATTTCAGATTTAAAAGAAGTTGGAATTGAATTTGAATAGCGTCTTTTCTTTGTAGTAAATTCTATTTCTTTAATAATATTAAATTTCTTTAATAATGTTCAAAAATGTATTTTTTTTTAGAATGTTGAATTGAATAATCCTTTTCACGACACTAGTGAACAGGCTTAGGAGGTATTCGGAGTGCAAGACAAAGCTTAGGCAGTACCCAAACAAGCTTGGGAACCACTGCTCTAAAATAGGAGATTTTGTTAAAAATGAAAATCTTGATTTTAAAAATTGTATTATTCATATATTTATGTTAATTTTCCCTAACAATATTCAGAAAATATTTTCACAATGCGTTAGGAATATGCTAAAATTTGCCTATAATTGTCTTGGTTGAGGTTCAGTTATTGCACGAAATGTGAGAGGATTAGAGAATGAACCACAAAAGTGCAGAAATACGTGTCCATACCTGCCTGTCAGTGCCCGATCTCATCAGAATGACCTGGTAAGTATTGAATGGAAGACCTGGTTGCTAGAGTGGACAACTTTGACTCTAATGCAAACTGTTGTTGTGTCCTAAGGCAAGACATTCATTTAAAAATAATTCATCGTTTGGAAGATAATTTTGATGTTTTTGTCTCTTTTTTCTGTAATTCTTAATAGTTTAATTATAGGAGATACACTAGATATTCTAATTTTATTCAACAAAGCAACAGTGATATTATCAATTGTTCAATACATACCTTCCACTTCTACTCCAACATATAATTTGCTGTGTTAAAAATAGTACTAGAAATAAGTAATAATTATTTAGCCAAATATAGAGTTATTTCAATAAATCATAGCCACCGTATGATTTATGAATTCCTCACATGCAGCTCTAGTTCTTGGGTTGAAAACAGTGGACGCCATTGCGGTCTTGTCAGGTCTGTGGTCTGTCAGCACAGTGCCTAAGCCTCCCGCAGGCCCCTCAACAAAGCAGCCCTCCCTCATTTTGTGCTCTACATCCACTCACTCCTTACACGCTGTGTCCTCATGCACCCTCCACAAAGCCACTGGGGTATGGGGAAAAGAAGGAAAAAAAAAAGCAAAGCAAAGAAAATGTTGTTAGATGTTTGTTGCTTTCTCGGCAGGACTGCTTCTCGCGCAAAATTACATCTCGAATTAAGGATTATGCAGATGGTGCTGGATGTTTGCTCGAGGTGAAAAACACAATTGATGTTTTTGAACAGAACTAACCCCTGAGCAGCGTTTGTGCTACAAATCAAATCAAAGCTACATAGATAGTACAACATTGACATCTGCTGGCGAAATAGTGACATTACATCAATACCATTACAGCCCTTCTTACATAAAATAAATCAAATTAGCTTTAAATATTTGTACATCAACTGTTTATTCTTCAAGCTGTAAAAAATGCAGAAGCTATGTTGAAATAAAAATCCCCATTTGCAAATTACAACTTAATATCTGCAGTTACTATCAAGAGAGTGTTCTGGTTTCAAATGATGCCTTGTCATGTTTTTAATATAGTTATCATCAGTATGGTCATTTGCACTGGGAGGCAGTGTCAATCCAACACACTTGCGCCTCCCCTGAAATGTGAGAGGGGGTTAAGGATAGCGCCCGTCTGTGATATGTTATAGTTAAGACGGGAATCACAAGATGCAAGGACATGTGATCCTGATACACAATTATCTCTGCCCGCTCTGCCATCCCCCTGGAGACCTCACTTGAACCCCAGCAAAAGGTCCCTGCAGAAAACTACATTTGTTTATCCAGTTAATAATTCAAACAGTCACTCTCTATTTAAGTCTATGGAAGTAAGAGCAGCAGATGTTTATTATCCATGCGATTATTTCTGAGTGTTGAGATCGGTGGAGAAAAAATCTCGTCGTTAATTTAGTACTGAGCTGTCAGCAACAGTGGCATTGACATATTCTCTGTATAGTTTACATGGCTGTGTGACTGCACAAGTGTCACACCCTTTTCCTTTACAGTATTTAGAACTGGAAAGTTATATCTGCGTCACTGACTTTACAGAGTTTATAAAGTACTGCCTCAAACAATGAAAATTCTCAACAAATAGTTATTATCAATTGGTACATGGACCATTCATGTTGAAGTACTAAGTAAGTAAGTAAGTAACTAACTAACTAACCAACTAACTAACAGTGAACTAACTCAATGAACCAACTAACTTACAAAGAACCAACTAACTAACTAACTATGAACTAACTGACTATGAGCTAACTAAATGACTTACAATGAACTCACTCACTCACACTGACTAACAACTAACTCTCTCACTCTCTCACAATGAACTAACTAACTAACCATGAGCTAACTAACAAACTTACAATGAACTCACTAGCTAACTTATAATGAACTAACTCACTAACTAACAATGGACTAAGTAACTAACCAACTAACAGTTGACTAACTAACTAACAATGACCTAACTTGCAATGAACCAACAAACTATGAACGAACCAATGAACGAGCTAAGTAACTAACTAAAAATGAACTAATTTACGTACAATGAACCGACTAACTATGAACTAACTAAGAGCAAACTGACTAACTTACAATGAACAAACTACTAACTTATAATGAACTAACTCACTCACATTGATTAACAACTAACTCACTCACTCACAACGAGCTAAACTACTTAAAACTATAAACTCACGGTGAACTAGCTAACTTAAAATGAACTTACTAACAATGAACTAACTATTTACTCATAATGCACAATGAACTCACTTGTAATGAAACAACAAGCCCAGAATGAACTAACTATTAATTCACAATGAACTAACTATCTCTCTGGTATTTTTCCCATTTATTTTTGAATTTATTTATATTCCTCATTATTTGCAATTTCAACATTTTTATTCATGCATGGATTGATAAAGTAATGTTTTGCTTCTTGTATATTCAAAGTGTTCTGTACGTCACCTTCACCTGATCTAGTAAACGTATGTACTGCATATCTTGTTGCTGTCACATTCTTCTCATGTCTCTAAAGTTCGTAGCGTACCACTTCAGACTGTGCTCTCTGTAGTTCTGTAGTTTCCTCCCTGAGTGCCAGCTCCAGACCCCGTCCAGTCGACTAAATAAATATGCAGTGTGGGCCAGAGTCCACGTTCTAAAAGGTCATAAGAGGCAGAGGATATGGGTGACCTCCGCTGAACTGCCCAGTCACTCCTGCGTCCCGTCTCTGTCATGGAGAGGAGTTTTCTAACGTCTTCTGCTGACGGGAGAAATGTGCATGTTGTTTAAAGGGGCTGTGCTTTTTCTACTGTTGTGAAACTAGTCCATGTTCCTATTTTTTGCAGATAATAAAGTAAAATCTGTGTTGTCCCAGCGCAGATATATTGTAAATGCATCTATTCGGGTAAAAATGAGACCACAACTTTTACCTTGCATTTATTTATAGAGCGTTTTATCGTACGAGAGAAGCAGGAAGTGTGCTGTTAGCATGCTAATGTTTGTTAGCTTTACCTGTGATGGTCTGGGCTCATGAAAAGTGCGTATAAACTCACTGCATTAGGAAAGTGAGAGATACATGTGACTGATGTAAAGACTAGCGCTGTTTTTCATGTATAAAACAGTAAAAATCAGGTACAGGGCCTTTAAATAAAAAAAGAAAGCCTATTTGTTTTATCAGTCTGTAGTTATCTGGAGATTGAAACATTTTAATAATCTTTGCTTTCTTACTAGGTGTTTTATGAGTATTTGTTATTCTGGTAAACTCACCGTAATGTCACCGTATAAATTCAATGACATTTTTGACACATTTTCATCACACTTAAAGATAAAGGAGATGTCCTTTTTGATATAACTATGTCACATTAACCATCAGCATTGTTATTCTGTGCTAATCATTAACACCCAGACATTTCAGTGTACGGGTGCAATTCTGATGATGATCACTGTTTGAATGATCAAATACACACACAAGATGACTCATTTACGTTATATGTAATCCAGTTAAAAATAAAGTGGATGCAGGTTTATTATGGAAAATAGGCTAAATGACACAATGTGCACAATAAATGTCTGAAATGTATTTATTTGTATTTAAATAAGTAAATATTCATCAAAAAAAAAAAAAAAATCAGAAAAAAAAAGATACTGGCTTAAAAAACTTGCACCTGCTCCACTTGTTCCACTTGAATATCTGCAAACTTAAACACCCTCACAATCACAGGCATATGTTTCAATTCCTTGAGTGTACATAAGTGATGGGCGATACCTCTGATTTTTGAGTCAATCCGATACCAAGTAATATTATGGCAAATACAGCAATATCGATCCAATACCAATACCAATCAGTTTTGTATTAAAATGCATTGAAACTCCTCAACTAAGAACAATTTTACCTCGTCTATCGTTATTTTCTCTCAACTTCTGCTTGATCTGAGATGAAAAATACATATGGGTGTAAATGGGTGACTAAATTTATTTAAAACCAGCATTTTCTTTGAGACATTTTAAGGGTCGATGTTTTTGCATGAGTATTGATATATCAATATTTGGTATCAATCCGCCCATCACTAGTGTACATTACTTCATTTCTTGCACACTGACAAAACTGCTTGCCTATTCTTAACCTAAACCCAAACCATAGCTTAAATTAACAGATACCTTAACTTCAAACCATTCTGTTGTCCTAACAAGGTAAGATAAGAGAACATGTATCGGTGTATGTTGCTGTAATGAATAATATTGATGTTTTTACCTTATGGAGGTGTTTTGGTCCCCACAAAGCAAAAGGTCCCGTAAAGTGACTGTGTACAGATTTCAGTCCCAACAATGTGATAAACACACACTCACACAAGCAAAACAACATAAACAATTTGAAACTTTTACACGTCCATGGCAAATGTCCATAACTGGTGAAGGCTTTTCCAAGAAACCATCCGTGTCACTGTATATCCTTTTCGTTTAAATCACTTTAACGGCTTTTTCATTCAATCCAATTCAAAACAACATGCTATGCGCCTTTTTTGTCTTGCTCTTTTTGCATGAACTGATAGCTCCTCCATTTATATATCCAACAGCACATTGAAAAGCTGTAGAGGACAAAAAAAGTTGTGAAATCATAGAAGAAAAATATAAGAAAGAATCCCAGAACTAACAAGACACATATTAAAAGTCTAGTGACGTGAAAAAGGACATACAATATACTCCACCACACTGGGTTATCATTTAATATCTTATTCGAGGCCCCTGGGTGTCTCTGATGTGTTTTATTACAACCCTCTCCATAGGCTACTTCACAGTCTTCAACTTTGACATCTATTTCTTCAAGTGTGACTGACCTAAGTTTTGTTTCAGTGGATTCTTCTACCGCTTGGGGGATAAAGACTGATCCGGTCGACAATGCAATACTTTGAAAATTTGAAGAAGAGCTTAGGTCATTATCGCGGTCAGTACTTGTGTTTGTGTTCGTTGCAACCTGACTTTCCACTTCTGTCTTCTCCAGGGGCAGACGTTTCTCGCAATCCATTGGAAGTGTCTCTGCGCACTTATCGTCAATAGTTATTACAGTCCTCGCAGAACGGCTGTCGTCTCTATCCCTACCTTCTTCATCGTCGGTGCTCGGGGCCTTCAATTGACAATCAAACGCCTCTTTCCAAACCGTCTTAACCAGTTCTTGTCCAGACCTTTCCAGAAACATCTCTTCTCCTGGCTGCTCGAGAGTTACAGCGCCATCATCTCTAATAGGGTTTTTTGTTCCCTGTGAAATTTTTTGATATTCAACACGTAGAGTGCTCTCAACTTCTGCTGACAACTCTTGTTCTTTCAATTTCGCCGATGCATTTTTACTCTCCCCCCGAGGGTTCTCTGCATTACCCATCCACTCCCCCTGTGCCTCTATTTTCAGCTTTCCAATTCTCAGCCTTTCATCTTTGTCTCCCTGACTGATATCTTCCTCGATTCTGTCTAATGTTTCAGGTTGGAGCGAGGCTGAAGTGTCTTTCTCCTTAAGCGCAAGTTCTTCCAAGCTCAATCGGCTGCCTACATCCTCTTTTCGAGCTGTTATAACATTGTGTGAATGAGTCCAACTTATTTCCACCACCTCTGGGTTGTATTCATCCGTGGCAAGAGATGGGGATGTATCACTTTGAAAGATCTCCAATGTTCTCTCTCTAGTTGAAAATGGCTCCTCTTTTGTCACCACTGATGGGCGTATTTCTTCGCAAGGCGCCAGTCTTCCCTGCATAACTTCACAACAATCTCTTTCTGTCTGTAATACTCCGTCACCTGTCACATTTGTCTCGATTCCAGTTAGATTTGGTTCCCCAATCTCATCTTTATCATTTAGTTTTTCACCTGGTGGCTGTGACTTTGTCTGGTTAATATTAATTTCTGGAAATATTGCAACGTTTTCATTTGGTTTCGATAATGGATTGTGTAAATCACTGTTTTTATGTGGTAATTCAACCTCATCCAACACCTGCATAATTGTACGTTCCGTGTCATTCTTAAGTTTATGATCAGAAATCTCTTCCTTTTTATCCATGACCCCATTCTCATTCGACAATACAAAATTGCATTCGGTATCCAAGGGCAGACTTTGTAAGTAATCTTCACATTTTTGCATTGAACACAATCCATCCGAATGTGATGCGACTGTCTCATTTTGCTCGTGTTGTCCTAATGAATCACATTCCCTGCTGAAATCTCGCTGTTGCTCTCCTCCTCCACCTTCCCGGGAGACGTGACACTTTTCTATTTCCCGTGGCCTAACTATTTCTTCTTTTTTAGAATCTTTATTTCCTGCACAGTTTGTTGTCAGCCCTTCCTCCGCTCCTTGTCTGCGCGCAGAAAAGACAAACCTCTCCCCGTCCGCTGTCCCCTGTCTCATTGTCTCCTTAAATGCCAGCGTGTCATCCAGTGTATTGTATGCAGTAGCTGTAACCTTCCCATCCCTGCTGTAAGAAGGACCCCTCTGCAGCCCTGGTCCCTGCGAGATGATATCAACAGCGCTGGCATTCGGAGACTCTGGCATTGCTGTCATGTCTGTTGTCTCTGACTCCCCTGAGCTTGTTACTAAGTCAGCTCTGTGCATTGTGAAGGGCTCATCTCCACCTATTCCTCCCATTATTCCTGCCCCTTCTCGCTCCCAGATCTCTTGCTCGCGACACTCACTCGGGCTGTCAACGGAGCCCTTGGACACAGGCGGTGCCCCCAAGAGTCTAAATTCCTGCGCACTTTCTGTTACGGAGTTTGTCTCTGACCTTTGGGGTGCATCTTGTGCGCCTGTGTTGTCATCCCCGGGGCTCGTGACATATGCTAGTGCTGCTACCGCCTCACGGTCTTCACTGTTCAAGGCAACGTTAGCCAATGATGTTTCACCGGTGTCAGACAGCGGGTGACGTGCGTTTGAGCTAGCTGCTTCTAAGTTGGGTGAATCTGGGCCCACATGCACCTGCCGGCTTGCTCCACATTGTGCAAGGGGATTTTCATTATTTGAGGGAGACATCTGCGTCGCCGTCCGCTGGCATTGTGACTCCAGGACGCCGGATTGGGTTGCAAAGTCGGAGCCGTTAATAAAAACCTGCCACACATCAAACACAGAGGATTCTTTAGTGCTAGTTTCTTCTGTCCCATTAGCAAAGGTCTCCCACATATTGGTAACTGCTGCCGTTGTATCGTTCACTCTCTCCTCTGGTGATTTTGACAAGGTAATTTTAGCTCTTTCTGTCCACGTCTTGTCCACACCGTCATTTCCACACTGCTGCGGTTTGTCACTGCTCCAGTCCAGTGTTGCCAAAGGAATCTGATGATATGTGAGGACCTGAGCACTGTTAGTTTGTGCTTTATTGCTCGGATGGAAAGGGCTGCTCGAGTTACAGCACGTGGATGAAATTGGCTGCGAGCCCTTTTGGCGCTGGGGTAAGTCATGTGAATAGCCCGGTGGTACATTCGGCCGGCTCTGGGGACATTGGTCCAGAGCACGTGCCGAACGCGCTGCTCTGTGCCGGCTTTTTATGCTCTCCACCTGTCAAGAAAGGTCAAAGGTCAGGCCGTGTGTTTATGCTTGAACTACTTGAATCTAAAGTGATCCTACTAGCAAGCACTGCTGGTTGCTTTGTCAGCTGCTTGAAACCAACACCCAATAAAGAGATCGGATTTGTGCAAATATAATCAAAATGAATGCATGTACAAGGTTGCCACACTTTGTTGGGAATCATTTCAAACAGATTACTACCTTTATTATAATGTTTCTACAATAAAGGCTATACCAGAAGTTCACAATGATTGCAAATTACACAACAGGGCAAAAACCAAATAGATCACCACAAATATTTTAGCTCAAATTAGATGAAGGACGTATAATGTGGCACTTCTAACGCTAGAAAATAAGGGGCACATATACTGTATGTGACACCAAGGTCATGTCATGTAACAAGGAAGATTAAAACAAGAATGAGAATTTACTGTGTTGACTCTCAATTTGATATTTAACAATCCAACAAAGCAAAGGGCAGAAAGATTTTCAAGGACAAAATATACCTTTTCAAGGATATGTTTCTTTTTTTAAATTTCCTTGCATTTTCCTTGTCTAGAAAACAGGCCCGTTATTTTCCAGGTTTTCCAACAACCCTGTCGCTTGCATACAATTAATAGCATGCATGTGCGGTAATTTAAACATGTTCCTAAGCGTCATATTAGCTTTGCATATTTTAGGAACAGGCAAGAGTACAAGGCATTAACTTAGAAGCAACACATACTGTACTTGCAGCTGCTACATGTTACAGCTTGCAATGTACAGTGCAGTTTATTATGTATGCTCTGAGGAAAAAAAAAGAAACTTGTTAGGTGGATTAACTCACAGTATTTTTGTTTTCTTCAAGATGCAATGTTGACTTCACCCCTGTTGTATGGGCTTGGTCAGATACTTCAGTTTTGCGTGTGCACTTTGACTCTGAAATATATGATTCAGCAATTTACAGTGTGTTTGGTGAATGCTGACTTGCAGTTTTTGCACCCTGACCCACATCCACACACGTGACATACATCGCTGTACATACCTTTAGCATATGTGGCTGCGTTTAGCATCTCTTTGATCAGTTCCTCTGCACTCTCCCGCCTGGGGGTGAAAGTAAAGCACAACAAAAGACATTGTTGATGCATGCCTGAAAGGATTAAGTAAGCTGATCTGTCCACATCGGGTCGGACGTCATGGAAACCTGGACAGGCGCCTGACCTTACATGGACAATGGGTATTCCTCAGTTCTGAAAGTTTTAACAGCAGTAAAAGTGAAGTAATTGACAAGGTTAACCCAAGTGCCTGTGTGCAACATGTGATAGCAGCTAGCAAAATGACACTCTCTTTTTAGATGTTATCTTCAATTCCTAACAGGTACAGTGATAGCATTTACATGTTTTTCTTCTATAATCTACACTTCTGCGTTGTCATGATCCTGAAACAGATTATTTGTTACGTTTGCGACATTTTAACAGTTTTAATTCCTGCATTGTTTGATTTACATTTAGGATCAGTAACAGTTTTGCTTACCTGTGGACTTTGAGGCAACTTTTCTTGCTCTTGTAGTTGTTCTCTTCTTGAATTTGTGGCCCATTTTCTTTTAACTTCTGGTGGAGAAACAGCACATAGTTCATTTGGTTGCAATTGGCCCAGAAAACCCCTTCTGACGTCTCATAGCGTAGACAGAACTCCACTCGTGTCCCCTCTTTGTCAAAAGGAGGTATGAGAGTGTAGTGAAAGGTGAATCTGTCTGTCTTCCTATCACTCGATCCAGGCACGTACTCAGCCAGGAGGTCAAAGTGGCTCCTCCATCTATCTAAAGTAATTCTCGCGTATACCAGCTTATTGTAACATATGTTTAGCACTCTGACATTGCCACGGAGGGTTGTTGTTTTGGGGAGAAGCTCGATGCTCTCCAGCTCAACCATTTGCTCCTGGACCTTCTTCTCCAGCTCTTCGGGGGTTGGTGGGGCTGTAAACAGACAGCACATGTAAAAGTCCTCAGTGGAAATGGCCTCCTCCCTATCAGATGGCACACGTCTTTCTGGAGCTGTAGTTTCGACATTATCAAACTCCTTCACCGAAACCAAATTCAGACCAAACGCATCTGCGAACGACACCTTTCTGCGTATGACCGGGGGAGGCTGGGGTTCTTCGTCGTCCTCGTCATCTGTGGAGCTGTTGCATAGTTGTTCTTCCAAACTTTTAGCAGGTTCAGTTTTCTCCAAGCCATTGACTTCTCCAGGCTGCATGCACAGAGCCTCCATGATGTCCCAGGGTTGCACAGACGCAGCTGGCTGGCGTTGGTGCTGTCTGTCTGTCTGGCTCACAGAGTGGAGTGGCCCTGTCCCGGCTGCAGGGACACTGTAGAAGGCAGAGTACGCAGCGGACGTGACTTGACAGATGGAGTTTGGTTACAGCTGAACATTGTGACGCTAAGCCAGGCCTAATAATAGGCCCAATATACATGACTAAGGTTAGCTATTATACAACTAAATGTTGAATTGTTACATTTATCAAAGGTAGAGTTACACAAGTTGATAGCTGAATAGTTTTTCTAGGAGATCTGATTTAAACTTTTCACATGTCAAGATGTTTTGCAAATCTCGGAAACCTTTATTTATTGCCAGTGTGACCAGTTGGCCTTGATAAACATATCCACTATGAAACACTGTGCTGGAATATTCTGTATGTATTCCACTACACTTTCCACTTTTCAAGATTTGATTGGAGATAAGAACCATTTCTGGGTGAAACATTTATACTATTAACCCCTGAAGTGTTTGATTGTAAATTAAGCTCAAATTGTATATTACTATTAATCTTTAAGGACACAGAGGACAAACATATGGTCCATATAGAAGAAATACACAATATAATGTGCATATTGTTTAAAGAAAACATTAATTAATTCATTCATTCATTTTCTACCGCTTGTTCCCGTTAGGGATCACAGGTGACTGGAGCCTATTCCAGTGACTTTGGGCCTTAGGCGGGGTACACCCTGGACAGTGGCCAACTCGTCGCAGCAAACACAGAGACACAGACAAGGACAGACAACCATTCACTCTCACATTCATACACTACGGGCAATTTAGAGTTGTCAATTAACCTGAACACAGTCATGTCTTTGGACGGTGGGAGGAAGCCGGACCCAGAGAGAACCCACGGTAACACGGGGAGGACATGCAGACTCCACCCAGAGAGATCGTGTGATAAAGAAAACAATATAACCCAAAATTTTAAAAAAGTATTAGAATATGACTGATAGTACAGTAAGTAGCATTAACTATTCTTTCCATAAATCGATTTGTTGATTAGATTGTGAAAGGCCCATGGATATGAATATTATCTACTAAAGTAGCTAATAATAAAAAAATTCATCCAAAACACTTAATGTACATGTGCTCTGTGCCATTTTATTCATGTTTTATTTATTCATTTAACTTTATTTACCCTGGTTAAAATATATATATATACATTGAGATTGAAATGTCTTTCTGAAATCAGAATGTGCTGGGAAAGTGAACTGCATTTTGATGTAATTGCTGCTCTTTCAGAGAGATAAAACATCTTCTTTCCACTCATAGCATGTTTTGAGTCAATGTGAAATCCAGAAAACTATTATTAAATTACTAAGTTAGTTAACTTTTATTTCAACAATCAATTAGTTCTAATTGAACAATTAACTTGTTTTACCCCTAACAGTAAGTGATAGTATATTGTGCATTTAGTCAAAGTTTAAATGCTGAAGACCAAAAAGTATTCTTTGACCAAGCAGAGACAAATTTAATCTTTTAAGATTTACTTTGTATTGCAATGCTTAACGTGACCAGCAGGTGGAAGCAAACTATCACAAGTCTCACATCTTTTGCAATCATTTTCATCACCAAAGACACGTTCCCCTTCTTTTTATAGAAAATATTTATTTTCCTAAAAGGGTTTACAAATCAGTAATAAATTATATTAATATAATGAAAAAAAACATCTTTATGGTTCATGTGTGATCTTTTAGAACACAAGTTAATGACCTAAGAATGTGCGTAAAATGAGACTATGTTTATCCTTAGAAAGTACCCTGTATCATAAATGAATCTTGACGGGATTCCTGCTTTTTTTTTTACAGGTAGGACTATGTTTATTGCTCAGATTATTTTGTTAAATTATTAAATCATTTGCCTAAATAACAGTTGAATTTGTACGATACAATACTGTAGACAATTCAAGGAAATGTATTTCCGCATAAATTCCGAAATATATTTAGTTGTTTTTCAGTATTCACAAGAGATTTTCTTGTGCACGACAGAGGAAACAATCAGGTTTAAGTCCGCTATTAATACGAATATTTTGTGCATTGACCAGTGTATGATGGAAATCTTATCTAAAGGCAAAAGCCATTGTCACTGTGCACTATCTTTAATCTCGACAATCTGGGATAAAACATCGTAATACTTTGACACGTTTAGTGCAACAACGAGGTGTAAAGAAAAGAGTGTACGACTGGACAGTCGTCTAGATTGCAGTATTATGATATCTACATAAAAATACAATAAATTATGAATAATAATAATAATAACAACTATTAAAACATAAATAACGCAAACATTTTTAGGTTGCACTGGCATTTAAAACAAATCTACTTGACAGCATTTTTAGATGATCAATATAATTGACATTTGGCATTTCTCGCATGCATTGAGCAGCAATGATTTGAATCGTTTCCTTTATTCCTTTATAAAACCCAAACTGTTTCTTATCATGTGTCCTGCTTACCTGAGTTTTACAAGCTTTGTTGACTTGTACACAATTAGTAAAAACGTGTAGCCTAAATTTTTTGTGCGTAATTGACCATTTGGGTAGATTTTTTTCTTCCAGTAGGCACTTTAACGCATTTATTTGCGGATTTTATATTTTTTATTTGAAGTAGAAATCTTCAATAGACATCGACCTCATCGCTATGAATCTTTGTGTTTTTGTGCGTGTACGCGTTGTCCTGACTTTGTCTCATAAAAGCTTATTTTCTTCCAAAGGCTGTTGTCAGAATGACTCCATAATGACCTAACATAGCTTTTAAATTAACTAAAACTCTATTCGCGGACAAAAGGCTGAAACACGTAGAAGGGAAAGACCACTAAGTCTTCATAAACCAAAAAATAAACTTTGAAAATGTTCTTCTTGTTTACCAAAGCAGGTGGCCTGACGTCACGTGGGGTCGCAGTACGCCCAAAAATAATAACACCTCCGCGCACAAGCAAGCGCCTTCCCCGGGGGGGTTCTAGTCCCAAATATACTTGCTTGCTGCGCTTCAACTTGATGTGTGTGTTTGAATCGTAACGAAAAAAACAAGAGGCGCTTCTTCTCGCTCGCATTGCGCGTCATTCAAGCCGAGCGCAGTGTACGGCGTCTCCTCTGGTGCATTAGTAATAACAGCGGCGTGGACGGGAGACAGACAGCACGAGAGACAGCGGTGCCCAGCGGAGGAATTTCAGCCTTTTATTTACTCTGCAGCTTGTTGTGCGTTTTCTCTGCGTTATGGTGAACTTGGACAGTCACGTGTGAACAACTCCGCAAGTGTAGCAGACTACGGGACGGCGACTTCTCACCTGCGTGTCCTTTTCACTTTCCGAGACGGAGATATACCTGCCATTTGTTGTGGTAAGTTTTTTTCCCTTCTGGACAAGTGCTTATTACTCTCCGCACGCATTGACTTTCCCCTTCAGTCCGGTGCGCCTCTTTTGGGAAGTAGCCACAAGTTTGCCCTGCCTTTTACGGCACGTCTTGCAACAATAGTTTACCTTTTGCGCAAACACGGAGCGCGTAAATGTGCTGTTTTGGTCTGGACCTCCCGGCTCGATCCTCTGTCAGAGACTTGTGGCTTTACGCAGACTTTGGCTGCAGCCGACTCTGTTACGCGTGTGCTCATTGTTTTATCTCTTTCAAGTTATTTTCACTCTGCTGGCCTTTTATTTATCATTTTTCAACCAATCTTAAAACGATGCAAAACAAACTATAGTTGTCTTATTTCTATTATAAAAATTGATACCATAATTTATTGCAATTTTCATATAGTTTAATATAACGTTGTTTAATTGTAAAGATTTTTTTTTAATAATTTTAATATTTATTGAATTACGTATTTTTGTAGCCTATGTAAAGTAAACATTGAATGAAAATAAAATAAAGAAAAGCAGTAAATATAACTTTAATGACAAAACAACAATTATTTAGTGCCTTTTAAGATATTATTAGATTATTACTTGCTCAGTTGAAAAATTAGCAAATACAGTTGTTTAACTAACAAAATAATAAAAATGATTTATTTGACTAATTCTACTCTACTGAATAACCTTACCGTGCATGCTTGCTTCTCCATTTTTAAAATCCATTTTTCGCTGCCCAGAAACAGTGTTGCTGGTGGCATGTCATTTTTCAACATGATGAATCTGATATTAACAGCAGCAAAGTCAAATTTAAATCTACTAAGCTCTAGTTGATCTCGCCTTTCACTCTCTCCCTCTGTGTGTGTGTGTGTCCTGGATCTTTTCTTTTAAGGAAGCAGTGTGGTCCTACAAAATCAATACATGTGACACATTTTTTGGTGTAGGAAAGGCTAAGGAGGTGCTGGACTCCCCGGGCCTGTCCTGTGTGGATTGGGAGGATTGGAGCCTCCTTGTTTGAGCCGCAGGGTGCACAGGTGTTCCCTCCTCAGTGATGCAGGTGTGGGCCAGTTCCCCCCTCACTCAGCAGCTCTCACTCTTCTAAGACCTGGCGCCAATAAATGCCCCTTGTGTGAAATATGTCAGCGACAGTGCACAAGCCGCCCCTTTGTTCCTGTGCCCCTGTAATTATTTCTTAAAGCATGTTATAACTGTTCCCACTGTCCTGTTTGTGTGTTTGGTTGTTAGGCAAGCGCAGTTTTGGGGGGAAACGTTAAAAAGATTAAAAGATTTAGTAATAGTCTGCTCCTAACACTGACCGTATAGTCTGGAGCGATGCACTTATTACACAGAGTCTCCCCACGCTGCATCCATTTTTTGATTGCTGCATTTATCATCGGCCGGTCGTGCTCTACATTATGGTAATTGGAAAATGAATGTCCTCCACAGGATTAATGTGTATACCTTGTCATATGTTTCAATCATTTATCAAAATTAAGATTCAGCTTTCAGCTCAATGAGCAATGGTTGATGCATGATTTTATCTCAGATATGGAAAGAGTTGAGCTTCTTGCAAAGATGATGTAGTTGCAATGTTGGAACTTTCTGTGCTCAATGTGTGGCAAATCTATTCAGCAGTGCAAAGCAAAGTTTCTCGAACTGGGGTGTATAGGCATTGTGCTGGTGCCTCTGTGTAGTTTGTACACAGATGTCTTATTTACAGTTATAAAATGTAGGAGCTGTTTTATTCCTTCTCTGGGTGTAGTTGGTGTTGTCACAATATGAACAATATGTACACTTTCAATACTAAGGAATAGTGTTTGATACCAATTTTGATCCCACAATGACAAAAAATGCTCTTTTTTAAGACAACATAAAATAATTGCGATTTATTTTACCTATGGTCTAATGATAGTTCTAATAAAGCTCAAGATAATTCCAAAATTATTATGGGAAAGTCACATTTTGTACTGTTTTTTTTCTTCAATAGTTTTTCAATATTTGTGAAAGTATCTAGTTTCAGCACTTGTTTTAGTATCAATTAGTATCTGATTTGCAATACTTTAGACAATCTGTGTAGGCAGCTGCTTACAAAATTAAATTCTGATTAAAACTGAAGACTTACTTGAATGTAGTCCTAGTTTTAGTACAGTCTTACAGCAGGTTTAGTCACTGTCGAGTCCCCCTTTTGCCCGTAATGCCTTCAGGTGTGAGAAGTTTGAGGATTCCTGTCAGTGGTGGTTGGAGTAAAATGTAGGGCAGAAATGAAACGTACATTTCTATGGATAATATAAGAGATGTTTAAAGTAAAACTACTTCTCAGGCAATGAAACACTTGCTCACTTTTGGATTAGCTTTTGAATCGCACCGTGACCCATCCCCCAACACCTCTGTAATGAAACAGACTGCTCGCTCAACCCTTGAGGTGTTGCTGCGTTTGAGGAGAAAATGGCAAAGAGGAGAAGAAACCAAGGCAGCGGTGAATCAGCTTCACTTTTTGAAACATTTCACAGAAGCCTCGCCTGCGCTGTGCATTCTTACGCAGCTAACTTTGCCCCGTTGCCAAGCTTTAACGCAATTAAATGGCAAATGTTCAGGTTTTATCCCTGTTAACTTCATAGAAATGTTTCCATGACAACCTCCATGCAAGTTAGAGCCACCAGAAGTGATCAAGTGAAGTCCGTCCTCCTTTTTCTTCCTCGCTTCAACCCTCCCACTGTCTATGGTTCCCTCCCCCCACTTGTAAAAATGGAATTTGTGTTGACAGTTTTGGCCTTTAATGGTACTTGCAGAAGTATTTGTTTACCGGGATCATATGCTACGAGCCTGTCAGACTTCGAGAGATTGACTTCTTAAGATAAAAGAGTGTATTACATGCTTAAGAGGCCACCCTTTCGCACTGTAATTATCCGACATCAGAGTAATGATGTTTTGTGTGCCCCAGTTACTAAGAGTCTTGGGACAGCTCAGACTTTTTTAGTTACGCTCTAGGTCACTTCTTAAGCTGGACTCGAACCGCCGTGAGTGTGAAGCGGTGTGACTTTTTGGCCGGAGAAAGCAGTGCGGGGTGGGGTCAGGAGATGAGGATTAGAAAGAGATTGTGGGCTGCCTACAAAAGACTGACTTAACGGCTATTTGAGCACACACACTCACTCAGTTACTTATTTTTCCACTCTGGCCTGTGCAGTGCGTTTGTCTGAGTTTTTATAGGTTTTTTCGTTGGCCATATTAAAGCACTTGTCTAGTTACTTATTAACAGATGCGGAAAGATCAGGTGTTAAAAGCTTGATTGTAGAAACCAGGAAGCTTTTGTAACTGGAACTGCAGTTGGGCAAGATAATGTTGAAGTTGTTTTGAATAATAGAATATGTAAAATACATGTAAAACTGGCAGTGTTGGTTTATCAAATTCAGATACAGAGCAGTGATATTTTTGGTTAATTCTACAGTTCACACATATTTGGTCAATATAGCCATTTTGGATGGGAAATATCAGGAGAATTCCTCAAAACATAGATATATTAATGTATGTCAGATCAGCGTCCAAGGGAACAGCCCCTAACGGACCTCTGTGGTCAAGCAATCCATTCATTTCAATGTAGAAGTACTGCTCTACTACACATTGTACAATAACAAGAGCAAATGAGGACATCTGGGAGTTATATTGTGCCAAATACTGACACAGAGTCATAAGAAAGCATGAATAAATATCCAAGAAGAACCGTTGCTTCGGCCGCCTGTTGCATTTATAACACTTACAGAACAATCCATTTACTTCTCTGTTGTAGCGCCATGTCAACAGCCTCCATTAAGACTCAATTGTGACTTGACATGAATTAGTTGTGCTTAAAATATGAATGATTTGCCAGGAAATGTCTCAGAAGAGGGGAAAAAGTTGCGTTTCCTATTGAATCATCAACAGCGTTTTCACCCATGCCAGACCACGCCCCCTAATATGAGGCGTTGACGAATGTGTCCATCGCCCACCCGACAACAAAATATTCTAGTGTTGACTTGGAACAACAGTCATTTATGTGTATTTGTAGCTCCTTTGACTGTTGTTGTCTACTTCTCCACTCTGTTGACCGTGACCTTGCAGAAAGGGCTTTCAAAAATGCCTCCAGCAAGTCCTGTAACACCATCTGACATTTACATCTGTTTATCCGGTGTCTGTTGTCATCAAGCAGCCACAAATCATTATCTTGCATGTTTATTTTTCCACGCTGATTTTAAAATATGTCTTCTTCCACCATAGTGTTAAGAGATGGTCGAATTTATAACATTAAAGCGACTTGTGGTTAAAGGCAAGGTTGTGACTGTTGAGAGTTCATCTAGCCGTCAGCTGGAGTTATTTTGTCATCAATGTAATCTATTTAGATTCTATGCTGATCAATTGTTAAGATCAACTATGATAGATACAAAGTGGTTGCATTCATTTTTATATTATATTTTTTTGGTTCAACAATCTGGATTGGAATTATTGGAAAAAAATAAAATGGATTTCAATATTAATTTCTTGGACATAAACTGAACAGACTTTTAATCATTGCCAAAAAATGCTTAAATTTCTTCCTCCAAAGTGTGAACTTTACTCCAAACCACATCCTTTTACTGACAGAGAACTGACTGTGTACCTTTCGATTAAAAACCCAAGCTGATCATTGACAATTAGAAGTCTCGATTCAAATTTCAATTAATTGCACAGGCCTACTTACAAGTATAGTTGAGACATTGCTATTTGGGCTAATCGATTAATTAATTAATTAAAAAAAAAAAAAAATCATATCGTCTTTTGATAAGTGTAATCATTATCAGACTCTAAACACCTGGAAAGGCCTTTTTTTAATAACAAAGACAATAGCATTATCAAATCAATATGTCAAAAAAATAATTGATTTTCATAGATAATATACTTTATTCATAAATATTCTTGGTCTAAAATCGTTCTGTCACCATATTTCAACCTTTAAAAATGTATTTAAAAAGTCCTCATGCACAAAATAAATAATCATTGGATTTGTTGACTAATTAAAAAAATAATTGCTGACTAATCTAAAACTACTAAAATAATCAGCCCTAGTTCCTACGTACTCTTTGTAAGCCATACAGTGAATATAGTGCCACATTCAACATATTTTCTTTCTTTTTCAAACATGAACTGTGTGTTACAGCAATGTTTATCTGAAACATGTTGCAAAGAAGGAGAAAACAAGGGGTGTTGGGGGTGGGTGCTTGTGACAGTAACACTTTTTGACAGGCACATTAGGCTGCAGAAAGAGCATCCAGCTCCGGGCTGAGGGCATATGGTGCTGCCTTCTGCCGGCATCGCTCCAGACCAACTTACAACACTGGCATTGGGTCACGGCTGTCTCAGGTTTGTTCCTTCTGTCTCACTCATCTAAATAAAAACAGGAGGAAAACGTGGGGGGTTGCAGTTTGTCGCTTTGGGTCGTTTAGTGGGCATTTGTCGGGCAAAAGTGCTGTAAAATGTCTTTGAGTTTTTGAGGACATTGGAAGAACTTGAAGTCATGAACCTTTGGGCCAGGACACAGTTTTGCAGCTTTTGACATTTCCAAAAACAACAGTATTATTTTAGGTTTCAGAGACCTTTCAAAAGCTAAATATGTGGAGTGGAAATTAGCATAAAAGATACAATCTAGGTATAAGCAGTGTTTTTTCTCCCTCATCTAAACACTCTGCAGGCGAACCCTAATCCTAATCTAAACAATGGCCGTGTTTTCACCACAATGGCGGAGCGAGGCTATATCCTCTGTGATGTGGAGAGGATGGACTTGGATAAAGCTGAAGATGACGCAGGGCTCTGGTCAGGAGACAGCAGATCGGTGGGAGGGTAATTACAGGCTACTGTGTGCCTCTCCGGATTTTCCCTGGATCACAGCTACACAGGCCTGAAGCTCCTGTCCTCTCTGGGACCGGGGTGAAACGGCCACAACATATGGACGCAACAAAACAATGGTTTATTTTTATGTTGTTTGATGAGTGGTTTTTAATTTAGTTTGTCACTTCTGGCGAGCAGCAGGGCAGATGGTGCAGATTGGAGTGCCCATCAGAGCCTAAATACCTCCAGGCAGCTGTTGGTCATAAACTTTTTTCAGCGCATATTTTTCCTCCGCTTGTTCTCTCTTAAACGCAGCGGAGGTCAAGAGGAGTCAAACCTGTTACAACACCTGTTTCTGCATATGCAAATCTGTTGTTTTGTCATTTCATTAGGCAAGCCAAAAAGACAAGGGTCCCTTGTGGTTGCAAATGCGACTGGCACTGCGCCCACTTGGCATGCTCCGCAGCAGAGAGGCTCGAGGCGCGATGAGGGAGGGCTGAGAAGTTGGGCTTCTGTAGGAACTCAACCACTGGTATCGGATGCCTTCACAGTCTCCCTTCCTTTTATTGGTGTCGGTGGGGTCCCAGAAAGAAGTTATTTTATATCAAGTTATATCATTAAGGGCAATATCAGAATTTAAATGTGATAATTCAATGGGACTGAACGATTTAGGGAAAATATCTAATTGTGATTTATTTACAATTTATGTTTTAATTGTGGAATCAGTTTTTTTTTTTTTTTAAATACATGCCCTGGAGAACTAACCTTTAAATGAAGACTGAAAACCTGAAGAGTCAAACTAATACAACAATCATAAGCATTTCAAAACCTAATTTTAGAGGTCTCAACTGCAAGGTTTGCAACTTTCAGATGTTGCAGCCATTGAAATTGTGATTTCTATTCGATTGCAATATACTGTATTTTGCAGCTCTAATTAAATCTCAAAATCACAGCTTTCGTTCTCATTTAGTCTCTAACAATCCTTTTTTTGGCTTCTTGACAACTAACTTTGACAAAACATACATTTCCAATCATCCAATCATAATCAGGCAAACTCACTTTTTTTTTTTTTCTGGCGAGTTTGCTCGCAACATATAAGCGTTCATCTGGAAACAACAAAATTGCCCAGCGTGTGACTACATTTTATCATTGAATTTAATCAACCTGCATCCACAGACTTCAGAGGCAGAAGAAGTTTCAATTTGTTTCCTTTTCACCTGCAGTGTCTCGCCTTAATCACAAATCACATGCTGTATTTTCTCATCTCGTGAAGACCTCCGCACTATAGGCAGACTGACACAGACATGCCCAGTAGCTGTACACTGGCACTCGCGTGTATGGCACACGTCTCCCTCTGCCCCCCCCCTCGCCCCTTCATCATCTGGCGCTCTCCTGCAGCGCTCGCCTCTTAACCACATGTGCCAGCGCCCGGCTCGTGTTTGCTCCGGGGCTAATTGTTCACAAGTAAACTACTGCATGCTTGTTGGTGGGGGTGTCTCCTTCAAACCCCAGACGCGCCGCTGCCGTACAAAGCGAGGACGGTGGCAGCGCTGATCACAGTGGGGGGGGCGGAGGGGGGTGGAACAGGCTTTACAGATCATGATGTGTTCATGCAGTTTATTTTCCCCCAGTACAAGTCTCCAAGATTGTCAGTTGTAATCCGGCCCATGTGCTGAATGTAACAAATACACCATGAAATTAAAGGTTATTGCAGGAGCGTAATGCAAAAGCTCTGTTTGAGATTACCCAAGCTGTTTGCAGACCTGAGCAGAATGAAAAGACCACCAATCTGCCTGTTTCTAAAAAGCTATTGGCATCTTGGTCTTTGCAAAACGCCGTATAAATTTAATTTCTCTCCCGAGCTATTTATAGTCGTACAGTACAAGTTTACACAAGTTTGTACTTTTTTTTTTTAGCTCAAACCTGTAGCTGAGCCTTCCCGGTCTAATCCATTGTAACATTTAAATTCTAATCTAGTGCTATTGTAGTCTTTTAAGAGTGCTTTCATATGTCGACACTTTAGACTTGGATGGATGTATGAGAGACGTACGGCTAGTCCATGTGTCGGGCTAATCTAATCTGATAACACAAGCCTTCCTCCTCCCTTCTCCTGTTCCTTTCTCCCCTTCTCTCTGTCTTCCTCCTCCCCTTTCTGCAGCTTTGGCTTGGTTGGGTCTGATTTGTAGTTGTGCGTCTCTCTCTCTCTCTCTCCCTCTTTCTCTCACCGCGCAGACGGCATTAAAGCCAGGCCCCACAAGCCCCCTCTGATACGGGAGAGTTCATTAGAGATGTGCCTTTGATGGGCAGCCTTTTCATGTGACTACCGGTTTTTCAAATACCTTGATGTAGAAGCTTAAGAAGGCATTGTGCAGTAAGCCCTCCTTTTGATGCGACTTATTTAGATCTGCATAGTAAATCAGGGGGGAGTAAATAACCAGCCAGCAGATGGAAGCAAGGAGATAAGGCGCCAGTGAACAATCGCATTTGTATTTTGTTATGATGTTGACAGCAGCTAAAATTCACTAATCTAGAAGCACTGATCTGCATTTCAAAGAAATCTCATTTAGCAGCGGGGAGGATAAAGTTCCCCTCATTGTGTCTATTTTATTGCATTCTTCGTTAATTTATCAGGACTCAGATTTAACGTGCGGGGCTCGGTGGTAGGAGCAGGCGTCCGCACGTTGCATAGGGGGTCTTAAATACTCTGAAAGCGGTTACGTCTAGACTGTGAGCGGAGGGTAATTACACGTCTGACCATGAATAGAATGAGTTTGAAGACTCATCTTTCTTCGGGCGGCCTGAATTGCTCGACTAACACTGATAAGGAGCATTTGGTCGCCACAGAAATATTGCCAGTGACTTTCCATAATGCCGACCCCCCTTTTCTCCCAACGCCAAGGATGGTATTTACTTTTAAGATAAAGTTATTGTGTACAGTAATCTGACTTGTTAGCATAATGTCCTCTTTCATGGCTGGACCCTCCTTTCTCTGCTGTGTGGAGGTATTTGTGGTGCTGGTCTTAAATAGTTTATCTTGACTTAGCGTGCTAGTGCTTTATGTAAATATCAGCCTATAGCATTATTAGGCCTTCATGAATACTTGAATACGTTTGCCATATTTATAAGTCGATAGAATTTACCATTGGTTTTATATTTGGTGTAGAGATATGGGTGGTATTTGTAAATCCCCAGAATTGGAGGTCATGCAGACTAATAGCCTTCCTAATGCTTTCCCTGTGAATAAAATATGGCATCTGCACAGCCCAAAGGTGTTGTGATAGTGAAGTCAACTTTGTGCAAAATAATTTTAAGCAAATGTGTAAATGTATGCAGTTTCAGAATCAAAATCTGTCCTCTTATCACTGCTTTCTTGGATATTTCTATACTTCTAGTTAATAAACTATCAAACCTGCTTTTGAAACATTTGTTCCTACACCCACTGCCATTTCTTTCACCTTGTTCTAAGTTAATGTTGCATCGCAATCTGTGCAACATTTTCCACAAACTCACAACGGTGAAAAATTATAGCAGTTGGCATGTTTTGTTTTCAGTGGTGCACTTTGAGCGGAGGGCTTTCTGTACAGTTCAGAGAGCACATTCCTCAGGATTCGCAGGCGCTGGTTGCCTGTAGGGGTCATTGGAATTCTGGGAGAATAAAAGAAAGAAAAAAAATCTCAGGAAACAACATCCAGGCCAGTTAGTGCCCCTCGTGCCCCCTCAACACAAACCTGCCTCACTAATTATTTCCTAATGTCCCAAATGGAAAGTGTGGAGTAAAATGTCCACAGCAATCTGCAGCCGCTCTTGTTTTACTGTACACTCGACCGGGGTAGTGTGACTAACTCTCGAAAATCATCAATACTAATGGCCTCTAAATTATATGGATGCCACTGCATGTGTACTTTGATGCAGGCAGCTGAATAGGCGTACATGAGAAATCAATGGTGTCAGGTTAACTCTGTGATTTACGTGGAGTTGAGAGCTCGAGCCTTCCAGGCATTGCACCTTTTAACTTGAGAGAGTGAGGTCTAAATATGTGTGTGTGCGCTGAGGTATACGGCGACGCACACACAGACACACACACGCACACACACACGCACACACACACGCTGTTAGGCTTCACTGCAAAATCCAGGTGCACTTTGTTGTTCTAAACTTTATTGCTTTCACCTACAATTCGCACAGAAAAACAGTTATGCAAGACATACGTAGCTAGTCCGCACTTGCCTGCACCAGAACAAAATGAACTTTTAAAAACTTTTGACATTTGGAAATACATATGCACTCTAATAATAATACACTTGTTTTCACAGGGAGCTGACAGACGGTGACCCTTCTACTCAGCGTTGGACATCGACACCACCTTCTCTTCCCCGAGGTAAGCGTTTTACATTTGCATCTTCGCAATCATTTTTCAAACACTAAATAAACAGAAGTACACCGAAACTAGTAAGCTATGATTCTGAAACAAACAAAAAAATCCACATCAGCAGGCGAAAACATGACCTTTTCCTGAATAGCTTTAGAATGGTCTGGTTCTATATATATGACTGGGTATTGCCGTGTACAATACGTGTCCTGATAAAGAGTCCATAATACGATTTGCGTCCTGATACTGCACATAAATATACCTCCAAACTTGGTGTAAAAGACTAAATGCATTGAAAGTTCATGTTCACAATGCCCTTACTATCAGAACACAATTGTTCTATTAGTTTTCACTTTTTCAGCTCTGCAGGTTCAGCCGTAATGCAGTAGTCAGCAGGTTAAAAGAGCAAACTCTGCAAATGAAAATGGATGTAAGTTGTTTTGAAATAATTGGGGGACAGCCTTAATTAGAAGTACTGCTATTTCAGGTAAAAAAGGAAGTTCTGTTGTCTATAATGGTGGTGTCAAGTATCAAACCTTTTCTTTGATTTGTTAGTGTTTTAACTGTTTTAGAATTATCTTGAGCTTCATCAAAACTAGCTTAAGATCACACAATAACGTAAAGAGTGTACTGCTATTTTGTGTTGTAAAAGGTCAGTCTATTGTCTAAAAATATAGCGTTTAAAAAAAGATCCATGTGACATCGAAATCAGTATCTAGAGCCTCAGAATCAAGTTTGAAATGTTTGTATTGTAACACTAAATTCTCAATATCAAAGCAATAAAAGCATTTAATGAGGTATTATTTTGTTCTTCCGTTTTGTCACGGCGAGCGGTGTTATAATATTGTTAGCTCAACTGTGTAGCTGATACAGTGGCCCGCGGAGGTCAAGAGAGCGCCATTCTCTTCAAATGTAACAAATCTTCATCTTGTCCACCTTGATAGAATTCCCCCTCCACTGGGCAACCTCTCAGTGGCGCCTGTTTGGTCTTCACACACCAGGGATTTTCAATCTACTCCAGCTTAAAAGTTATGATATATATTATTGCTGACAAATCTCTGCAGCGGCTATAGATTCTGCGATTTATTCAGTTGTTTCTTAATTAACTGCAGTAGCCGAGCATAACTTTTGTCTTGTCATCTGCATACATCTCAAGTTGACGTTCGACGTGTCATGTTTTTTGCCCGTGTTTAGGGTGAAATATGCCCTCTCTGCGCCCGTGAGGACAAGCAGACGACACGCACTGTAAAGAAGACTACAACTCAGTAAGTAATTGGTATCTCCCAGCATGCTTTGTGCTGTGACTAGAGTAGTGTAGTATCTTTAGTTATTTTAGTATCTGTTCATACTTGCACACACGCCACATCAACATTAGGACTGAACCCGGACTAGAACAGGACCAAATCCAGTCTAAATTATGATTTAATCGGGCCCAAACCAGGACAAGTGGTTTTTTATGTATCCTTAAACTGAATGAAATGAAATGGGAGTAAAAGGATGGGCATCTGGGTTAGAAAGTAATCTGAAACCAAATACAAATGCAAGGGTTTGAATCAGCACATACTACATAAACACTGCTTAGCTGCATATACTCAAATCCAGGAACACAACCACAAATTAGTCATTTTAATTGTCAAGTATTCCGATGAGTAAAGGTGAGTATGGAGCCCCGAGGTTCTGGAAGTAAAATGTCCATTCTTTTTTTCCCATAGACTCCCATAGAAAAATGTAAATATTAAAAGTTTAAGTTTAAAGTTTAAGAGTCTACCCAGCGATGTGTTCCTATTGTCCATAATGTGGTTGTTTTCAGTACAAAAAAATAAAACGTAAAATCTTTTAACTTAGCAGTTTATAAAGTTTCAGACACATCTGATCAAATTATTGGTCTTCTGTTCCCAGCATGCTTTCAAATTTTTGGGGAAAGTCTTATAGGGAAAAGTAATGGGGAATTTACTTCAGGAACCACTTTTTAGCTTAATTTGGAAATTTTGCTGCCAGTTTTATCACCAAGCTATGGTACATGTCAAGTATTTTGTCCAATGTTTACACAAAGTCATATAGTTCTAACTTTATTTTTTTAATTTGATGAATTTTATTCAGAAAAAAACGTCCTCTATAAAGTAAAGGTCTAGTTGGGCAACTTCACCTCTAGTCACGTCTTCTCCGGCACCCAAAAAAGCACCTTCTATCTTTCTCCTCCTAATAGAGACTCATATTACTTCTTCATTTGCCGGTATGGTGTTAAATCTTCAAAGATGAACTCTCTATGCTTATCTGCTGGCCTAAAAAACCCTTCTAATCATTGCAGGGGGAGCGTAATTGCCCCAACACCGCATGCTTCCTTCTTCTGCTTCCTTGCGTTGACACGTATATCAAAACCTACAGCAATTAAGTATATCTTTGACTCCTTTAAAGCGGACTGAACAGCCACTCTGCTCACATTTCCACTCCGCAATTGATTTCTTGTCATAGATCACAGACCGCTTGTCACTCCTCTTTCCAATTCCCCAATGGGTGCCTCGCGGAGCCTGCTAAGTGTCGCGGGCAGAAACCTCCATGGGTCTTTAGCCCGGGCACTCGGAGCCTGTCGAGGGGGCTGTAGGCAGAAATCAAAGGGGCTGGGATCATTCCCCCTCATTGGCAGGAGTCCATTGTGCGTCCCGTTTGGGATTGGTGCGGAAGGTGCGGGGATGGGATTGAGATCAGGCAGAGCGACCCCCGTTTTTTCCCTTAATCTTTATCCACCATTAACCCCGGTGCCCCAGTGTGTGGCGAAGATCAGGCCCATTGGTCAATCCCTCATTCACCGCCACCCAGAATATTTTAAAGTTAAGCCCTCTTGCTTAACAAAAAAGTCTTACTCATCAAAGGTTCACTTTCCCCTCGCTTCCTTCCTTCCTCTGGCGCCCGGTCCCACTCCTGGATCTGCTGCTGCTCCACTGTTTTGTCTTCACACATGGGGAGAACGAGAGGTGTCGAAACAGTTGGGAAGTTTTTGAAAGTTTCTCGTTTTCAAATTTGAATTTAATAAGCTTTGGTTTTGGGGTTTGATAGTATCGTGCTGTGAGCAAATTGGGGCAGCCGTAAAGGGAGCAATGATGTCCTGCCTGGTTGAGGATTAGGAACTCGTTTGTTTTTAATAGACTCTGGAATGTAACTTTTTTCACAATATTTTTCGCACCTCCATGTGTACTCCTCATGTTTCAACCAAGCGCTTTATTTATGAGAAAGTAAAAATCAAACCAGCTGGAAATGCGGACGGAGCGTTTGAAAGCTGACACTAATGCATTTTTGTTTTGAGATATTGTTGTGGAATTTACAGTATATCTTCTTTTACTTTTCCTTTCAGCTGTTTCCTCTCAAGGGTCACTACAGTCAATCAGCTGATTTTAATTTTCTCCGGCATTGTCCGGTCTCACATTAACTCACCATTGTTTTTTGTTCTCTGCTCCACAAAATATTATTATAATCTTTGATAGTCCCTTCAGACTGTAAACAGCAATGTCTTAAATACAGTTTCCTTAAAAAAAATCGTATAGAAGCAGGACACATTCCATCCACAAGGGGTCACCAGAGTATTTTTGGATCAGTCCCAAGCCCAGTCAAATGCCATAGATTCATCAGTACAATTATAAAACAGCATAAATCACTATGTTGGCTACTCCGGGATGAAAAGCTAAAGTTACAAACTAAGTGTATATTATTGAATTAATCTACATGAACTGAAAATCATGTTGTTTCCTTTGAATTTTTAACTGGCAAAACTAATTTTCATTCGTTTGCTCTATTAACACACAGTAGATTTTCATGTGGAAACAACAAAAATGTCCAATCTGCACCTAGAGATGTCTTATTATTTGAATTAATCCACTTGTCTGCATAGATTTATTCTGTAACAAAGGCAGTTTCTCAAAATGCTGGAGTTTTGACATAAGTATTTGATTATATTGAATTCTAATCCTGATTTATTAAAATTGAATTTATTGAGGCAAAATTAGAATGTTTGTGCCAATTTGTTGTTAGACCTAACTTACTCAAATACCATATACCAACCTCCCTCTGTAAATGTTTTTGTGTCTAATTATGTCAACAAAACGAAGCAAGGAAGTTATATGTTCAAAATATGTGCATTTTGTTCTGTTTTTATTCATGAAATGCTATGTTTTATATATGAAAACAATAGGCCAGATTAGGTTATATTCAACTTTATCGTCATTACCCTTGTACAAGCACAGTGGAGATGTTATTAGGTTGCCTGGAATGTTCCACGTTGCAGCATTAATTGCACAATGTTCTTACTTTGACAATAAAGGTTCTTACTTGGGTTGTCGCTCCACAGATCTAGCCTGTCTAATGCCATGCTGTGGAAAGTTAAAAGCCAAATAACACCATGGAGACAGGCAGGTGGCGTACCCCCATCGGAAAAGGTTACGCAGTGCAGATTTAAGTTAGCGTTGAGACAAAGAGAACTAACTGAACAAATGTTTGTGCCCAGACTGAGCTGAGAGTAGGTGGATGCCTTCTATAAGTTTTAGCAATATTCTTTAAGGAGAACATTGAGACATTGTTGACAGACAACATTGTTTTTCTTTCTCTAGAGTTGCTCCTGTCTGTTTAAAGTTGTTGAATCAGCTGAAAAGTGTTTTGATTGTGCGCAAAGACCCGGGTGAAAGCGTTGTGATTTGGGAATGGAAAAAAAGGTTACGGCCTCGGCATACTTTGGGGCCCCTTCAAAAGTTGTGTAGTCCACAAATTTGAGCTGACTTGGTTTGGAACTGGATAATTGCAAATACAACAGGAAGCTTGTTTCTTAAAATAAGAGATGTAAAAATGCATGATAAGAGTAAAAGTCACTCCTCTTTGTTTATAAGATTCAGTCATATCATTTAGGTTGTAGTGTTAAAATTAAACATGTCAAAGTTGGCATTAAACATATCTATCCATGGAAAGAAGCACCAGGCCAGGTTACAAGTCATATCTGTGGAGAGGCGAGAATGACACAGTAAGAATACATGTTTTTTTCATGTAAATTATTAACAATTTAAACACCTGTATTGGAATAAATGGAAACTAGATAGGTTTAATGCCAAACTGTGAATCATTCCAGGCAAACCATTTACATCTCCTTGAAGACAGGCAGGTGGCAAATTCACACCGAGAAAGTTACACAGTGCACCTTTAATGCAAATTTTATAGCATTAAAGTTGACATTAGAGCTATATTGCATTGTATTTTAAGTCTACTTTAAGTGACACTATTAAACTTATGTAGGAAAGTCACCTACATGAGTTAAAACCATACTTCATAACATTATTCATGGAGATAGATACATTTAATGCAGTACTGTGGAATATTACAGCGAAAAGAACAACACTTCCATGGAAACAAGCAGGAGTAGGCTCCTCCAGGCCAAGTACGAGTCAGGTTTAAGTTAAGTTTAATGCAATAAAAACAAAACACACTAAAAAGTAACATAATGGGCTTTTAAATAAATATAGCCAACTATAAACATAAGAGTGATGGTGAGTTTTTATAGTTACTTAAAGTTGGTTATTGTTCTTTGTGATAAGTTTAATATAGTTAGCATTGGTAGTTATTCTTTCTGATAAATTTAATATAGTTAGCATTAGTTGTTATTCTTTCTGATAAGTTTAATATAGTTAGCATTGGTTGTTATTCTTTCTGATAAGTTTAATATAGTTAGCATTAGTTGTTATTCTTTCTGATAAATTTAATATAGTTAGCATTGGCTGTTATTGTTTCTGATAAGTTTAATATAGTTAGCATTGGCTGTTATTCTTTCTGTGAGGTTTAATTGCAGAAATCTAGAAGCCGTAGCTGTACTCGGTGGCATCTCTCCAAGTGGCTGAGATTATTGTGAAACCCAAGCCTCAGCAGGCATGACACCGGAGCGCCCTGACACCGGTTTGAACCCCGGTTTTCAGGTGGGAAGAATTACGAGTGGCTCCTCGCGCAGGTGATCGTGTCCAATGAATCGGTCGCACACAGCCGAGCATTCTTCGCCCAAGGTCTAAATGCTGATTGTCTTGACAGATTGAACTTGTGTGTTATCACCAAACTGTCACGCAGGCTAATTTTTCAGCCGCTGCACTCAGGCCAGTTTATGTTAGCCCTTCACAGTGCAGTGTTTTATAGGAGTATTGTCATCGGGACAGAAAGTGGAGTTATTTTGACCTGCGCTGATTGGGGATACTTAGATGTTGTAGCGGTCTATACTTTGTCTTGACTTGTTTTTCTTTTACCATTCGTCTACATTCGCTAAATTACATGGCCTGACTTCTTACTGTATTGCTTTTTTATGACAGTATGACCATGGTATTTTATTTTGACAAATCTTGTAGTCATAGTCATTTTGCTTGTTTAATTTAGCCTGGAATCGAACTAGATGTCTTTATTTCTCTTTGTAGCTTTTGACTTGGCCAACTGAGGTTTGCGGCTGGTATTGGGGTACAAATTATGAATGAAAACATACACCAATGTTATAAATTATTTGGGTTAGGGTTCAGGTCAAATGAAAAGTCCAATTCCTAATTAGAGTGTATTGACATGAAGTAAAGCGTGACATTATAAATAATCAGTATTTATTTCAGTTGATTATTCCTTATTCATTATCTGTGTCGTCCCTCAGTCGTTCAGGTTTCATAGCAAAAGAAAATGAAAAAATTCTGCCAAGTGGGCAAAAGTTAAGAGAATGCTTTTCACCACTCATCTAAGTTGCTTTTTCTCTGTATTTCTCTGTATATTCTCTGTCAGAGGGACTGAAGAAGCTTGGATGAGTGGCGAAACGTCTTGACTCTTAAATCTTTTGTCCAATGAACAGTTTTTAATCGTCTTTGGCGTATTTAATCAGTCAGTTGAACTTAAAAACACCCCAAAACAAAACAAAAACGCCAATACAGTTTTACTACGATATCATTCAATCTCTATTATCCCCGCCGTAGTTTATTGACATTTTCCACGGAGGATGATCTTCAAATCCTCGCACTTGGTCACAGCCACTGACAAAAGCTTTTACTCCAGAGGCAACAAGCCAAGTCTTTTGTTCGTAATGCTCATTTGATCGCGCCTTGAAAAGAGATACCACCAGCACCAGCAGCGGCGGCGGCATCTCACAAGCGCTTTGGAATCCGCCTTCCTCACCGCAAACCGCAGGCCTCGACAGTCTTTGCTACCTGCCTGGTTGGGAAATGTCCAGAAAGCTTCGACTTGTGTGTCTGTGCGAGTGCGCATAGTGGAAGGAGCACACAACAGCGGCAGAGGCAGGCTCGATTTGGGTCAGAGAGTTGACAGACAGTGGAATGCGAATGTGTGTATGTTGACAAACTCCACTGCACTGTGAATGGGGTTTGTGATTACACCTCATCATGCGTGCTGCATCGCTCCTGTCCCCCGAACCCTCCTGCCTGCCTGCCTCTCCCGCTCTCTCTCTCTGTCTTTTCCTCCGTCTCCCCCCGCCGCGTACCCCTTTTTCACCCTCGCGTCTCCCACTCACACCACGCTGGGACCCTCTTGGGCAATCATGTGGTCACACTACCTGACTCCTCGGCTGCTCAAGAGTGCAGTTGACAAAAACAGCCCGAGGCCCGTCATGTGGAAAAGATTCAGTCGGCGCTGCGCATACATTCGCCCGCCCCACCGACTCCTCTCGCTTTCTCTAACCCGTAACCGGAGCGTCGGGGTGTTACCGCGCTCCCGTTCACCTGTGAAGGGAAATGCCAGGGATTGTCCGCGGTGCTACGTGCGCGATATTTTCGTGTTTGCAACTTTGTGTTCATGATGCGTGGATGCTGCTTTAAGTAGTTGTGTCCGCTGCTGTGTCTCTGTGTGTGTGTGCGCGCTGCAAGCAGAGCCTCTTTTTGTCAGTTGAGTTGTCGTGTAACATAAAGCCGGCGGTCAGCAGGAGCTCAGAGCTGTCAGTCAAACGCGGTGGTCCCGGGCTGTTGAGCTGCTCACCTGTGTTTATTGGACAAGACCTGCACCATTTTAACCCGACGAGAGCACCGTGCCTTCCTGAATTTTACTCTCCCCTTTCTCTTTTGCTTCTGTCTGGTTCTATCAGTCTTCGCGCCTAACCACTCCACTCTTCACTAGAGTTGGGCAATACAGTATAATGAAATTTAGATAATAATGTGAGTGTTGTTTTTGAAGATATGCACGTTTTGAACATCTAGTATATTGTTTATAGTAAAAAATGACACAAAAAGAGGTGATTAAAATGGGGTATAAGACATTTCTGCCTTTTCTTTTTACAAACATTTCACTTTTGTCTGATAATTAAACCTCAACTAATATGTTTAAAGACATGTTTTAACACATTTCTGTTCGATTGACATATCCGACTATCGTTCAGAGCTGCACAATTTGGGAAAAATCTTGAATTTCGATTTGTCTGACCTCTATTGTGATTGCGATTAGTTTGGGATTCATGTTTTATCAGTAGAATACCGTTCAAAATTCACATTCTAAACACCAGGGGAATTGGCAAAAAGAGTGAAATATGAACTGACAAAGTAACAGAGGAATCACATGTTTTGGACCTCTTTGTCACTTTTTGTCATGGTTTTGTCACCTTTTATACTGGTTTTTTTTTTCACTTTTTGTCATGTTTTGTAACTCTTAGTATCATCACTTTTTATCACATTTAAGTTGTGTTTTTATCACTTGTTTCTGAACGTGTTTTAACAAATCTAAACTACTACTAAACAATATATTTTGTTTGTGAATTAAATTTCTATTAATTGTGCAGCCCCACTATCGTTATCAGTATAACAAAAAAGAGAAAAAAACAGGATATTCATTCTTGCCCTACCACTCTTTACTTTTTTATTTATTTTAATTTTCTTTTATACTCTTTCCTCCCTTGCTACAGTTTATTTTCACTGACTGTCTTCCCTTTATTTTTCTTTCTTCCTACCATTTTTTTCCTTCTTGTCCAATTTTATTTTGTATTATTTTGGGACCGCTTTGTCAGCTGTCTCCATGGCGGGCGGTGCTCATCTCTCCTCCTCACCTGGTTGAACACACGCACAATCACGCACGGGCCGCGGCGAGATAACTGATTGAAACTTGTGTCGCAAAGTTGCTAATGCTCACTGGAGCATTATATTGTAGATAAAGTAAATAAACGAGGCCAGCTTGGAAGAAATCTGGGGAATAGACTGCAGTTATGTGGAAGATGAGGCCCTGGCGCACACGCACAAACAGATGCGCCGAGAGAAGAGTGATTGGCCGAAATTGTGTCAGCGATGTTGAGATGAGAAGCGAGTGAAGTCCGTAGATATTGTATATGGCTCAAGAATTTCACAAGTTTAATGTTTTTTTGAGGAGCCCTCTAGAAATGTAACAGCAGCATTCAAAGATCTCTAGGCAAGTGGGTGCGTGCAATAAGTAGATCATATACAGTGCTATACGGGGCATGCACTCGTCTGCACCAGTGTCATCATTCTTAAACTTCACCTGGAAGCGAGATGCAGTGATCTAGAATTGCTGAAACTTTTCAAGGAACTGCTTTCACTTTGTAAAATTTGGCATAAACATGTTTCAAAATATGCTTGTTTTTATGTTTTGAGCTGACAATCAGAGCGTGATTTTGATTTGATTTTGTTATCGGAGGTCAAGAATTTGATTGAAAAAAACAAAGCACTGTGGTGTCCCACATTGCATAACATTAAATCAAATCAACCACTATCAAGACTGGTACTTCAACAATGAATCAACTGATCATGATTTGTTGACTATATAAAAAAAAAATATATATATATATCATAGTCGTATTTTATAAACGCAATTATTATCTGGACCTTATGGACTCTAAAACAAAACCAGCTGCATTATTTAATCTAAATGTCAAAAAAATACAGTATTTCTGATTTTCATCTATAATATACTGATGAATTGCAGTTATCTCTCTGGAAGTCTTCAGTCACCATATTTCAACCTTCATTTGATCAAAAATGTTTTAAAAATGTTTCAATGTACAAAGGGCTGGGAATCACAGAATCCCTCACAATCCAATACGATCTGCTCATGATACAATCATTTCACGATTTTGCGACATATGGGATATTTGATATGTTGTTCATGATATTCTTCCATATATCACTATTTTACAAAGAACCTAATACATTTTAAAACATTTTTCTTTGTTAAGATGATACACCCATTTTAATTACCAAAACCATGAGTATGTCAAATGTGACGCATAAACAGGTTTAGTTTATCTAAACAAGTAACAAATTTGTAGTGCTGTCACAAAATGAGTCTGTAAATTATACCAAAAATGGCAACATATCAATACAGCAGCCCACAATATCAATATCCCCAAATTTTGTATCCCTATATATTGATCTATCAATAATATGCACATCCCTGATGTACAATAGAATTAATCGCCAACTAGTCAAAGTCTAAAATAATTGTTTGTTGCAGCCTTAATTAAAAACCTCCATTGTTTTAAAATTCTTACATTTCTTTTAAGCCAGTGTGCATTAACTCCACACGATATGAGCCAAAAGACCACTAGCTCTCATATTAGTCAGATATGCATGTGCTCACTCTATGGCTTCAAAGCAGCAGTGTCTATTGAATGACCCTTTTTCAGATTTGGGGCTTTACAGTGTCAGACGTTCATATTTTCAGCTTGTATGATATCAAACTCTCCTGTATTCACTGTGGCTCCATTCTGTGCTGCAAAGTGGTATAGGTGACATGGTAATACTTTTGCATTGTGTCCGGTGATAAATACTCTGGCAGGTCTTACTCACTCGGCTGCCTCTGAATGTCTCCGGACAGCGGGCCGTATTGTGAAAGGCACAGGGTCATTCAAAACTCACTCTCCTTTACCTTCTGCTTTTGTCACATATTTCTACAACGATGATAGTTTTCTCATTTATTTAGTGAATAGTCAGCGGCTTGCAGGAGAAGAAAGACGAGGAGTTTTACATTATGGAAATGATGGAATGGCTTATAATCTCTCACATATTCATCACACAGACACTGGACCCATGTGATACTGTCCTCCATTTGGCCATTGTTCCGCGTGTTCCTGTTCCTCTCATTGAGCAAAGCAGGCGCTAATCCCGTCTCTTCTTCGGGACGACAATGTTTACTTGCTATCATTCAATAACGGGCAAGGAACATGACACATTTTCCGAGCTAAACGCCGGCCAACTATGAAGGCATTGTTAGCACTTGGTGGATAAGAAGAGGGCTGTTGTGTGTTTAAATAGCCAGCTCTAACTTTTCACTTGACTTCCCTGCCTCTACCAGGTAAAAGGCAAACAAGACTTGAGCTTTCCATGCGCTAACGTTAGAATTGCATGAATAATGAGGGATTAGGGCCACGGATGTTGACAGAACATATGTTTACCACTCCTTTATGTACATCCTTTTGCATGTACATAAACCCCATGTAATTTTACATCCCTCCTGTCATGTATCCTAAGTGTTACCAATAAATAAGGCTTATTTACATATGCTTATCCGCCCAGGTGGGAGGACACATAACACATAAGCAGGCTAATAAGATTTATTCCTGGAAAAGCGTACATGTTTGAATCACGTTATTTCCCCCCTGCTCTTTTAGCCCTTCTCCAAACTGTTTTGCCTTCAAAGTCCTGACAGCATTAGGGATTAGCGCCGTAGCTGCTCGCAGTCATTAGCGTGTTTTTTCAGCGTTGTGTCATGCGCTGTTTTCAACCATCAGAGCCCGAACCCTGCCTCCCGCGCGTCACCTGCTCCAGCACCGAGTGAGAAATGAAAAACATCACGGCGACCTCCGCTGACCCCTCCCGACGCACAGTCAGTTAAATGGTTTGTAAGACGTTTAATTACCAAATGGTATAATCGTTATTCATCTCATCATTAGATGTATGATATTAAGTGAATTGCCTCCCCTGGGTCCCCGTGTTTCACAGATCAATAGATTTAGATGAAGCTTGAAGGGGGCGGGGGGCGGGCTGGGCAGTAAAAACACTTCTGAGGCCCCTGATATGAACACATGCATTGTTTCTGTGATGCGCTGTGGTGACATCCGCTCATTTATTTTTGCAATTAGCTTTTATATAGGTTTAATTATGCTAATTTCTCCGTGCATATATCCCGCCAGTGCACTATGCCACTTTTTTAATGGATTCACGGCTCCTGGGTTTATTTTGATGGTGAAAGGACATGAAACAATGGACAAGGTTATGGCACCACACTCTTCCCATCGGCAGAGTGCTTGCGTATGCACTTCGGGACACTTTGTTGGTATCAAGCATTGTTTGAAGGCATTGTGGAGATTGCTAATGCGGCGTGTACACCTCGGAGGCCCGCTAGCCTGCAGCTTGATATCGCCTGTATTCCCAATGTGAATATGGCTGAGTGGTGATTGGGGACTTGCCGCGCCACGAGCTGTTATTCGCTGCAGCCGGCACTACTAGCCCGAGTTAATTGTCCATTATCTACTATTATCTAAGCTCTCAGTCTCTCGGCCTCTTTTATTCTCTCTCACTCATAATTCAAGCCGTCATACTTTCACTCACTGCACCATGTTTTTTTCCCTTTACTCTACTACTCCAACACAACCGAGCCCTGGCAACCGAGTTCAAATAGTAATAATGATAGCCTTTGTTCTTGCTGTACCTTTGAGTGGGATTTGGAAAATGTGGTGAGCAAAGCGGCGTGTTCATTTCTTGTCTTATCATCTAACAGCGGGAGATGTTCTTGTGACTGATATCCACCAACTACCGAAAAACTGATTTCGTATTGGGAAGTTATGAGTTCAAAATGTCTGCACACTTTGACTGTAATGAAAAATCGTGTTTTTTTACCGGCCAGGTTTGATGAGGTGATGGATCTGTGCACCGAGGCGTTTGAAGAATCCTCGGAAATTTCACTTGATGGCACTGTTTTCCTTTTTGCTCCTGCAGAAGCAACAGGGCATGTTTTATGTATGCCGGGCACAATGTAAAAAAAAAAAAAAAAAAAAAAGCCGGCAGTGCCACTGATCTGCGTGTCGTCTCTTCTCTTCCTGTCCCTGGGCACTAGAGAAACGAGCAGGAATACTGACAAACAATAAAATCATATTCAACTTTTTTTTTTCCTTCCATAAATCATGCAACTTTCAAAAGACTTAAAAAGCAAGCAGACTTTTGGCACTGTAAAGAAGTTCATTAAATTTTTGTACGTTTTTGTATTTTTTCAACTCCTTTGTGCAACAAAACTATTCAAACCCAGTGGTGGAAATTAAGTTAAAAAAAAGTAAAAGCACTGTACTTAACATGCCTATGACAGGTTAGACTGCTGATTTAAGTAAAATGCAGTTAAGATACATATATTTCAAATTCAGCTAAAATCTTTACCAGCTTTACCCCAGTTTAGCAGTTGTTTCTAGGTTTTTAATTTTACTTCCTGGTTGTAAATTATGACATCACATTAGGAAATTATCAAGAAACATCCTGTACAGTGCACCAAAACTCCTCTATGGTCACATATTTTTTATTTGACAAAGAAAAATACATGTGAACACTCTTCCAATCTTTACAAGGTCAAAAAAGTAGTTTATTTTTGTGTAATTTATGCATAACATTTGTTTCCCCAGTGTGATGTCATCAGTCTGTTTACTTCCTGTAATTTTCAACAGATTTTTCAACTTTTCTCCACAAACAGTGACCTGATTGGTGTAAAACTATAATTTGTATAGGTATTAATACTCTGAATAAAGTCAAAACTAGAAAATCATAAAAACCTGTCATACGCACTTTAAGTTGAGTTTTTAGCCATATGACCATTACTAAAATAATAATTACAATGTAGGGTTGTGAAAAATATTGGAAATCACATACTACGTGTTAACTAGTATCAAAACTAGACACTCATTTGAGCAGGTGTTGATTCCGAAAAAAAATAACGAAAAAAAAAACAGGACTAATGAGACCTTTCCTGAACAGTTTTAGAATGATTATCAGAACATGTACAAGATCACAATGTTTAATGAATAAAGTACTATCATTTCATTATATTTTTTACATTATTATTGTGGTATTGAAATTGGTATCAAGAATCAAGTATAATCCTTTGTTTTTGGTAACAATGGATACTTTTTACTTTTACTATCCATACTGCCTACTCCACTACATAAAAAGTAAAAAAAGTACTTTTTATGTTCATGTAGGGCTGCTCAATTATGGCAATAATTATAGCCACAGATGTTTGGCTCATAATTTAAATCATGATTATTTCAAACAATAACTCCTGCATTGTCAAAATTATACTTTAGAGAAAGTATAGACCGAATGCGCTTTATTATTTTAGAAAAGTGTCTTTGCTTCAGGTTTTTAGCGGCAAAAGCAATGCACCTATAATTCTGCAATTAATTGTATTTTTGATTACAACATTTTTGTAACTGAATTGCGTAATAACTGAAATCCTTATCCTTAACATATATTTTCAAACAGACACTTCAACATTATTATCTTTATTGTATATTTACTCATTTTTTGCACACCTTCCTACTTTTACTCTTGCAACAAAATTGAGTACTTCTTCTACCAAGGAATAAATCAGCTACAATATGTATTTTTTAGTTAGAAAAACCTCTCAGTCTCCAGCCATTTCAATTAATTACAGTGCATTCCTTGCATTCCTCCTGTGCTGCCAGGTGTTGCTTTAATAATTGCATCAACACAGTGATACATACTATAAGGCCTGGGGTGTTTCTGCACATTATTACAATTCACACCTTGGTTGCACTGCTACTTGATATAAGGGATCTGAGAATCATCATCATGTGCCCTCACCCCCTTCACTTTACCCCCTGCACGTTCACACTTTACAACCGCCGTAATGTAGCGACTGTTACCATATTTAACCCCGTCATATGGACGAGATGTGTCAATAGTGTAACCAACAAACGCTCAATGGTTGAAAAAAATACAGATTTTGGAAATAATAAGCGTTGTCATCAAAATATTCAAAATTCCAGAATGGAAACGACTGGAGGCAAGATTAAGTCGAACATAAAACATTGTCAGTGATTGTCAAATCTAAATATGAACGCTTTTTGGTGAAATATTTTGGAATTTTCAGCGTAGAAATGTTAGTTAGTTTGCTTTTCTATTACAAATAGCTGAAAATTTGTATTTTTTAGGCTCAACATTGTATTTGTAGCTTCCAAAAAGTATAATTTGTATGTAATATATCTGTTTATACAATTTAAAAGTATGGGTTCAACATTTCTGTAAACCCAAAAACTCATTAGAAATCTTCTAAGATAACAAATACTGTAACATAAATAGTAAATGTGTTTAAACCAGGTTCTGATATCACTGACATGTCTCTGAATGTTTTTAATTTGCCAATCATCATATCATCATAGTTCATCATGTTTCACTTCACTTTTGCTTCCTGTTTTTGTTTACAAACTTTTAAAGGATCTATAGAAAGGATAACATGGAATCACTTTTAAACCAGAAGATGATAATCTTGCTAAAAACAATACAAACAAAATGGAAAAGTGTTCTTAAAATTATTTCACATTTTCAACTGACAGTTTCTACTATATATTTCAGATTTTCTTCTTACATAATGCATAGTGATCTGTAAACTGTTGGCAGGTCCTAAATAGATTAAGATAAAATAAAATAACAAAGGGTTAGTCTGAGCAGGGCTGGATGGGGCGTTTTTAAAAAGGTTGGATGGATGAATTGGGGGTGTGTGTGGTAGTGAGGGTCAAGCTCATATTAAGTGCTCAGATAGAAAATGGCCTCGCATTAGGAAGCGTTGGCGCTGTCTAGCCTCATAAGCAGCCTGTAAAGACGCAATACATCATAGTGAAAAATAACCCGGGCTTGTATTTCAGCATCGCGCGCATCATAAATAAAGGTGTGCCGTGCATAATTGAGGCCTGCGTGCGGGGAGCTCGGCTGGAGATGAGAAATGGAAATCTGTGTACTGGTAAATAGATAATCACACAAAAGTAATTGAGGTTTTCAAACCCCAATCTAGTCTGCCAGCGTGAGCTCGTTTGCATGTTAATCACGTCGGTGATTTCCCTTCATCACAGGGAAGTCCGCGCGCACGTCCATAACCAGCTTTTAATTGCATTTAAAATGTCACAGAGGTGGAACACATGTAATTTAGCCAGAACTGTGTCCAAATTAATGGGTACTACTGAGACGCGCCATTGGACAGTGTTGAAAATAAGAGAGGCTGTCCATTGTTTGGGTCTTTATTACAGATGCTTCACTCATCTGTCTGCTTGATAACATCTCCACTGGCATTGCACCTTTCAAGTGTTATATCAGGACTTCAAAATGGAATCTGACAGACACTTTGTGAACAACTTAACACTACAATAGGTGCCAACTTCGTGCAAAATCAGCCAAAATGGACGGACATTAACACGGTGGAAAGAGAACATCAAAGACCGTGGCCTCGGAGAGAAAGTGGTGCGTTTTAAATAAAAAACGAGCGGAATAGTTTATTTTCTTTCATCACCAGGTGTTCTTTGGCGTATAAATTACCAAGATGATGTTTCCATAACACATCTTAGGGCACTCCAGAGAGAGGGAAACCTGCGAAACAGACCTATTTAATTTTTCATAGAGGTGGACCATCAGGAGCAATAAGCCAATATTCTTTTTCCCCTTTTCCAGATGCCTCCACCACTGTACCTTACCAAAACCCAAGCCCCTAAAAAAGAAAGAAAAAAAAAAGTTCTGCCGAGACCAACATGAAAGGAAGCAACTGTTGAAATGTTAATTTTACCATCTGCTGTTGGGGCCTGCTACCTTTTGTGTGTGTGTGTGTTTTCTCCTTCTCCCTGCCTCTTTTAATTCCCAGTAGTTCTGTTCTGTTTCATGAATGCGCTGCTATTTTGGCCGTTTGAAGTCGCGGGGTCTCAGTGTGCTCGGCTTTGACCGACTGGAAAATACTACAATGCCACATGGCGCAAGGTGGAGAGTGTCCCATTAGTTTCCTGTTTAGACGCTGGTCCCACATGGTAAGTTCTTCGAGCGCTCCCAAAATTCTAGTTAACACTCATGTGCCCTCCTCCTGTACACAGCGGGTCAGTGGCTGCGTGCTGCTGACTCTGGATAGGGCTTGAGTTTGCACGCCTTCAGAGACCTATTCACTCTGTTTATCTTAATGCTGAAGATTTGAATCTCTCGTTTACAAGACCCCAAGCACCTTTGCCCAGTATTTTTTCGCCTGCTTGCCTAATAAACACAGGCTAATCCAAGAACTGGACAAAAAAATCTCCAACAATAGCCTTGTATTTTCCATCCTCCCATCTTGCGTTGACACTTTTAAAAGCAGATGTATGTTGCCAAGTTTGCTGTGAAGATATTGCCAAATGGATAAATTCCATTGTGAGATTTGATAGTTGGCAATTAGGGTGAGACATCCTGTGTGCCGAGTTGCTTAGCGTTTTCCTTGGCCCGCACCAGATTGTTTAGTCTGCTCTCATTGTGAGCTGTTTCTGAGCTGCAGTTGACGTTGTTTGCAGAGCGCGGGGGGAAAAAGTGAGAGGGGCCAGTCCCTTTCTCTATTTATTTATTTTCCCCGTCCTTGGAGCTCGGAATCTGATTTGTGTTCATGTTGCTCTATTCTCTCTGAGCGGTTTTTAAGTGTGGCTGCTGAAATCTAGACTCTGTATGACCTCACTGCGCGGCCTGTGTTTCATTAATGACCAGCCCTGTGGTTTGGGGAGAGGAATATTTTTCATATGACACCGCCTTGCATTAGCGTGGAGCGGCAGCTGCACAACCACAAAACCATCCAATTTTGTGGCTTTGAAAGGTGTGAAAAGTTCAGCTCCCTATAGCAAGCCATGCATTTATAATTACAGTCTGCGTGGATGTGTCAATATGCTAACTACTGAAAGTTGTAAAAGACACAGACAAAGTCACCTGCTGAAAACATTCTTCATCCATTCTTTTCGGAAAGTTTGAAAGTAAACAGAAGTTATAGTTTACAATCTTAACACAGCTGACATGCTCGCCTCAGAGAAGCCACCTAAGATAACAAGGGCTGATCTCAAACAGGCCAAGTAGCATTTTGACTGCTTGATTCATTTGCAGTAAATACTTTGGCTTAACATGGTTTTAAATTATGTGAATCCATTGGGTCCCTAATACTGTACAAATAAGTCTTTTAAGTCTTTTTTCCCGAATGCCACATCTGGCATTAGAGGTATTACTTTGCAGATTGATTGATTTCCCAGGCTTTGTTGGGAGAGACTCACGCAAGCCATATTGCAATTGACTAAGAAGCATGCAACAATTCAGGCATATGCACCAAACTCCTGCAAGGAAAATCCAGACACTAGACTACTGTAAGACTGTTTGGTACCTCGCAGGATATTAGATATCCAAGAGGAAACCTCAGATTTGTCCCGTCCAAAAACAGAGAGCCCTTGTACTGCCTTCTCACTCCGCACTTTCCTTCTCGCTTCTTAAATCCATATGGCTCTTGTCATCATAGCACAACAAATACAAGTTGTCCAAACACACATGATAGCATGTTTATATTAGCAGATAATTCCTGGCCATTCATCATGGTGCACTCCTTTAGCGCTGGCAGCATTCAGGATTGTGTTGTCAGTTTGAAGGCAGAAGGTGGAACAGGGGAGATTGAGGATAGTCACCAGGCTGAGGCCATGTGAACAAAGAAAAAGATTACCTAATAGTCCTGCTATGTATTTGAAGTGCAGGCCGCTGTTTGTTTAGGGAAGTTCAGGGCTTCATTCAGGGAGATGTCTCTCAGAAGTCGACAAGTACTTTTGAACTGTCACAAACGTCTCTCCTCCATCGGAAGAAGAGAGGGGACAAAAGCCAATCCTGAACACTGAATATTCTTTTCCAAGTTGGCAAAGTGCGGAAAACTGTCTAAACTATAATTAGATGTTTTTGTGTGAATTAGGAGCCATTTAATATGATATGACAAGTGTTTATTTGGGCAGCTTGTTATGAGCACTCTAATGAGTCTCATATATATTTGTAAAGAGCGCCAGCACATGCCGTCAATTCAAATAAAGTTACAAATTATTTTCATTTCTATCGTATATATCTTGTCAACAAGTCCAACTAAACTAATTAAATGTCAGAAGGTAAGAAACAACACAGTTTTTTTTTAAACTTAATTGACTTCAAAGATTCAAATTTAAAGGTTGAAGATGCAAATGCAGTTCACAGCAGGGATGAATAAAAAGACACTTAGGATTCCAGATATGCTATTGGTGACTCTTAGAATAATTGCTCTAAATTTATTTTTAATTCGACAAATTGCAGTCTTCCATTCTCCTGTGGTTTCTGAATAAACAGTTACATAGCTTGATTCTCTAAAATCTCTACCAGCCACTTCTGTTTGGGTAATTTGAACATCTAGTCCTATTTTCGAAGTCATCAGCGATTGCTTTTTTGCCACTCAGAGCACTGAACATGGACAGCTTTTAAAGGTAGTGAGTAGGTCTGATAAGTGGCTCAATCTTTGTGCTAAAGCTTTTTTACTGAAGGTTTAATAACTACGGTATAATGAATTATAATGTATTCTCTCCAATTGCAGATTTTCCCTACTATAGCCCTTCTGCCGTAGCATAAAAGTCCATCTGAATATATTGTGACCAGCCTTTTAAGAATACAAATCAATTGGATGATTTTAAGTAGTTATATTCATACTTTTGTTACAAATTCCCCCAATGCCAAATGGAGTTGTGCTGGCATAACAGCAATAGCCAACCAATTTCAAAGTGACATTTCCATCCCAAAGATGATTGACTGTGTTTGTGGTACATCATGGTCAGTTCAAGTCAACTGTATATGTTAGTCTAAAATGCCTAGTTTAAAGTCATTGAAAAGCAAAAAGCCTTCTGAATCATTGCTGTTCCACTTTAATGGAACACACTTTTCAATGACAGCGTGTACCTCCACATCATCAAAGTAAAACTTCCAAAGTTACGCTTAACTTGTTGCTGAAATAGTTTCTCGGTTTCAAGAAAATTGCAGAGCGCCAAGTCTCAAGAAGTGTATCAAGGAATCTTCCCTGCAGGAAAAATTGCCACTTGCATACTTGTCTTTGACCAAAGTTAAGCCCTCACCCTCTCCTGGGGAACATGCACTGTTTAGGCAGATATAAAGGAGTAATTTTATTACTCGCTACATCTCCCCTCACAAGCCATTTCATTTCTCTTTTCAGCCTCCACAGAAGCCTTTATTTGATCTCATATTCCTGCGTATGTCTGCCTCAGACCGACCAGACTGCGTTTATTTTCATTTGGAAAACACATTTAGTGTTGGAGGGGTGGCAGCGGCTGGGAGAGTGGGGGCTCTCGTGTCCAAAGGATAGAGGTAACTTTTTCTGTCACACGTCAATGTCCCCCTGTAGCAATTTTACGCTGCAGCGTCGTTGGGAGCTAAACTTCTCACCTCCATCTCAGACTATTCATACCCTCAGAATATTCAGAACCATTCCCCAAATGTATTCCTCTTTTCCTCTTTTCCAAACACCTCTCTTTTAAATACCTGTTAAGTGTGCACTGGTGCTGTGAAATTGATACAGCCGTATACCAAGAGCTTTGAAACTCAGATCATGGGCAGAGAGTGCCATTTATGAGGCAGCCTACTCAGAGATGTGTCCAGATGGAGGTGGTCACTTGAGAGCGCGACGTCCTCATAAAGTCCACAGCACTGACTGCCCCGGCCCGACTCACGCTCGCCTGTTTACTGAGGCCAGAAGCTCCGCAGCTGTCTGGAAGAGCCTGCATATGTAAAAAATCCCACAGTTCCTGAATATCTCTTTTTTATTTATCACTGTGTCTGTCTGTCTCTCTGCCCGAGCACCCATATCCTCTCCAGCCCATGTCTGGTGACAGCACAATGAAAACATTTTTGTGAAGTGTCATTCCTCCGCTCCGGAAGTCCCCTCTCCTAAATAGTTCCTTCTCCAGGTCGTCTCTGTCTTTCTATTTTCTCTTGGTTTTGGGGCGGGGGGTGGCCGTATCGCTGCCTCCTCTGGGCTCACTTCCACACAATGAATTACCTCCAGATGTAATTCCTATCCCCCGCCCTTCGCCCTCAAATTAGTGGCTAGTAAAAAATTAGGTTTGAATTAGCCGTGGTGTGGAGAAAAGTCGAGTTTGAAAGTTCCATGTAATGAGTTTATTATTCTTTGCTGGAATGCCATTTTTCCTGAATTAATTTGATCAGAGCGTTTTAGGTGCAATTGGTGTCTAGTTGAATAGTGTTTCAGACATGACTGTGTATTGTGTCAACAGTAAGTCAGAAGGCAAACTGAACAGTTCACTCTCTAGATACACTGCTTTACTACTGGACATCTTTCTCCAACTTTATCATATTTCATTGTTTTTAATCACCCCATATTTAGGTATTATTTGATCGCATTTCTTCTATGGAGCGTCCCGTTAACAGCAGCTTATAGCATCTACAGGTGTTGTGCTCTTTTGACTGCCACTGGAGCTTGTCTTGCTTCAATCTGAGTGTGTAGCTGCGGTTCTGGGAATGATAATCTCTTTGGCAGAGGTTCAGCAGTGGGATCCTCAGACGCAACACATCACTGTCATAAACGGTTCTCGGATTCCTCCTTAACACAAATGTCTGAAGGCATAAAATGACACGTGGATCATTTTTTATAAACATTTTGACATCCCAGTAGTCAAGAGGGTTAACATAAACAATAAATCATTGACTTCTATTTTGTGTTGAAGTAGAGGTTACATTTAAACAGGGGCTGCTATTATATCAAGATGAAATCTAGGACTAAAGAGACTTTTTTAATACATGGTCTACCCTTTCATCTATTTCCTATCTGCTGTGTAACAGGTAACTGCTGTGAGCCACACTGTTTAAATTTACACGCCTTGGCTGAGCCTTTGATATCAGCGACACGTTTAATTCAAATGCACTTTTGAAGAAAATGTTTTCGTTTTGTTTTTGGAAGGGGGTAGAACATGAGGTGTGGTGACGGTGGAGATGAGAGGAGGCGCAGGAGAGCCAATTTAACCTGAGTGTCTGTCGCCCGTCTGCTGTACTCCGCTTGAAGAGGCCGGTCAGCTTGAACTGTCTGACTTCTGTCGTTTCGATCTCTTTTTATTTTTCTGCTGTAATGTATACTTTAATTCCCACTCCTGCTGTCTGCAGAGGCAGCTGGAGGAGGTGCAGGTATCATTAAGCTTTGGAGAGGCTCTAGTGGAACGCTGCTGAGTGCTATACGTGGCTCCTCACGCTGCGTGTGGATATTTCTGGGACCAATGAATATACAGCAGAGTTTATTTTCAATAGGAACCTGGGGCCGGCCTGGCCAGAGCACCCCTCCTCAGGCTGCTTACTCGGCTGTTGATATTGAGTCGAGCAAACACTCTCTCAGGGATGTCCTGTTGGGCACCGGGCCAAAGTCGCAAATGGAAGTCACATGTGGAGAGTCCCAGAGGAAACGCAGGCCCCACTTCACACCAGTGCTACCATTTATCCTCATCAAATATATTGCCAATCTCTGAGCTGTGTACTTGTGTATAGCCCTTAATTTATAGAACCAGTGTTTTTGTTTTTTATTCAAGTGGCATCGATCAAAGCCATTGCTGTGTGCGTTTGCTGCTCATAAAATAAATGCTAATAAATCTGGGCATTGTCATCATCAGCCACTTAATAGGCAGTTCATGAGGGATTTTTCTGAATGCACGGTGCAAGGCAAGTTGCCATGGATACCTGGGTGCTTAAGTACAGTATATTAAAATGGTGCCGCCTTCCAACCACTTATATAATCACCGGTCCGTAATGGTCTCTGCTCTTTGGCCATAAGCAACATATCATGTGATCAACAGTGAAACAGGACTGAAAGAACCTACCCGCTCATTACGCCTTATTTGGCTTTTTTCAGTAGGCAGGACTAAGTGCTTGGTGAATTGTGCTTGTGGAACATTTGCGTGACAACTAATGAATGGTGCCGATGTGTGTGTGTTGTACATGTGTGGTGCTTTGCTCTTTAAAGCGCTGGTTATCACTATGTGGTAGTTGTTAGGAGCAGTTGAGCATATTTTAGCAGATGTTAAAATCACTTCATTTAATCTGACTGGCTCTTACATGTGGAAATGGAGCAGGGAGGGGGGATGTCAAATGGATAGCCTAAATGAAAGTCAACACTGAGGCTTTTGGCACTTGGGCCACAACCAAAAACCAAATCTACCTTTTTATTCTTGTGGGCAACAGTTCAAATTGTCTTCAGTACTTTGGTACAGATGTAGTTACCCTGATTCAAATCACTTTCCTATCATTTCCTTCTAGTATTTGCTGAAAATACTAGTGAGAAGTGATAAATATGTCATTTTAATATTGATTTTGTGAATATTTACTTAATTTTACTGGACAATTCAATGAAAAAACATGAAATTAAATAAATATTGAAAAGGTAAATGCATTTTTTGTCTTTACAGTGACATAAAATAACCCCATATTTCAAGCATATTTTCAGTTGCTGCAATTATAATGTAAATGTTTAATTTAAACGTAAATTTCAAACTCCATTTCAATACTAAGGAAAGTACATGACACAAATTTTGATACTACAATGAAACGGACAATACCTCTTATAACAATACATCTTTGTTTCTGTGTTATCTTATATTAGTTATGTCAAAGATGATTTAAAAACTGTTAAAGAAAGGTAAAAATGTTGTCCTGTTTCTGTCATTTCCTTAGTATAAATTGATCAAATGCATATCTGGTTTCGATACTAGTTTAAGCATCGATTAGTATCTGATTTTTGATACTTTTGCCAACAGAAAACATTTCGTAAAAACACATGTAACGGACCTGGCAGTGTGGTCAGACTTCTTCCCATCAATGCAACCACTGCGACAAACACGACGCAACCCCACTTTCCTCGACTTTGCTAATGCCCTCAAGGCGTTATGGTCCGTGGTGGTTTGAATTTAATTGCGTGTACGGCGTAAGGAAGTGACGGTCGCGCACAGACAGGCAAACCAACATCCGTCACTGCCGCTGTCAAGGCACTGCGCCCCCCTTTACCCTCCTCCTCTGCCTCAGCCTTCACCCAGGCCTCTGTGAAACCAGCTGCTGCCACCCGCCCTTCCCCGCCGCTGACTCTGCCCACCGCCACTACGCTCCTCACGTCTGCTGCTGCTGCCGCTGCTGCTGCCGGCCCCCCGTCTTTCCCTCCCTCCCTCTGCTCTCACTGTTCGGGGGCTGCCACCACATCAAGGCGCTGGTGGGCCTATTTGTCTCCGTTGACCTTGGCAGCGAGAAGAGACGCGGGGAATAAATATCTAAAGGGAGGAGGCATACGATTGTCACAGATGTGTAGAAATAAGCATAGCATTCCCCCTCAGTGAAGCGCCGTGTTTTCCGAGGCTAGGGGCCCCTTGTTTGTCTTTTCCAGTGAGGCGCTCTGACTAGTTTATTAAAGGGGGTGAAGGAGCTTTCTAGCCCGCAGCCCTGAGAGAGAAATGGGTGAAATTACCGGCATAATGTGGACGCTTAGAGCAATTAACAGCGGTTGTTTAATGCGAGCCGCTCTGGCACTTTCTCCTGTCATCTCTCACTCCACCACTGTCTCCGTCATGATTGTTTAGTGTTTACCCCTCATGGCCTCGGAGCTCAAACAACTGGCGCTAATGAAAAAGCTACATCTTTGGTGACTTAATAATGATATCATACAGTTGAAATATGCTGCGGTGAAGCCAGGGAGATAATGCGCTATTCAGTGAGTGTTAAATCAGTGGACTGCTCTGAGACGCGAGTTCAAGTGGTCTTTACCCTTGTGTTCGTGGTCTTTTCTTCCAAATAAATCTATCACAGTTGCCCTGAGTGGCCTTCTTTTAAAATAGAAAAAGAAGTTCCTCTGATCCTCGCGAGCTCCTGCAGCGTGAAGTGAACCGAAGTCGCGTGTGAAGTGCGTGTGTGGCGATAATTTTTGAGCATCTTTAGCGGTTTGTATTGTATGTATATTGCATAAACGTTTGCGAGCAGATGTGAGGGAAAAATGTCCCCTCTTATACACGGCGTCTCGGAGGCCCATGTGGCACGGCGGGCTGGTGGCAGATGGACTGGCTCTCTGCATCTGCCAGAGAGCAGACTAGGGGCTTTGTACTCCTCTCTCCTGGGGAAGACGGGGCTTTCTTCTCGCCAGTAGATTCCTGTCTGCTGGAGCGACTAAGAAAAACATCTGTGGCATGCGAGGGAGAGGGGAGAAAGAGAAAGGGAGAGTGAGTGAGAAAAGACAATAGGATTTTTCAAAGATCGTTAATTCAATAAGGCATTTTCTGTTGTTGTTTACATTAGAAAAAGCATTTTATTTGTTTACAAGTGGCGTCAGGCAGCTCTAAAGAAAAGTCATCACCTTTTTTGAAGAAGTCACGTGAAACCTACTATTAAACCTGCCTAAACATGCTTCTAAGTAGGGCAAAAACACACCTGGCACACCAAAGATTTATCCAGTTCTATTTATATTTCTCCCCAACACTGATTAACTTTGCATTTAATAACTCCCACATCTAAAACATACATCGAGAACTGTTGCACGATCCCACTTGGAAGATTAGTCGATAAAGTACATTCCGTTTGGAGGTCTCCCTTAGTTTTTTGAACCTTGCGTGGACTTCCCTCTCCCCTTTCGGATTCCTCCACAAAACGCCTCTTCTGAGCCCCCCCTCGTACACACATACAACTCCCCCCTCCTTCTCCGCAACACACACACCACATGCAGCACTATTCTTTTGCCAACTCTCACCACCCTCCGCCCCCTCCTCCTCCTTCCCCTCTCCTCTCCCCGCGACCAGCCCCCCTACCCGTCCGATCAAGCCACTGCTTTTTTTTGTGTACTATTGGTCCTCGGGCGTCAAAACAATCCGGCGGGGCTGCCTGACTTGTTTTAATTAGGTAGCGGCACTGAAACGGCAACTGTCTCTTAGACGTGACCAGGCAGAGGTTGCTCTCCTTACTTACTTACTGTAAATACTGCTCTAAATACTTCTCCGGTGATGTATTTGACAGTAATCGGCAGCTAGCGTGTTCTTTTTTCCTTGCTTTTTTACCCCACTTTTTTTTTTTTTTTTTTACAAGTGGCATTTGCACCTTTTTTCCCTTTTGTTTTTGAACTTGCCTCCTGGGTTTTGAGAATACTTCTGCAAATGCTCCTTACTGGAGAGAGTGGATGTCTCTCTCGTTGTTTTAAAGGTAGGTCTCGCTTCAAACTTTACTTGTTGTAGTTTACAGATATAGCAACAGAGCTCATTGTTATTAGGACTGCTTTTGAGCCTTTTCCCCGTAATCCCATTCACCCCACGCCACGCTGACACTTGCTCCAAATCAGTGCAAAATCCAAAAGCCCCGGAGCACAACACACGCGCACCTACCTTCTGTGTTTAGCGATCGCGGCATCCTTCCCTTCTCTCCCTTTCCTCTCCACTCCTCAGCGGTGCCGGTTCACAAAAGGACTCCGGAGCTGCGGTCGCATGTGGCGGTGTGTGCACGTGTGTTTCTGCGTGTGCGCGTGTGGGAGAGAAACGCATCGGGGGGACTCGCGAGTGTGTGCAAGCGCCGGCTGCTCGGCGAGGTGCGGAGCGAAGGGAGAGCCGGCGAGCGTCCTGCGAGGAGACTGCGCGCTCCCCGTGTGAACGTCCTCTCACAGACACACACGACTCGCAGTGACACACAAGACCCACCCACACACCGCTGCACGCACACTCGCACCCGCACCGCACATTTTTATTAAAACCTTTAAAAACTATAAATACTGCGAGTTAATTCTCCTCGTATAAATCAAAGGAAATTGAAAGCATCCATTATCTTTTTTTTTTTTTTTCCTCTCGTAAAACACAGAGAGAAATGATTAGTGTCTTCCATTAATTGTGAAATATTTCATCAGCTCAAAGCGGCAGAAATGATGTGGTGTAATTATCAGCAGGGTAAAGACAGAGACGCTGCCTGTACCGTGTCTGTCATAAATTTCCATTCTGTTACTTGAGCCCTTCTCCATTCATTCACACACCAAACACTCCAAACTCCTCTCGCGCTTCCTCCTTTCCCCCCTAAACTGGATCCTGCCTTCCCTCAGCCGTCCGGGCCCAGCTTGTCCGACCCGCAACACACATGGGGGCCCCGGTTTGGTAATTGCCCCGGTGACAACTGGAAATGATAGAATAATTGTCAGGAGAGGCGTCTAGGATTCTTTTTTCCTTTTTTTTTTTTTAATGGGGCGACGGTGATTTAAGTATGCATGAATGGCACAGTGGTGAGAGAGGGGAGAAAAGGGGAGAAAGGAGAGAGGTGGGGCGAGGGGTGGCGGAGGCGATGGTGGTGGTGGTGGTGGTGGTGGAGGGATCGCGGAACAGGACGGGGGGGCTGGCTTGTTTATGATGCCATCCCCCATAAACAGGGCAGAAGTGATGACACAGATAGTGTTGCCTTCTCCACGCGCTCAAACCAGTCGACTTCGGGGCCGCGGCTGCCAGATTCCCCCCTCGGAGGCAGTGACACGAGTTCTGCTCTCTCTGCTCCCTGGCTGCTCCTAACTTCCAGGTAAAAAAAAAAAAGAAAAAAAAAAAGAAATGCAAAAAGAAAAAAGTCCAGCTTCAACTTCCATGTGTCCATCCATTTATCCGTCATCTTCTGTGTTGTCAGATTTGTGGCTTTTGAACTGTTGTGTTTGATTGCTGTGCTGGGCTGTCTTTTTGCTTGCCGGTGTGTTCGCGCTGTGGAACCGCGCTGCCCAGGTCTGCCGGCTCTGTTAATCTGCTGCTTAATTAGTGCTGATGAATGGCTCGGCCCGTGCACGTCCGTGTGTGTGTGTGCGTGCGCGTGTGTGTGCATGAGAGGCGCGTGCACGTGGGCGCTCCTGTGCTCGTCGGTGTCACCCCACGAGTGTTTTACGTCACTTTTATTTCTGCATTAGTCGGTCACCGCGCTCTGCTGGTTAATGATTGATTATTAAAATTAGGAGAGTGCATTTTTTTCTTCTTCTTTCTTTTTTTTTTTTTTTTGACACTGCGCAGGTACGGAGCGAGCAGAAGCGTTTGGAAATTGCGATCCAATATTTTCTAATCAGCTGCACATGTGTGTTTTAAGCGGGCAGAGCTTTTTGCTTGAAGTTTGACTTGTTTGTTTTGTGGGGGGGAAAGTGGCTGCAAACTTGTGCGAGCAGATGTTGAGTTTGAAGAGGGAAAGGGGTCACCAGACTGATAATCGGTGAAGCACTAATTATCTTTATCAAAGGCGAATGGGATAATTTGTTTACTTAAATATTGATGAGGCTGAGCAAGGCATGGTATTGGGCTATTGTGAGCATATTATTAACATTTCATAGGGCTTTGTGCAGGAATGCGAAAGGGACTCCTCTTCATAATTTAATACCCTAATGCATAATGAGCTATGTGATTAGTTCACAGGGAGAATTGGCCAAACTCCATTTTGAAGGCAGATAATTTACATTGTTCTCCAGAGTCTGGCACATAATAGGTTCTTTAGCGCAATAAAATTAAATGCTACACATTTTATATTTCAGCTTACAAATCCCCCTGGCAATTGTCAGTTTTGTGTCTTTTCCAGCTTTTTAAAAATACATTCCTCCCTTCTGTTTCTTCTAGTGCGTATTTAAAATTATTTACAATTGTTCAACTAAAACACATGTTTACTTACATGTTTTATTTAGAATGCACACTGGCCAATTAACACTGTTCATTAACCGAGCCGCGTTATTTGTTTTGAAAGTTTAACCAATCACTTTGTTATGCTAATTGTGATGTAATTTAATTTGAGTTCCCGTAATGATGATGCCGCTATTATCCACATAAATGATGCAGTTAAGCAGCGCGGCCTCATTTGCATGTGCTTGAAGGGAGAGGGGCTGAAAAGCAGGCGGCTCGCGTATCACTCGCTTTAATTTTCCACCTCTGTTCACTGCTGCCCTGTGGGTCCTCCTGGTCTGTCGCCGGCTACTGATGATCAGCACTTTTATCTGAATATTTAAAACTGCACGCGGCCCTTTGTTTGTCCACTTTTGAACGTCTGGAAAGGGTGATTAAATCGTAGAACGGGGTGGCTTTTTAAAAATGCTAATGACTATGCCTGGCTTGGTGTGCGAGACATCATGAGAACAATTGATTTTATATGCCCCTTTCTGCACACACACACCACACACACACTCACTCACACACCTACACATGCTGGTGCTCCTTTCTCGTTTATAGACGTGGTTGTGTCTGGGAAGCCTAGCGAGATGGAGAGAGTGGCTTCTTGAATGTATTATTTCCATATCAAAGTGGTGCTTTGTTGGCGAGGGCTTAATTTTTAATCTGTTGATTCCGTCATGTCGAGTTTGGACGTGATTTCAATGTGGCGTGAATTGTCAAACATGTTTCAGAATTTTGTATAAGTTATTCGGCTTTTTCGCATTTTTATTCAACGCTTTTTTTTTATTCCGGCGTGTGACAATTCCTGTATTAAAACACCCTCCTGTCGTGGCTTTGACTTTGGTAATTTTCTGGTTGCAGAAGATGATTTTTCCTCCTGACCAGTCCCCTTGTTTTGCACCTAATTGGTTACATAAATCTTGTCTGGTATGAATGAGGAACGTTGCGGCGTTGTCAACTGTAATCTTCACCCTTATTTACCAATTCATTAAGATCTATCGATGCAGGACTGCTGAGGGCCAATGACAACATAAATCAGAGCTGGAGACATAATGGCCCTAATCAACTAGAAATAACTAGAAACGTCACGATGAGCTATGTCTCTCTATATCTGCGGTCCGCTGTCCTGCTGATGTCCCGGATCTAACGCGCGCACACACACAACGCCGGACATCCCACGCTCAAATTTATCAGCTCTTTTCTGTATAGATGTGAAAAAAATGAAGTATTCTCCCAGCTCAAGCCGCGTGCGTCAAAGCGCTTGGTCTCAGTCGTTAAAAAAGAAAGAAAATCTCCTCACTTCTATGACTATAACTATAAATAGGTTACAGAAGAGGTCGGAAATACCCAGCGCCGGTGCACCTCCTCTCCTCGCGGTGTGAAGATGATTGGGTTAGACAATGAAGCCTCCCCTCTTTATAGGTCAATTAGCCCTGATTAGGTGGGCCGAGTTAATTAATGGAATTGGCAAATATGCAAATGAGAGCAGACTGATCGGCTTTCGTCATCACTGTCTCCCACACCAGCAGCAGCAGCAGTTATAGATGCAGAGGCAGAGGATACGCCGCGGTTGTCTTCCTCCTGCAGCTGAATCAAGTGCCTCGTGGCGTATGTAAATGATATGGGACGAGCCCCAAACGTGGTGCTTCCTCTCTCGAATCTTTGTGCAGAATCAGCACCAGCTCGTGTATTTAAAAAGAGGGTTTATTTTAGAGAATCAAATGGGTTATAGTCACGATGAAGAGTAATTAAACTGGAAGACGTTTTAACTGACACTATTGCCTTTTCTGTTTGTGTTATGTGTAGTATTCAGTTTGAGATGACATTGTGCAAAATCAACTCCACTTTAAATTATTGTTGATATGTAGAAGTTTAATTTAAAATAACTTTTGTTTTTAGAAAAGAACGCGCGATTGGAGAAACGTATCTAATTGCGATTTGTCTGAGCAGTATTGCGATTGCGATTAGATTTGCGATTTATCTTTTAATAATAGGATTCTGTTCAAAGTTCACATTTAAACGTGTCCAGCAAAATTGACAAAGTGACAATTGGCCTGAACTGACAATGTCATGACATGTTTGTACAGCTTTAAACTGTAGTGTTGGCAGTTTTTATGCAGAATACAACAGAATAGTTTATTGTTTGTGGAGGAAATAATTGTACTTCCAAAATGTGCAGCCTTAGCGATTTGCTAATTGCGTCCATTAAAGTTGCTATTTCGATTGAATTTCTATGAATTGTGCAGCCCTATTTTGAGGATATGCAAAATTTGAATATCGGGTGTAATGTTTATAGTTAAAAATCTACAAGAAGAACATAATTTTTAATATCAAATTGGTGTAGAAATAGTGATATTCCTGCACGTTTGTGATTACTTTTACAGACATTTCACATTTATCTGATATATAAACCTCAACTTACACGTTTAAAGACATGTTTCGACTCATTTACATAATATTGTCTGAATACTGTTTTCAGGATGCTAAAAAAAAAAAAAGGTTGCCCTATTATTATCATAAAAATAACTTGATGTAGGCGACTTACTTGAAAACTTTTTTATAACAATGTTCTGTCATCATTTCCAAACTGTACATTACCTGACCAAATTTAACTTGCAGAATAATCATTTGAACTTGATCCAGGCCTATGATTTGATAGCATGTTCAGAAACACTTGGACCATTGTTTCGTTTGTTCATATAAATTGCATTAGGGCTGTATCATGCACACTGCTCACAAGTGCTTCCTGCATTAGATTCTAAGGAGACATTGTGCAGACCGTACAATTGAACATGCTCTTTTCCACTCGTTCTCTGCGTTTCTTTGTCATCGTCTTTTTTCAGCTTTTCTTCATAAACACAGACGGTGACGCACACTTTTCGCTGCATTCGGGGACACTCACACAGCCAGGCAAATAGTCTGTCTTTTATCTTATTCTGTCTCATCTCCTTATTGTAAATAGGAGAGAATTAAGTTCTGAACACTCTCGACTTGAATGTGCCCTATCACAGAACTACATTTTATTGTCGGCTCAAATGAAGAATTGAAATATGACGGGGGTTTTGTCAATGTAGGGCTCATTGGACAGGAGATAACCGCGTTTGATTCTGTTTCTTTGAATAATGTTAATCCCCAAAAACGCAAGTCCATTATTCATATTCATCTCTTTTCATTTGGCCCCTCTCCTGATTTTGTAAATATGATTTCTTCAGACCCCCTTTTTTTCCAAAGCAATCTTTATTCACCGAAAAGCACTTTTGAAATTCCTCTATCGCCAAGCAGAAACCATTACCATACACAGGTTTAGGAGAAGGAGTCATTAATGCTCTTTTATGGTGGCCCTTTACTGCCAAAAAGGAAGCTTTTAATTCTGAGGCACAGCAGCAGTAGCCTACTTAATCCCAGAGACTGGGCCTTGTCAAATGTGGCTTTCCATGAGGTCTTTTTTTATATCTTTACCAGTGTCGCCACATACAACCAAAAACAATACACATCTAAAACATACTCACATGTGTCAAAGATGATTAACGTTCCTTTGTAAAAATGCAGAAATTATTTAAGAAGTTATTTAAACTTTCACCTTCTTATATTTGGTCTGAGATGGGATTTTTAATTTTAAATGCACTGGTTTTTAAGCACCATTTTTAAGTCAGCGCCTTTGTGGCATTTTGATTTATTAAGCAATCTGAAGTATGGAATATGTGCACCCTGCCCTTCTCCAGTTACTTCTTTATTTCGTATGCAGAGTAACTTATGGCAATGATGAATTAATTTCACTCAAGCACAGAATGTGTGATTATTTTAAATAGTAACCATATCATGACTTGATCAGGGAGCTGTGAGGAGGCAGCAGACTGTGAAATGTAATTTCTATTATTATTATTTTATTATTTTGATCTTGCAAACCAGGAGAAATTCAAGCCAGCCACCTGAAATGTGAAGTGATAATGAATGGATGTGAGGATCAGAGCATTTCAGATGATTTCTTTCTCTTTTTGTTTTCCTAATGAGAATATTTTTAACAACTCATGCATATAATGACTGTGACTGTTCCTGTGTTGTTGATAGATCCACAGTAGAGCGTGCACATGTGAGAATGGATAGCCCCAGCCTCGGCCTCTGTCAGAGTGCTTGTATGATAACGCTGCAGCGCTGGGTGCTACATTCCCCAGTGCTCAGAGCGCAGCGGCAGACAGCGCACTATTCCCTCTAGATGGATGGGCCGTGTCATAGTGTGTGTTTACCGCACATGATCGAATGGGAGACAGGCCAGGTAATGAGGCTACATTAGGGGCTTTTAGAGCTCGCAAACAAAGATGGAGGGCTGCTACTTCCCCCTTTAATGATAGGTGTGTGAGTGTGGCGCTGTGTACCAGTGTGTGCGGGTTCAATCGTCCTCCTTACACCTTTGTTTTGTCACTTCACTGAAAAAGGAAAGATATTTTCACAATCTCCGGGCCAAATGCGTCGTCAGGACTCCTCCTCTGATTCTTTTACCTGACGGCACAGGCAGATTTGCCAAGTGCAAGATTCAAGAGTAAATATTTGCTCAAGCAGAAGAGGAATAGCAAGCAATGCTATGGTTGCACAAGGAATGAGACAAAAGCTGGAGTTGGTTTAAAGCTTTGCAAATACAATATCCGAATATCTTTATCTAGAAATACCTTTCTTTTCTTTGAGCTCCTAAATAGAACCGTCAGAACTATCAGCCTATAGTAAATGTAAAAAGCGCGGAGTTATCTCGTCTCTCGCGATCGCTCTACACCTAAACACTCAGTATCACTATCATCAGCCTTCCCAAAGCTATACATCTGCAGAATTACCAGCGTATTACCCGGCAATCACAGCCTTCCTCTGTGTTTCCGATCGTGATAATAAGTGGTCTAAGTTCTCACTCTCATTGGAAGATTACGGCTTGGGGGAAACGGCATCAAATAGCGGGTGTGTTGAAACGCAGGACACCAGCAATTTATGGGATGTCAGGCTCTGGCGCGGGCAGACTGGCAGAGCGCTCACGCTGCATTAAAGCTGCCTGCATTCTCTCTCCGCGGCGGCTCTTAGTGGCGAGCGCAGCCGGAGGTGGCACACTCCTTCCGACCCAGTTGGTTTAAGGACGGGCCGATCCGGGGTCAGGACTGGTTAGCCTCGGGTGGGACGGGTGCTAGCTGTTTGTCCCCCCCGGGTGCCAAGTATGTGTCACCCTGCTATTGTGTCGGAGTGACAGTCCCATCACCCACAGCCAGGGCAGCTCAGGAGGCCCTCGTCAACGCAGCCCACCTCTGTGTCTAATTGACATTCTAATTGGCAGATTTGAATGCCGACTTTAGATGGCTAATTAATTTATCTCACCGCTGTCATTAAGGTTAAGACACCATCTGATCTCTGCGAATACACTTTGCATATATCTGCATTGTTACCGCGCTGCAGTTGCTAAGCGTTGGGCGATAATGACAAAAATGAATATCCCGATAACGATAGACAGACGATATTATGACAGTCCAACAGAAATGTGTTAAAGCATGTCTTGAAACGCGTTTAATTATCGGTGAAATGTGAAATTTCTGTAAAACAAATCACAAAGGTGCACAAATATCACCTTATACCCTTATTTTAACGAGACATAATGACATTTTTAAAAAAGTCATTCTTTTTGTAGCCTTTTTTACTATAAACGATTTGCTCAATATTCAAATTTTGCATATCCTCAAAACAACAATCGCGTTATTATCTAAATTTCTATATATTGGACATGTGTGTGGCTTTTTGAAGATAATATACTATACTTTTTTGTCTCTTTGTTTAAAAATACACATTATTTTGTGTGTTTTTTATTCAGTACCAAATATAATACTTTGTTAATATCAAAGTTGCCTTTCACGTTCCAATAGGTGGGCAATTCTTTTAGATATTCATTAAAAAAAAACCTATTTCCTTGTCTCGTCTAGCTTCAAGTTTTCCGAACATCCGTCGCCGGTCCAAATAAAGAAAGATCCCGGCTCCATTAGAATGTTCATAAAATGGCAGTAAAGGCAATCAGACAGTCTTTCTCTGAATATTTTAAACATCGAGCATGTAAAATTTATGCCTAATTTGAATACTTATTAGCCGGCTGATCTCGGGCCGCAGCCTTGAGTTTCTTATGCTGAGATTCATCATCGGATTGGATGTCACATTGTGCCAGTCCTCCCCACCCAAAACCACCACCTTCACCGCCCCTCCCTCCTTCCCTCGCTCTCTCTATCTCCTCTTCTCTTGTGTCATATCCCCCCTTTTCCTCCCCATCACCATCAGCGTCGCGGTGGTGTTGGCCGGTGTGTTCACAAGCGCGCCTCGTCCTGGCCTCTATCCCTCCTATTTAGTGTTGTCCGGGGCAGCTGTCGCCCTGCTCTGTGTAACAGCCCAGGCCCTGTTTGTTCTGGCTGCCTGGATCCTGTTTATTCGGCTCCGTGGACATCCTTTAGGCCTGTCCCGCGCCTGGCCCTCGTCAAACACGAATCTCCGCACTCACAAACACACACACTTCTATTAAATTGCTGTTTACCAAAGACACACGTGCTTCCTGCATCGGCAAGTCCTATATACACGCTTTTTTTTGTGCGTTCATTTCTCTTCAGTAATGAGGACCAGGGATGGCAGGAAATATTTGTGTTGCGATTGTTGTGAGAAAAACAACATGATTTAACAGTGAAATGTTTTAATTTGATTTCATTCCCATTGTCTAACACGTTACTATTATAAAATTTTACTTTCTGAATGACAAAATAAAGTTAAAATAACAAAAACAACCAAATAAGAAAGTACTCTACTTGCATTTTTTTGGATTAGATTGAAGTGAAAAGACTTAATTCTGCTTCTAAAATTGTCACGATTATTATGTTTTAGTTTTTTATGATAATATAGTGACCTGAATAATCCCGATTTTCGATTAACCGAATAATCTTGACGAGAGTTTGTAGCTTTTGCAAAATTTTAATTTGCATTGTTTGAAAACGACCCATTTCGAGTGACTTTTCACGTTGATGTAGTCGAAAATGATAAAACATTTATTACTGGAGAGAGAGGCTGTAATATGCATAATTTATACTGTTTTAACACAATCATTAGTGCTATTGGGATTTTATTATTTTCGTCTGACTTTTCATATCTTCGTACATTAACGCATTCGCAGTAAAATTTGCATGATCGCCCGGCCGCATTTATTTACATTAGTGAGGTTTGAATCAATTCCTCAACTTTTCAGCACCGCATTAGGGCGTCCCATTAAGCCCAGTAATTATTAATAATTCGACGCTGCCCCAAAAATAAATGAATCTGTGTGGTTTGATTAAGGCAGAAAAGGATCAAGGTAATAATTTGACATACGAGCGTCCGTCCGTCCTCTATGGAAGCCTGCGAGGCACATTTTATTTCACTGGAGCAAAGATGACAAACCCATTATAGTCTTCATCAGCGCCGTACCATGTGATCCGCTGTCTCCTCCTCTCCCCCCTCCTCCTCCTCCCAATTTTAATTTTACATGATTAGCTTTGCGTCATTAGGCAACTTCAGTCACATATGACGCGCTAAATTTGTGACACACTTTTGACCGACATTACACTAGTGACCCCTTTTTTTTCCATTTTTTCTCTTTACCGTTGTATGTTTGAGTACATTTTAGCTGTGTTTTTAACTGTGCAAAATTTCCTGCACGTTTTCATTGACGGTATATTGTGTCGGTGCTTTAGGAACATAAGGTTTCAGCAGCAGCAGCAGCAGACGCCCGCTTTTCAAATAGCACCCGGACTTGCATCTCTTTGTATTGCTTCATTTACACAATGAATGCATAATTGCTCCTCCTGCATCCCCCCCTTTTTTTCCTCTCTCTCTTTCCCCCCTCCCACTACTTTAAATGCTTTAATTTGCAGAAAGGGGGGGGCGACCGACCGACCAACCGAGGGCTTTATAATAGAAGAAGCATACAAAACAAAACAGGGTTGAAACAGAAAAAAGAAAAGAGGAAAAACGTGTGGAAATTGTAACAAGAGAAGAGCCCTAACTGGTGCCTCTTAATCACTTCTAGGTTTTAAATCATGATGATGCAGGAGTCGGCCACAGAGACAATAAGCAACAGTTCAATGAGTCAAAATGGATTGAGCACCCTAAGCAGCAGCCAATTAGAGGCTGGCAGTAGAGACGGCAGATCAAGCGCTGGTGACACGAGCAGCGAAGTAAGCACAGTCGAGCTGCTGCATCTGCAACAACAGCAGGTAAGTTGTGCCTCTCCCGTCCTCCCGCTCTGCTCCGTCTCTCCCTCATCCTCCGTCTCTCTCGCGCTCTAACTCTCTCTCTCTCTCTCTTTCTTTCACCCGCTGTGTTTCTCCGGCTGCCTCTCACACTCAGCGCTCGGGACGCACGGCAGGCAGGCAGTCACACGCGGCAAGAAAAGACAGAAAGAGAGACAGAGGAATTTGTATTTTTGTGGAACGTGGAAGAAAAGCAAAAAAAAAAAAGCACTGTTTACATAAGCGTCGTCTTGTTTGTGCCGTGGGAGTTTTGTTGTGCTGTCATCGTGTTTTGCTCGTAGCTGTTGACTCATGGAAGTGTTGTTTTGTTTTGTTGTTGTTGTTGTCGTCGGAGTTGTCGCAGGATTGCTGCCGTTTGATGCTTCTTTGGCGTGCGTCTCAGAAGGAGGTTGTTTGTCTTGCAGAGTAGGCCATGTGCGGCGAGCGGATGTGCGGGGAGAGAAAGAGGGAGAAAGTAGAAGGAGAGAAAAAAAAGTCAGTTGTAAAGAAGCAGTGTGTGTGTGCTTGAAGTGTGTGTGTGCGTGTCATTGCAGCAGTGGAGCCAGTAGAGGGCCTCCTAACTCGACATAGTAAGAGTTACAGTCTCAATCAAACCAGAGCAACGTTTGACCACAACACAGACTTTTCTTAAACAGTTTGAATTTCTATTAAAATCACTTTTAAGTACACTTGGGGAAACATTTAAAGCAGCATTCAGGTTTTTGACTCTTAAGAAAGTAAATTAGTTGAGGTTAAATTATCAGACAGGTGTGAAGTATTTGTAAAATGGGTCACAAAAGTGCAGAAATATCACTGTATACCTCTATTTGAAAGTTTTCATTTTTAATCAGCTCTTTTTATAGTTTTTATTTTTATTTTTTTACAATAAACAATTAACTTGATATTCAAATTTTGCATATCCTCTAAACAACACAGTATTCACAGTATTATCTGCAAATACATAGCATCAGTGGCTTTTGTCCATTTAATATTGCATTGTTCAACTCATTTTGTGCAATTTTAGGATGGATGACCTGGTGGAGGCTCAATCTGACAAAAAATATTTGTGACAACATCAAAAAAGTAGTCCTAGAGTTGTTGTTTTTTTAACCATGGTTAATATTTAGACTGAGTTTTATTTTATGTTATTAGTTGTCAACTGGTCAGTGATTCATTTTTCTATCAGTCGACTTGTCAAACGATTCTTTCTGTTGAGACGTTTGAAATACTTTCTTAATCAAATAAAGGTTGAAATAGTGTGATTCCAGGCTTTTAGATAGAGAATATTTATGAATAAAGTGTATTATTGATAAAATTCAGAAATAGTTTGATAATTTTTGACATTTTGATTTATAATTCCACTGTCCTTGATATAATAAAGGTCTTTTGGTGTGTGTCAGTACAGTCAAGATAACAATTACAACTCTATTTTTTATAGTCGACTAGTCATGATTAGTCGATAATCTGAAAGCATATACAGTACAAATCCTTTTAGTTTACACTTGGAATCTCAATCTTAATTAATCAAACGTTCCAAACTCTCCTCATTCTTTTGTGCTCCGTGCATGTCATATTGCAGCGGTGTTCCTCTCAGCCGGAACTCTGTGGGGGTGAATGTGCTGGAGGGGCGGCCGCATTGTTCGAGCCGGGTCTGGGGGGCAGGAGTTGTGAAAGTCAGGCGCCGCTGGACCAAAGGAGTCAAGTGTCTCTCGTGTCTTTTCACGGTGAATGATGGTTTTGACAGTTTGCCAAAAGAGCAGTGGGAGACGGGGTTAGAGGGCTCCGCTTTGGGGTGACCGCCGCCATAGCTCTGTCAGGATGTGTCGCTGCTGCCGTCCTCTCGTTGGCTGCTTTCGGTCGGAGAGTTTTGGTGCAGGGGCGCGCGGTGGTGGCAGCTGAAGCCCTCTGGTCAGTGCGGCCGGGGCACTGGAGCTGTTGCTCCTCGCTGCGTTTGATCAGAGAGAGGAAAGGGCATTCTTATCCCGAGCAGAAAATGTGTAAGTAGGCCAGAAATGTACTCCACACATCACAAGTGAAAGTGCTGCAAAGTTCAAAAGTGAAATTCATGAATAATGCAATATGTTTTGAGTAATGTTACTAAATCTTAACATATTTCAATTATCTAAAAGTCGGGGCCAAATCGATTGCCCTTTGACCTTTATGTTGTGATAAAGAAATAAAACAAATGCCCATATAAGCCTAGGTTGGAGATATATTGGTATATTGCAGTTATATATTGCAAAATAAGTAAAATTTGAATATTGAGCATACCATTCATTAAAACTATTGACAGAAATGAATATCTTAATGTTTTGTTAACGATATTCAAATGATATTATGTCAATCCAACAGAAACATGTCTTTAAACATATTAGTTGAGGTTTAATTATCAGACAAAGGTGGAATGTATGTAAGATTAATCACAAAAGTGCAGAAATATCACTTTATACCCTTATTTGAAAGTTTACAACATAACTTTTTTATTTTTATTTTTTAACATGCTCTTTTACAATGTCCTTGATATTCAAACTTTGCATATCTTCAAAACAACTTTCACAATATTATCTACATTTTTACATGTCGTCCACCTCAAATCATCTATAATCAAAACTATAAAGAAAAAAATGCAAAAAAAGTGCTGATTAAATGGAACAGAAACATCGAGTGCAATCTTCCAAACAAGGATTTAAAGTTATGTTTTGTGCAATACTTTAACCTCGACCAAGACATTTATTGGCATATTTTAGCACTTTCATGATAAATTGTTAAAATATCGCCTAATATTGGTATTGAGATAATGACAAAATATTGAGATTTTCTTTTTTTATCAATATTGCCCAACTCTACTGTATTAAAGTATAGTATAACTGATCAAACGACTTGGTATTCGTTCCTTCTCACTACTATACCAACCCCCACCTAACCCCCCCATCCTCCCTGCCCGACCCCCTGCCCAGTCAGTGGTCCTGCCGGTGACTGGTACCGCGCTGAACCGTCGTGGCCCTCTCCATTTATCACTTCTCTGCCATTCTTTTGCACACACGAGCACCTGATTGGGGTCAATTCCCAGGTCGTCAGGTGCGCGATGGTGGGCCGGCTCCTATCTGTGCAGTTCAGATCCGAGCTACAATTGAAATAGATGAGACAGTGATATTATGTGGGATGTTTTGTAGCGTAGAAACTAGAAGGCTCCAAGATACTACAATTTGAAAGGTCGCTATTAGCAAATAAAATAATTTCCACTGCAAACAAGAAAATATCCTCTCGTTATGCATAAAACTTAGACTTGGACAAACTTTATTGATCCACAAGGGAAATTACTTGGACACGTTGCGTTATACTAACCAGATAAAAGAATAGAAAAATAACAAAAATGAAAATAATTAAAGGAGCAATAATGGCAAGTATTGTTGTAAGTAGCAAGTAAAAAAGAGAAGAAAAAAAAAGGTATATGTAAGGCAAGGCAAGGCAGGTTTATTTGTAAAGCACAATTTGTACACAAGGCAATTCAAAGTACTTTACATAACAGAATAAAATTGCATTAAAATCACAAAACAGCTTAAGACATACAAAATCATTACGGAGAATACTTTAAAAGAGAAGAGTGCAGGTAAAAATCTTTTATGTACAAGAACAATAGAATAGTAAGTAAAATATGTGTGCGTATATCAAGGTTAGGCCTATAAACATGATGAGCGATAAGGAGACACAGTGCAAAGGTGAAAATGACGAGATAAAATGTGCAAATCCTGTAGTTTGGACTTCTTCAAACATGTTCTCAAATGTGTGATATTCTTGTAAGGTTGGTGATATGGAAAAAAATTATAATCATGATCTTTTCACTCGTATTGATCATCAATTTTTGATTCCCATTTAACATTTACCCCATTTAACGCAGAAAAGAATCACATTTCTTCCTCCAAAGTCTGACTTCTGTTTTAAACCACATGAGGATCGGCTGGACTTCTGTATTAAAAAAGAAAAAGAAAAAAATCATATCATCGACAGTTAGACATGACTGAATCTCGATCTCTTTCAATTAACTGCTCAGCCTTATATTCTTATACTCTTTAGCAGTTAATGTTACTGCAATCTCTCACTTTTTTTATGTTCTTGGACGTGTTTAAAATGTGAATTTGAACTGAATCTTACCACTGAAATCGCAAATCTTATCACAATCGCGAAGCTCGCCAGAAAAATGACAATTATACATTTTCACCTCAATGGAAACTTTAAAATTAGACAAACTGCGTGAATCTCTTTCTTTACATAAGTGCACATGCTGTAAGATCACTCGCTGCAGTCGTTTAAGCCGGCAGATTTTATAATGTACACTTTGGGTTAAATTAATAAAAGAAGACAAAATATTAACTCGGTGGAATGTAATGATTTCACATTATCCTCATTACATTATTGAACAACCGTCGTGCATATGTTCCAACACAGTGTCGTCGTAATGAGTTTGAATATCCAGGCACCTTATGAGTCTGGTGCTGTGGCGGGAGAACAGCGTTGTCAGCACAAGTGTCTAGTTAAATGTGAGAGATAGGCGTGCTACTATGAGCCCGTGGTGGGGGACACTGCTGCTGCTGCTTGTGGGAAGGGGGCGTTTGGACTATGACAGTGTGTCTAGTAAAGATTCTTCTGCACAGGCCCACAGACAGACACGTTGAAATAAGCCGTCCAGTTAACAGGTCTCGGGAGGCTTTTTAAAACAGGGGCCCAACGCTGTTAACTTCACACACACTTCCTGTAGCGTTCACACCGAATCTCTGCACGAGAAGAGGAAGAAGTGAGGAGCGAGGCTGAAATGTGGTGTTTTACTAAAATACGCCAGTGTAATATAATACGAATTTATTGGTTTTAATGTTTGTGTTGTTGCAATATTAAAATATCAAAGTCAGTTTCAATAAAGGCTTGATACTCAACTCCAATTTCGAAACCACATGTATATATATATAAAAAACAATATTTTTTAGACAATATAATTTGATTTGACACAGAATAATAGTAGTTTCATAAATGCTATCATGTGGTCTTCCAAGATCATTCTAAAACTACTCACGAAAGGTCAGATTCTGTCCTTTTTATGTGATTTTTTCAGTATCAATACTTGTTCAAATGATCTAGTTTCAATACTAGTTTAGAATAGATTAGTATGTCATTTTTGATACTTTTGGCAACCCTAAGTACAGCATGTAATATCTAAAGTAGCACAATAATGTTACAGTCCTCTTGAATGGATTTGTCATTAATCAAAAATATAATAGGAGGCGTTAGGGGTGTCAAAAGTATTGAAAAGCAGGTACAAATCAATCCTAAAACTAGTATTGAAACTAGATACTCGTTTGAGCAAGTAAAAACTTCAACAGGACAAAATATTGCCTTTTGTGAACAGTTTTTGAATGATTTTGTACTTTATCAGAACTAGTATGACACCACAATTTTCAATAAGGAAGGTACTAGGTAGATAATCTGTGTTAAAAAATGTCTGTCTATTGTCTAAGCCTTTTTAATTATCATTGTGGTATCAAAATCAATATTGAGAATCAAGTATATTCCTTAGTATGTCGTATTGTGACAACAGTACAAGAAATAAAAATGCTTTATTTGTCATTTGTGACATGAACTTTAGGTAAGAATTGTTTTTGTCCCTGGCTGCGTTGTCAAAAGTATAGAAAATCTAATACTAATTGATACCAAACTATTATTGAAACTAGATGGCTGATTTGAACAAGTATCAATACTAAAAATGTTACCTTTCCGGAACAGTTTTAGAATGATCTTGAGCTTTAGCAAAAGACGGTATAAGACGGCATTATAATATCAAAGACACTTCTATTATTTAGTGTTGAAAATTACATCATACTCTTAAAGAAATAATGTTTTTGTCATCAGTGTGGTATACAAATCAGTATAAAGTATTGTGTTTAAATCGAGTCCCAGGTTCAAGTTTTTCCCCATTTGTTCCAAGTAAATCAGTACAAAACAGTAAAGATCACATACAGAATCATGTATTGCATGCATACAATTTACCATTACATCCATCTTGAATGCAGTTAGACATTTAAAAGTATACGGGCTTTAAATCTACGAGCAGATTTCAAATTCGCGTCTACTACGAGTCCATTTTGAAAGAAGGCTGTTGGGTGTAATTTTCTGCCCATATTTGGAATGACATTGAGTGGTCCGGTGGGCATAGAGGCCCCAGTCTCTCATCATGCTGCTGGGGGGATGATTAAGAATAAGCACTGATGAATTCTCCACTGTCCCTGTGGGTTCAGCCATTACCTAGCAGCTCCAAAATACTACCTGCAGCTATAATTAGAAAAGCACCGTCTTAAGGTCTCGGCGCCTCAGATAGGGCCAAAGGCTCACAGGACCCTCACCATGAACAAATTATACTTAGTCAAATATTTAAACTTGACTTTTTACTAGGGCTGCATGATATTAGAGGAATATATTAAAAGTCTGTAGCGATATGTTTATACTTTTGTGCAATCACACCAGAAATGTAGTTATGTTTTTGTATGCACTGACCAACAAGAGTTAAACAAATGATACCTGGAATAAACCACATCTATACTATAGGGATGGAAGAACAATATCACTAATTGGGCAAAAAAAATAAGACAATAATCATTTTTAGTACATTTTGTGTCATTGGCAACAAAGACAATGGACAAAAAAAAACAGATTGCGCAGGAAAAGCTATTTACTCATGATGTTCTTTTCTAGATCATTGTTGTTTTCACTTAAACTTAAACTTGTGTAACTTATTCAAGATGAGAAATTATTAATGTCTTTTTAACTTTAGTATTTGACACGTATAGTCATGTGAGAATATTTCCATTCCATCAATTGTAGTTGAAGAATTCCAATTGGGAAATACATCCTTTTTCAAATTTAAAGTTTGAGGTTGTTGTTGTTTTTTTAATATATACCAGCTTCTAACAGTAGCGTACAAAGGGATAGAATATTTTTATTGCACTAAAAGATTTGGCTTTTGAAAACATTGCTAGACAAAGACAAAGATGTCAGCAGCTTATCTGTTTTTGCAAAATAACTCTTCGTTTATGATTTATTGTGTGTGGTTTGACTGAACAAAGAGTATATTTTTGTGTTTAATAAATGCCACCATTAAGTAATTTATTGCATTTTATTTCCTCTTTTGGATTACTGATTTGTTTTGCTGCCATAACAATAAACGCACTGATATTTCTTCCAGACCTACTTTATGGATGAAATCGCCACTCTGCAGTTTCCTGACTAATTTCAAGTTCACATTTTTGCGCTGGTGCATGCAAATTGTTATATAAAAGCCACACACTTCGTTATCCCACTATCTGAATAATGTCACAATTAAATTTCCAGCCCCTTAATTTTTTTTTTTTTCAGGGTTTCATCGCCCCGTTCCCAAGGTTGTCTAAATAGACCTAATTTGATTTGAGATCAGAGATTAGATACGCACTGAATCTGATTGCAATTTACCAGCCGCAGATATGTATCAAAGCAAATCATAGCAGCCTGAGTCATTATGCAAAAAAATCATCATCGTAAAAGCTTGGTAAGGAAAAAAGAAGATCATATACTTGTGTTCGCAGGCAGTTTATCATTGGCCATAACGCAATATTGTGTTGTATGTTCACGTGGGTCATGCATTGATTGGTGGATCTATACCATAATGTCCTATAATGAGGCTGTTAGTTGATTACAGTGCTCCGAAGTCTTAATCCTTCCAGGGTTATCAGTGGGATTGATGAGCCAATACTCGGGACCACAGGCCTCTCTAAATGGGATCAGCTCTGTCTCGAGTTCATTGATAAGTCTTGGCCCCAAAGATGTATCTGCGGTGGTCAGGTGAGGAGAAGAGCAGCAGTGAATAGCTATGGCTTACAACGGGATTGAAAGTTAGCGCAGTCTTGTCTCTGTGAGTCATGTTTGGGTGCAAGATGTCATCACACTTTCACACAACTGACAGTATACACAGAAAGTTAAAAAGTCCAATATCCAATACATAGAAATAATGTATGTATGGTGATATTTCTGCAGTTCTGTGATTAATCTGACAGACCTTTTTCATTTATCTGATAGTTAAACCTCAAATAATACGTTTAAATATATGTTTTAACACTTTTCTGTTAGATTGACATGACTAACATTGTCAACATACTCCACAAAATATCAAGATATTTGTTTCTGTCCGTATCACCCAGTAATAATTAATAAAATGTAATGTAATATAGCAATGGAAAAAGTAAAGAGGAACAGTCTCAGTGGCTCATGTTTGGGTCAAAAGAACTGAAGGAATACTACATTTCAGTATCCAATTTAATTTCAATTTCAATTGTTAATACAAAGTAATACAACAAACTGTGTTATTACAACACTTTTCTTCAAGATAAGGGAAAAAAAAAACATACAAGTCTGGGCATGGGTGCATTGCTACACTCCTAGTCTTTATCGATGTTTGTTTATGCTTATCCAAGTATGTTTACTTTGTTTGTGCAGATGTGAACTTCGTCATTTTGCAGAGATTTGCAGATTCCAGCAGAAGTTTGTGTGTTGGTAAACTGTTTAGCTATGCGAATCGGCTCTGTTTTCCTGAGGCACATGATGCAGCAAAATGCAAACTCTCCAAGCCTATTTAAATGACTGCTGCATTTTGACATAAATTACAATAAGTGCGCCAAGGTGCCATCTTACTTCCAGGCTACCCCTGTCGCTACATGAGAGCTAGGCAGTGGTCCAACTTGAGAGTGACAGCAATTAACCTGCCTTCCGAGCTGTTTAGCTGGAGGAAATGGAAGGGATGGGAAATGTGACAGCCGGTGATGGGTAATATTTAGGGTTTAGGGGCAAATGAAATTCTCCCTAAAATGAAAGTCATTAGAGAGAGAAGTTACCCCACACACAAGGAAGGCCAATCCCGTGTGTATCTGTGTGTGTGTGCTCAGACCTCTCACTTATAACAAGTCGAGTTTATTGTTTAGTGTCAGTAAATGCTCGCTCCGTAAAAAGCTGACACGCCGCGCTCACCTCCCGTCACCTCTCACAAACAAGCCTCAAGCGTCTCCCTGTGTCTGTCCTGCCCTTCACCTGTCTCCCCCGCTCCTCCACTACTGTATTTGAGAGCACGTACACACACACACACACACCTAAGATGAAAATCTGTGCTTTGCCCTTGAGCATAATTTAAAGGCCTAATCACCCAGACTGTCCCTTTGGATGGAGAAGAGAAGGAGGGAGGGTGCATGGTGTCCCTCATTTGCACCCACACACAAAGAAGCTCATTAGGTTTATCTTTCAGGCCTGAGATTGCCCCACTCAACTGTGTAAATAAGACACTGGTCGTGGTGTGACGCATCCATCACCTCTCAGGACAGGAGAAAGAGCTCGGCTGAAATATGAGCGATTTGGTAAAGGAGTCTTTTGTTAGCCGTCATCATCTGGCCAATGATAAGCAGCTCTTGTAAAGGCAGGAGGAGCATTAGGGATGTGCTCTGGACTATATGTCTTTGTGAAATAATTTTCCCCTTCAATAAAAAAGACAGACGTTCTCTGGCTATGCTTGTGGCTGGCTTATTTACAATGAAAGCCATCCTTTTTATTTCAAGGGATGCTATTGGCAGCCACTCCCTACAGAATAGTACATACAGGCCTGTGACATATAGGCTGCAGTTTCCCTCAGTGATGACACTAAAGATATAGGCTGTGAATGACAGCATGGCTCCTGTTTGCTCACCCTTCCCCAGACAAAACACAGTATTATTCTATTATCTCAGTCCACGCGCCTCCTTCCGCTACACTCTTTTTCTCATTCTTCTGCACCTTGAAACCTGGCCTGTCCATCCATGTTTAAGACACATTACATGTGGCCTTCTGGAATTTACAGTGGCGCTCTCCCAGTAACTCCATTTCATGCCGGCGTCCCCTGAGAGCGCGGCGAAATGTCAAGCTGCAAGGCTTGAAAGAGAGACGAGGAGAAAGGGACTGAGAGAGGAGCAGGAGAGATAGACACTATGAACTGTGCTGGAAATAAACACTTACGGCTGTTTTATGCTCAAGAAGCGCTGCTCTGGACCAGGCAGGTGCAGCCATGAAATTTCCAGCTGTTATAGTTTTTTCTCAAACATATTTGACATAAATTAGCATTTTCTAAATTTAGTTTCAAAGTTGGTTTATGGCCTACTGTATGACTGTATTCAAATATACACTTTCTTGATGGATTTATGTCTGTATTAAATAACATTAGATGGGACCAAATAAATATCTTGTAATTTAATAGTCATAATCACATTCACATCATTCAGACTGGATTATGCCTTTGGTTGTCAGTGCTTCCTCTGTGTGCTGTGCATTAGGCCAGTGATAAATGCACTGGGCTGGGGTTAAGCATCTCAGTGTAAATAAGCAGCAGCCATTGAGCAGCACACGGAGCTGTGGCCGATCGTCCCTCCGTCTCCAGCCTGCAGCCGCTGCAGCCCAGGATCAATGGCCACTTCACAACTCATTTCCTTTTACGCCTCCCTAACTGCCCTGACTCCAGCTCGGGGAAATAAATGGCACTGGATCTATAAGTCCACTCAGCGCTGCACACACACACACATATATACACATACACACACACAGGCATGCATACACACTGTCTCTATCCCACACTGCACACTGACTCTAAGGGACCCAACAATTGCCTCAGCTCAATACCCGCCACAATAATTTATTTGCAAACTGCCTTTGTAGTGAATGGTGTATCATCTTTTGTGGCCACACAATCGAAAACAGGCATTCTGTCATTGTTTGTTGCCACTCCCCTGTCGGCGGCTTAAACTGAGTACCAGCTGTTAATATGAAGGGCGGAGTGCTACTGTCAGACTATGCTGAATACATACATGTAAATAGCTGTTTTCTTCTAATATGGTGTTAACAAAAAACCCCAAAGTAAATGTGTGCTTCTGTGACTTGCTTCCTGATGCATACAAGGTAACGCATTGCTGCTTTGCTTTTTCTCCAAATACTTCCCATCCCCCAAAAAAACGCCAAGTGGCTTATAGTCATTTGATAGGCCGCGACACTGCTATCCATTTAACAGAGCTTAAAAATTCTACATATGCATATGCCGGGGCGTCTTAAGCTGACAACCAAAAGACAGGATTTGCTAGAAGGCAGCTTTGGAGTGTTGTGAATTTAACAAGCATGTCTAGTATTACAGTTCCTCTCCGCTTTAGCCATGAATAGTAACAAATCAAGCTCTGAAACGCATGCCCGATGGTTTGTTGTGTATCGCCCCCCGCCTCACCTCATCGAACTAATACGAAAATGACTTCAAATCGGGTTAGGAAGATGACTAGCAAGGGATGGTAGCGTCTTGTGTACTCTTTTTTTGCACAACCTGGTGTCACACTTTCCCGGTTGCACTTGTTAACACACTTGGCTGCTCCGATTACCTTCATCCGTGACCTATTTTTGAATTTACAAATGGCGCAGTCCCGCTTCCAAGTTGTTTGTAGTGGCACGCAGCAAGGGGAGATGCTCTTTATGCAACTGTATACATAACGGCCCGGCCCTCGGATCTGCGGTTTTCACGGCTTTTCATGTAAAACACCGTAAATAAGCTTAGGCCGTGGGGAATAGGAAGCTCTAAACAAACTGGATGATATGTCATTTAGAGCTGGCTTTGGCTCCTTGCACTGCAGTTTTTTGAGTGGGACACACTGGATTTTTATAGGAGTCGGAAAAAATGTGCAACTACACTTAAACTACTTAAACTACTACTTAAAGTGCATTGGTAACAGTACAATTTATCTGTTTTTGTGTGTAAGTTAAGGTACAATAAGGCAAAAAATGATTATAATAGCCTAGACTTAATAGCCTTCCTTTAAAAATGTCAAATTCTCCCTCTGGTAATATGTAATGAGTATTGTTAAACCGAAGTAAAATTATACTTAATTTGAAAACGATTTATGAAATGCATATAATAATTCAAGAAATACACTGTTCCTCCCTGGTTTTTCATCCCACTTCTCTCCACTCAAACTTTGCCCACATGATAAGCTGACATCTTTATCAGCGACAACTTTAGCCCTAATATTGACTATTTTTAATCTGAGCAAACATTCGAGACAGCATCTGCGTTTAGTTTCTTCCGGAAGTGCAAACTGGACATTTATTATGAGTGCACACACAGATTGAGACGCGTACATGCCAAGCTAATGATAGAAGTCACAGTGCGTGCACAGAGAAACCTGTTTTCTATCCAAAGCCGCCTGCCATTCTTCATCAGAACCTAACCGCTGCTTATTTACCCGCACCGGCGCGACTTAACTGCGCTAGCACCGAAAATCTGCTCGTTCCAACCCGATAAAAGCGATGCCCATAATAAGCATATGCAGAACATGCTTTGTGAGCCCGGCGCGCACTTCAAGCTTGACTAGACACTAAGCTGATATTGCTTTCACGCTTGAATCCATAGTGCAAAAATCTCCCAATAGAAAGCCCCAGATTTGATTGTTCCTGCATATGCATTTATCAGAAGTTTACATGATAAATATACATTAGGCGGGGGAGTTTGGCCATGCGTGGTATTGTTTCAGCGATACTATTCTTTGTGCATTCCCTTCTCACCTGTTTGGACTTCATCATCCAATTCAGCGTGAACCCGATAATCGTAATTTGCACAAAAACTCCGAATGGGTGACAGTTTTTGTGAGGTTTTAGTCTTTGGAAGAATTTTTGCAGCAGCACACGTCTTTGTTGGCTCGAGATTCAAATGTGAGAGGAGTAAATCCCCCTCTGAACTACTCAGCTAATCAGATATACCCGCCCGCTTGTGTCTAGGGCAAAACTCCGTAAGTTTAGGTCGCTGCAAAATTGCCCCCATCCATCTGTTGGCTTAGTGCTGCTTTAAAATGTAATGCAGTGGCTGTATTCATAAATGATATGTCATTTATCTTTCATACAATTTTAAGATGAGTTTTTATTTTTTAATAACGGCTGTAATTGTTCTGTCGTTACAGTGTATTGAATGCTGTGAAGAGGGTGATGCTTTTGGCACATTTATCAAAGCGCATTGAAGAAACAGAATAAGAAGGCCTCTTTCCTACATAGCTGGACTAAGTGTGCGACAGAGTGATACATTTTCTTGTTAGGAGAAATTACATCCACTAACTTGAGCTACTTCAGCATGAAATTGAAAAAGAAGCATTTCTGGTGAATTTCCATTCTTGATTCAATGAAAGATGTAGATTAGCCCGTCTGGAAAAGGGCGGGGAACAAAAATGAAACTAAAGAAGTATGACTTTGCCCGCGCCTGCTTGTTCTCGGAAGCGTGATATAGGATGCTGCTGGAAACGGCTTTGTTTATGGAAGTGTGGCTCTGTCGGATCGCTGCAGATTAAAGAAAAAAAAAAAAGGCTTAATATCTGTTGCAGTGTTTGGGCATATGTCTTATACATTTATACATGCGTCACTTTCTTATCTCCGTCGCTTTACAAGTCTGACTTTGTTGTGTTTTCTGTCTGTTTTCTTGTCACTCACACACACAAAAAAACATCAGAGCATAGCGGCGCAGTCAAGCAGCTCTTGTGGTGAGCGAGGGAGGGGCCGCGGGGGGTGTGGGTGATTGATAGACGCTCGGTGTCAGAGTGGAAGCTAGATAACTATATCTTCTGCAGCTCACTTAAAGGTCAAACACACGCCGGCGTAATTGAAATATTCACAAGAAAATCAGCGCCGTACAATGCAGGAAACAGGGAAGATAGAGGAGGACGGAGGGGGAAAGATGGATGTTACATAAGAAACCAGCGTGATGCATGGCCCGTCTACCGGTGGCTATTTATCGAGTTGGTGCATGGTGAGATTGTGCTGTTGGTTTCAAGACTCACACAACAGTTTGAGGCTTGAGAAAATGATAAATTCTCAAAATACTCCATTGAGTTCGGACGCTAGGTCTTTTTGCTGGTCTAAGCGTTTTTAGTAGACCTGTCACCATAACAAATCGTAGTGCAATGTATTACAAAAAAATATCTATTTGTATTAAAACTCCCCTTAAAGCATCATAATCTCAGTAAACCCTTTTTTAAATCACACAAAAATATAGCACAATTAAAGAAGTGAGTGAGTTACTTATTCAACCCTCTATAGCTCAAATGTTATTGTACAATAATCTAACAATAACCCAAAGTATCCTCTAATGCAAAGAAAAAGTATAGACGATATATAGAGAGTGCCAAAAGAAACAAACAAAAAGTGTTGTTTTGTCCATCAGTTATTGAACGATAAGTCGATATGGTAATCATCGTGATAGACAGGTCAGTTTTGAGGTCGGTTCTTGACTTCTTACACTTCTCTCTCAAATCTTTACCTCCATTGCACGCTGCACTATCCTGTCATTTAAAGCATAAGGGTCCAAAAGTATTATTACAATACCCTTAAACTCAGCCAGTTCTATGTAGTTTTAAGATTAGTATGTAACCTGGAATCAACGAGTGGGCGCTACTGACAAAACTTAATATCCCGATAATGAGATTCAAACAATATTTTGTCAATCCAACAGAAATGTGTTAAAACATGTCTTCGCCATGAGTTAGTGGAGGCATTTAGGTATCAGACAAATGTGAATGGCTGTAAAATGGCCAAGACATAGAACTTTTAACCTTATTTTGAAGTTTACAACAGCTCTTTTTTATTACAAACAATATACTCAATATTCAAATGCTGCTTATCTTCAAAACAACTTTCTCAATAATATCCAGATTTTGATGATCTGCCAAACCTTTACTGGAAGCGTAATTCAGCTTGACCTGTGCCAGTCTAGACAGCCAGACACTTCATCTATTGACTAGTAACAGCAGAGTCCCAAATCCCCGCCAATACAAACAAAAAACACATTGAATAGTTTTGGGCTGCTGTAATCATGACTTATTTTTCTTAATCATTGTTTTGCATCTACCTCTTTAGCACACACCCTGCTGTTTCATGGCACCTAACGACATTTAAATGCAGTTTTCTCATCCTCAATACAGAGCGGATTTTTTTTGTTCAGCTTTGTATTTACCATTGTGTTTGTGTGAGGACATTTATCTCTTTCAGCAGCATATATTTATGTTGGCATGCCGCTCTAAACTAGCTTTTCCCAGCTGTAAGACAGATAGATAGTCGCCTGCAGCCATGCTTTGGACCGGGAGCCGCTTAATAAGGCCTTGTCAACGAAGACCGACACAAGCTCCATAACAAACAACTTACTTGGGATCCACTCTGTTCCCCAAGTGGGAAAAGGCAATCATTTCATGTGTCTTTGGCTTTTTTGTGTGTTACTCTTTGTCATTTACGAGATTGGTAGGATCCTTTCAAAGCCTTTCAAAGCAGCCTGTCCACACTTTTTAAGTTTTTTCCACTTGGCTCGGCTCCCTCTTGGATGAAAAACGACTGGCCTCGACGCAACGTTACGTATCAGCTATTCATCCAGCTGTGTGACCTCCTAGTGCCCAGAACTTTGAAAAGAAGGCACGTTGTAATCGCCAAGAACAAATTGTGTATAAAAACCAAAAGAATTGTCTGTAAAAACAAACGAACCAAGAAGAATTGTCTATAACAACCAAAAGAACCAAAATAATAGAGCTGCACAAATCGTCTTTTCTTCTTCTCTTATTCACATACTTGAAATACACATTTTTATTTTAGTTTAAATGTATTATTATTTGGTGTGATTGTAATTAATCAACAAACAAAACAAAGTCATGACTAAAACCCAAATAACTTATACTTACTATACTTACTTATACATTCATAAATAATAATAAAAAACATAATACACAATGTTTGATATTCAGGCCTACAATTAATCCAGGAATCTTTTATTTTGGTCAAACTTACTGTGGACAAATACTACATCACTTCGCATACTATAGTTAGTGATTGGTTATGGCTGTTTGTATTTTACATGTTTGGGTGTACAACAGTTGCATGTTTTTGCCTGCACGGTTCAGCTGGTTTACTTTGAATCTGGGGTTTTGTTCAAAGAGAACACTTGACCCCAGTTGGTGCCCTCTCCACCTCCACAAATACCTTCCTCTCGCTTTCCGTACGCCTCTATTTTTTTCCTTCCGTGCCTCTTTGTGCTTGTATAGTGCGGTAGTCTTCACTTGTCTGGCTGTAAAGGACTTCCCTATAAGAGCAGCAGTAGATAAAGAGCAATGCTGAATGGGCCTGCTGTCTTCTTATCTAAACGTTCCAAAGCAGAGCAGGTCAGACTAAAGGCCTCAGCCACCAGCAGAGAAGAGCAGCAGAAATGCATTGGGACAAAACCGAGAGAATAAAACAGACACAAACAGTGGGTTGTGCAAACGCAGCTGCCATTTATACATATTTTATAGTCGTGTGTAAACTCGTCAATTTGGATCAATGAAATGTAAAAATATCAAAGGGCTGACCTCATGACATTTAAACTAACAGTATTTTTAAAGACAGTTTGCCAAATAACACTCCACCCCCGGCAATGATTAGCTGCACACATGGATGACTGCTCAATCTCAAATGAACTTTGCAATGTTGTTGAGTAATGCAATCATTTAAAAAAAAGGTTCATAACACAAGAATTGCATTTGTATTTCTGTAAATAAAATGTCAGAAATTGGCTGTAAAAAACACATATTATGTATTATTTATATTATTATTTATGTTATGAGTACATTTACTGTTTTAGAATGTAAAATAATGTATTGAAAACCACTAGTGCCTTTCTACCAGTGAGGCCATCCCTCACTGATGAAATAAACGAAAGCTCTGGCGATGATTATGGACTTAAAAACAGTGCAGGAGACCTCCAGATCTCTACTTTTAATGTCACAAATTTGGTAAATTTGGATCTTAGTGTTTTCTGAGGCTCAGAGGGAGATGACTTACTAAACAAGATTAATGAAACAAGCATGAATGAAGCTAAATACAACTCCAGGTATGTTTTTAATGATGGAACAATGTTAGAACAACTCAAAAATCATAATACATGTCCTTTAAAAACTCTTCATTGATCTGACCAGTACCATGTCCATGGAGACAAGCAAGTGCCATATCCTCCACTAGAAAAGTTACTCTACAAGTTTAAAAAAGGTAATAAGTTATAAAATAATACTATTCTGATGCAATGTAAAACATACTAAAACATTCTGCATCTATATGTGGTTGAGAGTTTTAAAGTCTTGAACTGCATTACAAGTCCATTTAAATCCCACACAACTTGATTTCATTGCTGACAGCGTTCGGTTAAACACCTTTAAACAAACTGGCATGGCCTTGACAGTCTGCTTTGCTTGTGGTTTGTGCATGCCATTAGGAAGAGGGCCAGCTGAAGAATGCACTTCAGTTTGGGGTTTTGTACCAAGGTTCACAGTCAAAGTAGCCGAAACACTTTTTTTCCTCTCCTGCTAGAACAAATATATGATTGTATTTGCTCAAAAATTCCACGGCGATAACAGCGGGAGGTGGGAAGTTAGTGAATGTTAGCCTTCGCGGTGACTGACAGCAGACTGTGCGGTGTGTTATTGCTGGCACGGCCTCCCAACGTTTCAACACACATATTACTCGCTCTTCTCTCCCTTAAAACCACTCACTGTATTTGTGATGGGCAAAACAGACCCATGTTTTGTCTTAGAAAAATCCGTCAGGTTACACAATAGATAGACCCCCAGACCACCCCCATAACCATTTCTCTTCTCCCCCCATATTCGAATAGCCTCTCTTCTTGGGGTAGGAAAATTCATCTTGTGAATCCTCCAGGGATGGTGTCGCTATGCTGCTCTGTTTACTGTGGCAGAAAGTTAATATAAATTTTCATCAGTGGGGGAAGTTTACACATATGATTCTATTTGTCCTTCATTATTAGCACCTGAGTCTAGCGCTGGGTAGGCATAATTGTCTACAGACACAGGCCAAATAGATGCAAGGGAAAGGCAAATAAGCACACCCCAAAATAATTCGATGCTTGTGTGTTACAATCCTCCGCCCCAGGAATTCTTAATCTAGAGAATCAATAAACAAAGGCTGAGAGACGTGGGAGATGGAGGCAGCACGGAGATGAAATGAATAATGTGATATGAGCTATGTGCGCAGAGGTGAAGGATTGGGGGAGACCAAGAGATCAATATAAACAGTTTTCTACTTTCTTAAAAGTAGCATAACAGACAAAAAAAAGCTCACATATTTTTCTTTTTGGATGAGAAGCCAGCAAAAGTAGCAGAAAATATTGGACGGGTTTGGAGTGGGACACAGAGCTCCATTGTTCTGGCGGATGGTTTTACCTTCATCCAGAGGCCCAGGCAGATTCTCCACGGACCCACCGCCCCTCCCTGCCCCGTGCACCGCCGCTGTTGATTTATTGAGTCATATATTTAAAATGCTCATTATCCGTGCATACTTTCCAAATTCTTTTTATTGTTCTTTCATTTTCTCACATTGCCTCTTTAACGCTGGCCCGGCTTGGAAAAAAAGTTTGTGTACATTCTGGGTTTGCCACCATCTTAGAGGCTAAAGTCGGCCAGGAAATTGCAGGAACAATGTTGTTATAGCCAAGCGTAGATAAATCCAGGTGAACTTTGTGCTTGGCTTGGACTTTTTCAGACCCTGTAGGGAAACTCAATGCAAATTCAACACCGAGAAGCTGATTAAATATTTAAACCATCAGTCTAGCCACACTTCAAGTTTTTAAAGGTATCCATTGTTCAATAAAACTACATTGTAGACTCACTAACCTACAGAATACTGGCACTGTTATAATTTGGTCGGTTTGATTTGGTCGATTTGAAAGCACCATTTATGAAGTTTATTGCAGTATGAGTTAGGGTTAGGATTATTTTGTTTATATAATAAACAGGTTAGGGTTTGTGTTGTTTTGTTAATCTTACATACATTTAACAGTAAAATGGTTAGGGCTATTTTGTTTATCTTACATGCATTAATCAGTAAAAAGGTTAGGATTTGGGTTGGGCTCGAATTATTTTGTTCATCCTACATTTATTTAACAGTAAAAGTGTTATGGGTTGAGTTGGGTTAGGGTTATTTTGTTTATCTTACATATATTAACTGTAAAAGGGTTAGGGGTAATAGGTTAGGGTTAGTTTTGAACAAAATGCACACAGATGCACACATGTCAGCTTCAGGTTGTCTTCTTTGGCATCGCTCTCATAGTTTTTGCTGTAAAACTTGTTGCGTCATTTCTCCTTTCTCACTTATATTCAGCACATTGCATCCCGGATATCTTGTATCTTGTCCTACTCTCTTCGCATTTGTCTGTCCTCTCCATCCGCCCCCTTCCAATCTTCAGCCATCTACCCAGAATCCCCTTATAACACGAGATGGGGTGTAAATATTTTGGCGTGTACTGCCAGAGCATATCTCCCCTGCCAGCGGCCCTCGCTCCAATCAGCCATGTTTGTTTGTTCAGCTTAAACTGTTTGTGGCTTGTTTTCCGTGGAATGTGACTCCCAGATTGATAAATTGTCACTTTTTTTTCCTTTTGGTTTCCTTCCCCTAGTCACTAGAAAGATAAGCCTGCTGTTGCCTTGCTTCAACATAATACAAAATATGTGCTAGTTGTCAAGTATGTCAGCTTGACTGGAGTTGTTCTGGCCAATAGCCTGGGGTTGGAACAGCAGCCATTTACTAATAAATATACACAAGCTTACACACACACTACAGCTGTTAAGCCCACCACTGACGCAACATATTTTCTTATTGACTCGCTTTTGATGCAAGTACCACAACTCCAGTCTCCCACAATGCACCTGTAGCTTATTTCACACCTGTGTCATCATCATATGTCGCCTAATAAACAGCAACTCCCAACATGACCCGGGCCAGGCGCTGATCTGCACTGTCCAAACACAATGTTACACTCGGTCTGATGTATCCAATTCCGATGTCATGGCGGCGCATCGCAGTCTCCAGGTGGATTTGAAAGAGTGACATTCTTAGTCGATGGCTTATTTCCCCAACCAGCCCATCCCTCCACCTCAGCACACAATAAGCAATCTCTGGATTTGTAATGGTCCGCGCCTCTGTTGCAGGGCCCACTAATGTATTTCATGCTTGTTTAAGATCTTTGCATGCTCTTTCGAAGGTGCATTGTGACGGGTGTTCCTTATTACCCAGGCCTGTACTGAGTCTAAACAGAGCACTGGGGGAGTTGAATGGCTGGCTGGTGGTTTTTCTCTCTTTCCTCTCTGTCAGTCTCGTCTGCCTCTCCAGTGATCTCTGCATGCCTATTAATGTAGCAGAGGAATGCCTGTGTAAACATTCTTGTTTCTTCGTCCGTTTCGCATAATAGTTGCCTGTATCGCCTTTCTCCTGACCTCACTATCTGAAACCAATTACACCACATCCATTTGGGCTGAATCTTATTTTCATAAGGATCCCCGTGTCGCGCTCTCGCCTGCTTTGTGTGTTATTTTCCCTCTCTTATTTTTCTCCTCTTTTCCAACCTCAGTGATGGATATCAACATCAAATATGCCTCTGAGTGCCTTGTTATTTATATAGCGGGGCCTTGCACTCGCTCTCTCTTCTCTCTCTCTCTCTCTGTCGACTCATTCTGAAGAATGTGTCACATTGTGCTGTTTATACAATGTGTACATTACTAGACTGGGGATGTCATTTTTTCGTGCATAGCAACCCAGGTTAAATAGATGGTGCGCCGCTCGCCTCTCTGTTTTTGTCCGCTTCACCAGCTCTTCAGCATACTTTTGATGACTTTTCTTGGCATTTGGCGCTTTTTGTGCTTGGAGATGGGCTTCAGCTTGCCATCCACGTGGAGTGGAAAGTGGGTGGCACAAATTGGTGCTTTTTGCTGTAATGGCTGAATACTCAAAGCTAGTGAAAAAGAGGGGACAGAACTTTTCTTTTCTCTCACACAAAAACAGCTAACCCCACTTTCTACAGCAGAGGTGACAGTTTCAGATGACAAACCTCTCTGAAAAGTTTGGCCGGTGTTGATAAGGTCTGTGTTATGTTGAGGAATATGCCTCAGCCTCAGCAGACTTTGCTGCTAATAAGCTGGGCTTGGTTGGCTTGTGTTTCGGCTCTTCATCACCTCTCAAACCTGCTCCTCCCTGTGTATTTACCTGCCGTGGATATTGGAAGTGCTTTTAAAACTCTTTTGACCGCGTGTAATAAATCGAGTGCCTCTCTTGACTTTGGGTTCAGCATAGCGCGTCATTATTGATTCACACATGGATAAACATTTCCTCCTGACAGCTACCTACGGCAGCACTCATCAAGCAGTCTTCCCTCTAACTACTGTGTGCAGGACTCAATAAGCCCTATAATTACTTTGATTCACCAATCATGGTGAGATTAATTAGCCCCTGTGTTTTAATTAGCAAAGTGATTGGCTGCATTCAAGGAATTTGTTTAGTCTTTTGTATTGAGGCAGGAAGTGTTAAGTTGCATTTCTTTTTTCCCCCCTCCTATTTTAAGCAGTCCCCCAGAGACGAACACGGTCTTTGTTTTTCCATTGAAAGTTGCTCAGCAGGGCAAACAAAAAAGTTTCTTTCTACCTGTTTAGTTTACTCTATAGGCGAGGCTAATGAATCAACTGCAGTTGCACTTGCAGAGTCATGTCTAACCTCCTGCCCTTTCTGAACTCATGGAGGAGATGATGTAACTGTTAGATTACATGTGACTCTTACCTTAACAGTCAGTGTAAAGACATAATTACTGATGATGAAAGTGGAGTGTACTTGCTTAAACCTGCCTTGCTCAGGTCAAATTAATGTTTTCATCATAACATTACTTACTCCTTTTGTAAGTAGAATACATTTTAGCCATTTTGCTTTGCTGCAGACAAAATTTGCTCTTGGGTTACCATCGTGCTTGTGTACTTCTCTCTCCTCACAGATGCCACCTCACTCACACACACACATTCACTCAAATGCACGGGTGGCGACTGGGCTCCTGTCCCGAGCAGACGGATCAATGGCGTTAGGACTCAGTGGCAGTGTAATGTGTTTGTTTACGTGAGTTCAGAAAGCCTGTCTCCTCCAGAGCCGCTGCAGCCAGACAGACAGAGCCCCCAACCTCCAGCAGCACCTCCCCGAGCACTGGCTTTTTCATAATTGATCAGGAGGGCGGCTGTGCTTCCCAAGGGGTTAAGACGTGGCAACTTTTTTTTTTCTTCCTCTTTCTCCTCATTTTCTCTCTCTCCTGTCTTCTCTTCTTGTTTGCTCTGGATCTCAATGTACTAGTTCAAACATTGTTCCCACCAGCTGGCAGAGCGGCGCCATATGCACGCCCTGTCAGGCAGCTGTTGTCATGGATACTGGCAAGCACAGGAAAATAAAAATGAGCCCTGATTCCTGAAGAAGTGTCACTCTCCTCCTCACTATTTTTGAACATTTCCTGCCTCTCCTTCTCGACGTCCGCTGCTTTTTTCCCTCCGCGTGTGAAGTTGTTGTCTGTTGTGTTGTGTTTCGCTCCCACTTGATGCTCGTGGGCCCAGAGAAGGCGCGTGGCAGCCGTAGTAGCAGCAGCTGTGCACAATGTTCTTTCTGCCAGCCTCTTTCATCTGTCTGCTCTTGAAGAGTTGGAGAAGGCTGCTGCTCGCCCAGATGCCACTGTTACCTGTGAAGAAACGGCAACTCGCTTGTCACAAACAGATTCAGGAAGGAGGATAGATAGTCCTAGTATAGAGTAAGCTAGTTTTAAGGTTTGATTTGTGTTGCCCAAATGTCTGAAAGGGCATGTAAAAGGAGTATTTTATCTGCCTTGTGTTCTTTATGCCTATTTACCACCCTTTTATGTCTCTATCACTCGTCCTCACTGCTCATAAGCACTCTTAATGCATAGTGTAAAAGCAGAACTGCTGGTTGATTCACTCTAAATGTAATCTGATGTTGATTTTGTCAACTTTAATTACAGCTCCCAGGGACACTTCACATGGTGCTGCGTCTACTTCAAACTCATATTATGAATATGCAAATGTGGCAGTATAAGTGGGTATTTCAGTTGAGCACACACTAGACAGGTCAATTCTAGTGATGCTGATGCCTTTTTTTTCTCAACCAACCCTCCCTCCTCCGCGCTCTTCTTCAGGGCCCACTAGACAAACAGTATTTATGCTTGATCACAGAAGTGTGAATTGATACTAAAACATATCTTCAACATACTGTTAACCATGTCAGAATCTGTTCCAGCAAATAACTGGGGGATTTTTACTGGGTTTTAGACACAGAGGAGTGTATTGTCCATAGGAATTTGAATTATCCTCTCTGTCGGCTTTGAGAATTGTAATAGTTTATTTTTACTGCCTCTTTTACACCTTCCCATCTTTCCTTTCTCCCTTTTTCTTACCGTCTTTTGTCTTGTGTTCTTTTCTTTGCAGGCCCTACAAGCAGCGAGGCAATTACTCTTGCAGCAGCCAGGCAGTGGCCTGAAATCTCCAAAGAGCCAGGACAAGCAGCGTCCACTGCAGGTAAAGCAGCTCCCCGTCTAATCTCTTAAGTCCATCCATAATACATGCCTCTCCGAAAAGAAGATTTCCTCTGTTCCACAAGTGTGTTTGATTTGCCAATGCAATCCTCGGACCTGTCATTGGAATCCTAAAGCTGCACGAGCCGGTCCCTGGGAAGCTAAGCGTCACATAGACACAAAGAAAACACAAGTTTTATTAAAGGCCACCAGTCATTTCTGGTATTATTTCCCCTCCTGTCACTTGATGCACACTTATCTTTCGAAATGGACAATTACTCTCCCAAGCAGATCTAAAATCCATATGATAGACTGACAAATGAGGGGACATCTTTAATCTGTACATCTATAACATTGTTGACAAGGAGAGTTATTATATGAAAGACATGTCAGGCTGAAGAGTGCTCACACAGACAGCTAATTTTAACTGCCTGTCAACCACTCTGCAACGCTAATTTACCTTATTGATTCGTAAAGCTGTCTATTTCTGTTGTCAGTGATTTGGAAAAGGTCACAGTCGTACACAGGCGCACACCGACCCTGCTCTCACACGTACGGAGATATTACCACATTGCACATATGCCTCGTGCATTCTCCTGCCTTTCCTGGTGTTAAGCATCGCACCACACTGTCAACTCACACCTTTTTAGTCAACAACACTTATACCACTGATTATATATAGCACCTCGTCATATGCCCTGTGTTTTTTTTATTGCGTCCACAATTAATTTTAGCTGTTTGAAATGGAAGTGTGGGAGTTTGTGTCCTCCTTTTGGCTAATAAGTATTATCAAGGAGCAATGCTTTAGCTCATTTGGGGCTCTGTGCATTTCATTAATGACAGGGAAATTGGCGTTAACCTCACCCGTTGATATTTTCACAGAGTCTAACAATGGCAACACCTCCAATTGAAGTCGCACCCCTGTGTACCTAATTACGCTCCGGCGAAGAGATAAGACCGCCGTGCCTTTAAATAATTCACTTCATCATGAGCATTGTTATCATATTTAGACACCGCTGTGGTAAGATGATAAACATTTTAAGATGTAGTTTTAGAATTTCAGCTCCTTGAAGCTGTTGTGTACAAATATTTGAATGTTTTTTAAGTTCTCTTGTAGGCGTCTTGTATTTACGCCAAAGTGAATAGATCCAAACAAATGGGATCCTGATCTACAAATGCCCGCACAGCTTTCCAAGTGCAATATACACTTGACAGAAAGAACAATATTGAAAGAGAACAGTGTGGCTGTCATCCCATGTCCAAGCCCCTGCCTCTAATAACAGCGGCCCATGGTAAATATTGAATATTTACATTTGCTTACCCCTTCCTCGCTTGATATGAATCAATATGAATGGGAGAGTTGTCCTCGTCTCCGGCTAATCCATCTGTTGATCCTGCCTTTATTAACACGTCCCCTCTTTGTTCCGAAAAGTCCTTCTACAGAGCCTCACCAGAGACACTGCTGCAACATCATGAGGACATTTACAGTGGGACTTTTAATCCGCTCAGTTTTAAATAGCATTTTATCAACAGTAGCTGGTCGTGTTATTATTATTATGGTTTTGCACCTCAGACCAGAGTTTTTATCATATCCGTAGGGGGGTTACCACACAAATCTTCTTTATTTACTGAGATTACAGGGCCATAGTGGTTGCTCTACTGTAGTATTTTATTAGCTCTGAGGCTTGATGAGTCAATAGCAATCTAGTTACATGTTTTCCACAAGCTGAATCAAGCGGATAGATCCCCTTGTACGATTAGCACAGTAGAAAGGATTAATAATACCATGACATCCTGCTTATGGCACAGATACTGATAAATCCTCTGCCAGTCTTTTTTTCCTCTTGTTCCCCATCTTCGGTATTTAAGAGCGGGAAATGATCCATAGATCGCGGCATGTAAATTATTTAGTACACAAGCATCTAAGTGCCTCGGCTTGCAGTTTTAATTACGCGTATTAGCAGCTAAAGGCTCTCGGCTGACTAATTCCATCCGCTCGCTCATCGCTGCTACTCAGGAGTTGATGATGCGGAGGCAGGCATGCTAAAAAACAGCCGCACAAACACACAAACACGCACAAGCTGCTTCTTCACATTTGCGTAATGTGACAGGTCTATTATTACACAGTAAGCCCACGGGAGCACTCAATAAACACCTATTTCTCCCAGTAAATCCCCATGCCTCTGCCATGCTGCTTACACGGCTCTCCCAAGGCACACAACAGCCTCCGTGAGCTGCTCTCTCCCCTCGTCTACCTCTTCTCTGTGGCAATATTCCCCTCTGAAAGGCATTTATACACTGACATTTGGAATACAAATAAAGAAACGCGGACAAGGAGAGGCAGTGAGGATTACAGAGGCCTTTGAATGTGACAGTTGTTTCATTTGCGCACACACATACATACATAATGCAGCCGCGCAGTAGCCTGTACTATATATGCCCGCGCACAAACACCAAGTGTCCCAAAGTCGCAAAGTTTTATGTTTGACATGCGTTGCACTGCTTAAAAGTAGAGCTGTGAATCTCATGGTCCCTCACGATTCGACACGATGCACGATTCATGGTTTAAAATCAAATAATATCACGATTTTGCGATTCGTGCAAAAATGTATATATTGCACATACTATTATTTTGATATATCACTAGTTTTTAAGAACCAAATATATTTTAACAGCAGTATTTCTTTGTTAAACTACTACCAACTACTATTGAACAAACTTAATATGAAATACACCCATTTTAATCATCAAAACAGTCAATATGAACGAGTTTCCTTTCTATAAACAAGCAAAAAGCAAAAAAATGAAGCGCTGTCACAAAATAATCTTGTCAAATATATACAAAAAATACTCATGGATTCAGCATGATATATCAACATCTTGATATTTTACCACACTCCTACTTAAAAGTATTCAACTGTGCTGGTCATAAATTGAATACCGTTCAGACGGACATTACGGAAGTCGTGCCAAACCACCATACACATTAAATTATTATTATATTATTTTTACAACATAACAAAAACCCCAAAGAAAAAAGAACAAGAACAGCGTAAAATTTTAAAATGAAAAGGGCAACAAAACACATCCATAGAATATTAAGGCATATTTAGCCCAACATAGGTGTCTCATTTTGTCCAAAGTCTTTAAAATTTGTCAATTTTTAAGTTAAGTCCTGGTCCTAGTTTCCTTACGAATTGTTTTGTTGCAGTATCATTACAAAAGCATTTTAACTCCTACGTATACCTGAATAACTCTGGTGGAACGCCTTAGCTCTCTATGCGCTTCAGGCTGATTGATTAATGTTAGATTTTAAGACTCCACTTCCTACCTCCCGATGTGTCACCCTGCGGCTCTCATTGTGTGTCGCTGCGCACGCACAAAACGGCCCGTGAACCCTGACCCGGAATGGTGAACATGTCAGACGGGGGTCCTGACAATGTGATGTCACACCCAGATCCGCCTCTGTGTAGTTAAGTCTCAGCCGTGAAAAACCTGAAAGCAAGTGTAGCAACTCCTACCACTGCCCCCAACACACTATCGAGCTGTGACCGCCAACCGCTCTCCCATCTGTCCAGATTTAGCACCAGTGAAAACATGTTGATAGAGTTCATTTATTTAGACTAATACCTTTTCTTGCGCGTAAATCTGTTTCTAAGGGGATAAAACTGACATCAAAACTATGTACTAATTTGAGCAAGTATCAATAGTAAAAAAAATCATATAAATAGGACAAATTTTGACCTTTCTTGAACAGTTTTACAATGATCTTGAGATTTATCAGAACTAGTATAAGAACATATGTTAACACAAAGAAAGAACAATTATTTGTGTCGTCTTCTGTGCAAAAAAATATATATTTTACTCTCATTTTGGTGTTGAAATTGGTATTGAGCCTATTTGTTAGTGTCAAGTTGGGAATTTTAGTAACGTGACAACACTGACACTTCAGATAAAACACAAGATCAGTGTGAAACTGTTCAAGAAAGTTCACATTTTGTCCTGTTTATGTGATATCTGATTTTTGATACTTTTGACTACCCTAGTTCAGACTTAGGACATTGGTTTAGTTACATGGTAAATAGTTTATTTCCAGGAATTGAATATGGAAAGCAGGTTCATTTTTGAGAAAAAAAAATGTATCAAATCGAAAATCATGATCAGGAAAACAATCGGCCAGCCCTAGATACAAGAACCAGAATTAAATTGTTGCACATTTATAGACATACAATGACATACAACAAATTTTCAGTCTCACATTTAGCCTTTATAAAGTGGAGTAAACAGCCAGAATTACTATGATCCATTTACACCAAAGATGTAGTTGAAATTTCCGTGTAGATTTTATCGATACTGTATTTGAGCACTATTTGACCATCTTTCGAATCGTCACAACTGAAAAACTCAGACCCACATGTTTCTGAGCCAAGATCATCTCTTCTGTGACACATATTGACTTTCTTATGGAGCGCCCTCTGAAAAGTGCAAGTCTCCCAAATAGTGTAGGTTCGCGAACTCCGAAGCACAAAGCTAATGCAAGCGTCTTCACTTTTACATTTTGGAATACATTTATCCACTGCATCCCCTCTGGTTTAATCTGAAAGTGGAAAATAATAGTCCCAACACAGGGGGAAAATATGATGTTATTCATGAGAAAACCTGTGTTGATTCTGAGAGGCCGAAAGAAGAAAAAGACTATCAGCACATTTTAAGTCAAACACCCTCAGTTACTGCTTTTGTATCCAGAAAACAAGATTTGTGTTTTATTTTTTTTCTTCACATCTTGCCTCCTCTTTTTTTCTACTTGCATTTACAACACCTACAGGACAAGATTGCTAAATTGCGAGGACAGAGCAGGTTCATCATTGTGATGCAAAAGAAGTTGAAATGCAACCCCAAGGCGAGGTAGCTGAGTTTGGGGGATCAAGAGAAAGTGAGAGGGAGGGAGGGATAGAAAGAAAAAAAAAACTAGCACAGACCTTTGATGTAGCAGCAACAAATTTACCTTGTGACAGAAGATACATGGCTGCAATAAACGAGTTATACCAGCCCTTACACATGCAATCAGATGATTCTGGCCAAGGTGTTAATTGGATCCTAACCGGCAGATCTGATACGCCTGGGCCCCAGTGGTGAAGGGGAAAGCCTTTCCAAGTGATGAACTATAATTCACTGAGCTGCTTGAAGCACTTGTAATTTACTGTGTGTCACTGATGAAGAGGCTGATCCTGTGGAGGCCATATTACCTGCAACATCAGAGGAACGTGAACCAACTCCCCCTTTCCTCCCCCAAACTGCCACCTGAACGCACACTTCTCCAACTTGTGCACTTTCTTTCTTCTGCTGCATCGCCTCTCTCATCTTCACTTTTAACTGTACTGCACCAGTTTACTGTAGCAACGTGCTCACCTGCAAAGAAGGATCAAAAATGACTCATTGTTTTGAATTACGTTTTCCGAGTATAAATAATTGAGCAAAATGAACCAAAATGAGGACTAACTCAGGTCAATTTTTTTTTGTTTTCCCTTTTTTTGTTAAGGCCTAAAACAGGACAAAGGGTGCGTTTACACTTGTAGTTTCACCAAATAAAAATTGGGACTAAACCAGGATTAAACCCAAAACTAAACCTGGACTAGTCGAGAACTAAACCAAGCTCACATCCGGAGTATAATGGGGTCAATTTAGGATCAAATGACGACAAGTGTGAGGACACCCTAAAACAAGACAACAATAATCAACAATTGCATCATAAGATCATATTAGGGTTGTAATTGAATGAAATTCTTTTCGATTGAAGATATGCCCTGCTTATTGATTAGTCGACTAAAGGGGACGATGGCGCAAAACTGGCAAGAGCGCTCAATACCTTTCCAGTATCTTTATATCAAATCGTGTACCACAACTGCATGGGAGATTATGCAAAAACAACTATTCAAACTAGGAAACAGTGGATTCATTTGAATTAAGGCAGATTAAACTCATGATTCACTCCTAAATCTACCTAACTCACTCCATGTATTCTCCTTTCTGTTGTTCCATATAAAATCTCCTTAAAATCTGATTGAAATAGAATAATTAGTCGACGAACACTAATTTTGGTCAACTAAAACCTTGATTTTTAACCAACACTTGGTTTTATCATGATGTGCCTTTAAAAAATGTTATATATGAGGTTGCAGATTTGGATTTAATTGAAAGTTAACCTTTTTACCAAAAAAAGAAAGCAAAACAATCACCATTACTAAATTTCAATGACAATGGAACGGACATTACGAAAAGGTCTGATTCGGTTATGTTGTCATGGTGGCGCGACGTGGTATCTTTTCAAAGTTACTGAACTAAAACTTTATCAACTTATTAGTATCAGCCCTAGATCATATAATCTTTAATTGTTGTTTTTATTTTATGTTATATATATCTTCACCGTCTTGTGTTGATCATGATAAAGATGACATTCGTAAACAATACTACTGATTACATCCAAGAATCTTCATAAATGACATCTCTTCACGTAAAGATGAAGCGATATGTAAATTGTCCCTAGCCCATCTCGATCTCTTTAGATTTTTCATTACTGCCTTGTACATGATGGGTCTTTATGCTATGATAAATTACACTTCCCCATGCACCGCTATGAAAATTGATTTAGGAAAACATCCAGTAATCTACTTAGCTTCACTCCTGACAATCTCGGGTATTGATCTGCCTAAGCTGAGCACACGCCTTCACTTGTGGGAGTGTGGCTTAACATATGTTCGGGTGATTTTACATATATGAACATTGTCCGGCGGTGTTGGGGGGGCCGTGCATCAATAATAGCCCGGCCGCATTTGGCAGTAATTGGTTAGTAAATGAACGCCGGCGTCTGTAAATGGAGCTGGAGAGGTCAGGAGTCCCGCGGCCGTGAGTTTGGTCACTTTTACCCTTGGGACAGTTTAGTGATCGAGATACAATCAGGAGGCTACCGGCGTTATTGAGGGCAAGATTATTAAAAATTTACAGCAACTTGAGTATCATTAATTTTACTCTATATATAATGCCTATAGATTCCAAGACTTTGATTGATTCTTCAGCGCTGGTATTTTAATAGTAATGTCAATATCAACACTATGAGGACTAGTGAATTCATAAAAGTCTTTAATAACTCTATTCAATGTGCCTTTTTTCCAATTTTTTTAATACTTGAATTTCTCATTGTCATTATTTAATTGTATATTCAAAGCGTGCCTCCATTATTGTGTGAATTTTAAAGGTACAAGTCAACATTTCCATGCAATTTAACAACAATTTAGGATCCACAAAGAAACATGACAACGTTATATTATTATACCAGTAATATAAACCAAATGTACATGCATTTTACTATTAACTACGGCTGTAACTAATTATTATTTGATTAGTTTAGATCGCAAAAAGCCGATGAATATAACATTTTACAAATTGTGACCCTTGAAACTAAACATATTAAACATACATTTTAGAGCATCCTGGTGGAGTATATAAACAGACTGTCTCTCTCAAAAACACTACATTCATATATATTTTGTGTCATTTTGATGCAAATACAGCTATTTCTGATCCATAAAACCTATTCTCTCAGCACAGAACATGTTTTGGAATATGTGTATAGTCCAGAAAACGATTATTTGATTACTAAATGAGTTTGACAGTGGCGATAAATTGATTAACTTATTTCAGCCTTACTGCTAATAAGCTATGAATAAAATGAGTATAGTATACATGTCAGTAAATGTGCATAGAGGTGCGCTGTAGGAAAAGGCCATGCTATAGTAGTGTCACTGTAGTCTTGTGTGTCACTGTGGGAAGGAGCTGTAGGTGTGTGTTGGAGACTGTAGCCGCTGTTGCATTTTTGTATTCACGCCAGAATGCCCAGTTGAATCAAACCTAACTAGGGCCCGTGTGACAGATTTGCCTGGAAGAGACGCTATACCTGAGCGTTTGAGTAAAAAAACTTGACCTTTGGCGAGGCATTGGAGAGGCTGATTACAGGCTGCGGGTGTGACATGAGTGCTGTAATGATCTGCCTGTTCTGGTGTGGGCCTCAGCAATGTTTTCACATCAGGAGCCAATTTAAAGGTCCTTTGTTTTGCTCTCCAACTTCAGGGGCAAACCACAAGGCCTAGAAGTTCACGACCGCACTGCCCGTCATTTTTTTTTCTTTCTTTTTTTTATACACAGATCACAGCTATAGTTTACAAATAATGGAATGCAATGCTCTCAAGTGACCTTAAAGAAGCAGATCAACAAGTATGCGTTGTTATTGAAAATCGTAGAAAAATAAAAACGTTTTCTGGCATTCAAAGCAGGAGAATCCCCATTGCATTATTAAAGTCTTAGGATTTCACATCACCAGAAGCTAATTTCAAATTTTCTAATAAATGATTTCCAGTAAGCCATATTAGTAAGAAATTAATTTGGAGTGGGAACAAACAAGAGCTCTATTGGATATCATAGCTTCTTTTCCACCACGGATCCTATTCACGGCGCGTGCATGTTTACGCCGCTGCCGTCATCTTGTAAATGCTCATTAATTTCACCCCTTCATGGCAAAATCATTTCTAGGAGAAGCAATTCAGCCTCCTGTTCCTTTCAATTCAGCGCTCACGTCAATCAAGTTCTCCCGCACTATCCCGCAGAATGGAGGTGTTATATTCCTGCAATTATCATGTCATATACTCGAAAATGTAAATGAACGTGTGTGTAAAATTAAATTTATGGGTTGTCAGTGAAGAATAAGAACCAGGAGAGCAATTACTTATCTGCTTTCATCTCGGAGCCTCTGATACGTCAAGCAGAAAAAGCATTCAGTTAAACGCTGGAATTAGCATTGTGCTGCACTTCACAATGGACGTGGGCCAGTGGCTTTTTGCACTTCTCTTTCTTCTTCCTGCCTTCTCTCTCTCCTTCCCTCAACCTCTTTTTTTGTTTGGAAATCCAGCGAAATGAAGATGATTACTCGCCATTACCTCCACAAGCTAATAAAAGAGTAAAAGCGACATAGCCGTTTTGTTTTCCATTTTGTTTTTTTGTGTTGCTTTTGTAATTTTTTATATGTGGTTGGCATATTGCATTATTCATTCACAAGTATTTCGTTTAGTTTCACCATTTAACAAAGAAGGCGTTTGAAGTTGCATGCAAAATGTATGTTTAATGCCACTGAATGTATTCATGAGGACACATTTGTGTTAAAGCTAACATAAGTCTGGTCTGCATGTCTGTATTAGCTTATATATCTCTAAGCCGGCATCCAATTAATACCCTTAATGAGTGCATCTTGTGTTGTTTCTCTACTGCATTCGGCCCATTGTCACAGCGTCCCACACAAAATCAGGAGTGACTGCAGGGGTAATTACTTACCTTGCAAATGTACCTTTAAGGGTTAATAACATTGAAGGTGTAAGCACCACATTTGCATAATTACACACAGACTGTTTAATTTGCAACTTTTGACGGCTTTTGTTCGGCGTCTGGCTTATTGAGAATGCATTTTCTTTTGCACTCTTTGCATTGAGGGAGATGTGCCACCACAACATCCTCCTCCTCCACCTCTCCCACCTTGGATGGAGTCCCTTCTCCCTAAGACCCTAATGAACAATGGAGGCAGGATTTGTTTGAATATGAATATGAATGTGCAGCGGGGCCGGCTGGAAGTTGACCTTCAGCTGTGATTTTCAGTTCATCAGGATTAGTCAAGGCGGGCGATCAGGAGCCACTAATGCATAATGACTTCTAAAATGAAAAATGTGTAGTGACCATGCAAATGTCTCGGCTAATCAAAGAGGGGAGAGAACCTGGGGTGGGGGGTAGGCGTCGAGGAGAGGAGAGCTAAACAAGGACGTGTCAAGGCCTGACAGAGAGAGGAGAGGAAGGAGGGAGGAGGCGGACAGACATGCATGGGAGGTAATCAAGGCAGCTTGATTAGCCGGCGATGAGGACAGGGATGTCTTATTGGCCCCTTGACACACCATAAAGGCTAGCTACTGTCATGCTAGCTCCACGGCAAACACCAGCACAATTAGCGTCACTGAGGTGCTACTACAGGTTGATATTTTAATTATCTTTGGAGAGCAGCGTGACCACTACTGTGCGCAATGCTAAATTTAGAAATATGTTAAATCAATGTGTGCAAGCTAGAGGTGGGAGAGATGTATCGAAAAATGTATAATGTCGCAATTGTTATTTGGGAGATATGCAAAATTAGAATATCTAGTGTATTGTCTGTTAAAACTATAAGTAATGACCTCAAAAAGAGACAAGACAAGAGCCTAAAGTGATATTCCTGTACTTTTGCGGCTAATTTTAGTTCATTCAAGTTTTGTGCGATACTTGGACCTCAACTAACAGATTTACTGACACATGTTAGCACATTCTTTATGCATTGTTAAAATATCAATGGAATAGAATCAAGATAATGCAAAAATGCGTTAAGATGGTCATTATTGTCAATATCGCCCACCCGTGGTGAGTGCAGCATTTGAGTTTAATTTGTTTTCTTTCTTAAGGTGAACAATAACTACTTTTGTGGATTTAGTGAAAACAGGTAGTAGACAACCTCATGCTGATCATATTTTAAAAGCTTGCATGCATATTCAATCCACGGGTGCACATTTTCTAAACATATACTGTGTTACTGATGGATGTTTTGCCCTAGTTTGCTGTAGTGAGTGACGCAGGACATACCCCTGCCTCCCAGCCATGACCGACCCCACCACGCTGATTGTGCCTGCCACTTGTCCACTTCATCAGCGTACTTTTAATCAACTTTAGACTTTTGCATTTTCACGCTGTTTCACCGTAGTGGCACTGATAGGCGCGCTAAAGTGGGGGAGTTCAAGGGTCCTGCTAATTAAGGTCTACATCTATTTAAATCCCGTACTGTTCCCAGCGGGACACGGGCAGGAAAATAAGACGAGCAACACAAAGGCACAGCACCCATCTGTCCTTCAGCATCTCCTCCAGGCTGCCAAGCATCACGGCCATAGGAGGCCCGCTCTCCCCAACGCCACTCGCCAATTACTAGACTCCCAGTAGGACCATGCCACTAGGCTTGACATACACCTCTTATGCTCCATTTTCTAACTTTCTCCTTTCTTAACCCCTTCTTTTATATTTCCTTTACAGCTAATTGAATGCATTCATGACATTCGATAATATGAATTTCAAACTAGAAATTCATGCTTGTCCTTACCTAAAGGCACAGTATGTAACTGTATGTAGGTGGAAAGTTGCCTGCATAATTCCATAGAAAGTTAAAACCAAACTACCGAACGTTCTACATAGAGATATATAAATATGTTTTGTATATGTGTTACTGTGGAATATTATAGCTAAAGGAACACCATTTCTTTGTGGGGAGGCTTTTTGAGGCGAAGAGTCAATTTTGTCGAGATGCAAGCTTGCTCGTAGTGAGGACACTGCTTTTTTATTGCAATAATATCTTTACTGCAATAAAACCAGCCATTATTTTAGTCTATTTTTTGGCAACACTTTTTAAGGTATACTTTACTGAAGGCATTTCGCTCTCTGCATTTGACTCATCCCTCAGTGGATTTGGGGCAACTTGTGATGAGCAGTCTTCAGATGTTGAGCTCGACTTGGTCAGGACCACCTGACTGGTGGATTGTGTCTGCATGGTTTGGGTTTACCTGTCAAGGAGTGGGTCCACACATTTGCCATATTTGTCAGATGGGTTATTATAAGTGATAGCATTATTAAATCACAAATGTGACGCAAAAGTGTGTTTTATAAGCCCATTAATCACTATTACATATACTAACCATAAACAAGGTCAAAACATCTGCGTTCTAACAGTTGACCAGCAAAATCTTCTGCTCAGTTTCTACAGTGTTGTTATGTCACCTGAACCCGACCTGTTCTTTGACCCGTGTTTGTGTCTCTGTCCAGGTGCCAGTGTCGGTGGCCATGATGAGTCCCCAGGTGATCACCCCACAGCAGATGCAGCAGATCCTCCAGCAGCAGGTGCTTTCCCCTCAGCAGCTCCAGGCCCTGCTCCAGCAGCAGCAGGCTGTGATGCTACAACAGGTACAAGCACACACAAACACACATATATACATGCACGGAGAAGGCTCAAACAATAGACGATGCACACACAGACAGTACACATCCAACCATCTGTATGTGGTGGGCTACAGATGCTCGGTGCTTTGAATGTGACAGCCTGTTTATCCTAAAGTTACATTGCTTGGCACACACATTATTATTAATATTGTTGGCAAATAAATTCTTATTCTGGAAATAATGCTGCATATATTGAAACATATTATTTTATGGACAAACACATAGTTTCATCACTAAATTATCAAGACCAACCCAATGCCGTTTATTTGTTTTTAAGGGCTGGGTGGTAAGTTAAAATATGGATTTTACTATTTTATTAAAACCTTGGTTACAGTTTTGATTTCCACCCATATACATTTAGTGGCTTTCTTTTCTTGTTTCCTCTGAGACCCCGTTCTCCATCTCCTTAGAATTAGAGGGTTCTATCTGTGTTCTGGATAGGTTCTGGAGGTTTAAAGTTCTGACAAACTTGTTTATCACAATTGAACAGGGAAATTGCTCACATAAACAATCAAACAGGTTTTTGTTCACGTAAACCTTAACAATGCACCAAACTCTTCAAACTACTGAGTGTAAAGAAGGTATTCAGGAAGACGAAGACGACAAAAATATCAGAGAAGCCTATAATTCTAAGGATACTACTTCCCTGTGTAAATCCGCATGGCTGACCAATGTAGCGCTGCAATAAACAGAAAAAGCACTGAATCACAATATAGCAATTCTCCAGGTTCAGATCACAATCCAAGTTTACACCGTCACCTAGCTCGTATTACCTTGGACTCTAATACCAATATAAAAGGTGCTGCTCTTGACAGTAACCACTTGCTGACCACACTGTAGCTCACGTAGTCAACAGTCACATAAACGCAAAGACTTGAGTCACCCTTGGACAAAACGTGGCCACCGCTCTCTGCTGCCAGCTCACCACAGCCCTGCGTCCTTGACACGCTTACGGAGAGCAATATGAAAATTGACGTACTTGTTCCTGTCACCTCTAATTAACTGTTTCTAGTGTGTCACTGGATCAATTCCCTGACAAGCATCCATCAGGGACCGTAGAGTAGGGCACAATTGGGCTGAACACCACTCTGAATGATAGGTGATGGATGATGTAATATTTGGAATCAGCTCCAGAACACACACGCACACATATACACACTCGTACTTGGCGCGGTCTCGTGTCAGAGTTGAAATGCATATCTCATTCATAGATTTGATTAAGGCAAAGAGAATTGTTTAATTAAGAACGTCAGTCAATCGGATTCTTCTTCATTAAGAGATACCAGACTCTCTTCTTGATGACTGCACTAACTTGTAATTGTATTAGGGTTGTTCAAAGTATCGATACCCAGATACTAATCGATACTAAAACATGATACTGATTGGAAGTATATACTGAAGTATATACTGAAAAAAAAGGAGTTAGAATTGTTTCAGAAATGTCTTGGATCTAGGAAAAGACTAAATAGTAATGTTGCCTTTCAAATAAAGAATGGAATGGAATATGGAATTGTGTTAAAAAATACAGTCTATTGATACAAAATTGTGCTTTTTGTTATTGGTGTGGTATCAAAGTTGGTATTGAGCCTTAGTATTGAAATTTAGTTTGAAATTTAAACACTAAAAACACTAAATTGTTGCAATGATATCTGAAAAAATTTAAAGTTGACATCTATTTGCTAGTGTTGTACCTTTGAGAAATAAGAAAATGGCTGCAAGCGTATTTTTGACACACTTCATAATAATTGCCGCATTTATGTTCACACCAATAGTTATTTAGACAAGTTCTCAACAATTTGTTTACACATTGTTACATTTACAGTGTTTTTGTGCCTATGGTGGTCTGATGTGTGAATGTGTTTGTTTTCTCAGCAACACCTGCAGGAGTTCTATAAGAAACAACAGGAGCAGCTCCATCTGCAGCTCCTCCAGCAGCAACACCCTGGGAAACAGGCTAAAGAGGTAAAGGGAGAGAATTTGTATACTATATTGCATGATTATATTCATAAACATGACGTTACCAGATATGAGGTTAAAAAAAAAAAAAAACACTGGACATGGTGCCCATGCCTCATGTCCAAGACTTATTATTCAGTCAGAAAGCAGAATTAACCTCACACAAGTCTCATTTGTGTCACACAAGTCTCTCATTTGCGTGCCAGTTTCAAAGCTGAAATCCAGTGTGTTTAAACCTGTGTGTCCTCTCACTGACCTGAACGCTCACTACCTAAAGTCCAGCACATGCAACAGTCATGAATCAGTGCTAGTGCAGCCTCTGCAGCTCAGTGAGCCTGGAATTCTGAAGGTTGTGGCCTGGACATGAGGCCTGTTCATAAACTAAGAAGGATGTTTTCTCTATCTTCAGGTTAAGGCACTGGCAGCGGCTCAGTTGTGATTGCAGTTTTTTTTAAAGTCAGTAAGAGTGCAGGATATGTACTGTGAGCCTCCTGATATTTTTACTGAAGTATTTATTAAAGAGTCAGTGTCATAGTACTATGTATCTTTGAACACTGCACTCTTATCATCCAACAAACTTATTACAGGCATTTCATAACACATTTATCAAATCCTTCAGACTAACAAATTGAAATACATCAAACATTGCATTACGACAGTTAGAAAAAGTAATAATTTAATTTTGATAAAGTGTGGATGCATGAATCGTAAAGAGTTGCACAATGTACTATTTTGCGTCAGTGATTGTAAATTGTACTTTATTTCGCAATAATTGGTACAGAAATATGTAATATTTTGACATTTGTAACCGTATATAATCAATAACCAAAGTTATGCAGTCAGTCAGCCACATATTCTGTTTATCTCACACAAATACTAACCCGCAGCTCAAACAACACAGATATCTGCTCTTTTATGTAAACCATATGCACATGCAGTGACTTATTAGGGGAAAGCCACAGACAAAGGCCCCTAATGAAGTGTTTCTGTGGGCGGACAAACACACCCCAAACAGGGCGCTCGTGCTGAAGTTACACCGCATGATGCTCATAAATCACACTGACAGGCAGCCGCTCGACAGACACTGCTCCGTCCCGTTGTCTTTCGCTATCAGAGAAGAGGAGACAAGCCTGACAGCCCAAGCTATATTTGCATAGCCGTGTTGGAGCATCACACCTCGCCCGAACCCTGAGAGCCGAGTCCGGGGCTATATCCAGGAAATAATGCACACTTTAAATTGATCCAAAAAAACAGGCCCTGTCTATCGCTGTCTGTCGCACCTCTCACTGTCTCCTCAAGCAGCCCATTATGCTGCCCCTACAGAATGCCGCAACTGACCTCCCGGCGGCTTTGTTTCTGTTTGGATTTGTGAATAGAGTTTTTCAGGGCCCCCGCCATCAAATATGGAATAGAAATTGCTGCCTTATTTCTCTTGAGGCTGGGCGGAAAGGGGAGTCTCATCACTACATTATGCAGACTGTTTTCCAGTGAGTGCGTCAAGTTTACCCCGTTCACTTCAAGATCCTTCTATGATATATGAAAAAAATAAGAAATAAATGCGCTCAGTTTGACATGCTGAATGCACATATACATTACAATGAACATACACTAGGCTGTAGCTAAGATGAGAAATAGAAAACTCCACTCCTAGGCAAAAGTAGTGAGTATTATTGCTAAGTATAGTGCTTAAAATAGCTCTGAGCCAAGACTGTTCTCTTTCTGGAACACTCTCTCTTTTTACTTGTTATGCCACAGCGGTTAGGTTTGATGTTTTTCATTTTGTTGTTGTTGTTGTTTTGCACAGAGCTTATGCAATAGCCTGTCTGGCCCAGCGATAAACAGCACAGTGAGAGGAGCCGAGAGAGGAGAGGGAGGGAGTGCAGAGCGGGCAGTGTGTACATGCGTGTGTGGATGAGTCCTTGTGTCTGTGCGTTTGCATTCATGTGACACTGTAAATCTCCCGTGCTACCCGCTCCCTCTGGCCACATAAGCTGTAACAGACCATCAGCGAAGGCGAGACAATTAACTATCATGGGTGGTGGTAGCGGCGCGGGGTGCGGGACAGGGATTAAACCAGCGGCTTAGGATCATACACAATCACAAGGCACGTACACTGCGTATATCAGAGCAGTGTGTATGTGTCGCACAAACAGAGAAGAGCGACATTGGTTTGGTACTGCCTAAAACAGAACTGAAAGAGCAGTGCAGACTGAGGAGGACAGGGCAAAGGTAGCTGAGGTCAAAGCTGAGTTTGTTCAGACGCTCCACGCTGCAGACTTCTCCTTCCTCTTACTTCTCAGCTGTTAATTCATAGTAATTTCCCTCCCTCCCTTCTCCTTATTCTCTCTATAGCAACAGCAGCAGCAGCAGCAGCTGGCCGCCCAGCAGCTCGTCTTCCAGCAGCAGCTCCTGCAGATGCAGCAGCTCCAGCAGCAGCAGCACCTGCTCAACATGCAGCGCCAAGGCCTGCTGTCGCTGCCCGGGCCCGCCCCCGGCCAGGCCGCACTGCCCGGACAGACCCTGCCCCCTCCAGGTAAGGCCCCCAGCGCTGGCACTACCACAACTCATGACTCGTACTATTTTTACTTTGTGCATGCTCAGACATCTTGTTCTAGTCCTTGTTGCGTCCTGCTCTAGTTTTTGTTTTGTACTAATCTAGTCCAGGTTTATTTTCGGGTTTAGTCTTGGATTAGTCAACATTTTTATGTTGAATGTGCAATTGTGACAGGCTTAGACAGGCATGGGAACAAAGTATATACTGTTCCAGTTATAATGCTGTTCTCTATGCGTGTATTATTATTTTTATTAATGTTTCTATCATAAAGAAACTGCTCAAACACAAAGAATTACCTGTCTATGTTTAGTAGCTTTGTTTCATAGCTGGACACCCTTCAACCAGTGACATATTGTGAAGTTATCTGCTTCCCTAGCCACGTGCTCTCTGTGTTTTGTCTAAGTACTAATTCTTTTGTCACTGTGTTTCATTCTGTTCTTGCTGTCAGATTTCAATCTTGCATCTGGACGCATGTTTGTCATCTTTTTCTTCGGCCTGTCTTTGTTTCTATCATCAGTATTCACCTGTGGCCTCTGCCTTATCTCTGCGTACGTCTTTCTGTCTGTCTGCACCTCTCATTGTTATGCTCTGGAGCCACCCACTTTGTCCCTAACTCTCCACATGATCTGTTTTTGCTTTATTCCTTTCTCTTTTTTATGATTAGGCTTCATCTTTGTCTACCTCTATCTCCCTCTCAACTCACAGTGTTTGTTGTTTCTATATCTAGTCCCTTGCTCCCCAACCCTCCTTCCCCTGCCTTCCTTTCGTCTCGGTGGGTTGTTGTTGTTGTTTACTGCATTCAGTGAGAGCAAGAGAGAATAAACACATTATGTAAAGACACTGGGAGAAAAGAAAGCACAATTTTGCGAGTTCCTTTTTGTTGTTGATGACTAAAATAGTTTTAAAAGATTGAAGTATGACACAGAAGAGAAGGGAAAATACTGATTATTGTGTGTAGGGTAAGGTAAGGTTTTCACAATTCAAGAAAAGAAAAGAAAAAAAAATTAAACTGTTTTGGCCAATTACAACAACTTCATCTACACAAGAAAGTTTGGCAAAATGCATTATACTCATGCTAGGCAGGGCTTGCAGGTTGTTTGTTGCACTCATCCCAGGATTTATTAATCATTTGCGGTGACATCATGCTGGGAGTGAGTTGCATGTATTTCTATGGCGATTTCATAAATAATAAACACAACATGGATTTAAACAGCACATTTTCAGGGGCCTGTGATCAATACGATCCTTCATAGTCTGTTTACCTGTTCATTTTTCAACAAAGAACATAGGCGTGAGTAACTGGAAAACAGTTTGCAATTGCTAACTAGCTTGTGACTGCCATGTGATTTGAAACAAACCTGTTTAACTGTGCAAATCAGGTCACCTTTTGTAGTTTCAACTAAGCCAGCTCTTTATGGACAGATTGCATTAAAACACAGGTCAGATTAAAGTCTAACTTGAGTAACAGAGCTTCAGACAGAGGTGTGCATCCAGTTAGCATCACACCCTTTGCTAATGTTGATGATATCACTTGACATGACATAACCAGAGTCATGTCACCCGCTGAACAATCCTCCATGAGGTGCTTTAGTTGTCTCAAAAGTTTCTTCTATTTTGGGGTAAATTGGTAGAAATAAATATGTGAAACATAGAATGTCAAAAACAGATTCAGCTTTGACTGTCGCATCTTAACATTTTTATCTGAAATCTGATTTCTCCTGGCCATCCAGGTGGCCTAAGTCCCGCAGAGCTGCAGCAGTTGTGGAAAGACGTGACCGGCGGAGGTGGCCACGGTATGGAGGACAACGGCATCAAACACAGTAACAACACAGGTGGCCCAGGTGCACCGGGCGGACTGGACCTCTCCACCAACAACACCAATACAACTACCTCCTCCAACCCTGCCAAAGCGTCACCGCCCATCACTCACCACAGCCTCGCCAACGGACAGTCGCCCGTCCTCAACCACAGACGAGAGCGGGAGCGAGAACGGGAAAGGGAGCGCGAGAGGTAAAGTTACTCAAACATTCACCTTTGTTTCCACTCCTTAAGACAGAGATAAAAGTTTATTTGTACTTTTTACATGTTCACACACAACATAAACTTTAGCTTGTTGTTTTTGCGTTGTTATTTAGATAAGGCACACTTCTGAGAATCGACGTTTCCATCCCGAGTGTTTGTCCTCGTTAAAACTGTTACTTCAGGGAAAACGGGATGTTTGGTTTATTTGTTCAATAGTTTATTAGTATGTTAGTAATATTCAAAAACAAGAGAGTCAGTTCCCCAGAGAGCGTAGCAACACACTTAGCCTGTACACAGATATCAAACACAGCGGGAAAAAAAGCAAGCAGGCGCACTCCACAACAACAAGCAAGACAAGGTAACCTCATATACATTAAGTATTTAGTGGCTCCTCTCTTCTTTTTATCCTTTGTAAATTACCTTCCTTGCTTGCTTGTCATGTAAACAGAATATGTGATGCCTTGAGTGGCGTTTCCAGGATGTTTATCCTTGTGATGGCGTCTTTTATAAATGCACCCGGCACCAAAACACTGACTGTTACATCTGCCTATCTGGCCCATGCATTATTCAAAGGCTTTTTCTGGGCGATATTATAATAAGGACTTTGGGGTAGCGACGCGTGTGTCTGCGTAGATGCTCAGTAAAGACCTGCACTGAAGGTGGAAGTGCTGTGTAATTGGTTTAAAGTAGATGCTATCTCTCCAGTACGTCTAAAAGGAGGCTTGAAAAAGATATCTTGAGAGAGAGGGAGAGAGAGGTAGAGAGGGAATGAGAAACAGTTTTTTTTTTTTTTATCTGCTTGTGTCCCGGGGGCTGTGTGGTGCCTCATAATGATCGAACAAGAAGTATTGTCAAGCGCAGTGCTTACTAACATGCCACCGATCGATGTGGGAAAAGCCCCTTTGGAAAAAAAAAAAACACACTCTTGAGCTCTGCCACACATGAGTATTTACAGACCACGCGCCAAAAACTGCCTGTACATACAAGCGGCATACACAACCCAGTTTCATTCATTTCCTTGGAACGGCGACACCGACGCTCCCATGCCAAGCCTAAAAGGTCAAACTGTCATCTTTAATAGGACGTGCTGTCTAGGCAGGGTCGTAACTTATTTTGGTGCCATTTGAAAAACGCCAGAATCTCCCCCCATCTCCCCCCCTGTCCTCAAAGAACATAAGTTACACACTGTATTAATCTCCTGATGAAAATTATATGGCTGTCTGGGTTTTTAATGTTTACTTGAAAGACTCCACCCCTCCTCCCCATAATGGTTTTACAAGGCGCAAAGGCAGTCAGGGCTTAAGATAGATTCCTTACGCGTTTTGTCGAACTGCTCTTCTTAACCTTTTAGTAACCCTGGCTATTGAACCCCGGAGCTGCCCAACCACAAGGGTTTTGACCTGTTTCTATTGATTTTAACTGAACAAGCCTCCTTAATCTAGCCAAGAATCCTCATCTCTTTCATTGTATTTCACTATATGTGCCCCTATTAACTGTTATGTCAATGCTTTTACTATGTCTCTAGTTCACTACATGAAGAAAATGGAGGAACCCACCCTCTTTACGGTCATGGTGTGTGTAAATGGCCCGGCTGCGAAAGCATCTGCGAGGATTTTGGACAGTTTTTGAAGTAAGTGCACGTTTTATTCCACCACTAATTAAATCAGCATATTATTCAGTTTTACTTGGCGACACTAAAAACACAAAAAGAACACAAACAAAGTCGTAAGGTGTCGCAATAATGGTCCAAGCACAGACTTTTTGGGTAAAACATCCAGTTTCCAAATGAATATGCAGGTTTTGAAGGTTCTGTGGTGACCCAAGTAAGGGAATAACTTCAATAAACACATTCAAAATACATAAATACAAGAAATAACATGTGCCAGTGTAAAATCTGTCACATCAGGAAGGGAATGCAACTCAAAATCTGTGGTGAATACCTAGAGTAGACAATCCGGGAAAAAAGTAAACAAAATAAATTCCGCATCCTATAAAAAGTCACATTGACCTCACAACACAACAGTTTGTAGAGTTCAATACTTGCTGTGAGGAGTCAAGTTCAATCCATAACAAATCTGCTCCCTACCGTTCAAGACCCTGACAGGTTTGTGAGAGAATACAACGTCAAAAGCCAATGGCAACCTGCTCGGCCGCACACTTACCTTTCTCGACAAAAGCCCCCATTCACTGTTGTCATGGTGCAGGCGCCAGAGCGAATGGACTCTTCATGCTCCATCAACAATTTAGTTAATTAGCTCATTTGTAATTGGCCGGCTTTGTTGCCTGGATGTTCGTGGGGGGACATCAAAGGGAGAAGGTGTTTGCGGCGTTGGCGATTACAGGTTATCACGTTGCCACTCACTAAGAGTCTAGCTGCCATATCCATTCTTTTTCTCCCTGCGTCTCCTTCTCTCACTATCACTCTTTCCCTGGCCCCCTGCTCACACACACGCAGACGAAAATGAAAGGGAAAGCTTTAATTTGAATATTCTAATTAGATTTGTAATTAACTGTGAAATAACGATCTGGTGAGTGTTTTTCACAGGCTGTAAATGTCCATGTGAATTCATATAAACTCTCGAAATCAGGACATTGTTCTGGCATATTTTCCAAATTATGCATTACTCTACAGTGGTGACGTTAATAAGCTTGAGAAAGGAAAAAAAAAAAAAGTGATACTCGAAACTAGTCCACTCAAGGGAAACTGTGTAAGGATTTAGGTCATGATTCTGCTAATTCCACATTAGCTGCCAAATAAATTGCTCTCACAAACACAGAATGACAGGACATTAGCTGCATTTTTACACTTTATTAACACATAACAAAGGCTCCAAGAATCACAAACGCTGAAACTGCTTTCATCCCAGGCAGTTCTCAAACTCGTCCTTGCTTATCCTGAGAGCAAAATCCACCACACACTTTACAGTACATCCCATTCATCGTCGGAATAATCTGTGGCGATTCTCTAAGTCACTCTTTAATCTAAAACCAAAATCCGGAATACAATGCGATGCCCAGTCCCTGCTGCATGTGCGATATAGTGCAGGTGTAAGAGTTTGCCTTGCAGCTTGGAAGAGGCAAAACGTGTGAGGCGGCATGGTTGTATCGGATTAGCAGGTTTTTTTTGTACGATACCGTGTCCTATCACCTCGCTGCACTTACTTACTTACTTAAAGAAGAAGACATCATGCACTGTTCGCTCTGTTAGCACACAAACCCTCGTAAGCCTGTGTGCTCAGAGGATACACTGTATAGGTAGCTTAACTGGTTATTTAGGCGAGGGGCAAAGCGGCACTGTACGAACGGGCGAGGTGGTAAGTCACTGCCAAAGACACGACGCTCCGAAGACAAACCGAGACACTTGAACGAGACAGATGGAGAGAAAACAGGTAGATTTGAGACTTTGAAGCACAAGCGGCGGCAGCACAGGTTGGCAGAACATTTGCTCCTACAAAACAGAACAACGTCTCGCTTCAGACCCCCACCTTTCTCGACGCAGCCCTGCGAGTCAGAGGCTGGCTCCATACTGTAACCCAGTCAGCACATGAAAAACAGGCTCCAACAAAGAAGGCGCAGGCTCGTCATCGGAACAAAGATGGCTGCTCGGTGGCGTGCCTTGGAGCGGTGATTGTCGGTGTCAGAGGGAGGCCTTTCATGTCGTCGGAGATGCCAGCACACACACACATGTGCAGTTTAAATGGGGTTACATAAAGCGGGTGTCAGATTTAGATGACAGTTTAGATGTTAGGAGTTGGGTGTGTGTGTGTTACGGGCAAAAGGGAGGGGGCCTGGCGTCTCGCTGTAGGAGACTGGCGCGGCGGCGGTGACACGTTTAGTCATCTTTTTGTTTTGTTGCATGAAGAAACTTGTCAAGATCAGCATTTAATAGCTCTTCAATGCGCTTTAAAGTGTTCTCACCTGGAAAAGGTAGCCGCGAGGTGGCTGGCTCCCTGAATTAGCTCTCTGAAGTTCAAAATGAAATCATATTGTCGGGAATGTTTCCTGTGCGGAGGGGTGGGTGTGTGTCTATTTGTGTTAGAGAATGAAACGATGCTAATGTACGTGCGTGATCTTTTTTCATGGTTGTTATAGATGCAGCAAAACAGCACAATCCCAACAGTGTTTAGATATGTTTTATTTTGTCAGCATTTAAGATGCAATATGCAGCAGTTTTTCAGATGTGTTGTGTGAGCACGCTTTTGGCCATCAGATGATGTGAACTACACAATGTTTCAAGAAATAAACACAACATGAAATTAATTATCTTAACACAGCCATTGAAAAAATACATAATGTGTACACAAATAAGTATTCCCCCATTAATTTAATTTTACTTGGACTTTTGTTCATATTTTAAGCATAATTAGCTTTTGTTTAAAGCAGTAAGACTAAGCCTGTCACAATTCACCATTCAATAAATGATAGATCGAGCAATAATAGGGTAAATATTTTTTATGGGAACGTGCTAGTGGGGGATGTTTTTTGTTGTCTTTTTTGGTCTGCACTACGATCAGAGCTGTAGACTGGGACTAGACCTGATATGACTCCTTAGAGATACGAAATAACCATATTTACGAAATACTAAAGGGTTTCATTATGCTATTTATTTACTACAGCTCATGTTTTTAGTTGTATCTTGAACATTAGAATATGTTTTGGGGTATAATTCTGTTTATATATTATTCTGTCATTGGCATAAACTAGTTTCCATATTATCTCACTGTTAATAGCTAGTTTGTGTTAGTTTCAGTGTAGTTAGCTCCTCCCTTCAGACAGATAGAAGTCAATGACGTATCAGTTTTCTGTCTGATGATCTGAAGAAGCTACTTGAATGAGTGTCAAAACATCGTCGTAAAAATGTTGTCCAGTTGTCAGAATTACACTTTATTTTGCTATGGAACCGACCTGGACAACAAAGAGCCCTATGCAAATATTGTTTAACGTGTATATTTTCTTCACACTTTAAAATGTGTTATTGTGGCTGGCTTAAGTAAGACTTCTTCCAAATGACTAATAAACAGCAACTCAAACGATTTAAGGTGTTAATTTTTGCAGTACATAAAATATAAACAGGCCCAGTCTTTTGACTCGCACTGAACACGTTGAGTTTGATGTTCGTCGCTGAGCACACACTTGTCTTTTACCCACAGACTCTTTAATCACTGACCTCCTCCTCATCGAGACACAGCGGATCCAGCGCACACATAAACACACACTCACTTAACTCTTCCACTCTCTGTCACCACTCCACTCTCCTTATTACTGGCAGGAAGGCAGGCTCCCATGTTAAAATGGCAAGCTCCGCCGCTAACCTGAACGCCAGTGTCTGTAACCCGCTGCTAATTAAACCCACAAGGCAGCAGCCAAGTGTCTTCGTCTCTATATATTGTACGCACACACCCGCACGCAGAGTACAGGCAGCAGGCAGACAGGCCCTGGCCCCTGGATAGCTCCGCTCCCCTCTACCCCTCCACATGTCTGTGCACTGTGACAAGACCTTTAAAACGAAGGCCATTATATATGCGCTTGCACCATTGGGGGGAGTGTGTGCGTCTATGTACATACCATTATACTTGTTTATGCGTAGGTGTCCATTTGTATACCTTAGACTAATGAATGTGTGTGGATTCAGACCTGGAGCTAGCCCTGTTGTTGTGTACGGTGCGCGAAGGAAGTTGCTGTCCTCTTCTGGGACGCCTTTGCCCCTGATAATACACACAGACAATTAGCAGGGCTGCTGTATGCTCCGTACACACTTGGCTTGAGTAGATTTATTATAAGGCCCTTAGTGGACGTTGATGGCGTATACATATTCATACGCAAAGCTGTGGGGAAAACCCTGCGAGATGTTTTTGTTCGCCCTTTCTTTAAAATGCGAGGATGTAATAACAAAGAAGCCCAGATCATGGATTTAAAGAACAATGGCTGTATGTGTCGTATGTCTCTCTTAAACTTGTCTTAGCTTAAAAACATTTGTATATTTGTGTGATTTGTGTTGTTTACTTTGATTCTTCTACCGTTAACACGCCTCCAGATCTGGCTCAGTCGGTGTTGCTGCTCTCACACAGACTTCACATGGGTAATCCCCCTCGAACACTGAAATCAATATTGCTCTGAAATGAGGCATAAACTGTAAACATAAACAGTAGTCAGCAGGGTCCAATAGCTCTAAACGATTGCAACCCCACTGGCAACACGGTCATTAAACAATCACCTTATATCCCCCCTTTGATTCCTATAAACCTAATTGGCAGTAATTAAAAACTGGCCTAGAGTTTAATTGCATTTTCAGACATAGAGTGCACACACCAGGGCATGGGCGTTTCTCTGTTCTGTCTGTGTCCATCCCATTCCCTGTGTCTTTGTGTGGCATTATTAATGCACAGTAGGACACGCTGCCATTTGAATATTTTATAAATGCATGTAGTAATCTGCCTGTAATCGCCTTGCTAACTGGCCGGCAGTGGAAGGTGTGTGTGGAGGAAAATAACTGCCTGGAGAAAGCTTCAGCTTCCACAATGAGCACACAGATATACATATGCAAACAGAAATAACATGCTGTTGATAAGAGGCTAACTTAATAAAGATTTCCTCTTCTGTTTTTTGTAATGAGGTATCTTCAGGGACAATGCACAGCCCGCTCTGTGCTTTTGAAGCAGCTGTAATTCATGACACCCGCCATACATCAAGTGCATAAGATAGTATTATGGGCAGTGAAATGAAAAGGGTATTTGCAACATTAGTTCCCTCATCCTGCGAGGGACGTGATTAAATGATTAATGAAATGCCCCTTTTTTGCATGCGCATTCTGAAACAGCAATTAGGCAGCGGGCTGGAGACTGCACTGGTCTGTCCCCCCTCACCCCCTCCACCCACCTTCCACATTTTAAGGCTACCTCATTCCTGATTTATAATGAAAAATAACTGCGCATTAGAGCTGAAATGGTAACAGAAAGCAGATGTAGTGGTTTTAAATGTGCGCTCTGTAATTGAGGGCTATTGTGTTTGCTGTGGCGGCATTCATGTTTTGATTGGCAGGCCATGAAACCTCCTCACTCAGTTGTCTTGTTTTGCACAAGGCAGATAAACAAGAATGAGGAGTATAATGGGGCATAGTGTGTTTTTGAGCCTGTGTTCCAAGTTCACAATAATGTAAGCAAGTGTGTGTGTTGTTAGATAAGTGAAAAGCAGCGAGAGAGGAGGATTTTGTACTCTCTAATGCACTGGAGGCAGTGCTGTAAATGATCATTGAAGGGTCTGCAAGCTAACCTATAATTACTGCAGATAAAGTGGCAGCTCTGGCATTTCATAAGCAGGCCTCCTCAAAGCTTGCTTTGTGAGTTTGTCACCAATGATCATTTAGATAGAGGCTCATTACCCAGCATCACAACACTTTAGAAGCCCCTTTTTTGCCCCATATCTGTGTACTGCACTGTAGTGTGTGTGTGCATGTGGAATAGAGGTCTATCTTAATCGTTAGACTCTTTTGTGTCCTACAGACAAAATCCAATCAAGACAAAACCCTCATTGACTGTTATGGCTGTCTGACCGCCTTTTCCTTCTAATGAGGCGAACACAGCAGATACATTTAATATGTCTGCCTCTGGATAATGCACCTTCAGTGGAAGAGCTGCTTTGTGTGTCAGATGTTGCCGGTGTTAAATTGTGTGTATTGTTTTCGGTAAACGAAGGAGACAAAGCCGTTCTGCAGGTCTAGCATCTTTTATTCTCTGTAGAAAGCTGCGCTCAGGGGGGCACTGAAGTTAGCCATCTAAACTGGTGCAGGCCTATTGTCATGTTAAACATGGCGCCACACACCAGCATGTTACTTCTAATTACATTATTTCACTCAGGAACAATGGCTCCTATCGGTCCCTATAGATAATTGTCTTTTTATAGATTTATTCTTGTGAAAACAAGACAATAGTAGAGTTGATACTGTAATTATCATCCTCCACACTTCTGATCACGATAAGAAAGGAAATTATTTTGAGTATACATTTGAATTTGGTGCCTAACATTTTGGTTTTGTTCTTTGCCTCTTGTAGACACTTAAACAATGAGCATGCTCTTGACGACAGGAGCACGGCCCAGTGTCGAGTCCAGATGCAAGTCGTGCAGCAGCTGGAAATTCAAGTAAGTACTTTTTCTTTCTCTCTCAATAGTCTCCTAACTGCACATTTTATATTAAACTTTTTAATAAAGAATATATTTGTGTAATTTTCACCAAAGCTAATGTTCAATTTAAGTGCCTAATCATCCTGTCAAACTTTATATTTTTTGATTGTATGAGCAGAGAATGGCCACCATGTGGTCTGACTAATACCTCCAGACAAGCAGGACCTGCTGAATCCAACAAAGACACTAAACAAAAGAATCCCCGAGCCTTACAAGGAAAGCCATTATGGCTGTTTTAATTGAATTAAGCATGTGTGCTTTATTTTCTGCTTTCTATTCCCCCTCTTTTTCTTTCCAATTAATAGCGAGCGCATCTCTCTCGGTCTGCTGTGTTAATTAACTGCACTTTGCACCTGAAGAAAGCTCAAAAGGAGGGAACTATTTTCAGTAGGTGGAGCGTGACCTTATTAAGAAGTCATGCTGGCTAGATAATGAGAGCGCTGACAGCGACATTATTACTCAGCACTGCCGACATGCGCCCGTCTACCTTTAGAAACAAATAGATATGTATGTTTAAAGTGGGCTCAAACTGAGAGCCAGGTGGAATATTCATTATGAGCAGTGAAAGAAGACCAGTGCTCATTGTTGGAGTTCTTTTTAAACCTGTGCATTTGACAGAGCGCTGCATCAGGTTTTCATTTATAAAGGGCCATGTAATAGTTATGGACCATTCTTTTAAGTGTAAGAGTTGTATTGTGTACTTACCTGTTCCTTTAGGTCAAATTCTCCCATCTAATGACCTAATAGTGTGATAGAGTGCAGGAGTTCAGAGCAGCATGTTGTTTACTGTATCTCATTCTGTGATCTTGCACATGAAAACATTGCAGCTGCTGAAGCCTGAACTTACAGTGCAACCAATTACTGTGGTGCACTTGTGTTGTCTCTCTCTTTCCCTTTTCATTCATTGCCCATTCCCTTCTTTCCCTCTTGTTTTTCCATGAGAGCCGTCATAGTAATGAGGCCCAGCTCTGTCCGTGCACACCTCAGAGCGAGTGTGCACATGTGCAGTGTATATGAGGGGTGTGGGGGGTGAGACGTTCACAGGGTCCGGTCCTTGTCAGTCCCTGTGAGTTAGATTGATGATAGGCGATGGCTGGGGCCACTAACTGGACCAGGGAGGCGGGGCTGCCCAGCACCCTGTTTGGAAGACCCCTTCACCTTTCAGCAGCTGCTGGCTGCGCTCCATCCCCCTAACTGTGTCCACAGGACTTTGAGCAGACACTCAGGACCGCCTAATTTATGGCCCAACTAGCTTGTTACTGTCAGGGCCTCGCTGACCTAAATTCTGCTATTGACAAAAAGATGAAATGCTATTTGTTTTGCCTGACCTGTCGGCACCCCTCCCTGGCTCCCACTGGCTTCTCATGTTCTCCTTACATCACCAGGAGAACTGGCCTGTGTCTGTTTCCCACTTGGCTTTCATCCAACTTTTTTTTTTTCATTCCACAGAAGCTTCCCTGGCGCTATCTCAGCCCCTACCATCTCATAATCGGTATTTTTGTCTGTCCCTCCTGTCTTCTCATGCTCTCACTCTAATACTCTCTAATACACTCTCTCTTCTCGTCTCTTATCAGCTTTCCAAGGAACGTGAGCGTCTTCAGGCGATGATGGCCCACTTGCACATGCGGCCCTCGGAACCAAAGTCCTCTCCCAAACCAGTGAGTGCATATTGCTCTGGCCACATAAACAGAATCCAAGACAGAAAGACTGAAAATGACCAGTTGAAGCAGGCAGCTTTGGCAGTGACAGAAGATGGAAGGAGAATGGGATTTGTAATACCGAGTTACATGCGCTTCTTATCAGTTATTTGGCGCTGTTAGGGGACAATAGAGTTTAGAAGTGTATTAGATAGCAGAGCTGTAAGTCCTTGGCTCAAACACGGGGTTATTTCTGCGTGATGGATATAATGGCCAAAACAACCTGTTGGCGACTGATAGCTGTTTGGCTCACTGGCCGCAGCAGCACTCAAAAGTGAAATGATTGAGTAAAAGATATGTCATTTTAACAACAAACACATGAAAATTACACCTAAGTGTTGAAGACTGTGCAATGTTGACATAAATACCCACAGTCTGGCTGAAATTGGTTGCAAAAGAAAAAAAATCTAAACACAAAGAGGTTATTGAAGCAGCACAAACCATGTCACTGGTGCAGTTCTTTCTCTAGTATCTTACTTAAATTATACGATTTCTTCCAACCAAATCATTTTTGTAAACATTAGTCTTCCAATTTTAGATGTTTTGAAATATTTTAGTTCAAATTACATTTCACATGTTGCTGGTGCTTTGTAAGTATCTACTTTCAATAGAATAATTTTCCTCATCACCTCTCATCATGCAATGTAGATAATCACAGATAGCATAATTATCCCATAATTCCATCAGGAATCAAACTCCCTTTTTATTATTCAATCTCTCTCACTGCGTTTCTCTCTTTAGCCTTTTTTTAATCTTCAAAACTCAAGCAGCTTGGTTCCATCTCGTCCAATAAAGAATTTGCCGCCTATAATCCGAGTCTGAATATGAATGAATGATGCTAATGAAGTATTGCATTACATAAAGCACACATGAAAGAGCAGCTAATTGCATTTGATGGTGGGGGCAATTCAGACAGAATCCTTAAACGCACAGTTAAAGTCCTCAGTTTTAAGGCGGCCCCGGTTTTAAGAGGAGGCAAAATGCACAAAATGATTGCAAGTGTATCATCAGTGCAAGTGAAAAGACTTAAGACAAAAGACTAGTCCAATTGCCTGCATGTCGCCACATTTCTTGAGATAGAGGCAGCCATTTGATAAATATAAAGGTCTCCATTTATTACACTGTCAGGACAAGAAATAAGCCCTATTTTTCCCAACGCTAGGCAAATGCTAGACACCACTGCCGCACTGTCTCCAATATGACCCCATTTATTCCCCGAATTGCACTTCATTAAATGCTACCTTTTGGCCATGCTATGGATGGATGAGAATCAAAGTCAGCAATGCGGCAAGTTAAGAGTAACACGATCTCTGCAGCCCAGTGTGCCTCGCTGACCAAACCTGGGATATATGCACGAAACCAACTCACTAAAATCAGACCATGTCCCAGCAAACACTGTACTTTTGGAACTTTAGAAGGCATATTAGAATAGAGGGATTGGTAATTAATCTTAGCTCCAACCTCTCCAAATCAGTGCATCCAGTTCTAAGCCTTAGTGAATAGTGTAAAGAGACATGATAGATTTTTAGATCTTTCTTTCATAAGGAGACATTGAAACGGCAACTTAAAGGGCAGAGAAGTTGCATTTTCACTTTCTCAGTTTAGCAGTAATATATCGGGCTGATGTTTGCACTTGTTAGCATATGCAGCACAGGCCGAGTTGTTTTGGGCTGACCAGTTGCTTGTAGGCAAGATATAAAACTTTATTTCCAAAATTAAATGCATCAATGGCACTGCAGAAAATGTTACTACACAATTCCCTTATTAGTTTATAGTAAAACTGTTATAAAAATATTTTCTGCAGCTATTACACAGGGCCGTTAAAAGTATAGTAATTAAGTTAGTAGTCATTTCAAACCATATAGTTTTGGGGAAAATTATCTAATTTGTGCCCACATATCGGCAATAGCTAATAAATCAACATCGGCCATGAAAAAGCACCTAACAGTAAGACCACAACTACGACAGAGCTTCTTATGAGAAATACTTTGGTTCTTAGAGACTCTTTGCACCTGTACAGTAGTTTGAGAAGAACTGTTCTTGGTATATAGGCTACAACAATAACCACCTTTTAAAACCTTGCGTATTCCTCTCCATATTTACATCAAGTTAGATGTTACAACATTGCAATTTGCAAGTATAGACGCAAGGTTTTCACATAGATATACCTTCTGTCAACCCAACAAAAGCCCTTTTATACCAAATGCAGTCAGCCCTATTTACTCCTGCACCAGCTCATTACCGCCAAGTGGCCAGCTAATTATCATCTGCCCTGGAATGTCTCAAACTTGACATTTGATTCTATTTATCAACATACGGAACAAATGGCCACTCAAAAACTCCCTCACTCTCAGTCTTTCATCTTGGTTTTAATTCAAACTCCTGCAAGGGAATGCGTTTCACAATTAGGCCAATTTGGTTTGAATATTTAACAATGTCATTACCATTCGAAAGTAAATTAGAGCACGGACTAAAAGGTCAGCTGGGAATTTTCCAGTCGGTTAGATTCTCTCATCTAGGAACGCAAAAGTGGAGGAGAAACTGGACGATTAGCAGGCACTTCAGACATCGATGACATGAAGACGTCACCAAGAAGATAATGTAGCAGTTGTCCCTCAATTTAGTGATCCAGTCAAGTTTTTTGCAGCTAAAATTCAGATTTTGGTTTCATTTGGTGATATTTGTATTTTTGTAAATGTAAAGCAAAAAAAAAAAAAGAAAGTTCAATTCTGTCAACTGGTTTAGAGCGTTAAGAGTGAAAACGTTTCGCCACTCATCCAAGTCGCTTCTTCGGTCCGTCTGACATAGAACAGTTGAGTTACTGCCTTATATCTGTCTGAAGAAAGAAGCTAACTAAAATGAAAGTACCACAAGCTAGTTGTATCTGTTATAAGTATCTGAACTACTCTAGTGTGAACTGTGTGCTGAACTGAAGAAGCTACTTGGATGAGTGGTGAAACATCTTGACTCTTAAAACTTTTGTCCAGTTTACAGAATTCAATTTTCTTTTGCTTTGAAACTTACCTGGACAATTTATGGATTACACAGACAATAATATACTCTGAAAATATATTTAGTTTGCATTTTAAATAAGCCTTTGTTTATGGATAGAGTTGTTTTAGTAAGTGGTGTTCTGCGAGTAACTTCAGATAGTGAACAAACGGAGCAGAGCTGAAGTTGTTGACTGTGGCTGAGTAACACACACTGACCAGTTGACATCCACAGCAAACAAGACTTTTCTCGACTCACTGCTCGAGTGGGAGGATTATGGCTGCGTGGAGTAGAGCCAGAGGAGGCAGGAGGGGGGCAGCTGTGGGCGAGTGATAAATAAAGAGATAAAGAGAGATGAGGCCGGGATAACACGGCGGCTGATCGTTGGATAATCTCGAACAGCGTGCTCTAATTAGAATTCTTATGATACAATTTGGTGGTTGTAATTAGTGGCGATGGGCTGGCTCCTCTCCACAAGCCTTGTTAGTGGAAACACAGCTGTGTTAGAGCAGAGCACACACTCAGCACTGTCAGAGAACCACAAAATAACGCTTCCTCCTCTCTCTCTCTCTCTCTCTCTCTCTCACTCTCTCCCTCTCTCCCTCTCTCTAGCTAAACTTGGTGTCCAGTGTCACCATGTCAAAGAACCTGCCCTCAGCGTCGCCCCCTAACTTACCTCAGACACCCACCACGCCCACAGCACCCATCACGCCCATGGCAGCGATGCCACAGGTGCCCTCAGTGCTGGGAGGGGCCAACGTTCCCAGTATGGGAGCTATGCGCCGACGCCACGCAGACAAATACTCCATGCCTCTGTCGTCAGGTAGGACCAACTACTCAGCGCGCCACCTGCACACACAAACATAGACAGATGGTCAGTTTGTTAAAGAACTGACCTTTGACATCTCTCACTTTGGTCTTTTCAATCAGGTTAAATATTTTATCAAAGTGAAGATTATACTAAAATAGTCTTCAGTCTCTCATTCACAAATTATTATTAGTGTTCTAATATTTGTTTGAAATTCAAATATGCTGACTATGTATTTTTGATTAAATTCTATTAAACAAACTTGTTGATTTTGCAAATGAGCTGCCTTCACCCTGGGCACTGTAGTATAAATATTGCACATCCGATAATGGCTTTAATTGATTTGAAACACACAAACATGTCGGCGCATGCATCAGTAAAATGCTGACATAACACTGGCCTAACTCAGTGAGAGATGTCTGGTGGGTTTATAAAAGCATGCCTATGTTTAATCACTCTATATGTAAATACACAAGAACTTCCTCTGTGCATAAATATTACATGGATGTTAATTAAGTTCAAATAATAGTAAAAAATACAATATTTATTACATTAAGAATCCATGTATTGAGCTTTGCATTTCAAACGGCCTGTCTTTGATGTTTGTATTTACTCGTAGTGTGTTTAGTGTGAAGACACATAAATTATTCAAGTTCACCCTAACTAACTACATGGATCTCATTTTATGGATGTATTAGTGTTTAAGATCTCTCGTGAGAGAGATTAATTAAAAATGCATTTTGTTAGACATGGAAAATGTTGATTTGATGTGCCCCTCTCACCCCCACCCCTCTGTTTCTCCCCTCCAGCCCCTCCCCCTTTTTAATTTGATGAAACCTTGAGCCATTTCAATACCTAAAGGAATAAAATTTACCAATTATTTCAGGTGGTGACACAGTATTTATTTTTCCAGAGATTGCCCCAAACTACGAGTTTTATAAGAACGCAGATGTCAGACCGCCATTTACTTATGCAACCCTCATAAGACAGGTGAGTGGGAAATAAATTAACTTTGCCTGATTAGATTAAAATTAATTGCTGCATGAATCATGGCAGCTCTCTCTCGTGCTGCTTGATCCATTTGTGTGTGTGTGCTGGTTATGTAGTCTCGTTAGTAAACCATTATTTGATGTCATCTCATTTCAGGCTATCATGGACTCTGCCGACATGCAGTTAACGCTTAATGAAATCTACAGCTGGTTCACGCGCACGTTCGCTTACTTCAGACGCAATGCTGCAACCTGGAAGGTAACCTCGATGCCCTTTCGCCTCTGCATCACTACACCGCCATGACCTCTCACTCATCACACACCACTGGCATGAACCACTTACAGAGTACTTCAAATCCACTCAGCACAAATAAAACACTCTTTATGCATATGATGTCATCCTGAGGCCTAAGTAGGAATCACAAAGGTTTGTTTAATGTATAGTTTATTACTGGGGTAAGGTCCAAAATTGCAATCCTCCACTAATAATTAAGTGTCCTGATAAAGATAGTCAGACGATATTATCTCAGTCCAGCAGAAATGTGTAAAAATATGTCTTTAAACATATTTGTTGAGGTTTAATTGTCAGAAAAATAAATGTAAAATGTCTGCAAGATTAATCAGAAAAAGTGCAGAAATATCACATTATTTGGAAGTTTACAACATAGCTTTTTATTATTTTTAATTTAAATCAGTTCACTTTTCACTATAAACGATGTACTTGAGATTCCAGTTCTCTTCAAATATATTCAAAACAGCATTCACAATAGTATAAAAATGTCAATATATTTTACCATCCACCATTTGATGTACAATGTTACAACTGTAAGTAACAAAATCTTCAATGTGCAGTCAAACACAAATGAGGCTATTTTACAGAATCCATCCCCCCTTTATCTTAATACAAGCTCACAGAAATCTAATATTAACATGTCGCCAGCTCCTCTCCCCTTCTTAATGCTCTCAGCGTAATAGAGACCATTCTTCCCTGTTATTTATTTTTCCACCATTACGCCTTTTCTGTTTGGAAATGACAGCCCAAAGAATTATTCAGCCTCAGATATCGTTTTCTAATTTAGTGCAATTAATAGCAGGGGCTTGGCGTGGAGAGGAGAGGGCTCTGACGCACTAATTATACAGCAGCCACTCCATCATCAGCACCTTTTGTTAAGAGAGACACCCCTCCTCCTGCGCTCCAGAACCACCTTCCCCTCGCATATCATTGGTTAATTAGGAAGAAAGATGGCGGCTTGAATGTTAACCAGCTCCGTGCCGCGCAGCATCTAGTGAGCACGCAAATGCTGTATGTAGAGCGAATAGACAGGGGTTAAGGGGTTGGTCACGTGGAACCAAAGTCGAAAGGGAAGCGAGAATTGGCCTGTCATGAAAAAGACATACTTTATTTACTTACACAAAAGAGCCCATTTGTAAATCTGTCCGCACAACTTTATTGTCCTGTCCGCTCGCACAAAGATGTTAAAAATGTGCCCCCTTCCTTTGCGTCACACGTTCGAGCTGGTGTGTGTGTGTGTGTGCGTGTGTGTGCGTGCGTGTGTGTGTGTGTGTGTGTGTGTGTCGGCCCGCTGATAAAGAAAGCCCTTCCCGTTTCACTGTCCTCTCTGTTTTATCCTATGGCCCCTGTGCATCGTTTGTTAGCGCCTTTAGCCTTTGTGTGAGGGAGAGAACACTGCAGCCGCTCATCTGCATGCAAGCCACGGCGCCAGCACTAGATTTAGCAAAGTGAATTAATTTGGATTTGGGATGCAAATGAGCACATGGGCGTGTGATCACCAATTCAGGAGGGCAGGCGAAAAAGAGCTGTGCCCTTTTCCAGTTTGTTAGGTACAGTGTATATTTGGACAAGACATGCTCTCCATGAGGTTTACTGTGGCAGTTACATTTATATACACATCACAGTCACATATAAGACTTGCAGTAAGTTTCTAGTGTTTTATGACTGATTAAAAGGGAAGAAAAGTTTATCTTTCTGACACAAAAGAAAGAGATGTGTGAGACAAGGCTACCTCTCCACACAATAACTAAGATGGTCTATTTACATCTGCAGCTTCACAATAATGATCCTTTATCATCCTTAGAGAAATGATCAGTGATGGACTTGTCATTTGATTAACACTAAGAATTTGTCTGAAAGAAGAACCAAATGAAAGGTAGTTTAATATCTAGGCTTGGTCTCATCAGCTGAAAAGAGGGATCTACCCCCGCCCCTCATCTCCTCTTTCTCTCTCCAGAAGCGTATTACTTCTAACTATATAGCATGCATAATAAAACTGCTCATTTGCTCATTAATATTAAAATTATCATATTCAGAGCCATGGGCATTAAGATCAATCAAATCCTGGGATTTTCAGGTCAGATGCGAGATCTGCTTATGAGTTTTTTTCTTTTATTCTGAATCCCCTTTTCTTGGGAAGAGCAGTACACAGAAAGCCATGCAGATGATAAATATGGACAGCAGCATTATTAAAGCTGAGCTTATTATTTGTGGAGTTTGATGCATGCTTTAATTATGGACAGGCAGTCATATTAAAATATGAAGGTAAGATGAAGATCTGCAGTCAGATATAGACATTTTGTGATGTAAATTATTCTTCATTTTAGGACTGTGTTTTAGGTCTAAGTTCAAAGATAATTGTGACATGTTATCATGAAGAGCAGAGCTGCTGTGAGGAGGATATTTGGACATCTAGATGTCAGATAGAGTTCAGGCTAATCCTGGCTGTGACGAGCCCCACGTGCCCTCAGACACACACCAGGCTCCTGATGACTGTCTTTATTCTTGCTCTGCTGTCATCTCTACAGCGATATGTCCATTAAGAGCAATGCTTTTGTGGAGCAGAAAGGGTTACTGACATCACCATTATCAAGGCCGGCATTACCACTTCTGTCACCACCATAAGCCATTCGCTATGCTGATTACCTCCTTTTAGCCTACTTACTCTGATTGATATGTACTGTGTGCAGGACTTGTAAGAGCATTCGCTCTCACTCAATTTTTACTAATTAAATCAATGATGCGTGAATGTTGAGAAATTCTTCAAAATGCAAGAAAAAAATCAATTTCCTGGGCCCTTTTTGTGACGGTTAATGAATAAAAGTGATTCATTTTAGCCCCTGCTCTGACCTGTCTGTCCTGTGCCTGCAGAATGCTGTCCGCCACAACCTGAGTCTGCACAAGTGCTTTGTGCGAGTGGAGAACGTGAAGGGCGCCGTGTGGACCGTGGACGAGATGGAGTACCAGAAACGCAGGTCGCAGAAGATCACAGGGTACGTTTAAATACTGCTCAGCAGAAGGAAAGCTCTGAGTGAAGAGGATCAGAAGTCCTGCTCTCTTCACACCACAGATTTAGTGTATAATAGATGCACAATATATATTTAATGTGTCTATTGTAAATTGCATATCATAAAATAAACTAATTCTATGAAGGACGGCCATGAATGATTAATAGGTAATGTACATGAATATGCGTGTACGTAAAGCCTGACTGTCCATACTGTGTGTAATCCTTTGAGCTTAGAGGGATTTTTAAAAATCAACTATAAAACAGTCTATGTGAAGGATTTGCCATACAGTTGTAAATATGTTTCCTTATTTATTATGCAACATACAGACATAATGCATCCAGTGTACAGGGCACAGATTGCTAAAATGTGTGTGTCCTTGTAGTAAAATAATGTACACTTTGAGCACTCTGAACTCATTTCCTGTCTTTCTTGTTTGTTGTTTGTTCAGGAGCCCTTCACTTGTCAAGAACCTGCCCTCCAGTCTTGGCTATGGAACTGCACTAAACGCCAGCTTACAGGTATGTGCACACAGCCTGGAACAAAGCACTCTGAGCGACTGTTGCCCATGTGCACACTGGACTTTATTTCTCTTGTTTGTTACTTTGTCTCTCATCACATCTTTCCCATATCTTCCTGTGTTTTACCTCACTACCTCTGTGAAACTCACAAGGCCACCCTGTGGTCGAATCTGGAACCAGCCCACACTGGTTCACACTCCTCTTCATCTTCTCCTCTCGGCCGCGGCAGACACTTCTAGATTGATAGCGGCATGTGCAAATGCAAGGGCATGTGCATTAATATTTATCTAAGCTGTCATAAATGATTTGGCTTCATAGTGTACGTCGACGAGGTGCTCATGGCAAAAACTTTAAAAATTTAATCACTGTATATAACTTTAATGCGCAGCAGGCGAAAGTGTCAGGAGTTTTTTATTATTTTGAGGTAAAGTTTTGGGGGACTTTTTTAATAGCCACGCCACACAAGGGGATCTGAATGGCACCTGGGGGAGGCGCTTGTCAGCAAAATGTCTCAGGAGAAAAAATAGCTTGCAACAGAATAAAATAATGGGGACTGAGACAAGTGTGTTTTAATAATGACTTTGTTAAATATTTGAGTAATCTTCAACATTTTCTGACACCTGCATCTCCGTGTTTAGTCTGCTCCTACATTATTAGCTGCGGACATCACTTCCTCCCTGACTTTGTTTGTTTAACTTTAATCAAACATTGATCTCTCTTTGTATAAAGTCACAGTTGAAAAATCCCACTCGCCTGTGAGACACAACACAGAAACTTCTCACTCACTACGCTTAAGGAAAACTGGATAAGTGGCCTAGCTAGTCCAGTTCAAACTTATTTTTCTTTAATCCAGGAACAACGATTGAGGTGTTTTGATTTGAGAAACACATCTGGAGAAATCAGTGTGTAGTCGTTTTCCTGCTACATGTAACTGCACAGTCTGTAAAGATTAGGAGAGACATTCAACTGCACAGTGCAAGAAACTGTTAGTCACGTGTTTGGGCGTGTACGCGCTCATTTTAAATCAGCGGAGATGATAAACTAAGTTCCCATGCAGTTCCCAGCATGTCTAAGGCTGCGTTTACACATGTTGTTCAGTTCTAAATTTAGTCCATTTTAATCCTGATGTGGATATTTGTCTGTTCCTGTTCTAGTCCCTGTTTAATCCTGATCTAGTTCAGGTTTAGTTTTGGGTTTGGGTTCGGCCCTGGTTTAGTCACAATTTTGATGTGATGAGGGTTGAGGGATGAGGGTTAGGTTAGTCTGAACGCACCCTAAAAATCCAATGCTCAACAGAAATTACATGTCGCTTATCTATGTATGTCTGTCACGAATCAAAACAAAATTTGATTTGCAAGAAAAAATCACAATAAACAAGAATATCCACATTTTTATGTCACTGCCACAATAACTTTAAACCCTGATAATCCCAGTATGCTCTTTTCTAAATGTACAATATTGATGAGCAACAGAATTGTCCTATTCAAGGTCAGGGTCAAGTTTATTTATAAAGCACATTTACAGAACAGCCATTACTGCCCCAAAGTGCTGCACAGTTACATCATGGCACATTGTAAAATCTATATACAGTAGACATAAGATATAAATAAATTAACTTATTCGATGGATTAAAAAAAAAATACAATCAGTCCCCCACTGTGCAAAGAAATTATACACACAGTGTTATGCATGATAGCAGTTGTTTTTTTCTTTTTTACAATTAAGCAAAGTTATAATGCTAATGCTAATATTTCAAACGTAAGTGTGGTCGATGTGGCACTGTCTGATCATTTCTGTGTTTTCTTTGACCTGTCGGTTATTCCCAAATCACCGACTGGTCCTGCAGTTGTTCGGAGGAGACACATAAATGACAGCACAAGTGCACTCTTCATGGAAATGATAAACTTTTGAAAATCCTTCATGTTCAAATGTTGACGACTTCTTAAATTCTGTTACATTTAATATCTTGAATGTTCTGGACACCATTGCTCCTATGAAGGTTAAAATGGTTAAAAATAAGCAGAAGGCGCCATGGAGGAATAATGAGACAGTCAGGGCACAGAAAAGGGAGTGCCGCAGGGCTGAGCGAAAATGGCGCAAGTCAAAGCTCCAGATTCATAAAGAGATTTATAGAAAAAGGTTGTACATGTACAACCTAATTTTATGTAAAAAAACAAGGGAAGGATTTTTCTGAAATAATTGGAAATTGCAGTAATAACTTCAGCGTGCTCTGTTTGCAACAGTAAACAGACTAACAAACCCTCCAATTCAGCTGCCGTTAGAACTAATTTCCCACAGCTAAGTGCAATGAGTTTGCAGTATTCTTTAATGACAAGGTTCAGGGCATTAAAAATGCCATAAATTCCACAGTGCAAATAATAACTTTAAAACCACCTACACATTTAGAGCTGACTCAGTTTGCACCTGTAACTGACAAAACTGTCCAAGAGATCATCACCAGTCTGAGTTCTTCTACATGCGCCTCGATGTGTTACCCACCAGATTTCTAAAGTCTGTTCTGAGCACTTTGTTAGCACCACTCACTCACATAGTTAACATGTCGCTTCAATCTGGAACATTCCCAAGGGCCTTGAAAACTGCGGTCATTAAGCCTCTCCTAAAGAAGAGCAGTCTTGATGCCTCAGAACTGAAAAATTATCGGCCCATCTCAAATCTGCCATTTTTAGGCAAAGTCACTCGAAAAGGTTGTTTACCAACAGCTCACTGACTTCCTCTTAATAAACAACTCATTTGATGTTTTCCAGTCAGGTTTTAGACCTCATCACAGCACTGAGACTGCCCTTATCAAGGTGACAAATGACATCCGCCTGAACACTGACGCGGGCAAAGCCTCAGTCTTAATTCTGTTAGATCTGGTGCTGCTTTTGACACTGTCGATCATAGGATCCTCCTACAGAGACTAGAGGACTGGTGGGCATCACTGGCACCGCCCTAAATTGGCTGGGAAGTCCTACTTTGAGGACAGAGAGTACTTTGTTGAGATTGGTAACTGTGTCTCAGACCACGTGAGCTTGACCTGTGGGGTGCCCCAAGGGTCAATCCTGGGACCCCTTCTGTTCAACCTCTACATGCTGCCCTTAGGTCAGTTAATACTCAGCACAAATGTGTCTTATCACAACTACGCAGATGACACTCAGATCTACATCTCACTGACGGCAGGTGAATATGGACCAGTGGATTCACTCTGTCACTGCATCCAAACAGATCAGCGTGTGGATGCAAAACAATTTTCTTCAGCTAAACTCAGACAAGACTGAAATCATCGTCTTTGGGCCGCAGAAACAGAGAGAAAGTGTCAGCAGTCACCTCCAGTCTCGCTCTAAAACCGACAAATCAAGTTAGAAATCTGGGGGGTAATAATGGACTCAGACCTGAACTTTAACAGCCACATCAAATCAATAACATCAACAGCCTTTTACCACCTAAAAAACATTGCCAAAATTAAAGGTATAGTGTCTAAACCAGACTTGGAGAGACTTATCCATGCATTTGTCTCCAGTAGGTTAGACTACTGCAGCGCCTGTTCACTGGCCTCTCCAAAGCGAGCTGTAAAACAGCTGCAGTACATCCAGAACGCTGCTGCTCGGGTCCTGACAAGAACCAGGAAGTACGATCACATTAGTCCTGTGCTCAGGTCTCTGCACTGGCTTCCTGTGGATCAGAGAATTGACTTTAAAGCAGCTCTGCTTGTGTTCAAGTCTCTCCACGGCCAAGCACCAAAGTACATCTCTGACATGTTAGTGCCATATGAACCATCTCGTACTCTGAGGACCTCAGGGACCAGCCTCCTGCAGGTGCCTAGAGTCAGGACTAAACATGGGGAATCAGCATTTCAGTTTTTTGCAGCTAAAATCTGGAACAGTCTCCCTGAAGATGTGAGACAGGCCTCCACTCTGACAATGTTTAAATCCAGGCTAAAAACAGTTCTCTTTAGACGTGCATACGACTGAAAGATCTATCTGCACTCTTCTCTTTTAAAGCACTTTATTTTAAAATGATTTTAAAATGATTCTGTGTGTCTTTTTGTGTTTTGTGATTTTAATGCAACTTTTCCTGTTTATGTAAAGCACTTTGAATTGCCCTGTGTACGAATTGTGCTCTACAAATAAACTTGCCTTGCCTTGCCTAATGCTAAATTTCTGGCTCTCTGTTTGCACACAGTTCTTTGACCTGCTGTGACTGGGACAAGAGTGGTTTGACAAGTTTGGGAGTAAAGACGACTTGTTTGTTTAGCGCAGTCGAACTTCTCTGTGCATGTAAACGTAGTGACTCTAAATCTAACGTGGTTCTCTTCGTCCTTTTTGCAGGCGGCTCTGGCAGAGACCTCCCTCCCTCTGCTCGGTAACCCCGCTCTGATGAACAGCGGCTCCACGGGGCCCATGGGCTGTCACGGGCTGCTGGGTGGAGATCCGTCTGGCCTGGCCGGTAGCCCCCCTGGTCTTCTCGGGGGAAGTCCTCCCGGTCTGTTAGGAGGCAGCCTGAGCCCGCCGGGCACTCTGAGAGGCAGTCCCCCGTCCCTGCTGCAGTCTGCACACGAGGAGCTCAACGGGACGCTCGACCACCTCGACCACACAAACGGACACTCCAGCCCCGGCTACTCCCCACCAGTACACATGTGAGTGCACGCCTCGGGGTTATGTTGTCAACAAGTGTCAGTTATTATATGGTTGTATCAAAAACGAATCACAAATGATGAGCCTTACAGTCAAGTTTATTTAAAAAGCATATTTAAAACAACCCCAGCTGCTCAATGTGCTCAGAGTAAGCAGTGATGGAAGAAGTGCTTCATTTTTTACTTAAGTACAAGTACAGATACAGGAGCAAGTATTTTGCACATATTTTTGATGGTGAGAGTGAATTGTGGTGATCTTGATAAAGAATTATGCTGATGTTTTTAGTAAATACATTTCTCAATGTTTCTGAACAATTTATATGTGTGTTTTTGTTTGCTCAATGCCCAGAAGTCATTCTTCAGAAATAAATGGTTAATCTCAATGAGTTTTTAACCTGATTAAATAAAAGGTCAAGTAACAGAGTTATTAGAGTAATAGAGTTGAACTCAAAACCTTCAGACTGGATGTTACATGAAAGTTCTAAAAATAACCCCTCAAACCGTACAAGACGTTCTTCTTACTTTTCAGTCCTTTTTAAACATGTAGTGAAGTAGAAAGTACAGATACCTGCACTCAAATGTAGTGAAGTAAAAGTAAAAAAGTCTGCACTGTAAAATGTACTCAGGTAAAGTACTACAGATACTGTAACTTATAATCTTATACTTTTGTACTGTGTTACTTTGCACCACTGCCTCCAGTGTTTATATGAAGGTCCTACCAGACTTAGTCCTGTCATGATAATTATAATATGTCCACTTATTCTCTAGAAATGAAAGACGGAGCAATATTTTTTTGGGCCTCAATGTTGTATGTATGGAATGTGCATTCTTTGCACATAAATATAACTTTTTGTTGTATTTTTTGGATTTGAACTTGAAAACGTAACTACTATGGATCAATATTGTACAAAAACCAACCATTATTTGATTGATAATGTATTTTAAAAGTCTCAGTGTACAATAGGAATAATTGTTTGACTAGTCAACTAATCGAAGAAATAATCATTGCTACTAAAATAATCAGCATTTTGATTCCAGTTTTAGTATCGATTGGTTTCTGGATATTTTTTGACAACCCTACTATATAGTCATTACAGTGCTTTTTTTTTTTTTTTTTTGAAAGCATGTTTCAAACACCTGCTGCTCTTGATTCACTTATCGCACCACCTCGGATCACTGTGTCACACCATCTCTCACTGCACATTTTTATGAGCCCTTCGTTCTTTCTTTCTTTCGACTCGAATCCCCTCCGCCCCTGCGCTGAATCCACTTACCATCCTTGTGCCCTTTGTTAGTTTAATTGCCTGATATTTAACCCGCAGTAGCCGTATTTTCTGGGGTTTGCAAGGACCTGAGGGCAAGGTTCAATTTACAGCTTGTCTCTCCTTCCTTTTTGCACTAGAGGTGATTCTGATGTTTTGGATCGCACTTAACTCCGGTCTATAAATAGTCCAGATCGCACATTCTTCTTTAATTACACCCTTGTATGCATTACGGGGCTTTAGCTGTGATATTTTATGCAGGGCTGTTCCTATTAATATTTAGCAGCAGTAGCATTAATTACTTTTTAAATCTCTTCCGCTCTCTTGCTATCGCTTTGGTAATGCCACCGTGAGGGGAAAAAACAAGATCCAGACCATGGACAGTGGGGCCATTTACGGAGACAAACACTTAGAAATTACGCATTTATGACGCTCATCCGCCGTCCGTCAAAGTCCCGTGTTCACAAAGCACTCGAAGATGGAGAAAAGATGCACCGCCGCCCGCGCATGAGAGCAAAGTAATGTTTATCGCACCTCTATACATTAATCTATTAGGACGTGTTTACCTCCTCCTGTAACGTGGAGTTAAGCGAAGCAAATCTGCACCGCTGCTCCAGACAGAATCCGGGTATTGCCACTCCCAGAAGTCATTTAAACTTTTAGTGCCAGTTCGGTCGCCGCTGTTTGGTCCGGATGGCTTTGACACTGACATGGCTGGGAGAGTGAGGCGAGATGCAGCCCTCCCTCTCCGCAACCCAACCTTGTACACAGCCACGACAACCTCAAAATGGAAGAAATGTGTTTTCCACGAGCGGGGATGGTTTTAAATAATGGAACGGCTTGTAGCGCTAAACTAAATAGCACATCACCTTGAAGGCCTTTCTCGTGAGACGGGGCTCCATCGGCATAAGCAAGTAAATCCAAGCAATTAGACCACGCTCTCTTTGGGTTTGCCTCGCAGTGCAAAGGTTAATGCTATCTGCTCGAGCCCAAACCAGATCGCCCCGGGCCATGCTGGGCGGCGTGTTTACATGTTCAGCCTTAGGGGTACACTTCAAACCCAAATGCTCTTTTTACGCAGTGGAAAGTGAATTAACCAACGCTTTATCGTCTTTCACAGGGGAGAAAATCTACTTATTTTGTTTCCAGTATTATTTCAAACGTTTTGAAGATATGCAACATGTGAATATCGAGTATAGGGTTTACAGTAAGGAAAATGCTACAAATGAGCAGATTAACAATAGAAATTTTAAAAAAAGTTATGTTGCAAACTTTCAAATAAGGATATAAGGTGATAATTCTGCAAACAAAGATTGAGATATTCATTTTTATCAGTATCTCGACTACTACTTTTATAAATCAAGTGATCTACTGTATTTGTACAGCAAGACACTCACATAAATATAAGAGAAAAAATATTTACATATTAAAAAATTGCATCTTATGTATACAAACAGCCAAAATTACACATATTTGTGACATATAACTCTGAAAAATGGAAAGAGCCAATCTTTATGTTCCTCATTTTGTTGACATAAGATACAAAATACAGAAGGGTTGTTGCATACCTTATTTAGTGTTTGACTGGGTGTAACTGAAAATTAAAATTTTGTCCAATTTTAAAACTTGAATCAGTAAAGATAGATAGATATAAACAAACCCTTCCATACAATGCATCAAAAGTACATTAAGTGCAGGATTGTAAAGTTGTACAAGATGTGTGTAGGAGCTCCTTTGAGGACTGATCTTTGTGTCTCTGTGGGAGAAAAATGCATTTTGAGAAAACACCCTTTGAAGTTCTAATATCCCATAGAAATCTGTGGATGCAAGTTGGTTAAATTGAATAATAAAACATATTTAGGTGCAGAATGGACAATATTGTCATTTAAAAGTGAAAGCTTAAATGTGGAGAGAACAGACTCACCAAAAAAAGAGTTTTGTTTTGTAGTTTCTCATCTTAAACATGTTAAAAACAATAAAATACACAGCAGCAAAATGCTGCAATTAACACTATTGATCATTTATGGTGATGGAAACTGTAAAAATGTAATTGTACATTTACATTTACAGTTAAAGTGCTTTTTAAAATCCATGTAAGCATTGTTCACCTTTATATTTAAGCGTATCCAATCCAATTTTATTCAGCACTTTCAAAACAACTCAGTCGACCGAAGTGCTGTACACACATCAAAACATTAAACAAAACAGCACCAAAACAAAGAAGTGAGACAAGAAAAAAAACTGTACAATATCAACCCTTCAAACCGAGTTAAACGCATACAAAAAAAAAAAAATTAACATTAGATTTACAAACGTTTATGTACAAAAATCTACTCGAAGCCACCGTATTTTCACAGCTCTGTCAGGCCTAATTGTGTCTTGACCTCCGCCTTTGGTCCAAGTTAATGACTGAATCTTGCTGAGATCTTCTTTGATTGTGCCCATGGATCTCCTCGCTCGCCTGCGCCCTCCCTCCACCCTCCGCCACCGCACCTTTCTCTCCTGCCCCCAGCCCACCATCCACCATCCACCATCACACCCGCGGACTAATGACCTTATTTGCATCCCTGGCATACCTCGACTGATGTGGAACCGCTGCATCCACACACACGCGCGCAAAGATCGTATTTATTACAGCGCAAAGTCCGGCGTTTTACTCCTGAGTGACTCAATAATGGCAGCTGGCTATTAAGTACTAAATGGCTCATCCACATATTTTAATAAAGTGTCGGGCGAATGTGGCGCTGCATATTTCTCTTCAAAGCCCCACAAACACCTAATGAGCTGCGCATTAAAAGCACACGAGAGCGGACGAGACTTGGGCGTCCTGATCTGTCACGCAGGCCGCTCGCGCAATTTATCAGGGCGATGCGTTCGGCCGACGACTATCACTGTTTTTCATTTTGACCACTGCGTAAAACTTTGTCTGAGGATTACAGGAATTTAGCTGAATAAAAGATCTGTATTTATCAACGAATATCACTTGATTCAATGTGCTATTCATTCAAACCTTCACATTTTCTTCGAATAGATAGTAATATGTACGTCTTTCCTCATGCAATCTATTGATTAATACAAATTGGAATTATTACTTCTAAAAAATAGATTCCATTGGCAAATTGTCTAGATTACTGGAGTTTTTATATTTGTTGTCTCATTCTGTATCATCCATCTAAGTTTCGATACCTTTTACCTTGTTTCTCCTGATGCCAAAGGACAGTAAAAAAGTAAAACACCTTTAAAAAAGTAATTTCACAGGGTCCTATTTACAGATAAGTAATTATCTGTAAATGATAACATAAATGGTTCATTGCGCAGTCAAACGTTTCTCCATAGATAGTACTCAAAGAAATGCATCCTCACATCTTTATTTTACTGTTATATTTTCTATAATCTTTTTTTTTGCCCAATATACAATCACCGTAACGATCTCATGTGGACCAATATGTCATAGTTCATCGGGCGATATTGACAAAAACTATTATCTCAATATTTTATACTGTATTCAGACAATATCATGTGTTAAAACATGTCTATAAACATATTATTTGAGGTTTAGTGATCAGACAAATGTCAAATGTCTGTTAAAAAATAGAAATAGAAAACAGAAACAGAAATATTACCTTATGCCCTTATTTGAAAGTCTACAATACAACATTTTTCTTTTTTTTAATCAGCAATAAACTTTTTTTTAAACTGTAAACTCTAACAACAACATTGACAATATTATCCACCTTTCTCTATATCCTTGGTTCTGTCTCTGTGTCGTGCGCATTCTGCAGGTGCATTGTGTCTCTGAGCCACATCACAGTTGTTTTCCCTTTGCTTTCTTTTTCCAACATGAATCTAAAGTCCAAAACAGAAATATTCATTGCGCCTCTTGCAACCTGAGATTTGCCTCCTCTGTTCGTCTCACCACATCAGAATATTAATTTACAGTATTTGGCTGTGGAATATAAAAGTAATCTGTACCTTTTAAAATTCTTTTCAAATTCAAAGGGCCTGGTCGTCCCTCTGCGCTGGTGGAGACACAGCCCTGGAGAGCGTCCTCACACACCGCCTCGCTCCCCTCTCTCCTCCTTCAAAGTCCGAGGGGATTTTCTTGTGCATCCGATGTGTCAGAAATAATTAGGTTTTGTCAGATTTATCATTGTGGCACAAACCCCTCTCGTGACTCGGGCCCCGGATCATGGTGTGCCTTGTTTGTATGTGACAGTGTTATTATTCTTGTTAGTGGCCCAACACCGGTTCTTCCGCCCACTGCTCTGTTGTGGTGAAGGCGGAGGCGTCCGGAGCACCGCGGTTCAGCTCCGGCCCGCTGCTTATTGACAGTGGCTAAAGATATTCATCCATTTGCAGTTAAAAACATGTATCATGGTGTCCGAGCGAACTGCCGCGGCTGAAGTTGATTAATGGCAGAACCTAGCTGCCGGTTTTTCCTCTTGAGGAGCGACATGCACAGCCCCTGCATATTAACGAGTGGCTGTGCTTTCTATTAACTAGATAAAAAAGCCTCTCCTCTGCCTTTGCTCCAGGGGGATCAGGGATGAGAAATTCTCCATTATTTATCATGTGGCCTGTTTTTTTTCCCTTTTTTCTTTTTCATGTATTTCAACCTGGTGTCATCAGTAAACTTTTAAATGCCAAACATGTCTGGAACATCACAGCTTATCGGCCTTACAGGGGCCCTGTTTTTCATGCAATTTTTATGCACTTACTTACAGTAGACATGAGGCATCATGTCGAATTAGTGTCTCCCAAACAACATGCTTGTTATTTGGGAAAAGATAATGCATGTAATGGGTGTTAGACCCGGCTTTGTGCAACTAAAGATTTGACTGAAGCAAATTCCAAAATGTACAAAAAGACACATCTGAATTTAATTGATTTAAACTTAAGTCATAAAATGGATGGATACATTTAAAAAAGTGTAACTGTAACTGTGTTGCCCGCAGGCCTCCAGTTCACGTGAAGGAGGAGCCTCTCAACATGGACGATGAGGACTGTCCGATGTCACTGGTGACGACAGCCAATCACAGTCCAGAGCTGGAGGAGGAGCGCGACCTGGACGAGGGGAACTTATCGGAGGAGGGCAGGACCTGGAGTGACTAGGGCCCAGAGTGTGGTGTCCCTCCACCTGCCGCACTCTTCTCACAGACCTCCTAAAACCACTCCACAGAACCACAGCTGACTCGCACCACTCGGACTATTTATTGAGCATGCACCCGGACGGAGACTGTCCTGAGGAACTGTCCTGCAGCCCTTTGGATGCCCCAAACACCACAGGCATTAAATGTCTGATAAACTGACTCTGTTATAGAGATGGCGTGGCCACACAGGATAAAGATGGACTTATGAACGGGGAAAACACAAATGAACAAAACATGTTGAGCTGAAAGCTAGCGGCCTCATATACTGCCAAAAAGGAAGACGTTTTATGTTTGTGAATAATCCAACCCACAGTAGTTGTTAATGTCTAGAGACAATTGCTGGTTCAATTCAAGTTGTTGCTCTGTTCTCATTTGCACAGGAGTAGTCTCAGAAATTTGTGTCACTGCCTGTATGTTGCTATTATAAAACAGTATTATTATTATTATTATTTTCAGCTTTTTATTATGATTTCCAGATACATTTCAGCACCACCAACTGTAAATGCCATTCCCCAAACACAGAACGGAGAAACCAAGACTGTTTTTGCAGCTGTCCAAAAAAAGAGACAAAAGTGAAAAAAGGGTTAGCTTCAAGTCTTTATCACATGATTGACTTAGTCTAAAGGCTGAGGAAAAAAGTGTTTAACAAACCATTTACAAAACAAATGCATTTCTGCATCCTTTTCCGCTGTTCTTCTTACCTCCTTGTTCGAAAGCTTTGTCTACCTGCAAACAGTCACAGGCAACAGCTAGAAACCAAAGCCAACACTAGCAATGGCCAATAGCTTATCGACAGAAGCCACCAAACTCCACTTGGTCCGTCTTCTGTGACTTTAAACTAGTACAAAGAAGAAGAAGCTTTTGTTCCGCTAACTACCTTTGACAAACCTCTGGGATCGTTTAATTTAGCCCTATACAAAGACAAAGAGAGAGGTACCATTTTGATGTGTAATTTGACTTGTCCACTTGGGAGACTAGAGGAGGTTTTCTGCCAGATGTATTGTAGGTTAAAAAAGTGATGTGACTTTTGATTAGACTGGTAGAGCGCAGCTAAAAAGTGGATTATGACCAAAACAAAACATTTGTGTATTCAATGGAAGTGCAGAGTCATTGTGTTGTAAGATTTTTATATTTTTTTCTATGCATCACACATTCACATCAGTGTTTTGTTTTCTATTTATTTTGTTTTTTTTAACTCCCTTTTTGTTCTGTTTTATTTGTTTTCTGGTGATGATGTAAAGTGGGATGTTTTATGTTCTGAGCCGCGTTGTAGAAAACCTAAAAACACCACTAACCAAACTAAAAAATATCTAGTGAAGCCAAATAAGTCATGATTTCAAGCTGAAATGATGTGGCTTGGTTACAGTGTCAAAGCAATTAATTATAGCCATGCAGACGGGGATCTCTAAGGTCAAAAGTCGCCTGTTTCCGAGGTGATATTTGCTTTAAATTCATCAGATTCTCATCGCATTCACTCCAAAAAAACCCACTATTTATGTATAAGGTCTGATTTTTAACATAAGAGACTAGAAAGAGAGAGAAAACGGAGTCTGTCGTCTTGGCATTCCCTCATTCACAAAAACGTTGCTTTAATGGTCATTTCCGTTTTTCTGTAAACCAAAGTTACACAAAATTCTGCCTCCTCTTGGATGGGATAAGTAAATACAACACAAAATACACTCGCAGACGAACAACAGATGCACACTTGAGCAAAACGACTGGTGCTCTGACCAAAAAGGAAAAAAAAAAAATGTGCGTATGTTGTTTTAGCTAAAAAACAAACTGGCTTTAAGAACTTAACACAACACATTATGCAGCAATTGCGCAAACACAACACACCGTACTGTGCATAAGTTTTAGTCCAAAATGTAGTTTACTAAGGCTTTGTGCTTAAGTATGTATTTATATATGTTTAATTTATTTTTAAGGCATTGTTTTAAGGGATCGTGTACAATTTCGTTCACTTAATTAAAGGCTAATTAAACTTCCCTCACTGAAAAACAAGTTATTTTTAGCAATGCTTTTCTTACTTTTTTTTTAAATATATGGATTTTGATTGTAATTTTCACTAACCCCTGAACGAAATTATCTTTGTTCTGAACCCTCTGACTGCTTTAGATTCAAACGTACTTTATTTTTTGGTTCGTAAACTGTCATAAGACTTTTGCACAGCGCTGTACAACTTCTTCACACACAAACCACATCTAAACTCAACAGAAACAAAGGAACAAAGCTTATCCCATCGACACTTAGCTGGAGTCCGCAGAACGACTTGAAGACGACGTTCTTAATAAACTTACCACACCAAATAAAAAAAGGACGCTGTGTCTTTTGACAAAAAAACAAAAAAGGGTTCTTGTACCACTCTCCCAAAAAAAAAAAACAAATGGCTTCTACCTCTGCACCGAACCAATTCAGAACCACAGATTGCACGAGTTATTCTTCGAGCGTCACTCAAGAGCTGTCGATGTTACACTTTATACTACTTCTACGCTTGTCTCATAGGAAAACGTGGCTCGCAAAAAATATCAACGTTTACATTCCCGGTGTCAAGATCAAGTGGAAAGATCTGCGTTGTATTTGGGTTGTCCTCGAAGATTTGTAGAGCGATAATGTATAGAGTAACCTGTAAGGGAATATTGTGTTTTTTTAAAAATGCATGTCTAAAAATCATCGGGTGGACTGGGAACACAAATAATAAAAGAGCTTCATACTTAAAACATTTCGGGACGATGGCCTAACATGTACGTACAATGCATCGGAAGTACCTCAGATAAACTGTTATGGGAGCGATAAAAACCTGTCAGCCACAGAATGCATATTACCTGTAGATTTGCATGGGTTTTGTATAAATTAAGTAAAAAAAAATGTCTAAAATAGTTGCTTGCACATGATACCAGAAAGACCTCCAGAACTGCGATCTGCTCCTCCACTAGATTTTAGGATTGTGTGGATTTTCTGGATTTTGTCTGTATTTTGATAACTGTGCATACTTATGTAAAAATGTTGGTGGACCCATAAAATTGACCAGACTTTTTTCTAAGAGGAAAAAAAAATCTGTGTTTCTTTTCTGATGAATTTTTACTGTTTTCTCTCATTGCTCGCTAAGAATAGCAAACCTGCTTTTTTCTGCATCTGCTTTGCGTAGCTGTAAGGCTTAACCTAATGTGTGTATTTATTGCTTGTACCTCTGTGCATACTTTATCAAGCATTATGTCTGGCAGTTGAGTCATGTATCCTTTCTACTGCTATCCTTCTCGAATTATTGGGAATATGACCCCCATAATGTATACAGTAAATTGGGACTGTAGCAGAAATATGTTTATGTAATTGGTGAATACTTTATTTCTGTTTTTGTTTGTTTTTTTATTCCTTTTGTTTTGAGATACATTCTTTTTGATACTCTTCATTACTGTGTACTGTGTCCATAAGGTTCTCAGACATTAGAAGGTCATGGTTGAGAATTGTAAAAGGCGATATTATTTTCTGTATCCATGGCATTTCACTGCTGAATAAAATAAAGGACCAAAACTTGGAAATTTGAAAAGCAACTGTCTACCTCCTGCAGCGAAGAGTCTTTTATTTCACCTCTTTTTTGAATCGTTTGCAGAAAATTTGTGAAATACTGGATCATATTCTAGTAACTTTGGATGGTGTAGAGTAAACATTGGACTTTGGCAATAATAGAGAAGGCTAAACACAAACAAGTCATTCTTATTTTGCATCATTTTCAGATTCACTGTGCTTTTTAGAGTCACAATTTCACCATGTGCCACGTTAAACAAACACAGGAAGAGTTCAAGAAACAACCATCCTTTACTCACAAAAATACAATAGTTTATTCAACTAAAATATCAGCTAGTACAATTAATTTGGCTGAAAGTGATTGCAATCGTGACTAGTCGACTACAAAATATAATCGTACTTGTATTTTGACATATGTAATTGTTGTCTGGACCATACAGACTCTAAAAACACACGCGAAAAGATCTTTTTAAAACAAAGACAGTGGCATCGTTACATCAAAATGTCTAAAAGAGAATAAACAATGTCTGATTTTCCTGGATAATACACTTTATTTGTAAATATTCTCTTTCTAGAAGCCTCCAGTCACCACATTACAACTTTTATTTGGTTGATTGGCAGAAATAATCATCGACTCGACAAATAAAAAAGATAGGCAATATTCATTCTTCAGTCTTTTTTGGCAGAATAGCTTTGGTATTTCATTTATATCAGACAATAGGTACGAGATAATGTATTACCTTGACTTTTTTTAATGGTAACTTTCGTCTTTGTCAAAAGCGTCACACAATGTTTGCTGTGACGTGCCTTAAATTAAGGATGTTACCGTCAAAACAGGTCAAATGAATTACATCATCCCTCTATTGTCTGATAGATGAAACAACAAAACAAATCACTAACTAGCCGACTTCTGAAATAATTGTTCGTTGCAGTCCTAATAATACGTGCAAAAAATTGTCCTTCACTCTACAAAGACACAAGAGAAACGAGTGCAACACTTCCCAGATCTTCAGTGCTGTGAGGCTAGACACTTAGAAGACACAATTAAAGTTTAATCGACGCGTCACATGGTTCTGTTCCAGCCGTGAGCGCCTAGAGTCTGGTTTAGAGGAGCAGGAAGAGGAAGAGCGCAGGCCATTCCTCTGTTGACTCTATGCTAACTCAAGGGTGCCTTCAATTTGTACATTCACTGCATCAAAACTGAGACTAATCCTTGGACTAAATCAGGGCCAAACAAGGACTAGAACAGGACCGACCCGTGCCCACATTAGGACTAAAATAGGTTCAATTTAGGACCATCGTGTGAATGCATCCATAGTCATTTTGACACACATTAACAATGACAATATACAACAACAATTACTACTACTACTACTAGTGTTACTGATGCATCTTTAAAGGAGACAAAATATGTTTATTTTCAGGTGCACATTATTGAACTATAAAATAAATAGCTCATCATTTCACATTTTGTTCAGTGTTGATTTTGTTCAATACTGATCTAGATTGACTTAGTTATAGAAAAAGCTCATTGACTTCCTGTTCAAAATGGCAGAAATTGAATGACATTTCACCATAACAAGCAGAAGACTGTCATTTTACATGTATTTATTTTTGAAAAGTTAGTTAATTACATTTTAAAACCAACATGTGTCACTCCAAGACTTCACTTTTCAAATAACTGCATTTAAGTACAGGGATGTGGGCGGGGATAGGGGGTAGGTGACAACAGGAATTTTCCCAGCTCTCAAGCCTCAGTCGCAGGACAAAACAGCATTATTCTAACATGTATGAATCAATCAAAATCCAACTTTAAGTAAACTAATGAGGAAAAAGCTCATAAATAATTGCATCTAAGTACAGAGATATAGACGGAGATAGGGGGTAGGTGAAAACAAGACTTTTCTGAGCACTCAAGCCTCAGTTGCAGGACAACACAGGATTACTCAAACAAACAGACACTTGCAGACACTGTTGATTTTGCATAATATTTCGTCTTTAATAATATGAATCTGAGACAGTCAATACACCGCATTTTTATACCATTTCAGGATTGCACCGTTGCCTTGGCAGAAGTCGTTGCTCTCCAGAGCTTCTTTTCTGTTTCTTTTGAAAATATTCAACAATGAAACCCCATTCTTCGCCCATCGCCCTGCAGCACTGCCTTAGCGGTTTTGACACCAACCACATTGCTAATTCTGTTGTCATGCTTGTGAAAACGCACAAAAACACATCTGGCTTATTACCACTATTAACGTTCAACATCATGTAGAGAAAACAAAGATTTCATCAGACGTACTGCAGTTTCCATCCATCTTCTCGCCTCTACTTTGCTTTCTGACACTTCAAAAGAGGAAAAAAAAACACACACACACACACACAGCCCTTTTTAGCCCTGGATTGATGGATGTTGACTGGTAAAACGTTATGACAGGCCCGCGCGGCTAAATCAACTCCAGCAGGCCTACCACACCTTGTCGGTCATGTTAGCTAGCCCCCCGCACACACTCAGCTCTCTGACATCCTCATTGCGATTCAAACTGACTCTACCATGACCAATAGGTTGGCCATTAGCCCGTCTGAATGCCGGGAGCCTTCGACACGTTCCGAGCCGGTGCCCGGGGACGACGCTGGTCATTTAGTCGTAACGCTCATGCATGTTCTTTTTACCATATGATGTCCCATGAGAGGGGCCAAAACAACAGCATTTTTCATAAAAGAACTCCTCCACTTCCTCCCCGATGACACTTCAGCCACGGCAGACGCCTGTTATCTCCTCTGCAATGGCGTTCCACGGCATTACCCGACACTCGCGAGGCCCCTCTCTTTCTTCCGCTCCTCCACGCTATTTATGCACTTGGAAGTGTTTGTGAATTCAAGTGAGGGGAGAGCAACAAGGGCCCGGCTGTGTAGTACACAACATCAGAGGGGAGAGTGTGCGAGCGGCTCCCCATATACTGTAGACCCCTTCGTTTCAAAGGCCATGAAATAATAATGGCTTGTGGTTAAGAGAGGTATCGGTGAGTCACAGTGGCTGCTTTTCATAAAGTGGAGTTATTTACAGTGCGATGAATAAAAGAAGGAGGCGAGGGCTGGTGGTGCGAGCGCTTTCCACATGAATGATGGGGAGAGGGAAGGCTCTCTAATATACAGTGGCACTCCAGTCTGTACTCCAGCAGCAACCACTGTGCAAGAGGCTGGGAGAGGAGTTCATTTTCAACTCTGTGATTCCTTTGGCAGAGTAAAGGGCAGGGGGAAAGTGTAGTATGCACATTGGCTTCTTGACATACTCTTAAAAGGATTGTGAATAACTAAATGTCAACATCAGGTCCGTTTGCGGGAGTGTTTCTTTGGTTTTGGCAATTTAGTGTCGGCAAGAAGAAACAACTACTCTCAAAGGTGCGTTATGTAACTTTTCTGGTTGAAAGTCCACTTGTCTGCTGTTGTTCCACGCCAAAGCATTAAAAGTTTTTATCTTGCACGTGTTCAGTTTTGATTACTAAAAGAAATACTTTGGAAAAACATTGCCTTTCCACAGATCGGACTTGTAACTCGCTTATTGTCTCCATAAGTTTAGTGCCATATTATGACACGTGTGAGGCAGGTGTTGGACTCTTCAGTCGAAAAGTTACATAGTGCACCTTTAAGAGTATAGTTGAAATGTAAAGATACAGAAAATTCCAGGTATACTGCAATAGATTATGTTTTCAAATTCCACACACAATTTCAAATAACACATACAATTTATCCCTGTGTTAAATTATGGACTCATCTGTCAACAATTTTAACAGAAATGCACATGTTGAAATTTAAAATGCATCTTTTACCACTTTAAATTTCAACTAGAGTCTTTTTGGCTTTTTTTCTCTTTTAAATTTGTGACCATTTGAGACGTGTAAAGGTCACGGGCATTTTTGCAGAATCACAACATAGACATAACAAGCTCTAAATCAGGGATGTCCAAACTGTGGCCAAACTGAAAAAATAAAAATTCTCTGCCATCATAACATTAATATCAAACATTTTGGTGTAAAACAGACTTGGCATAAAGGTGCCAGACCAGAATAAAGACGCGGTCACTATATCTGAATTTAAATCTGAATTTTTCACAGGACACACCACGAGTCTCTAGCCCTCACTCAGCCCTCTGCTTTGTCTTTGTTTCATAATGTGGCCCTTGTAGTAAAACGCTTGTACACCCTTGTTCTAAAGCAATTATGAAGAAGGTTTTTTCAAAATAACAAAATATAAGTGTGCTTGACATTGTAACAAAAAAAAAAAAATAGTAATAATAACTTTACTTACAATACTTTTTGACAGATCCAGTCATGCAAAAAAGGAGATTTTCTTAATGCGAAGTTTGCAGTTCATAGCCAGATGACTGGACTTCTTTTTGCAAATAACCTTAATAACAAAACATAGGACCCATTAAATATGTGCATTTGGAGTTACTTAGAATTGTTCCAAGTGATGTTGTAATTCTGCAACCGTGAGCTTTACAGGGTTAGGGCAAAGCAATACTGTATGTTTAACTGGCATCTTCAAATCAACATCCAACCGTTCCTCTTCTTCTTTATCTTTTATCTCACCCATCATCATCACTAATCTTTATCGCTTATTTGCTTTACTCTAACTCACATTTCCTTCCTAGCACTGGTTATATTGCACTTCCTTATATCTGTACAGTGCAGACACCATTTATGTTTATTTAATTATTATTATTAAGTAACAGTAACAGTTTAAGGTGGTGGTATGGATTTGCATGTCTTTCACCTCTGTGTATTGTGTATTGTTTATTGTTTTACACTTAGAATTGGCAGTATATGTCAGCTACTCTTCCTGGGGTCATGTTAAACCTCAAATATTACAATTCAGCTAATGCAATACGGTACTGTGTTACTTTCACATAATGATTACAGGTTCAAACCAATATTATCCACCAAACATATTCATATCAATTCATATATATGTAAGAGTTTAATATTCAGCTCATTAGTGAACCTGATTTGGCTCAGATTTACTTCTCTTAGTTGATTTAATATGGCTACTTCTACTTTCTTACTGACCTGAAAGAAAAGTTAACTTTGAACTCCAACTAAACTCATTTGGATTACGGCAGACAGACATATAATATGCTTTTTGACAGTTGCGGCGGGCTAAATGGACTAGATCCTGCTCATCCGAATAAGTCACTCCACTCGTTTAAGCTCGAGCACTGACCAATTAGTCCAATTTATGAACCATCTCGTCGCGGGATAGTCCGGTAAATATTTCCAGTCTGACTTTATTGATTACTTTTTGCACGCTTCTCTCGCTGTCCTGTCTCCATCTCCCTCCTCTCTCTCCGCCCTAACCTGACCATGCGTATCAGCCCCTTTGGACGACCCTAAACCCCCCTCAGGCTGCCAAATTGCCTGCTAAATAGTCCGGGGCAATGGCGACGCTAATTGAGATCATCATTATTATAATTGCGAGGCCTGAAAAGCGCGTCTTAAATAATTTGCATTGCTCTCAAGTTGATATTGGACGCAGTGCAAAAATAATTGCGTCGCTCGGAGGCATGGCGTTCGGTTCAGCGGTGGTGGGCGAGCGAGATGACAGTCGCTGCTGCTCCTCTCTCACCCCTCTTTCAGGCTCTCGTCCCAGGACACGAGAGGGGACGCTTCTTCGCGCTGGAGGTTGTCATGGTGGCGACGGGTTTGGGTTAATCGACAATGCCCATGTGTCCTTCAGTGACATTATTTGCATAGGTGACCATGGCTGTAGTGACGGGAAATGCAAAAAACACGTGGAGGCGTCTGGTAAATGTGCAAAATGAGTTGGGTGTCAAAGCAGAGACAATACACGTGCACAAGTAATGGTTTGTAAATGGGTCAAATGGAAACACCAAAGATTCCACCGGGACCATGAATACCTCAGATGCGCTCAACACTAATGAAATATAATTAATTCAGTTTGATTGGTGAATTTTCTATTTACGACGTGCTAATCATAACATACTTGTTTACTGTATATTGATGTTTTACCATGTACATTTTGTTGTTCGGGGTATACCACCCACTCGTCTCCGTGGAGATGTTATTGCTTTGGCTGTAATGTTCCAACATTAAACTTAATAACTATAGCTTCAATTCAGTTACATTTATTTTTGTAGCGGTCAAAATCACTACAACTGATGCCTCGATGGGTCATATTTAGAAAGCAGTTTAAATAAACAATGTTACAGAGAATTTAGCTAATGGATATCTGTCCCAGAGCGCCAGCCGTCTTTGACCCTCCTTTTCAGTAAGGATAAACTACAAAAACCCTGTGGGAAAAAGTACACATCTTGGGGAGGACCACAGTGAAGGAGAGATCCTACTCCCACGGACGAGTTGGAGTTTGTTGTTTATTGCTAAAAATGCATTTATAAAACATACATACTCCTTGTGAGTCGGGTCACCTCTCCATAGATCTGACCTGTAACTTATTCTAGGGGTGTTACCTGCTTGTCACTATTGAAATAGATAAGCTTAATGTGGAACATTCCAGGCAAAGTAATAACACACCATGGAAACAAAAGTGAAAATTACACCGTGCACCATTGAAGGAAATGCTTTTAATTGACACTATACATCGATGCTTGGCATAGTGCAGGTGCCATCTGTTTGAGCTATTTAGTTTCATATTTTAGTTGTTACTGCAACTTTATTTACAACACACTTTAAAAACAATGTGTCACAGTTCTGTAATTGTACATCATGTGTGTCTGTTCCAGAAACAGATTCCAGGAGTTTCCACTTACCTCATGCCACTCCCATCCCAATCTCTCCAGAAAGTGAATTTTTTTCCCCCAACCCACTTATGCCACAGCCACTTTGCATTGGGGGCTATGCTAGCAAGTTATAGATATTTATTACCAGATATTTTTTCACAATTAGAGTTAGGTTGGGTACAGCTAAGATAACCAGGTCTCGAGAGAACTGCATTGTAGGAAAAAAAAAAAAAACGCCTCTGGAAACCTCCATGCAGTTCCAACAGTTTTCAGTAGTTTCCAGCTTATCTGTAGCCCCTTCCATTCCACGCCCATCTCACCAGCTTCACCTGTGCCCACTAACCAGTATTCACCATATTCTGGAAGTTGCCCTGGGAGCTGTCATCTTTTTTTTCCGGTGTGTTTGTTTACACGGGGCAGGTGAGCTCAACAGAAAATAAGTTCTACAAGGACTAAAAAGCAGTTTTCAAGCCAGACAGGAAATCAGTGCATTGCTGATTTGTTGTTGCTTGTGTACATTAAACATTTTACACAAATCAATCTACTTTATATAACATTTTCGCAGCGAGACTTTTCCGTCGTTTGCCACTTGCGTGAACGGGCTACCTTTACTGCAGGAGTGCGTATATTTGTGGCAAAAAGAGACTCTAGAGTATTTCCTTGGACTGATTACCTGTTTTTTAACGTGGCTTCTTCCTGATTCTGCCAATTTGCCTGATATCCAAACAGTTTAAAACAGAAATAAGTTAAAAAAATAAAATGTGAAATAATGTCAACAACTCAAACTGTGTCAAGTGAACAAGTGCGTTTGAATAAATACAGGTAAAGAACAGGCTTTTCCAATCTACAAAGGCAACACCATCCAAACCAATAAAAAATAAATGTTTAAAATGGATCGTAAAGTGCACGGGCAGCCATCGAAGGGTGCTCAAATGTTCGTGTGCCAGGGCAAAAACTTGAAGCCGCATTCTGGACAAGCTGCAGTCGTGCAACGGAGGACTGACTCACCCCAAAATAAAGCGCATTACAGTAACCCATGCAGCCGAGTCGTGACAAAGGCCGTTTCGAAGAAGAAGGTGGAAGAAACTGGACCTGACAACTGAGCTTTCAAGATGTTCAGGTCTTCAAAGAATCTTCAAAACTACACTCCAAATAATACCGTCAAATAGTACACGAATGTAAATGTATGCTATGGACGTCATACACTTCTTGCTATGTCAAAGTTGATTTTATCAGTTTTCCCCACACCTGCGTTCACCTCCAGACTTTCCACACCACTTTGCAAAACCTGCATGACCTCGATTCACAAAACTTCCCTCATCGCCACATCACAGCTCAACGTTCTATTATTTTTTTCACTTAATGCATATAACTGACAATCATCTCTGTCTGGAATAATATATGCAAGAGGTCTGTCTTAGTTTGCCTCCGAGTGAAACGAGGGAGCCGGGCTGGGAAAGTGCTGAGTTGGTTATCTGTCTCCACAACACAGTTTCACACAAAAGCAGTGACGAGCGTATTTCACTTGATTGCTCTTTTTTGTTGTCTCTCATTGCTCAACAACAACAACGCTTCGGGCTGCTGGGAAATCACTTGGCGGGGAAAATAGGCGCATCAAAAGACATCATCAGATTATGGCTAAATCCTCTTAGAAAAACAAGCTCGGAAACACCCTTGTCTCGGTCTGTTCTCGCGCACAAACTCACAGGGGGTCGGAGATGTGCCGTTGGAACCTGTTTTGGGCAGGTGGCTGCAGAGGTAACCGTTCAGAAAGAGAGAAAATGTCCATCTTTAATCCATGGTAATCACATCTGGCCTTAATCACCAATTCATAATGGAATTTCTAATGGAATCATTTCAATTACAGCCAGCACCACCGGCACCACTTCTGCAATTAAATTAGGACAATGCCACTGGACGCCTTTGTCTTCGCTCTCAGTTTGGGTTTAAAGTGCATCTGACGGGTGAGACCAGTGGTTCCCAGCCTTTTTTCTTCGATGCACCCCCTACGCGAACTGGAGACTTGCCGGGCTCCCCCAGTGCAAAGCTGTGGCCCCAACAAATGCATTACATGTTAAGAAAAAGAAGAATGAACAAATACACAACGAATGTGATGTTCATGTTACCATACCCATTTTCCAATCATTTTTGTGGGAATTTGACTATTTCATTTGCTCAAATTAGTAGTTTGATGACCTGACATTGTCTTGTGATTTTAGATGGACTGTCACTTATTGATGACATCACAGAGGGATTCTGTTATTTAATTTTTTTATTTTTCATGTTTTTGTCACAAACTCCAACCTGACTGATTTAAAACTATGATAATAATTTACCACATATGGTATCCCACCAGAAAAAACAAAAGAAACATACATAACACGAGAATCTGTCACATGCTCTTTAATTAAATATATAGGTATTTAAGGATCTAAGGCAATTACTTCATGGGTAAAGAAAATATCCCTTGACAAGAGGATCTTAGGTTTGAATTCTCGACCGGATCACCGCCCTTTTCTCATATTTGTGGAACTTTTGCACAAGAAAAGTTTAGGTCACGAGGAAGAAAATTAGGAAAGGCAAACCTTGTTGAGCAGATCATGGAGGGGGCCGCTGGAGAAGAAAGAGGATCCAGCATTAGTGAGGAATGGTGGGTTAAATCACTTACTGAAGATTTTTAACGACATTTCAGTGTTCCTGCTATAATTACTGCTCATCCGCGATGGGCCGTAATGCTGTTGGACAGTCGCGGTTCAGGCTCGCTAGCTCGCTTCATTAGCGTGTCATTCCTATTTCACATCACAGCCTTTAATTGTAATGCTGAATATGCACAGCTCTCCACAGAAGCCTAATCAAAGTGGATCCACTTGTATTATTAATATCAGAAATCAGCCCGCTTGCTATTTTTTTTATAAATAAAAGAATACAGACGCATAAATCAGCTGTCATTTATTAGCACGGCCGTGGCATATCCGCCAGACATGCAAGGAGAGCAACCCCACCCGTCTTCAGTCACCCTGCATCAAGATTTAAAAAGAATAAAAGACACAAGAGAAAAAATGGCATTAAATATACATAATCATTCTGCAGAGGAGTAATGATAGAACAGAGCAGGTGACACAGGGCAGGAGTGGATGTGGAGGAGACATGGAGGACAAATGGACACTAGAACCGACCTGAGCACTGGATTAACATTCAAAAGTACGAAGGGGAAATGATTGAGAGGAAACGGACAGAACAGACACATGTGGAAGTGAAAGTCAAATGTGAAGTGTTCACACAAAGTAGAATAGCTAGCCTGTAGAAAGTCATTTATTCCAGTGTGCAAATTACTTGACAATGCAGTTGTTTTTTCAAAACAGGTCACTTAAAGAGGAGCATAAAGAGGATAGACCTTAGCTCATGATGGACCCCTGTGTCCATTATAAACACAATCATATGTTGGGATCTCTAGCTGAAATCCAATGCCCTCAGACACTGGAGCAACTGCAGGGAGGTCTCCACTGGTGACCTCAGGAGACAGGACCCTCTGCTGCTGCAGTCTCAGCAGCTCCAGCACCTTACTGTGGTGGTGTTTGAGTTCCCCAATGACCTGAAGGAACTCTGTTTTCTTGGGCATAATGCCCCTGGTCCAAAGGTCCTAGTGACACGACAGGTGAAGAGCTGTTCCCAAAACCCGTAAAGTTCAACATCATGGATTGTTGTTGATCTGCTGACAGAAGAGGAGGGTGGACAGACTTGGCAACGTACCCAAACATTCAAGGTTCTGTTGGGAACGTTTGGCAGAGCTCTCTGTCACCCAAGTCTGCAACTCCTACAACGGGGAGAGTGTCACCCAGATCCAGAGGATGTTACGGACAGTGGACCACGTTCTTCCTCTCTCCATTGCTGGTGCAGTATGTTTCTGTGGATTCTGGCCTCCTAACTCTGTGTTGAGAACCGAAAGAAAGTGATGCCATGCCATAAAACTGAAGGAGTCACACCAGGCCTTTGTTGGCCTGTGAGACCAGGGGCCCCTGACAGTGTTTCAGCAGGACAAGCATTATGACCTCTTGTGTTCATTTACCTACAGTTACTTTTGGTAACGGTGCTCTTACTTAGGTTTGTAGCTACTCTGTCAACTCGAATTTTCAAATGTATAATAATACAGATGAAAAAATACAAACTATATACTAAGATAAGATAAAGGGTGAAGAAAAATATGACAAAGAATGCAATGTGGACCAACTCTGCAAAACCAGCAGTGCAAAATGCAGAGCATATTGGTACGGTGAATTATTTAAGCTCCATTTTAAGAGAATGTATCATAGTGTGAACTAAACATTTAAATGCTACATTTTAATGAGAGTATTCCAAATATAGAGTTAGAAATATACAATGTACTACAAACTTCAAAAGTTTTAATCTTGAAATATCTAATTATAACAAACATAGTGAAAATATAATTAAAAAGACACCAGGGAGGAACTAAACTTATTATGCCATTATTGTGGGTTTGAAATGCGCCACACACACAGCTCTACACATTTTACAAGAGAAATAAATGTACTGTCCCTGGGTATAACCTTGTATTTTCTTACTTGAGCAAAAGGTTTAGAATTGAATACCTTTATAAAATGATTGACTTGATTCCTTTCAGTGCACACAATCACATGGGACAAATGCATATCAGTGTTGAATCTACATTTTTTTCTTCACAACTTTGAGTGCGAGTTAGGAATTTGCAGACAATTATCATCAACATGGCAACAATAAAAGATAAATAAAATGCATTAATGTGATTTTTAGAAATAGTTTTTCAAAATTGTTTACACTTTTTTAGCAACATTGCTTGAGTTGGCTTGACAATGGGCTTGATCTTACTTATTAGTACTGACTGTTTCACAATATCGATCCGGCATCTGTCGGCTTACAACCCATAAGAAAATAATAGGTTGCATTGACGTTCGATAATTTGATGATGTTGGTGGGAAAGGGCTGTGTAACTCTATGGTAGATTTACAGACATCCACAAACGTTGAACCTTCTCATTATTTGTTTGGGATTTGCTCATATGGTATGCCTTCATGTCCTTCACACTAGAATTGATTCATGACAGCACTATTTGAGGCTAACGTGAAACAAAGACTGGCACAAAATATATGAGTTTAAAGCTGGACAGTCTGCTATGTTCATCAATCAAAGTTAGGGTAAAAGTTAATTCTTTAGGGTTAGGGTACAGGTTAAGGTTAGAAAAAGGGTTAGGGTGAGGTTTAGTTTTGGGGAAAATTCGTTAATATTTAAAGGTCCCATATTCTGCTATTTTCCCCTTTACACAGTCTATTCTAAGGGCTTTGTTGATAAAATTTTGCGTTGTGCAATATCCATAACATAACAGTTTCCAAAAAACACCCATTTCTTGGACTGGCCCCCCTCCTTGCAAAAGCAAACGGCTCACTCTGAGATCTGACCCCCCCGAACAGAGAGCAGACTGCCTCCCCCGCCCAACTCGTGACGAAGCCTAGAGCGGAGATAGTGCGCATGCGCCGTGTGCTCCGGTAAACAGCGATACACAAACACGGGAATAAACCTTTTATCCGTCCTGACGGTGCGTCGTGCTGAGTCCTACGTCCTGGATCTGACCTGGAGTTTGACGTGCTCCAGTACCTCGACGATGGACGTTGCCGTTTGGTAAATAACAAGCTAACTCTTCTATCTGTCGTATCCATCGTGTAATTACTGTGTAGCATTAGCATTAGCTGTTTTTATTCTTGCGGCTGCGCGCTTCCCGGAGGCGTGGCTTAAACACCGCGTCATCCTTGTGAAGCGCGTCATCCTTGTGAGGAGCCCCCGTCTGCCTGCTCAGCCGAAGGGGACGGAAAAGACAGTTCTCTAGAGAAAACATGCGGGAATCAATCAAAAAACCACTTTGGGCACAACATACGAGGCCCAAATAGCACTGTAGGAAGGTTAAAACCTCTGAAAAGTCGATTTTGCATGTTATGGGACCTTTAAGCAACAATGACTTAAAAAACACACATTCATTACCTACTAGATTAATATCATCTCATGCAATAAAATAAAACAGAAACCCAAAAAATATATAGTATTTAGTATATAGTAGTTTAGGCCAGTTTAACAACAGTACAGCCTATTACATACATCTTTTTGAATTGGTGGCTTATATATTTTTTCACAATCAGGTTAAGGTTAGATTGAAGAACAGATCATTTGGTTAAGGTCAGGGTTTTGGGACAGGTTTGCTCACTGTGTCTTGGCAGAAGTGCGTTAGGCCAAAAAAAGCAGATTTTTTTTCACATATGGAAGCTTTACGTGTCGCGCCCTTCACCCTTCATACAGACATCGCCCTCACATTGTTGCACTGAGACAATCTAATACTCTCCCGTTACATCTTAGTGTATACCGTATATTGCAGTAATCCTGTAGTATCCTGGGGCCGGTTGCCGTGGCAGTGGGGGTTGTGTTGAAGTACAGGTCAGCCCCATTACCTGCGTCCATCCATGTCTCTCTCATATCCACAACATACATATATAACCCTCGCCTGATGATATTCTCCCCAATCTCGCCACTTTCCATTCCAAACCTCTTTGATCTGTCATTTGCATTTTAGCGCCTACGGGCTGGAAATTATTTGGATGAGATTTTTTTTTTCCCTAACACATTCTTTCTCTCTGCCTCCTCTTCTGCATCTTCTCGCTCGTCCGTCCTGGGGCTTGTAAACTCATCTCTCCCTCTCTTTTCTTTCTCCTCCCAGCATCCCTTTCTCCCCGTGGCTCCAGATCTCCTTTTAATATCAGCCGTGCCCCTGGACGCGCACACAAACTAATTAGCTGAAGGAGGAGCGGGTTTCAATCATGGCCGCTCACCTGTGTGGGATTCTCTGGGGGTGTGGGGTGTCGGGACTGTAGGACATAACTGTACTGAAGGGGGCGCCAGGAGGATTCACTTCTGTCATGACCTTTGACCTCCCTTAAAGTGTATAATAGTTAACTCAGTATCCGTTGTCATTTTAATTTGACCAGTGTATGGCGATAAGATTTGTTTTTATTTTTTTCTACTAAAATTGGAAAATTTAGGAATTTAGGGACCCAAGGCAAAATTAAGTACAGGACCTTCCTCATCAAGTTTGTTTTTTTTATCGTGTGTTGACTCGACAGGTTCATACAGGGGGTGAATGAACTATTTGAAAATTCGAATATATTTGTGCATTAGCTTGGGGTTTGGAGGTTCTTCAGGTTTGGTGGCTAACGGTAAGTCCATCTCCACTCAAATGTTGGTAAAAATAATAAAATCTGGCACGTTTTTGTTTTTTCAGGTTGAGGAAATTTAAATTTTTTAATATTTCCTTTCCTTTACTCACTTCTTTGCTCTGGCTTTTATATATTTTATATTTTATATCATGTGAATGTGATCTTTGTTGTTTGCATAGTTTTTGTCTGCTGTACAGCACTTTGGGTGAATGTTGTTTTGTTTTATAAATAAAATTGGATTAGATTAGACATGTCGTTTGGCCTTTATGAACCGTTTACACCAGTGACTGGTGAACATGTCCAATTTTAAATTTGCTCAGTCAGGACTAAACATGGGGTATTTCATATGCACTCTTCAATTTTATAATAATGATTATTTGTGTTTTTATCTGTTTGTACTCTAATTTTAATGCATCTAGTGCTTGCCTTGAAGGGGATTTAAAATTTTCTGGAAGTCCATTTTTGTTATGTGGTCATACTATTAAATTCTATTTTATTAAAGCCCAGTCTTTAACTGTTGGCTTTTCTTGTTTGTGTAGCTTTTTTTCACTGCTGCCAAAAGTATGCTCCAAAAATATCCATTTATTATTTCCATTGCAGGAGTTTTAGGTCCCAGATAGTCAAGTTGGTTGTAAATGCTGAACATAACACAGTGCTTAATACATTTCCTGAACTAAATCTTTGAACACTAAACTGTGTTTCGAATGTAGTCTGATCTAGAAAATGTTTAATTAAAGCAAACAGAGTGGAAAATATAATTAAAATGACAAAGGAACAAGCAGGGAACCAAACTTTGGTGCAATCATTTCACGTTTGGATTGGTTAAAACAACCTGATATGGTCTTGTGAAACAGAAATACTCTATGTATGTTTCTAACTCGCTTTGTTAGAGAATTATTATTTAATGAACAAGTGAATGGTCCTTTGACTCACAGGCTAACTGCCCCCAACTACGGCCAACAGTATAAAGTATAGGCCATTGATGACTTCAAAAAAGGAATGAAAGACTTGATGAATCAATTAACTTTGTACAGCCAGGTCCAACCAGACGAAGAACAATAATACAGTAAACATGTTGGTGAAGGTTAGCGTTAGAGATACAGCCATATTTTCATTGGAAAGTTGCTGACAGATATTTTCTCCAGTGTTGCCTTTAGTCACAAAAGCGTTGCCCTCCAGATATCTGTTACCCCTGATGTCTCTCCTGCTCAGACAATGACACCAACACACAGTCTGAGAGCTTCAACTCCCTAAAAACAGACAACAAACAAAACTCTATCCAGTGGTGGTGTTGTCGTGTCAGCGTTTTCCCAGGTATTTGCATTATGTCTCGAGGCAAAATGTTTTGTTGAATTGCACAACACAATTTATTGTAAAACACATCTCCTAAACCAGCCTCACGGCAAGGGAATCATACTTTTTTTCTCGTTCATGAAACCCTGCAGCCACCACATGCCCACAGGAGGTTTTCAATCAATGCTAAACACTTCACAACATCAGATACATTATGCCTGTTTTTAATTGCAGTTGATGGAAAGAAGCGTCGTGACCTCCTTTGCTTAATGTACACGATCTCTCTCTTGTTTTGGTTTGTTTTGACATTAAAGCTGCTGTATAACTTTTCTGCTGTGTCTGCAACCTCTTTATCTCTTGGGAGATGTTATTTGTTTTACCTGGCTTTTTTTCACTTGCAAATACCTAATTGTTCAGAAATTCCAATCACAAATAATGGAAATGATGACTCGGACAGAACTGGACACAAATAACGACAAACCTATACAAAATGAAAAAAAGAGATATTTGCCGGACGTATGTTTTGTGACTTTATGCTATTATTTTTGTTCTTTTTCCAGCTTATTGCTCTCTTTTTGTTGTTTGTTGTATTTCTTGATTGATAAAACTCATTGGAAAAAGAAAGAAAAGAAAGAAAAACATGCCAAACCATTTTTACTTAGTGGGGTCAAATCTTCACAGATCTAACCTGTAACTTGGCACCAAACAAAGCAAACATCTCCAAGGAGACAAGCAGATTGGGGTCCATCCATGATAAAAGTTACATAGCGCAAATACAAGCAAGTTGTATTTTGTATAGACACTTTCAGGAGTGACATGTTTAGCTCTCAGCCTACTTGTATAAACATTCTATGAGATTCATTTGAACGAAAAAAAAATAAATGAATTTTGTCCTTTGTAGACAGCATTAACAGAGTTGTAACTGTCAATATCTTGCTTCTAACTGACTTCAACCTCCACTTCCTAAATTTCACTTATTACTGTAGGATTTGTTGTGCTTGGTGAAAGAAAACAAACAAAATGTTTTAGTCCATCCATGGTTGCTATTTTGTGCATTACTGTCCAAAATAATGTTAGGTATTAAGAGATAGTTATAGCGAAGTTGTTTGCACATATGCTAATTCCGGCGCAATTCATTAACTGTAATAATCTACACAAAACACTTCCACACGTGGAAATAATTTCTAATGAGGCACCAAAACAGCCTGGATTTTCACAGTTTGCAATGTTTGGAGGCTAATGCTAACTCCCCATTGAAAATTAATTAGTGCTAACAAATGATGGTACCAGTGTTTACAAACACTGCATGAGTGCTCTGACACTTCCTTTTTGTCGTTCTATTCATGATTTATGCTACTTATTTTGTCCTCTATGCCTTTGCGGATGAATAAAGTTCGCTCAGATCCAAATGGTTCACGCGGTGACTTCATCTTCTCAACCATGCAGGCCTCATCCCCAGCCACGATTCATTCCTTATTCTATTTTATCCCCTGGTTTTGACTAATGCCAGTAACAGCCTCGGTGATAAAATGCTTGTTAGAGTTTGTGTGTTGCCTCGGAGCAGTGGCTTTGAAACATTGTTGAGCTATTTGCTGCTGTTTCCTGATTACCACAGCACCGACTTGCATGTTTATTGATTGAGAGCTAATAAAGTGTATGGCGTCATTTATTCAGAGTGGAGATAGGTGAGCGTTGGCTTTGATGTGAGGGCGATACATCGTCAGGGAACATAAATGCATGCGTAAGTGTCAGCTTGGCTCTCGGCTGTGGTGCACTGAAGGCGCGCCGCGTGGTTTGAAGTTATTATGTGGTTGTTGGGGATAAATTGAGAGGAGGAAGAGGAAACAAATGGTGACAATTACTTCTTTGACTTGCAGGCAGTCGAGGGGACTTTATTTTTCTCTGTAGTGCTGACACCTGGTTGTACTGCTGCGAAGTGTTTTAACTCCAGGCCCATCATGTAGTACACTTAAATAACCTGTCCAGACTGGCATTGCCTTCTATCAACATGGGATTGACTGAAAATATAACAGGAGTATTGTTTCGTCCATTGCTTGCTATGACTGTTTTGGTCAATCCTCCCTCACTGGACAAAAATTGTGTTGCATTATGTGAGACAAATTGTTCTTTAAAGGTCCACTATGCAATGTTTATGGTGGTTTCATTGCAGTTGTACATGGTTTGCCTGGAATAATCCGTAATATGCATTAAAGAAAACATATTGTGCTTTTTTCAGGTACTTAGTATTGAACTATTACATATAAGTAGATAATCATTTTACAGGTTGTTCATTGTTTCCAGTCTAAAACGGATTAGTAATGGAAGCAAAAACATTGACTTCTTGTTCAAAACTGCAGAATTGATAAGCCCCGCCTCTTCATGACATTTTACTGTAACAAGCAGCAGATTGTTACCTGTTTTCAATTTTGAAATGTGGACACGTGTCATGTTAGAACTCTGTATGCATGACTCACAGTAAGTACAGGAATATGGGCGGGGATAGGGGGTAGGTGAAAACATGACAAATATAGAACAATACAGGATTACTCAAACATGCAGTAATCAATCAAACATCAACTTTGACGAAACCGGTTTTAAGGAAACACAGTTGTAACAAAGGTTAGGCTTATTAAAGTATTGTGTATTATGTCCCCTTTAAAGTTCTATAATGTCCACTGAGACAGGCCAGGCCAAGGTACAGGTCAGATCTGCAAGATGGAATCAAATGCATGCAAGATGTTTTATTAGATACTGTGGAACATTCCAGGTGAAGCAGTGATCTTCATGGATATTGCGTGTCCCTGATTGGCCATTTGTCAATCACGCCTGTTTGGACTCAGAAAGCCGACGCCCGTGATTGATATCGATCTGTATTCACCTTATTCCGGAAGTTGTCATGGGCGCCGCCATCTTGTTTCCACTGTATTATTTTACATGGGGCAGACGAGCTCAATAGAAAAAAGATCAACAGGGACTAAAAAGCCGTTTTCAGGCCGCCCAAGTAATCGGTGCATTGTTGACTTGTTGTGGCTCATGTACGTTAAACATTTTACACCAATCAATCTACTTCATGTAATATTTTAAAGGTGAGTCCTTTCCTTCGTTTGCCATTAGCTTTAACAGAGTTCTCGTCAAACCGGAAGTGCGTTTACAACAGAAGAGTGTATCTGTGGCAAAAAGAGGCAAAAGTGGGCGGGGCAGAATAAGGTGAATACAAATACAGACAAATATCATTCTAGACTTTACAAAAACAAAGTTGAAATGAGGTTGTATCAACAGAATCTGCAAATCACTGCTATATATATATTTCTGGATTATTTGACACTTCATTGTTTCTTGTTACATTCTTTCAAAGCCTGTATTGCTATAGCCCTTCCAACCAGAAAGTGCTGATCTGCGTGCTTTGCTGCTCTACACTGCAGAGAGGCACTTGTTGCAGCCCTGTGCAGAGTCTCATCACGCCTCCTAGCCAATTAACAGAAAAATCAACCCAAACACATTTCCAATTGATAAATCTTTAATGATACCAGGGATTTTACACAAATGCACACTTGGCTGTGCTAATTTAAAGCAAATAGGACGCTTGATGAGAAATTCCCCAGGCATAGTGGGGGAAGATAAATGTTTGAATAATTTATCAGATTTAATTGACACGACTGCGATGCTGTAAACAGAAATGTTTTGATGTTCGTAATGCATCTTGACATGATGAGAATTTGAGATACTTCCAAGTTAGCATCGGGAGCGAGGATAGACGCGAAGGAGGAAATGTTGCAGGAAGTCGCAGAGGAAACTAGAGGAGGAGATGGGGTAAACGATGCAAGCGCTGAATTTACATAAAATATAACACCACTGAGTATTTCATCATAGGCATCATGGCAAAAAATGTGGTGGACTGTGATAGGCAGAAAAAGCGATCAGCAAACACACTGATACACAAGCCTTGGAGCGAGCCCCAGGCAACAGCACCTCAGCTTGACCCCAAGAATGTGACACTAAACAAGGATGTAAATAGAGGATAGAAGAAGTGACGGAGGGAGTAGGGGCTAGGGAGTAGGGAAGGAGACGAGGGTACACGAGGAAGGCCAAGCACATATGGTGTTTGTCACAGGCACGAATCCACAAATATATATTGAGATGGACAGAAAAGCAGTGCAGTGGTGGTGTGTGGGAAATATAACGAAACATAAACAAACCATGAGGCCCAGTGCTTTTCCACGGGCTCTTGTTCCACTGAAGGGGCCATGGATGAGATGGAATGACCAGCAGGTGCCAGAGTATACTGTTACAACTGCTGGACAACTACCATCATTTACTACATTTATTACTGTCTTTATTGTTACAGGTTTTTTCATTCCTGTCTCTGTCTCTGAATGCAAACACAGCAAAATGTATACCAAATGAGCTTTTTGACTTTTTCATTCCATCGATGTAAAAACTCTGTCATGTGAGTTCAAACACAGGGTTGGAAGGCTGTGAGAATCTGCAGGTTGTCATCTTTATCAATCATTTTAGATTATAATGACCAAATCATGTGCACTGGGTTTTAGTGCTCACACCGTCGTGAAACATACTAATAAATCAATAAATGAATGCATTTTTAACATTATTAAATGAATAAGGTGATAGTTGTTTAACAAAGGGGGGTCGACTATGGGACAACTTGCCCCGAACCCCCACTAATTTTTTCCATTTATTTGTTGATTTTTATTAAGTCAAAAATACAAGTTAGTATCTCTTCAAAACTCAAAAATGTCATAGGCACATTAAAAAAAGAAAAAGTTTTCTTATTTGAGCTCAAAAAGGAGAGTGAAGACACCCTTGTCTTACATTAAGTTTTGTTATGTTTTCTAGCTCCCTTTCTTTGGAGTGTTTTCCTGTTTGGTACAGAAAAACACAATATTAAGTCATGTTCATGGTCATAATTTATAAGAATGTATGAAATTGTCGAGGTCAGCAAATGATATAAATCACAGTATTATCAGTAACAGGCCTCATTAGGTTGCAACCGGAAGACATACCAGCATAATGATAAGGAAACAACATGCACAAACCACACAGATCAAAGTTATTATAAAATGTTCAAGTAAGTAATAACTACATTATTTAAACTTCTTGGAATAGCATAAAACAATGCATAGTCATTGTTTTTTACTTCGTTTTTTATTTACTTGATTAAACCATCAAAGGTCAGATCTGTTCATATTTAGGACCGAAGTGCAGACCCTAAAAACAAATGTTACTGCCATCGCCGCTTTTCCAAATGGCTTATTTCTTCGATTACTTCTACAAACTACTACTGCATTTATGATACATTTATTCATAGGCACAACTAGAGATAACTTTTGTTCAGTAAATAAATAAAATAATACCAGGAGAATTAAAATACACCACAGTGGTAGAGAAAAAGAAGGGGGATATTATTAGTCCAAACATATGGTGTTTGTCACAGAGGTGCACAGACAAATATACATTGAGCATTGCAGCAATATGAATTCAAAACAAACTGTGTAGGCCAATGTTTTTCTATAGGCTCATGTTGCATCTGGGGCCACAAGTGTTTCGACAGACCTGCAGGTGTCGGGCCACAAAGCGTCCGATAAGACAGGCATCTGCATTTGCCTGTCCGCCTCCCTGTCCCGCCTGTCCTGCTGGTAAACACACAGGTTATCTGCAAACAAACAGCGTTTACTACTGACTATGAATGAATACATCACATTTTGATGGAATAACCGTGTTGGGCTCCCCGTGCCCCAAATGCATCTCTGCCATGATACAATGTACACCAGAATACATGAATAGACAACAAGAGCAGGGCCCCGGCTGTTTGTAGGGGTAATGTTGACTGAATTTTTAAAGATGTTATTTGGATTTGACACGACTGTGGGACTCGGAGGAGTTGAAGACGGAGGGAACAGGCTGGTGGAGGAGATGGAGGAGACGTGTGAGGAAAGAAAGGAAGCATAAACAGCAGAAAAAGACAGAGAGGGCATGGGACAAGGGACATGCAGGGTGTAAATGATGATGGAACTCTGAGACAGGACATCAACCACACACTGTATACGTTTCCAAAGGGAATTCAAGCTGCCCACTGCTTAGCCAAAGACATATAGTCCTTGGAGGTGGGAGAGTAGCAGCTCTACTCCAAGCTTCTCCTGTATGACTTTAACACTGTATTTCAGGAAACCATGTTGATGTGATTTTTGCATTTATTGTATTAATTTTGTTAGCTGGTAATGTTATAGGAGCGCCACAAACAGCATTTAGACGAAAACAATTAGGTGTGAAGACACCTATTTTAAGTGAGAAAAGTTGTAGTACATATATTTGTCCAGCAAACAGTGCTGCGCTCCCATCTGACGTGCTGTACTACACGCAGAAGTAATCGGATATCTTGTTTGCTTCTGAAGAAAACTTTTAGACCATCTGGTGGACTCTAAAGTAAAAGTGAGTATTTGTTCATGATTTTTTGGTCCAGTTTCTAGAATAGATTTTAATGTGTGAAGCCCAAAATAGTTATATTTTGCAGTTGCGGGTCAGTTGCATTCTTTTACCCACAGCCAATCACAGCACAGATCATAGCTGTGCGCTGAGAAAACCGGTTTGTCCAGTATCTGAGAACGGCCTCCTGACCCCAACGAAACCACCTCTCCCTTCGTTTTCAGTGGAGCGCAGGGTGAACACGGATTCAAAGAACACGCCACTCGTTGTGGTGTAAAAGGGAGGCCAATCTGATACCAAAATATTGCGGATCAGTGAAAACGCGTGGCTGTATAAACAGGACCTAAATCAAGGTCATTGAGAGTTTAAGGGCATACAGGCTCAACTCACACTTAAATAATTCAATTTCAATTCAATTTATGTTTGTAGTGCCCAAAATCACAACAAGAAAGAAACAGTTCAATTAAACAATGTTCAATAGAATTTAGCAAGTGGATAAGTGTCCCGGAGCATCCCCGGTCTTTGACCCTCCTTCTCGGCAAAGAAAAACTACAAAAAAATCTTGTGGAGAAAAAGTAGAAACCTCGGAGAGAACCACAGTGAAGGAGAGATCCTACTCCCACGGACGGACAGACTGCAGATGGTCCTGGACTGACAGGTCCAGGACTGGCGCAATACATCATTCTCTCAAGATAACTATTTCTTTCCCTCATCCCTTCAAGATACTGCTATTCCCATAAGGTAATAAATATCTCATTCCCTGTGGATAATATCTTGTTCCCTCAGGATATTATCTCATTCCTTCAAGATAATTATCTCATCCTTTCAAGATACTTTCTCGTTCCTAAATATCATGTTTCCTAAAGACGATTATCTTGTTTCCTCAACATAATTACGACGGAGTATAAGGGCCATTTGGGGGAAAAAAATAAAAATGCGGACATTACGAGAATAAACTCGTAAAATTTCGACATTAAACTCGTAATTGTATGACTTTTTCTGGATTAGAGCTTTATTCTCATACATTTACGAGAATAAAGTCGTAATATGTCTGAGAAAAAAAGTCGTAATATTACGAGAATAAAGTCGTAATATTACGAGATTAAAAAATTGTAGTATTACGAGAATAAAGTCGTAATATTACGAGATAACAAGTCGTAATATTACGAGATTAAAAAGTGTAATATTACGAGATTAAAAGTCGTAATATTACGAGAATACAGTCGAAAATGTGTATGAAGCCAGTACCTGTGTCATGTGCGGTTATACTTTGAACTAGGGTTTACACACGAAGAAATACTGTGTCTTTTAGCACAGCATCACCACATTATCATTAGTTTAAGGACTTTGAAGCGACAATGCAGACGTTTGGGTTTGTTTAGTCGGAAGAACCAAACAGATTTGGAAGAAATAGCTTCTTTTAAGTAATATTACGAGATTAAAAGTCGTAATATTACGACTTTTAATCTCGTAATATTACGACTTTATTCTCGTAATATTACGACTTTTAATCTCGTAATATTAAGAGATTAAAAGTCGTAATATTACGACTTTATTCTCGTAATATTACGACTTTTAATCTAAATAAATGTATGAGAATAAAGTCGAAGCCAGAAAAAGTCATACAATTACGAGTTTAATGTCGAAATGTTACGAGTTTATTCTCGTAATGTCCGCATTTTTTTTTTTTCAGTTGGCCCTTATACTCCGTCGTACATAATATCTAGTTCCCCCAAGATCATATCTTGTTCCTTCAAGATGATTATCTCGTTATCTCAAGAAATACATTGTTTTCTTGAAATACATATAACAATATAGATCTTGTATTGTGGCCACAAGTTAATATTTTTTTCTATTATCCTCTGCAATGCTCGGTAATTTACACATTTTTTAAATTTAATATAGCGTTTTAAGTCCTCAATTCTTGTTCATATCCGTCTTGACACACCATTTTCTATTAAAACTATAGAAGCTAAACAGGTTGTGTACCTTTGCTCTGTTTGGTGGCGTGCCAGGCCATTTTCCTCCACTAAATACACTTTGTTGTCATTTTATTTAATACTCTTGTCTGGATGAGGCCTGTACAAGCTCCGCGGTCACATCCATCCCGAGTGCTTTCTATTATTACACATCTGTTCTGTGTCCGCCTTTAATACGCACGTATAAACACTGGATCTGAGGCCGTATACTCTTACAGCGCACAGGGTAGACTTACAAATCGTATTAAAATCGTATCAAATGTGCCTCCAAAATGCTTTATGTTGTTCCAAAGTGCAGATGTTTAATGTAGCAGAGACAGTAACACATTTTTAAACAAATCGATGAGTCACGAGAAGAAACCGAAGCTAATCCAGCCGTAGCATCACAACATAAGTGCCATTTGTGAATAAATCAGCTGGTATAAGGCAGGGTGAGGCCACATGGCGAGCACATGTGTCTGAGGCCTGTTTGAGGTTAGCCAGAGGTTAAAGTTCAGCTCCATGATCCTCACGCAACACTCTTCCAGTTCACTTGATACATCTACTTTTTCATCCCCTCTTTCCTTTACATGCTGTATCTTAAAAGATGACACATGACAGAAGAGAAGACACATTTCCTTTAGGCTGAGCAGATGCAGGGCCCCAGCAGAAACAAGAACACACAATAGTTGATACATTTCTTTAACATTTCTTAGTTTATATTTAGTATTAGTACATTTGTAAGATATTTATGGGGTATGCAACTCATTTTTTTTTTTTCTTATAAACGAGTAAATGTGTTTTCCACCAAAGTTAAGATAAAAGCAGTCTGTCTTATATTAAAGTATTTTATATCTCATTAACGTGAAAGTAAGAGCTGAAAGCACTGCTCTGATTGCTTGGATGCTCCTCTCCAAAAAATAGATGTTTTGAAGCCGTGCATGTGGCAAGAAATTAAGAAGAAATTAAGGATAAAAGAAATGACTTTTACATTGTGTATTGAAAAATTTTGAAAAATTAATGGATGGATGGATGGATGGATGGATGGATGGATAGATGGATGGATGGATGGATGGATGGATGGATGGATGGATAGATGGATGGATGGATGGATGGATGGATGGATGGATAGATGGATGGATGGATGGATGGATGGATGGATAGATGGATGGATAGATGGATGGATGGATGGATGGATGGATAGATGGATGGATGGATGGATGGATGGATGGATGGATGGAGTATTAAAGTGAAACACTGCAAAAAGTCTTGAATTTAAAGATTTCAATTGGAAAATTCTTTTAAAACGTACTCACACAAATGTAAGGAAAAAATGTTTTTCATGTGTTTCATATCCACCTTATTCCGCCCCGGCCCCCCTTTGCCTCTTTTTGCCACAGATCCGCGCTCCTGTAGTAAACACACTTCTGTCTGACGAGAACCCCGTTTACAACTCAAATGGCGAACGAGGGAAAAGTTTAAACATTATATAAAGTAGATTGGTTTATGTGAAATGTTTAATGAACACGAGCAACAACAAGGCACAATGCACCAATTTCCTGGGCAATCTGAAAACTGCTTTTTAGTCCATGTCGAATTTATTTTCTGTTGAGCTCGTCTGCCACGTGTAAACTAATACAACAAAAAAAAGATGGAGGCGCCCACGGCAACTTCCGGAATAAGGTGAATAGAAACAAGGCATTTTAAGGCAGAAAAAATGGGCCAAATTGCAAATAGACATATAAATCTACTCATATAGACATATAAAATTAAATATTACATTTTTTAATTTAATAAGTCAAGCTGAAATTAAACAATAAAACATTCTTTTGAGCTTGTTGTTTCCGCATTAAGGCCTATATGCTGAGAGAGCAAACTGACCAAAAAAAAAAAGAGTTTCACCTGCAGTGTCTCACCTTTAAAAAAACATGTTGCACACAGACAGACCTAATCAAATCCATCAGACCATCATTGTGTCATTTTGTTCTCAAACCCAGAAATTACCTTATAAATATTGCAAATTTTGTCATTTGTTTTTATCATATTGAGTAGCTGAACCCATGCTTTTACTTACAGTACACATTTTGCATACTAAAGTTTCCGTTTGGCCTATTTCTCTGTCTCATGTCGTTCTTCTCTTTCATGCTTTCCTTGCAACACACCCTTGTCTTCCTGCTTCTTTTCTTTTAAAGTTAAATATCCCACAGCCACACATTAGAAGGAATGGCAGCGTTGCATCTATTTAACATCCTATTGTCCTCTTTATATTCAGCGCCAGTGTTTTGGGGCATGTTTGAAGCATTTTTGAAGCCCTATCAGAGATGACATGTTTTGTGCATATTTTCAAACAGGCTCCTTTTGTAATGCAAATGTCCGTGGCCCCGTCAATAAGCGGAAAGACAGACGCACGCTGCACGGATCGCCCCAAACTTTGGCTGAGCTGGAGTTTTGACTGCTGTGAGGGATTGTAATGTTAACTGGTTTTGATAGAGGGGTTGTTTAAAGGCTTCACTGACAGCCACATACACACGCACGCCTTGTGGGTTCTCACGTTTCTGCTTGAGCGCGCTGTACATAAAATTTACTGGAGCTAAAGTGTTGTATTTGGACCAATCGAGGTGGACTGGTACCGTTTCTTTTACTTCCCCTGAAGGTAAAAGGTCTTGCCCGAAGATACAATGGCAGTATACAAGGCAGTTAGAATGGGATTACCAAGCTCTAACGTGTACAAACAGAACATGTCTGGTAGAGAAAAACAGAACAGTTTGTACCAAATTAGTTGTAATAATAACTGTAGAAGAAATGTAGAGTTGTACAATGACTCTTGACTCCCCCTGCTGGTAGTTTCTAACATCAGAAAATGTTACTGATATATACCACATTTTTTCTGCAGACAAGATCACTTAATGTTCTCTGTACAGTCTTTGTTTATTCTGTGTTCTATGTATAATTTAGAATCATTATAATTTATGCCATTTTTGTGTCTTTACTCTATTCAAAGTATGTTTTAAGATTCTTGTTCAATGTTTACTCTATTTTTAAATTAAGTTTTCATTGTTTACTCTTGATAGCATACTTTTTAATCCCGTTGTGCTCCTGAATTCTGTTTGGCAACATTGGAATTTCCCATTGTGTGACAAAAAATGTTATCTATCTCTCAACATGCAGCTGTATTTAACAAGAAAAAAGCAACAACAAACAAAATAAAGCACTGAATGACAATATTTCCAATGTTGTTCTAATGTAACTTCATGTGTGACTTTAAATGGTCATATCCCTTTCAATAGTTGGCACAATGGTAGTTAGCGCTCTCGCCTCACAGCAAAAAACACATAACTGACAATCTGCTACTTGTTACGGTGAAATGTCAAAATGAAGAGGCGGGGCTTATCAGTTCTGCAGTTCTGAACAGGAAGTCAGTAAACTTGTTTCTATTGCAAAGGCATTTTAAATGAATATTGCCGTTTGCAATTAACAAAATCTAAAATGATATTCTACGTATGTTCTACGACCTGAACGAAGCACAATATGTCTCCTTTAACTTTCAAAATGTTCATTCAAATGCCTTGTATCCATAACAAATCCTTCTGTCACAATTGTTTTATTGCAGGCCTTCCCTCCCTGGACCTGCTGTGCATCTTTTCTCCTGCTGCTGTTGGCTCCTAAATCTGCTCCTGTCTGCACCTGTCTGCTCCTCTCTTTGCTCCTGTCTGCTCCTCTCCACCAACCCTCTTACCTCTACTGATCTGCCCCTGTCTCTGTTTGTTTCTGCTCCTCACCCTCCGTTCTCTGCCCTCCTCCCTCCTCTGCCCCTGTCTCTGCTTGTTTCTGTTCCTCACCCTCTGTTCTCCGCCCTCCTCCCTCCACTGCCCCTGTCTCTGCCCCTGTTTCTGCTCCTCACTCTCTCTTCTCCGACCTCCTCCCTCCTCTGCCCCTGTCTCTGCTTGTTTCTGCTCCTCACCCTCCCTTCTCCGCCCTCCTCCCTCCTCTGCCCCTGTCTCTGCTTGTTTCTGCTCCTCACCCTCTTTTCTCTGCCCTCCTCTGCCCCTGTCTCTGTTTGTTTCTGCTCCTCACCCTCTGTTCCCTGCCCTCCTCCCTCCTCTGCCCCTGTCTCTGCCCCTGTTTCTGCTCCTCACCCTCCGCCCTCCTCCCTCCTCTACCCCTGCCACTGCTTGTTTTTGCGCCTCACCCTCCGTTCTCCGCCCTCCTCCCTCCTCTGCCCCTGCCTCTGCTTGTTTTTGCTCCTCACCCTCCGTTCTCCGCCCTCCTCTGCCCCTCGTTCTGCTCCTCACCCTCTCTTCTCCGCCCTCCTCCTTCCTCTGCCCCTGTCTCTGCCCCTGTCTCTGCCCCTGTTTCTGCTCCTCACCCTCTCTTCTCCGCACTCCTCCCTCCTCTACCCCTTCCTCTGCTTGTTTCTGCTCCTCACCCTCCGTTCTCCGCCCTCCTCCCTCCTCTGCCCCTCGTTCTGCTCCTCACCCTCTCTTCTCCGCCCTCCTCCCTCCTCTGGCCCTGTCTCTGCTCCTCTTTCTGCTCCTATGGCCAGGTGTTTGCCCACAGCTGCACAGCGCTTCATCTGCAGACCACCAGACCACAGCTGATGTAATTGCTCTCTCCGCTGATCCATGAAAACAGGCAGAGGGCCGGGGAAAAGGGCCGCGCTGTAAAGTCAAGACGGGACAGCGCTACGTGTCAGACCTGGAGTTTTTATAGAGGGTGTGTGTTTAGGAGCAATGAGGCTATTTTTGTTTGTGTGGTTCCTTCCAGGTGTATGTTCATTTGACCTCGAAACCATGAAAGGTAGCGGGGGACACAGCGGGGGAACGGTACGCCAATGAAGATTAATTTATTCATGATATTTATATATTTAAATATATTTATAAGAGGTTAAAGCCACAGCAGGAGGTGGCTCTCTGCGTTCCTAATGATGCAAATGACCCGTAATGTTCTCTTTCCACACAACTGTGTTTGGGGAATATAATATATGCTTTTGTGTCCTGAGAGGGTCACCTGAGTTTGTAATGCAAATGGAATATGCTTTGCAAATAAGCCGTATTAGATTGAGTTGGTGAAGATTATATTATACATGCTTTATAAGATTTTCACTTATTCTCATTAAGCGTAACAGCAGGAAAACATGCCCCAACATCTAGGACCAGGTCTTCAGCCATGAAATGCATTGTGGACAGTGACCAGATAGCAGCAGAAAGTCACTTTTCGTTATTCGTTAAAAAAGACCTATTGTGCTTTGGTCTTGTATGTGGTTCTAATCTACGACACCCGTGGATGATTATTTTATGTTTTGGATATCTTTAATTGAAATTTTGATCTAAAACAACAAGTCTGTTCACTTCTGTGTTGAAACCGACCGCACTGATTTGCTATGGCCTCTTTACGTTACGTCGCGTTTGGATTGCTGCAGAGAACTTTTTCATTTGCACTAAAATTACTACACAATGCCTTATGTGTATCATTGCTTAAAAAAAAATAAAAAATTGCTGGATATAAAATTAGGAAATGAAGGTAACGGTGCACAGTGCAGTGAAAGAAAAGAAAAAGGAAGGAAAAGTCTTGCTTCTAAAATATTAAATAAAGAAGATACATTTTTGGAAAATGTTTAATGTACACGTGCAACAACAATGTGCAAGTCAACAATGCACTGATTTACTGGGTGGCTGAAAACAGCTTTGTAGTCCATGTAGAACTTATTTAAAGGACACATATTCTGTTACACTGACTTTTTTGACCTTTTAACCATGTTCTAACAATGTTCCGTCACCAAAAACACACCTGAAGTAGCATTCAGTTGCATTCACGCTGTTTTGATGAATGTTGAAAATCCTCCCCCCTCCAAGCATTAAACACATTTCCTGCTGATCTTCCTGGAGTTTCGGACATATTTTCAGATCATCTGCATCACATATCTGAGAATTAAGTGCTTAAGGATGTTAGATAGTTATTTTTTTTATCAGTTGGTGGACATTTATGCACGTTGTTGATCTATGACCACTTTTTCACAATTAGAAATAATTTTAATGCATTGCTCTGAATGATGTGTGGTTGAAATTTCATTTATTTTTAGTTTATTTACATATGTCTGTAATGTTAATGTGAAATAGTCCGGCGATATAAGGCATAAACTATGTCAGAACTCAAGAAGGGCTTGAGAAACAGCTTTTATAACATATTTTTTTCATAGCAGCGGCACAAAGCAGTAAAAGCCCCAGTGCTAGTTTATGTTATCCCATAATGCATGACGATATGAACATTGCACAGTTAAAACGCTGCAATTTTCCGCTGAAGGAAAGCCCTTATGAAGCGTATCCTATTTGTTCTCCATGAAACAAACAACAACAGTAATTGAATAGTCACAGATTGCAACACTTAGCAGACGCTTATCCCCCGGAGTTTTCAATGAAGTGTTAGATTAGATTAATGCTTCCTCCCTGTGTGGCAACCTGCGGCTCAGCGACGAGACGCGACTGTATCGTATTATTGAATCAGAGGGAAGGCGTCCCACTGTTGAAGATCTAATTATAGCAAACACAATAAACAGCTTGATTGTTTTTCATGTCTCCTTCAATACACAGACCTGCATCCAGCGGAGTACTTGAGTATAGAAGTGATGTTTGCATTTATCTGGACGTATAGTGTATCAGTTTACATTTCTCAGTCTAATGGAAGATTTGCAATAACGCACAAAGTAATGAATGAGACCAAAGTTGAAGCATTTTACCGTTTTGTCAGATTTATTCAGTGCTTTCCCAGGCTTAGCAACCATTAACCTCGCCACAGCTAACCACTCGGCACCACATAAAATGCTGAAGGGGTTGCTAACAACAGGAAAATACTTTTGGGAGCAGTTCAGAGCAGTGTATCGTTCTGACCGTGTTGATTGAGTAGAATCTACTGTTTAAAGCGAGACACTACAGGATCAGTTTTCTCTCTCTACATACAGTCTTTCATGTGGAAACAACAAATGTGTCCAATCCACTCTTAAAGATGTTTTATTATTTCATTTAATCCACTTCATTCATGACTTTTCTGACACATTTCTCTCCCACAGAGACATAAAGATCAGCCTTGAAGTAGCACCTTGACACACCAAACTTTACAATCTTGTACTTAACAAGATTTTGATGGAACATGCAAAAAGATTAGTTGATGTCTAATTCTAAGCCTGATTTATTAAAAGTGTTAGGCGAAATTTGATCTAGTCAGACTGATTACTCAAAATTTAAATAAGATATCTACAATCCCTTCTGTACATTTTTGTAACCAATATGTATACAAAATGAACCAAGACGTTTAAACCTGGTTCTGTCGATTTTTCTGATTTAAATGTCCCAAATCTGTCCAATTTTTGTCAATTTTACTGATAAGCTGCATTATTTGTAAATTTATCTTTATATTCAAGGTGTTTTCCTAATACCTGCAGGGTCTCACCTCAACTGTCAGATTGCAGATTTGTTGGTGTTTTGTTCGTTGGACCTATCAGCCACATGAAACAAATAATACAATTTTTTTTTTACTGTAGTTTCAGAAAGTGGTGCCATAATTCAACCCTAAAGTCATGATTGTTGAAAGGACTTTAATACATGAGACTGATATAGCAATTTCTGGAGCTAATCCCTGATAAATAACGATAAGGTCCAACATCTGTGGACCAAGGTTTGATATTTCTTTCAAAAATAGTTCCCATAGATTTGCATTTTGACCCTTGCGCTCCACTTGAAATTCTAAAACGTGAACAATAACACTGTATAACTAAGAATGCTCAAATTGTGTAAATGAAAAAAAAAAGATCCACTCTAAATTCAGTAAAACATGTGTCTTCCACTACGATAATTACGTTGATATATTAGCGCTGAAAAGCATAAGAATAACTTGACTCGTAATCTGTCTAAAAAAACACAGTCATATCTGCTAAAGTTCATTACTCATGCAAATTATGCCAAATATTTATCTTTCCAAAAAGTGATTCTTGATATTAATCCAGCACTTGAAACGTGTGTGTGATTTAAGCCTGCCTCTTCAGTACATCCCATTTTAATTAATTAACACAATTATTATTACTACGAGTGAGGTCCGGCTGATTGGTCGGTCTTTCGTTTACAGTCGTCACATCTTCAAATCCAATCCACGCCAATGACACTGACATTTGGAGAATTCCTCATTACCATAATTAGACAACTTTGATGGGAGCTTTGCGAAATCCCTCCTTTCTCTGGCCCTGACGTTGTTTCCGTGCAAGTCTCGCAATCTCAGCTAATGCAGCGAGGCAGTGGATTAGATTTGACATTTATAAGGCCATATTTATCCATGACATATACAGAAAATATCCTCAACACGCAATATGAAAAGCAATTGAGACCGTATTTACTAACAGAATATACCATGACCTGCTTTAGTTAATGTGATTTTCGCGTGTTTGTGAAAAAGCGGGCGGCAGAGAGAGCGAGCGGCGAGATTGAGATGGAGACACAAATAGACTTGGGCAAGTGGTGATTTCTCTATGAAGGAGGCTACAGAAGGCTCCAGCGGTTTATTGATTTTCACAACAGCGCTGATCTCAGTGCTATCCCAGGGTGCCGAGCGCTTCTTTGGACACACGCAGCACCTCAGGCTGAGAAAACACAGTCCTCACAACGGGGTCAAATCTGAGGCCGTGACACAGGGGTCTGTTCACAAACTGCTCGTGTCTGCAGCGATCGGGTTCAGCATTAAGACCACGGGCAAGAGAACACGGCACTGCAGCGAGGCGCATGTATGTCAAGATTGTTTGGTTAATCAGTGATGGTGAGATTAACCACGCAACTGCAAGACTTGTAAGAAAGAAAGATAAACAGGATATTTAAGCAAAATGAAGTAATTGCAATTGAATCTGTGGTCCAAAAAATTAAACTGTTTATGTCCCATTAACGTGATTCAGATCCCTGTATGAGCTGGTCATACACTTGAGGAATTGTAATGCATTTGACATGATTTGTGAATGAAAGATTAGATTAGATGAATTTACAGTGTCATTTCATGAAACACATGAATAAAAACAAGAATTAGCTCTAGTCTGTTGTCTGTAGTTCTCTGGCCATGATGATAAAGGTGCAATAAAATACATGAACAAGACAAAACAGACATACTGTGCATGGTTAAATGTGGACAAAAACAACAGTTAATACATTTGTAAATTGTGAAACTGTGCTGTTCACTTTTCTCACAATAATTTTAACACAATTCATGTTTATTGTAACATATAGCTTCTTTGCATAAGAACTGAATAAGTTTAATGTGTATTCTCTTTACATGTAATATTTGTAACTGAATTGTGTATTTTTATGGTACACTTAATTAGTCCTCAGCATTTGACCCATCCTTCATTGCTGCTTTCAGGAGCAGTGACCCATCTCCAGATCTTGTGCGAGGCTTGGTGATTTTACCCATGATGCATACTGTATTTTGGAACAATGTACAAAGCGGAGTGTCAGAAGAAACCCACCCAGGCACAGGAAGAAACATGCAAACTCTGCACAGAAATACCCACTATTTCAAACTGACATCATTTGCTTTCACTGCAATGTAAGTTACTATGTGTATAAATTGTGATAAACAAGTGTTTCATGGAAGGAACAGTGCTAAATTGTAGCACAAGTTTGCAGGTGGTTATTTGACTAAACTGACTCTTTAAAATGCTGTGTCCTTCTCAAAAACATATTTAAAGTTGTTTTTTGTTTCAACTACAATTGAGTAATTCTGAATATTTCACCCCTCTCCCTCTCCAAAGCTCATAATGCTTGCCCCTCTGGGATTTGTCAGCAAGTCCTAATAAATGAAGCTCCTTAATGTTTATTAGGATTAAACTGTGCCCCATATAGTCCCTCCTAGCACTGTTTAGTAATATTGAAACAGCAATATCTTCACAACTCACTTTTCAATGCTCCAGCAGATGCAGTCCTAGAGCCTACTTCTGACATTATTAGACACATATGTAATTGTTTAAGTTATACTGTATATAGAAATATAATGCAATATATATCCAAATAGTTTATAAAGCTGGAAAAAGGCATGATATTGAACCTTTTTTGGCTGATCTATTCACCACTTAAGCTTCTGAAGCTCAAACGCTGTTAATGTTTTGATGTTCCAGAGCAGTTTGTTTTATAATGTGGATGCATACTTGGCGGGTGCTAACAGCATCTGACATTATGGCTGCCAACAACAGGCAGGTTGTCATAATGTTGAGCCTATTACTGTACGTCTCAGTGACATTTATGAATGTAACCACAGACATCCTGCTGAACAAAGGTGACAGTTTTAAATGTTTTGTTTTTCTGTTTTATTTGTGCTGCATGACATTATTTTTAACTAAAGGAGTAATTGTCAGCCTCACAACACAATATGATCATGGATATTGTTAAATATTTTGGTTTGCTGCCAGTTCTTCTGGTTCTCTCTTCTTTTTTTTTTTTGTTACACTTGATACACTACATTGATAGCTTTTCAGGAAAATACACCATATTTGACCCATTGTTCAATACCACTGGCTTGGTCTGGATGACTGGAGGATTTCGCTGTTGTTCATGTTTCATGATGATGGGACAAACTGGAGGAAACCCATCAGACCCCCAGAACCTTCTTGATACATACAGCTATAGCTACGTTTGGACTGGCCCTGATCCCACAGACTGGTTTGCTTGGAATGGTTCTTTCAAAAGCGAAGTGCGTCTCCATGCTAAGGTAAGATTATTATAAATAACATAACTCTATTATACTTATAACATATTATACTAATCATTAGACCAATCTCAGCCATTCAGCCACAAAAAGATGTTCAGTTATATCCAGTTTGTGTCACTATGAGACGTGACTAAAGCGATTTATTGTCTGCTTTGTCTGCATTTGTTTCACTTCGGTTTCCGCTACACTGTGTTTAACATCTTTTTATGTAATGCATTGAGTTCTGCCCACTTTGGATCACTTAAGTAAACCAACATGCTTCAAAGAAAAATAGTATGCATTTTTCAAACTGTTATCAGCCTTTAGACATGCTCTTACATTTGCCATCTCATGTTTTGAAACAAAAAAAAAAAAAAAAAGTTTTTATGGACTAAATGAAAGGATTTCTTTGCTGTGTGCAATGACACCTTCTGAGTGCATCCAGCCAGCACCATAGCAGCGCCTACTGCTATGCACAATTTAGTTATGCTCGCACTTTAAGGCACTCAGTGTTCAGGCTAACAGTAGCAGTTATCATTTAGATGGCAGAAAGGCTCAGAACGAGTCTGGCGATGACTTAAAACAACAAAAGATTCTTGGTTAAGTCACGAATGAAATCTGAAAATTGTCACCGACCGAGGGAATTCAGCAGGAAGTGCTTCTGACAATCAAAGGGGAGAGGATTTTCTAATGAACATTCCTCAAAACAGCGTGAATGCAGTGAAATACAACTTCAGGCATGTTTTTGATGACGGAACACTGTTAGAACAGGTTTAAAGCTCAAAAAAGTGACTGTAGTAGAATATGTGTCCTGTAAGACCAGTATACCAACGTGAACCAGTCGAAACGTGACTCATTATTATCTGTTTTTGGGCCCCATGAACCCCATATCCCCATTGCCTTCAGCATCCCTGTTCACGCCACATGGCTTTATTTATTTATTTTTTTACAAAGATCCCATTATACATGAAACGTGTGAGAGCTGTGTGCGCCGGAGCGGTTTAGATCAACAACACAAACTCATTTATTTCAGTTTACCAGCCTGACGCGTGTGTGGGCCGGGTTAACACAGTTTGAATAGGAGGCCACCCTGACATTTTAGCTGTTTACTTAGCATGCACTGGCACATGCGAGAAACAACCCCTCCAAACACCCCTTTTCTGCTCGGCCTGCATAAGTAAAGAGCTTCCACATATTATAGGACGTCTTGTACAATCTTATGTCAAAATGGACCAAGTGGGCACAATGGGCTGATGTCATGGCAGCTGCTCACCTTTCGCTTTGGTTTGTCTTTAATTATTGTCGGGCAGGAACACACAGACCAGCTCATCAACTGGATAAATATTTGACCGCTGTTCACATAAATTGGCGTTGGGGGTTTTATTTTAACGACGGTCCGAACGACATTATGCCACCGAGTGATGCGCCGTGAATTGGTTCTCGGCAGGTGACCACAGCTCGTCTCCGCGTGAGGTAAATTAAAACTCAGATTTGGGAGGTGGAAATGAGAGATTTTTATGCACTTCCAGAATTTGGCGTGTTTAATTATAACCTATGTGGAAGCCTAATCTGAGCAGCTTAGGCAGGGCATGCAATTAATCAAGAAATAGGTGTGTTTGTGGAGCGGGGAGCGGCGTGCGAGCGAAGAGGTGCATGGTGTGCGCTTCAGGGAGAGGAAGTGAGGTTTACATCACCTTGTTTTTATTTTTTTTTTGAAGTCTTGCATCAGAAAGAGTGATGAAAACAGCAAATTCGCAAAAAGAAAGTCATTATTTTGGTCTTGTTTTTTGAGGAATATCAAGACAGCGAAGAAAAAAAAATACAGATAGCAGCATAAATAAAATTAAAGTGGATAAAACTGAGAGCAGAAGATAACTTTGACTTTAGTACTGTGCTTTTGTGTTTTAGAAGAAATGGAGAAAAGATCATCATTTTAAATATTTTTGCATAGATTTATAATGCAGCTATTACAGAGAATTGCATATAACAATACAAAAACATCACCTTGTTATGGATTTGTGCTACAATCAATACAAATGGAACATATCTGTTGAAAATGCATTAAAAAAAAAATCAAACGATAAGAAAGAAAGGTACGAATTTCTGTGATAGCTCTGGATATTCTTCCTCTAATATAGTTTTAGTTAAGGTGAGACACTGCAGGTGAATAGGAAAAAATCTTAAATTTAAAGATATCAATCTGAAACTTCTCGAGTGGTTTACTCACATAAAAGTAAGGAAAAAATGTATTACAAGTTTTTCATCATGTCATGTTTCCATAAGAAATGAAAGGCATTTATGTGTGAAAACTGCCAAAATTGAACACATTTTTGGCATTAAATCTGAACAATTAATATAACCAGGTTTAAATTTCTTGGTTCGCTTTTTACACATACAGTATTACTTACAAAATGTACCAGGAGGATTTTGGATATCTTATTTATCGATGTAAACCCTCATTCGTCCAGGTGTGGTCCATCGTAGAAAGGGGTTCAGAGGTTGTCATCCGGACGCCGTTTAAAGATCGAGACGTTTCGACTTTGCCTCATTAGCTAATGAGGCAATCAGTAGTGAGGAGGGAGCAACAGCCAGCTATCAAGATAACAATAGACCTTTAGACACAGGTGAAACTAGGTGAGGCCAACCATTAATCAACAAGATAGACCAATTAATTAAATCCCAGGTGACAAACAAACAATCTTATAACAAAGACAGGAGTGCAGTGACTCCTCCCTGGGGGCTGGACTCCCACTACTTAGAGTAGCATATAAGGCCCAGGTTCCCATACCAGCTCTCTGATTGACAATGACTTTTGGATAAAAGTCGAAACGTCTCGATCTTTAAACGGCGTCCGGATGACAACCTCTGAACCCCTTTCTACGATATCTTATTTAGTTTAGAGCTCACTGAAAATTGGCCAAAAATTCAAATTTCACCTCATTTTTCAGACTTAAAACTTTAATAAATCAGGCTTAGAATTAGATACCAACAAATCCTTCCATATGTTCTGTCAAAATCTTAAGTACAAGATGATAAAGTTTGGTGTAGGAGCTGCTTTAAGGCTGATTTTTATGTCTTTGTGGGAGAAAACGGCTTTTGAAGTTACAATGTCTCACAGAGATCTATGGATGGAGTGGATTGAATGAAATAATAAAACATCTTTATGAGCAGATTGAACACGTTTGTTGTTTCCATGTGAAAGTTTATATGTGTAGAGAGCAAACTGACCAAAAATAATGAGTTTTCCTGCAGTGTCTCTCCTTAAACATACCTTTTGTCATTTTTACTCGGCTCGTGCCTTTGGGAAACATTCGAGGGCGGTTTACCAACATGACTTAACATCCCGATTCAATGTGAGAAGGCTCAAAGCAGGACACGCGAGGTATGAAACATCACGCCTTACCAAATAAGCCCCCCGCTGTGATTTTAGCCACTTTAGCTCATGGTTTATGCAAATCTGCGAAGGATCATACAAATCCACGCTGTCTGACGTTTTTGATTATCCTGCCATGTTCCACAACAAAGGCAACAAAGGACAAAGTATAGGCAGCAAACTTTTTTACGGACGGTGGGTATTTTTTTCCGCGAGAATTATCCGGCAACACAAATGACAACAAATGACTTTTCTCTCAGCGATCTTGACAGCGTCGCGCGAATTGCTCAGATCACATAAGCAGCACATACGGGCGTCGGCGCTGTCACTAACTCGCGGCGTCGTATCACTTGTCACAATATGGCGGAGTCACTAATATGCCTGTGAGCCTGAGTGGCGTTTGTGTAATGTTAAGTGGCAGGTATTAACTCATAAATGTCAGAATGCATAATGTGTTTGTGTTGTGATGCAGGATTCACAAAGAGCCAAGGCGCCGCAGAAGGGTATATCATTGCCGACGGATTCATGCATGAGTTCTATTTATAAAGCCCCGTTTGAACTGTGTTATCTAAGCAGCAGTCACCGGTGTCCACTATATGCGGCACGGAGCGTCAGTGTGTTAGAACAGGCAGAGCAATGAAGCGTGCACATTAACAAGTACACATGTTCAGAGATGTTGTCAATATACTTCAACTTCAATAATGAGTGTACATAAAGTCTTCATTTGTGACAGTTTTTTGATTTTGAACCAGAATTGGACCCATCAAGTCATTGTGATGCATAATTCAGCCACTGGAAGCATGTTAGTTCACTTTAGAAGGGATCGGTAGGGGCCCAAAGTGTCTCCAAGTGTCTTAAGTGAACCATACTGGCCCGTTTAAGCGATCTAAACCGGATCCTGCAAGGTGTAGTGTCCAAAGGGGTGTGGCTTGTTTTTGACTCCTGTAATGCTTTTGAGAGAGATGCTTGGACAAGAAAGACCTCAGACTCTGGTAAAAACAAGACAAAAAAAGCAGAAAAAAATAAAATAATAATAATAATTTAATCTTGTGATAAACCGCTATATACAGGGTTGGTAACTTAAAGGTGCTGTCCCTGATTTTTACTATTTTGAAATGTGAATGAGTTAATTTCAAACTCTTTACAGCAGTCACCTGTTACTCACTAATGCAGTCCCAACATCCTAAACATTCACTGCCATGAATTTATAATTGCTTTCATTTCATTTCTCTGAGCCCAGAATGAGTTGTGCCATCCTGGGTAAGGCTAACAAACATTAGCATGCTAAGGGTGCACTTCCTTCTTCTTGCAGAATAAAATGCTCCATAAATAGATGCAGAGAAAGCGCTGCGGTCTTATTTTCATCTGAATGGATGCTTTTATAATATATCCATACCGGGGCAACACAGATATGACTTTATAACATGCAAAAAATCAAGCACATGAACTATTTCTGTCTTTTATATTTCAAAACAATAAAAATCAGGTACAGACCATTTAATGTTGATCTTAGCAAAACAAGGCTATAGAGCAGATTAGTTCTCGATGTTTTCTGTTTCTTGGCGTACAACATTGTCAAGACCAGAAATATTACATTTCCAGTGGATGATGCATCTAACATTATCAAAAGACAATTCATTACATAAAGAGACATTGTAGAGGCGAAGAGAAGTGAAATAAATGCAAACCAGAAATACTTTCTTGTTCACTTTAGTTACAGCCACGTGTCACAGCGGGAAAACTTCTATGATTCCAAAAAGATTAAAGAAGTAATTCAGGTACAATAAAGATTTTATTTATCAAAAAAACTTACCAACTGATGGTTTTAAATAAATAAAAGTGTCTGATGCCTCTTGGTAAATATTTTTCTTGAGTCACCATTTATCCAGGCTTGGGACTATGCAAGATATTAGAAATAAAAATAAGAAAAAATGTTTTATTGCCATTGTCAGCGGAAAAAAATCACGTGTTTTAGCGATATCGTACAACATAAGAAAGAAGAAAGAATAATAGTAAAAAACAAACTATGAAGCAAACCTCTACGTCCGTGGAGACAGTTTTACACGATTTCATTAAAGAACGTAATACATTTGCTGCTTCTCTGTGAACATTTGCAGATAATTACGTGCATTCTCACTTCCAAGAATTTTAACAAGTTCGTCCTTACATCAACTATTTGTTTGTTCTAATAACTTGGAAGAGAGCCTTTCATATGAATCACAAAACTATTTATCAAAAAATCTAATCACCCCATCTGCTTTTTTCTTTGAGTTTTTATCAACGTGCCGAAACCCGTCTGTCTCTTTTGACAGTTTGACCAATAAAAGATTTAAATGTTTTGATCAAGCTGCCTCAAACAATTCTCAAAAAAAAAAAAATCCCTCTGACTTTGCCATAATGCTATTAATCATGCGAGGGCGTCAGGGTTCAGCCGGTGTCACGGTCAGCTTCAAAAGGCCTTACTTATTAACTTCTACTCACTCCGGGCCGACTCTGTGTAAAATGTTTGAAGATTTGATCAGGTACAGGTGCTGCTCCTCGCTGTTCAAAGCCACACCACATCTCACGACCGACCATTCAACTGCAGCACGAGGCCAGTGTGGGTCAGATTTAGCATTTCTGTTGGACCGCGGAGAGTGAAAAGCTCATTAGATATAATTACAGGTATTTTGTTCTTCCCCACAGCCATGTTTCCTTTCAAGAAAAAAATCCCTGGAAAAGTTTTACGTTGTAACTCAGCACCACAATTTGTGCAAGTCTGTGGTCAAATGAGAGGTTTGTGGTAATTGACACAGGTGGAGGAGCACATAAAACTTGTTGCATTTAATCCTATTTTGACTGTGGGAATAATAACATGTAGTTATTATTGGCTTTATGTCTATGTAGGTTTTTTTTCTTTTTTGCATTACTTACCTGGCTTAATTATGTAGCTCTGGTGGTAAAAATACAGTCTTTTTACCTTCAAAAATGCAAGTTAGGGAATAAAAAGAACATTCAAATCCAATGATTCAAGGCAGTGTTTCCCAACCAGGCGTACGGGGACCCTTGGGGGTACATGAGCAATTACCAGGGGGTACTCAGAAATGTTTCAGGTTTTAAAAGAAAATTAAATGTACTTTTATCTGAAGAAAAACATGTTATTAGTTGTACATTTTGCATCTTTTTGCAGTATCTTGGAACATAAGTATGATAAAAAATTAATATAAAGTGGCAATAATTGACAATATATGACTAGTAAACCCATTTATTGGCCTTAAATTAAAGTCAAGGGGTACTTTGTGTGTGAGACAAAGTTTAGGGGGTACTCGAGACAAAAAGGTTTGGGAACCACTGATTTAAGGCACCAAATAAATGACCAAGGCCTAACCGTGTTCATCACAGGGAATTCATATTAACCAACTTTACTAATGTATGTTCATAGAGGAATCTGTAGCAAATATGTCCCAAAAAGAAATAAAGGAATTTAATTTTTTTATTAGCGATGCACCGATACAGATTTTGATTTTTGAATTTTGACGCTGATACAGAAAAATGTGTGTAATGGATTGTAGTATCGAGTCAAAAATATCAGTTCAATAGATATCCTGGTTGGACCTTGATGTAATGTATGTAAATGTAAATTACTGGTCTTTGTTGGTACAGAACATATCATTAAGTTTTTTTTTTTAATTTATATCAAGCTGTTCTGTCATTAGCTGAAGGATAAGCAAGAGTGCACAACCCATTTGGATCAGTTTTGTCATATACTGCTTTTGTTTTAGGAAAATAAATGAATTCTTTGTCTCTGCAATGGTGTCGGGTGATATCGGGGATTGGCAGATACTTGATGCCAATGTACCAAAACTGGTATTGAAAAAACTGAATTGGTGCATCCCTAATCTTAGTCCGGAATGATATCGTCTTTGTATTTTACACAAGTCTCTACCCCCTCCTTTGTGCTCCGAGTCAAACTCAAACAGAACTGACTGATCAGATTTGTTTATTTGAGTGACGCACGTGAAAAGGAACAAAATACATTTTCTCTCACTTCAGATCAAATAGAAACAGTATGTGCTTCACTCATTGAAACAGCCCTATTTGTTTTGATACAGATGGATGATGCATCTCCCTGATTGGCTGATCCACCTGTCAATCACACACATCTAGACTTAGGGAGATGAAACCGGTGATCCGACTCACATCTTCAAAAACTGGAAATCTGACTAGAGCAGTCCTAAAGCAAGAATTGGATTCATATTTTAGCATTTGAAATGTAGCACTTAATAGAATGTTTGCCACGTGACAGTTAATGGGCCAATGATCTCAAACCTAACCTCAAAGCCTAACGCTAAGTACAGGCCGTTGCAGCTGAAAACATACATTTTCTGATCACTCACACCTCGAGTGCAGGACAATACAGAAGTACTCAAACATGCAAACTCAAAAAAATACAACAATACGTAAGTAAGTGAAAAAGGAATATTATAATATGGTTCAAAGTTCATAAAAGTTGACGTCTCTCCTTTAAATGCGCACAATCCATCTCATATTGTCAACGCATTCTAACTCAAGCTCAATATCACAACTTTCCGAGCTCAAAGACAGATCGGCGGATTAAACCTTGGCACAGGCCTTAACAAATGCAGGGGTTTGCAGTGAGAGCGTCTGGGGCCGTGTGTGGTATTAGCGCAGTGGCGGAGACAAAGATGCATGTTTGTTTTGAGCCCACCATCCGAGCGGAGGAGGATTAGGCTTGTCTACAGCCAGTGAGCCGGCATCTGCGCTCCCCACTACACACTCCGGCAATCAGGAGGCTGCTGCCAAACAAACAGATGAAGTCAACAGAGAGATGCTTCCTCCTTGTGTCTTGTGAGATGTGACTGTAACAGTGTTGACACCAAAGTTGACACCGTGTGACAGCCCACTGCTCCACACATCCTCAGCCGCTTTGACTCGCGGTGCAGAGGGGGTTTGGGGGGGGCTGAGGGCCTGACACGCTGCACTTGATCACACAGCAGATAATGTTTGTCAGCAGCAGCAGCGGCGCTGGTGTCGCCGTGTAACAGAGACAAAGAGAGGAGGTTGATTTCATGGTCGAGTCATGTTGCGTGTGCCGCTCAAAACGTTCAAACTCTGCAGCCGAGTCAGATAATCACCGGCCTCTGAATGTGGTTGTATTTGCATATGGGTTTGCCATTTCTGATACACTTGCATCACCCGTTTAGTCACTGCAGGGCCGCAGAAGTCAATGTGAATCTCCTTCCAAAATTCCAAATCAGATAATTTATTATTTACAGAAATTTTCCCAGTGAAAGTCTGTCCTTTTTTCAATTAAGAATATTATAATGCATACTGCTTTAGTGCGTTTTTGAAAAGTTGAGTTTGAAAAGCACTATTAAAAATGATTGTTGATTGTATTGTATGAAATTAATTAATTAATTAATACACTTTCATGTAATACAGCGGTTCTGTAAAAGCAGCTCTTTAAGTGAAGACAAGACCACTGTATGTGGCCATCCCTTCATGTCAAGGCCTGATCTCATCAGATTTCAGAAGTTAAGCAAGTCGGGGTCTGGTTAGTACTTGGATGGGAGACTGTTGAAACACCAGGTGCCACAGTGGGGGCCGCTGGAGCTCTGGTGCTCTGTTGTTGTGCCCTTAGGCAAGACACTGGTCATGTATGATACGCTGTTGTGTATGTGTGAATGATTGGTGGTGGTCGAAGGGACTGAAGGTGCAGTTTGGCAGCCTTGCTGTGGCTACAGTAGTTTACCATCCGGTGTGAAGTAAATGAATAATGCAAAGTGTCCAAAAAGTGCTATATAAATCCAGTGCATTATTATTAGTATTATTTAATAATAAAGTAATCTATTCTTAGCGTGCTAGTTGCTGTTGGCTTCACAGTCACAATAAACTTAGCTCTGGCCTCTGAAAGTTGTGAAAAGCGCTTATAAAGTCATTGTGGTGAATTATTAGGATGCTGCCAATGCAGGGGGTAAGTGAGCAATAAACTCAGACAATTGGAAATAGTTTACAGTTGTGTTTTTCACTTAAAAAACAAAAAAAACAAAAACAGGCACAGCACCTTTAAAGAAATTAGCAGTAATGGCTAAGCTGGTTTGGTGTAACATGAGCTCTTTAGTGCCTCATTATGTCTTGTGTGTTCTGAGAAGAACTGCTGGTCTCTTGCAGGACCCGGTGTCCTTTCTCAGCCAGGGTCGTAACAGTAAAGAAAGTTTTCCAATAAACATTTATCCAGTACTGCTTCTGTCTGGAATTGCGTTTGTATCAATTTTCAGATTTGCACTGTGATCCAATCCATGAGGTGAGCGGTAAATGCAAGGTCAAATTCTTTTTCAGATACAATTTGACTTTCTTAGCGGCCTCATCTCTCAAATATTGTATATACGCTCATACTGCCACCCATATCGTCAAACTAAAGCAATGCACGCTGGTTAACGGAGTTCTTGGCGTTGAGCAGCTCTGGGGGTTGGAGTGAGGGAGTATCTGTATTCAGGTAATTACAGTTTGAGGGGCACTGGGGTCCTCTGTGATTACACATCAGCCTTGTAATGGATTCAACACTTATAGACGGAGAGGAAGAGAGAGAGAGGGAAGGCTGCATTCTACTCCTACCCATTGCTAAGGCAGGGGTGAGGTGGGGTGTAGCTAGGTATATCTGCAAGATGGATTACGTGGGGTTTGCCGAGTTCAACATTGACACAGATTCATCGTAAATCATTATGCCGGGGACCCGCAGTGATTTCTGCATTAGGAGCAGAAAATGGAGTTCAGCCAGTCAATGAGGGAGGGCATATTTCACATCAATCACCTGCACACTCTCATGTTAGCCCAGTGCAAATCTCACTTATACTGTTACCAATACAGTCCAATGGCTATGATGGCAATCAGCACGACGCTAACAATGCCACATACAGACAGAGGGCACGCGGGGAGGCTTTAAATATGCACAACTCTAAACTAAAGTATAAGTGCAGCGCAAGCTACAACCAAGAATCCAAGCGGTCATAAGTCAGCGCGCTCTTTTAAGTGGCTGCACAGTCCAGTCCCAAGCATGGATAAGTCAAGAAAGAGACAGCATTTGAAGGACTGTTAATGGGCATGTAGGAAAAGTCTAAATATTACCTGAGTAACAATTAAAATCTGAAAATTTAAGAACATGTATATTGCTCTTACCTGAACCAAGGGCTTGTGAAGTAAAAAGGGGCAGATAATGTAAGATTTCGCTTCTTTCCGGTGCCTTTTCATTCACTTTTTTGTATGTTTAACTCTATGATACATATTTATTTGATAGGGACAGTGCATATGAACATCTGTAACAGTTAAAGTGTAAATATGACAGATTAGAGGTGGGTGATATTACAAAAACGACTATCTTTATACTTTTTTGGAGTATTCTGGTAATGATTTTCAAATATTATGTTAATTCAACAGAAAAGTGGTAAAACATGTCTTTAAATTGATTAGTCAAGGTTTAAGTATCAGACATATGTGATTAAACTGTAAAAGTATACTTAGAAAAGTGAAGAAATATAACTTCGTACACTTTTTCTTTCAAATTTTGCTACATCTTTTACTATATTCAATATTTACATTTGGCTTAATATTATCCTCTCTATGTCAGATTATAGCAATGATGCTCATTTCCAGCTCTAGTCCATAGGCAGCTAACACAGAAGACAACTACAAAACAAAAGTAACAATAAAAGACTATCATTATACACTCGCAGAATTTGTTTTCCCTTCATCCACTTTTTAGGTGTAATCTAAAAGCAGACAGTGATTCTCTTGTTGTCAAAGGAAGTGTTCCAATAATTAGTCCCCTTGAGCACAGTCTGTCCAAATGTTGATGTCTTTTATATTTAATGAAAAAAGGAAGAAAGTAAATGAGACAGAAAAAGTGCTTTATTTGGAATGATTATTTATACACAAAAAAGTTGTGCAACAAAAATGCATAGATGGATGCTGGGAAGTATTTGTACGCTAACACACTGAAAGGTCCTGCTGAGTCTGGTAATCGGACCCAGGATCTTCTCGCTGGAAGGCATGAGCTCCTCTCAACCACTGTCAAGTTAGGAAAAATGTAATACAAACAACCAACAAAAAAGATGAATCAATCAACAGTATTAATTAATTTTCTATTGTAACTTCTAAACTTAAAGCAATAGTATGTTACTTTCTGGAGGTGGTGCGTCACCGGCACAATTCCAAACAGAAAGTTAAAACCATGCTTTGGAACATTCTCCATGAAGATAAGTTAAACACCATACTGTGGAATCCTAAGGCCAAAGGAACAACATTCTCATGACAATTAGATTTTCATGTATGAATCAGGTTTGTGGAGATGCAAGCCAGTATATAGGGCGCATGTTTTTTCTACAATTCAAATCCAAAATGAAAAAAAAAAGTTGTTATTGTAGTCTATTTTCTTGCTAAATTACAGGTGCTTTAACTAAATTCCACGTAAATGTTTGGCTGCACTTATTACTTTTAATGCAACTACCCACGTGACGTTTCACAGCCTAGATGACACAAATGAACATTAACAAACATTAACGTGAAATAACGCGCACAAGTCGTCGTTTTGCTGTTTGCACATTTGCGCACAGAGTCAGCCGGAGCCGTGTGAAGTCTGCGCTGCTCTTGAGGCAAGCGCAGGGAGAGCGGAGCCGTGTCAGTGGCTGGAGCCTACTGCAGGAATCCGGATATGATGAAAATGTTTCAGAACTACAACTTTCCTCTGCAAACTACCGCCACTGCGCGTCGAAGGCGTCGCGACGATCCTTGTTGTTATTTCTCAATGCGTCAGCGGCGTTACCAAGCGGCACTGTGACACAGCTAAACTTCTAGAAAAGTTTGGAGGGCGAGCCACTCTTTCACCTTCTTTGTGTTTTGACTTTGTTTTTCTCTTCCGAACGTCTCAGGCGCGCGTTGGAGGAAGGAAGGATGGAAATAATTCAGATTTGAAGCGAGGGAGTTGTCATGTTTGAAAGGTAAGTTTACGCTTTATAAACAGTGCGTCCGAAACGGCGCTTAGAACGTTTTTGATAAAGGGAAGCGAGGTGTGAGAACCGAAATCTGGACTACATATGGAATCCTTCAGCAAGTTTATGTAAAAGCGAGCGAAGGGAAATTTCCACTAAGTTTTACTGCGGCTCCACGTCACTTTGTGTGTGTGAATAAGCAGACTATTCTCCTCAACTTGAGTAATGATCAGACGTGCTGCTGCTTTGTCTTCCCCGTGTCTAAACTCACCATGAGACGTTGATTTTCTTTTTTTGTCCCAGCGCCGAGGGGTGAGGAAAAGGAGGAACTGGTACTCGTGCGCGCGTGTCCCTGAGCGAGGACTGTCCCATGTCCAAGGAGAGCGTGCGTCCGCCGGATGGGCCAGCAGCTGGGCCGGGACAGGGCCCTCAGCTGGAGACAAGACCCCTGCTGTCCACTGCACACGGTGAGTCCACACCAGCAAGAAAAGACAGGAGAAAGTGTTTGGTGTTGCCCGGCGTGTGCACACAATCTTCACTGGGTGTTTACTGTTAGATTTAGGGCTGTTTGTTTGGGGAAAAAATGTCTAATTGTGATTTTTCTGATGGGTATTGCGGTTAGATTTGCATTTATGTTTTAGTAATAGGACTATGTTCAAAGTTCACGTTTTAAACACCTCCAGCGGAATTCACAAAAAGACTGAAATTGTCCGTTTAGTCCTTTTGTCAATTCTCTTGGACACGTTTAAAATGTGAACTTTAAACAGAATCCTGAATCCAGAAACAGAAAGAGCGGCAGTTTTTATGCAGAAAAACAGGATATTTGTTGATTTCGATTAATTGTGCAGCCTTAGTTAGACTTATGGTTGTCAAGTAGAGGCAGTTTTTTGGTACAAACATAGGATATTATTTGCAAACATGACATGCATTATTTGACTTAAAATATCAGTGTTATTAGTAGACTGCATGAGCAATAAATGAAATAAACACATTTAGCAGGAAGTCCACTTTAATGGTTACTTGAGTTTGTTTGTAAAGTTTTCCCCTAACATGAACTAGCGGGAGCTGCATGCTGTCTGTATGCATTTTATTTCTCTTCAAGCCGGAAGTAAGACCCAAAAGCAGCGCTCTGATTGGCTGCGTTTGGGTGGCCCTCCCAGTTTCACATCACAGTCTGGATAAAGCTCTACTAAAGCCTAAAGTTAATTCATGTGAATAAGAACAATGGGAAGGGTTTGTGAACGCTAGGAACCAGGTGGACAGATTTAAATACCTACTTCCTCCTTTTGCGGTGGGAAAATCAGGTACCCAAACTTTAAAAACATTTGTGTATAATTTGTTTTTTGAAAAGCTCTAGATATCTACTTTACATCAGAGAGAAGGAATATCAGAAATATGAGAAGCAGAAGTTGTTATTCCTTCTTAAACACATGTTGGTCTCAGGTCATTTTTGTAGATTTATTCTTTTGTTGTGAAAACACTAACAAAACATACAAGCAGCTATTGTATTGTATTGACTATTTGGTTAAAGAGGCTACAGATTGAAGTTATAATTTGAACCAAAAAGCATGGTGTAGAGCCATGATGGGCCTGTGTACGTACGTGTTTATGATTCTTGAGTTTGCGAGCTGAAAATGCTGTGTCACTGAGCTTGCTTACACTTTTTTCACTTTCATAGAATTACTTGCCTTCTTTCAGAAAATAACCTTGCACACATCAGTGATTAGTTTAAGATGAATCGTAAGTTATAGAAGTGCATTGATTTCAAATACAAAGGACCAAAGTTGACTGTCCCACTTAATCCTCCTTGATCTTGATAACGATATCCAGACGATATTTTAACAGTGCATCAGGAATGTGCTAAAATGTGCTTTCGTTGAGGCTTCTGTATCACGCAAAACGCAAACGAATTATAAAATTAACCACAAAAAGTCAGAAATATCACTTTTATGCTTACTTGGGTGATTATACTTGACATTGTTGTCTCTTTTTGAGATCATTTTTGATAGTTTTGAATCATAGACTATAAACAACAATTGCAATATTTACATTTTTCATTATGTCTCCCACCTCTATTAGTAAGTGCGCCCCAATGTTGGGAGCTGTTCATGTTTTTGCTTTGTTCCTCACTTCTTAAGTCTCGATAAACGCCCTGGTGACTATTAACAGTAACCACAGCCAATTATACTTTTTAATTAACTTTCTAGTTGCCCCTAAGATTATCACATGTCGAATAAGCTTATATTCCACACCCGCTTTTCTTTTTTTTTTTTTTCAAACAAGCAACGGACCGTTAACCATCCTATTTATACCAAGCGTCATTATGGCACTGTCAAAAAATAGCAAAGTAGGACAAAGTAAGCAATCAGTGGGGCTGCTGGATTGCGAATGGATTTTCAGTGGACCTTCAAAGGCGCTCGTAGTTAAGACTGTCCCTGCCGCTCTCTGGGGACCGCGGATGTTCTGAGAATAGAGCAATTTATTTCTAAGTGTGATCACTAAATACCGCGATGCATCACACAGTGGGCCACACATCAGCCCAGCGCTCGCAGAAAGTGCCCAATCTAACCGGGGTTTATGCATTCCGCTGCTTACCGAACACAGAGTGACACGCGCTTGATTTGGGATGAGCGTTGTGGAAACTAGGGCTGTCACGATACGAAGTTGTTGAAGAAACATCACAATTGTTCACGATTCACAAAACAAAAAAGTGAAATCTTTAATTGTCTTTCATTCTGATACAATAGTATGTGACCAGATTTTAGCATTATCAAACTTTCTGAATGAAAAAGTTAAGTTATTGTGATGTAAACAGCCACATAAAGAGCACTATACTTTTATGTGTACTTTTTTAGTTGACAGATTGAATTGAAATGACTTAATATTGCTTCTAAAATAGTCACAAGTCTTGAATTTTAGTTCCTGTGATTATACCGTGACCTGAATAATCATGATTATCGATTAACTGATGAATCTTGACATCCATTTGAGACGCCAAAATGGTGGATGATTATTTTGGAATCAATACATACAGTTTCATTTAATTTGACCTTCTGATTCGCTATCCTACTGAAATTATAATGGGGTTTTATGGGCTTGTTTTAGACTGATGATGAACAAATATTTTTGCTTCTTCTGTTGAAATGCTATAAAGAATCTGGATTTTTCTGTTGATAATTGTCAGATGACCATATCTCAATACAGCATTCTGAAAGAAAAAAAAGGGATGACATGCAGCTATTGAGAAGTATAACTCAAGTTCAGCTGAGTCACTGCTAAATATTTTTTCAAAGGTTTAAGTTTAAGTCAGGGCGCAGGAATTTGGCATGAAATGGTTAATAAAATCACTGGCTGAACAAAGCCCTACTGTTCAATAACCAAAAGGACTGTTATTTTGAAGTGGATGGCTTACAGAGATGAGTGGAAGTGTCTCTCCTGTTTTTGCACAGCTATCAGGCTACAGCTTTGCTCACTAACTTTTTCCAATGCACATGAATGCAGCCTTTATGTCAGTAAAAAGGAGCTTGGCAGGTAGAGCACACCCGGGAGCAGCAGGAGGAGAGTAAATGAGATCCAGATTCTGGCAGGCCTTTACCTGAACAGCCTAGGCCTCATATTGTGCATTGTGTTATAGTTCTGTCACTATTGTTGAACAAATAGATGAAACGGACAAAACCATCTCGAATCTATACACGCAAAACCATTGTATTGTCAAAGTTGAGTTTTAGATGACTTTATTGGAACTGAATGAACAACTACGCCAAATAAAACTAACAAAAAAAAGAACATCCTAATCTTACCGTGGTTGGTGTGACGGTCAAGTAAACTGCTCAAACTATGTACCGCAGCCGCCTCGTTTACAGTCAATATGAGGCGGCTTCGGTACATAGTTTGAGCGGGTAACTTGACCGTTACACCAACCACGGTGTACTGCGGTGTGTGTTTGACCAACATGACATTTCTATTAAAGTTTTAAAGTTTAGGCATCTTTAACACATCTTAAAGGGGACATATTATGCAAAATCTTAATGAACTAGTCACGATAACTTATTTTGAAGCACGGTATATTGTTCTAGTAAATATAACAATGATATTGATACTACTTCATGGCACTGACACAATAACTCTTAAGCAGCATTATCACAGTAAACCCCTTTTTTATATGCACAGTATCATTATAAGGGAAGTAAATGGCAAAATTACACTGTAATTTGCCACAGAAGTTACTTATTCAAACCTCTACAACTCAGTTTATGAGTATTCTCATATTCTCAGCTCATGCTCATATTATAAAGAAATATTATAAAAATCTTCCAATAAATACTGTTCCATCTGTCACCTTTTTAATAAGTTGATATAGTAATGATTGTGACAGGCCTGGTTACAAAGAGGTTTCCTCACCATTAGTTTACTCAAAGTAGTATGTTGATTGGATCATGCATGTTTTATTAATCTTCTATTGTCCTGCAACAGAGGCTCGAGTGCTCAGAAAATCCCTGTTTTCCCCTATCCCCGTCCACGTCCCTGTACTTTTTTTTTATTATTTGAAACATTTAGACTCTTGAGTGATACATGTAGGTCCTAAAATGTCACATAGTCACTTTTCAAAAATAAAAATATAAAGTAAATGACAATCTGCTGTTCTCTACAGTGAAATAACTCCATGAGAGAGAGCTTAGTCAATTGACCTGTTTCTCTTATCAAGCAGTTTTAGATCAATGTTGCCGTTTACAAGGAACAAAATGTAAAATGAGGCTCTGACGTTGCAGTTTATTACCCTGAGTTCATAAGCCCTGAAAAAAAATCACATTATTTCTAATTTCATGTCTCTGGAAGGGAAAAAAATGTTAAGTTTTATTAATTGTGAAATGTTGCATGTGGCCCTAGATGTTCCTGACATTGACTCAACTGGAAGAAGCCTGTCGTCCCGGAAACCACCCTCAGAAGGTCATGTGACAGAGGAAAGGACCAATCACTGCGAGCCGATTAGAAGTAAGTTCAACAACCTGTGAAAAGTGGGATATCTCTGTGTTATTTACGATAAACAAACAACTACGACCTGTTAAAATACAGTGAAAATGATTACTGTAGCAGCTTGTGTGCAGAGATGGCCGAGGCACGTAGAAAATGTTAAGCAAGGTGTCATTTAAATTTAGGGGCTTCTAATTTCAGCCTCCTTTTAACATTTTCCAGCTGCCATGGTGCTTGTTGTCACTTATGAACATGCAAAGGGCAGGGGGAGTTTACAGTTTAAAAAAAGGCTTCAATATCGTTTAACCTTTCTGGTAAGGCTGGCAATTAGGGCCAAACTTGTTCGCTCCTGTTCTACTAAACTTTTGATTATACTTGGTGTCGCTATAGGCAAGGTGGAATCTTGGCTTCTCATGAATGTGGAAAGGGAAATCTCCAATGATACGGTCGTGAAAGTACACCCCAAGATGTCTTAGTTGCACGTTTCAATGAATAGAGTAAATAGAAGTTCATGCTGTAAAAGATATATAAAATCAACATTATGATATTAATTAATTAGTATATATCTGACAATGACAATTATATTAGTGATTCTTCAGACAAATGATGTCCGGTCTAAAAAACAAAACAAACTATTCATATTCTAGAAAGTTAAATCTAAGTGAACTCTGTAAACTGGTGCTAAATATTTGCAAATACCATTGATGTTTTTGCACATTTTTGGTATAATTTATTCACGCTAAGCATTATATACATATTTTGAATTATGTTTTTGTGTGTCTATAGGCTCTGTGCACGGAATATCAGTTGTCTATTCATTTTTAAAATGGTAGCTCATTGTACTACTGAGTACTTCCTGTCCAATTCTATGGGTTTTTTTCAGAGTCGCACTAAAATGAATAAATCCTTCAGATCAGGCAGTGGTGGATGTCACTGACAACAAGACTTTACAAATGAATGAATACTTGCCCGGCGACACTTGATAAATAGAGGTTTGTGGGTAAATGTTAACGCTAATGCTAATTTTGACAATGAAAATTAACCAAATTCAAATCAAAATCAAAAGTAATCGATAAATAAAAATAATCAGGTTGTTTTTTACTTTACATTTTAAGTGTTTTTTTCTGTATAATTCACATTTTAATAAAAGTTAGCATTAACTGTGAGAAACGGATAGCTTAGCCAACTGCTGCTGTGCCCAGAGCGCATTTTATTGGTGATTTTTAAGACAAAAGGATGTCCTATAAAAACTAACACAGTTCACGTTAAGTTAAATCTAAATGAACTTTGTGACCTGGGACTATTTATTTAAGTTGTTGGACATTTTTCGTGTAATTTATTCACTCGATGTAGTATTTATATATGTTGCATTACATTTTTGCGCGTCTACTCTTCCATAAAAGGGTTAAACGATGCGTTTCCTTGGTCGAAACTGCAGCTGATTGCTTCCATCCTTTTGTGGATTGTGTTTGAACTTGACGCAACAACTGCTTTTTGTTTGTTTCTCTGTTGTTAACTTTTCCAGAGTTCTTTTCTTTCCTGGCTCTCCGCTGGTTTGGAGTTTAAAGTCTCGCCAGTGGCTTGTTTACTTAAGCCGCGAACAATGATCTTGTTGCTAAAACGAGGCGTACGTGTTTGAGGAGGTCCCCGTAGCTCTGCAGGTGTTTCTTCTGGAGGCACGTCTGTCTTTCATGTGAGCAGACAGAGCCCCCCGCGACGACAGTTTTGTGTTGTTATTGATGTCACTCTCCGCCGTTTACGCACACTTTTCACTCCTTCTATCAGTTTAAGGCGTCTGCGGGATTCGTGATGATACAGAGATACAGAAGCTCATGAAATATTGAACAAATCTTAATGTAAGAGTTTAGAGTTTTGTGAGATTTTGTTTTGAGGTTTAAGAGGAAATTAAATGTATCTTGATGTCGTGATTTTGACCAAAGGGCGCTGATGATACTCGGGATTGATATTCAGTCATCTTTAATTGTCAATGATTATGATGATGATTTTTTTTTATTGAGAGGTCAACAGCAGCTAATTCTCAGTCAGTAAAAGCATGTGGTTTGGAGGAAGGCATTTTCTTTTCTTGTTTATGTGTTTAAAAAGACAATTATTACAATATGTTTCAAGTATTACTATTGTGATTAGATTTGCAATTTATGTTTTGATCATAGGATTCTGTTCAGTGTTTATATTTTGACAAAAAGGCTGAAATTGCTGTGACTCTATGAATTGACAAACCAATAAAAGAAGATTAGCAGTGTTTATGCAGAATAAAACAGGATATTTTATTGTTTTTGAGATTTGCCAATTGCAGCCATTAAAATTGAGATTTTGATTTGATTGCGATTAATCTTGCTGGCCTAACTGAAAGCCTTTTTATTTGTTTTTATTAAGAGAAAATTACATCAAATTGAACATTGTGATTGATCAAAAATGTTAATATTATTCTTATTCATCATATTGACCTGCCATAACTGGTATTCACATTCCCTGTTTACTTTAACAGATTAGCTATTTGGACGTTTAAGCCTTGTCTTAAAATAGTTGAGATCTTAGTTGGACTTAAAGATTTTTTGTTTGAGTAAAATTTGTCTTGCCCCAGAACATATACAAAAGCGTCTCAAAATCAGACCGCTGTGTGCTGCCTGCATATCATTATAGTGTGTTTTATTCTCCGAAAAGCAGGAAGTGTGCTGTTAGCATAGCTCGGCTCTGGCTTTGAAAGTTGTGCAAGTGCTTATAAACTCAGAATTAGGGTGCTTGGATTGCGTGAGAAAGTGAGGAATTTTGAAATGGTTCAACAGTTTAAAACGAAGTAGTTCTGTTTTTCACGTTTTAGATAGTAAAACTCAGGTATAGCATCTTAAAAAAACAAACAGAATTATCAGATTATGATCAGATTATTGCTGACATTCCTGTTAAATTATACTTGTGTTCACTGTGGAATCTTTCGATCAAAAACTACAACTTGAGGATTTGAATGAACATTTGTAGAATTGCTAAACTAATTTATGCTGATTATTTATCAACCATTGCATCCTTACCCTGCTGTACACTTCTTAATGCCCATAGTAGCTCTCATGTAACATATGTGAGAAGTTAAAGGGGTGAATAAAGCTGATCTGTCGTCTGGAAAATGCATTTATGCCAAGAGCCTTAAATTTAGTCTACCAATCCAAAATATTTTCTCTCAAGGCATCTAGTAACATCCCTTGCCGACAGCTATAATTGAGAGTCTTCTTTAGCGCACAAACAGGAAATCAATATGAAATCATCCTCCTGCCCGAGTCCTGCCCCCCAGCGCTCTCTGAACCTGAGGGAATGCTCAAGCCTTGTGTTGCACACAGCTTTTTACCACAAAAATAAATCCCTTCTAATGTTTCAATAACCATGTTTTGACAAGCTGATGCACATTTTCTTACAAAAAGGTAAACATATAAAAACTGTATGGCTAACTGTCCATTTTAAATCCAACTTCACCATTGTGAAGACGGCGATATATTATTATTGTGATGCAACATATCACAATATTTGACAGATGTAGTTTTGTTTTGACAATTTATTCAATATATTTACAATATTTGTGTGTTTTTAAGGTGCACAGTGCCTCTTAGCAAGAAGGTTTCCAGACCATATTTGTATATATTGCATTTTAGTGTTATGGTGTTATTTGAATTTGATGGTCAGTGAAATCCTTAATTTTCTTTCATTCACTTTGTCTAACAGATCGCTCTTCCACTTGTGACCATACAGCCAGACACAAAGCCATTTGACATTTAGCTTCATGATTTTGGACTATAGATTGATTTGAGAATACTTTCTTTTTCTTGTAACATATTCAGTTCTTACAGATATATTGTAACAATAATCAGGATTACTAATGGATGTGTAATCTTGAGTGTGGCCTTTACATGTGGACATTCATGTTTCACTCATGCACTACATGGTTCATTGCATCAGTTTTAAACCCAGCTCAGTCCTGATCAGGATCCTGGCTCAAAATCTTGAGAAGGGCCCCCAGTTTTGTGGTTGTCTCAGGTGAATGATTGCAGAGAAGATACTACACTTAACCTGAACATAAATATGATATGAATGATCAAATTCTGTTCTGTATTCAGCCCAGGTGGGTTTAATAAAAGTCACTGAAAGTTCTATTTGATGAACATTTCAGGCCTATTGTGGGGTTCAGATTGTAATGAAGTTGAACGACTGCCCTTGACATAAGGTTGTGTTTAGTGGGCTTTTCCTGAGGCCTTGTTCCACAGAGATGAGGAGAGTCTTGTGGGAGATCCACAGATTCCTCTGGAGACCATGCTGAGCTGATATCTGCTCAAAACAGAGCCGTGAAGTAAATTGGCATCAAAGAGCTCCAGTTTGTGGACTTTAATCATCACATTATTCATTGGATTGTTGAAATAGTTGTTAGCACTTCTGAGCTGGATAAAGATGACCTTACAAGCTTCTTAAGAGCGAGTTTCTGTTTTTTATCTACTGAGAGAAGTGAAGAGACAGGAAGGTCAAGGAACAGCACACATGTCTTTGTGGAGACAATATTCTGGCCTTTAGTGGAAAACTATCAGTATTGAATTCAATGTTAAAAGCCAAACTGGCATATTTTGATAACCCACATGTTGGCATTTTTATTTCTAGTGTTAAAGAAGTTCTGCGGGTACAGAGTTTGTCCTCCCAGGTTTGGGCTGCCGGTGTAAGTGAGAGCTAAGAGGTTTGTGATTAATTATTATTTCCAGGACTGCCCTGTTTGCTTTACCTAGATTTCAAAGTTCTTCAAGTTGTTAAAAATCTTTTAACCCCAGACATTTTGAGATATTTCTTTCCATCTATAGGAGCGGCCTGCTGATTGTTGTTATGCAAGATTCATATCTTTATTGTAATCCTAATAATGTGTCTAAAGCACAGCCCTATTATAAACTGAACCATAATTTTCAAGTGATTACTTACCAGTGGGTCACGGAATCAAAAACGGTATAAATAGGGTGAAATGCTAGTGTAGGGGTTGATTAAAATGGCCATTGTAATTCTACCTCTGTTGTAATTATTTTCTCATTGTCTTGGTGCAGATAGATTTCATATGGGAAATTTCAAGTGTGTTAATTAGCATATTTTACCCGAAGTGCCCAGGCCTATTCAGTGTTAATTTTTTTGAAGATATTCAAAATACTTCAGTCCAATGATTAGATATGCATACCTCACTTCATAGGCTCTGGGCTTTCAAGAGCCTATGTTAGATACCAGGAAACACAGATTGCTGCAGACTGCGCTGTAGTGTGCATTTTTAGTTCAGACAATTGAACTATTGAAAGTCTTTTGACCGTTTTTGAAGTGGCTCTTGCACTGTAAAATATCTACAATAGGAACAATTCATGTCTTTTCTGGTACGTAAGAATGTAAAGTGAAAATGACATGACATTAAGATGTAATTTTATCGATAAGGCTTTATTAATGAACTATTATTATGATCAAATATTAACAGTAAAAATGTCAATATGCAAGACTACTGAATATGGAAATCATTTAATAACGCTTTAATCTGTGAATTAAACACACTAATCTTGATACTTAAAGATACACTATGTAACTTTTTTGGTGGAGGATATGTCACCGTCTTGTCTCCATGGAGATGTTATTGCTTTGCCTAGAATGTTCCACTCAATGGTGATACACATGTACGCATTTCCATGGCAAAGTAGACAATGACACAGAGTTACAGGTCAGATCTGTGGAGATTTTTACCCCATTTGCAGTAAAAAAAAAAAAAAGATTTTCAAGGTATTTTTGAGCAATAAAACACCTGCAAAGAAATACACCTATGTTACTTAAGTTTAATGCCATATGGGGAACATCATTTCAAGCAAAGCAGGTGACGTACCCTCCACCAGAAAAGTTACATAGTGCACCTTAAATGCACCTTTAATAAATGTTGGCTATGATTTCTGACAAGAATTATGCCCGTTGTCCTATGGTTAGAACTACATCGATTAATCAACTAATTGTGATGGTCAGCTATAATAAAACTAATAATTGTAGTAGTATTTTGACAATTGTAATGTCAAGACCATGCAGACTCTAAAACACATATAAAAAAGACCTTTTCATAACAAATACTTCAACATTATAAAAACAAAATGTCAAAAAAGAATAAATCCAGTGGTGGAAAGATACAAAAGTACAGCACACAAAAAAAAAAAAAACACTAGGTCTTGCTTAAGCACATTTTACGGTGGATACTTTTTACTCTAAGAAAGTGCATTTTATATGGTTTGGGGGTTATTTATTATTATTATTTATTTAGCATGTTCATGGTGACCTTCTGCCGAAAGGTTTTGAGTTCAAGTCTCAGCTTTGAGCAAACAAAAATATACAGAAAATTGACCAGAAAAAAATAGGAAATTGATTTAAATGGCTGTTGTCCGAATCACAGTTCTTTATAAAAATGATCACATTTAACGCTTTAACGGAACTAAAAATGAAAAATGAATGAAAAAATATATAAATTATTTTTTTTACTTTTAAGTAGCAAAATGTAATACTTCTTCCACCACTGAATAAACCATTTCTGTTTTTCATCAATTATTCACTTCTTTCATTCTAGAAGTCTTGTTTCACCACATTTTAACCTTTTATTTGTTTGAAACTGTATTTTAAATGTCTCAATAATCACTGACCAGTCGACTACTAAAATAATCATTAATTGCAGCCCAACCTAGAGGTAATTGCTCGTAAAAACAGTTACACAATTTTAAGATACAAAATAAGTCAACTTGATTTGGATTCCTCTACTTCCAAAGCCACACGGAGCATCGCCGCTGTCTTCCACACACGGAGCTGGTGAACAGTGGGAAAAAAAAAAAACACAGTCAGTCGAAATGAACGCGGCGCTGGGGGGATTACTTGGCCTCTAGCCGGGTTTTGGCACCGACATTAAGGTTAAAACCCTTTTCTATTACCCAAAGCGCTGTTGATGTTGCCCCCACGAGCTCCAGGCTGCTGCCCCTCCGCTGTTTGCAGGTTGAGCAGCTCAGAGAGGGGTCACTCTGACAGCCCCTGCTCAGCGAAGGGTGACCGGGGAGAGCCAGGGGAGACCATCGGAGCCCCAGACACACAGGCATCCAACACCAACATCCCGTCCTCCTCCCTCCCTCCTTCTCCCAGACTGGAGCTAAAATCGATAGGGGTGTCTCCGCGTTTAAGAAGCCACTCAGAAGCAGACGAGCGCCCCTGTCCCGAAGGTTGATCTCCAGCTTAAGGCGCTGATTGGCACCGACGAGGAGTGAGCCACTGACCCACAGCTGTCCCATTAGCGCAGGGTTAATGCTCAGATTGATACGGGGCAAATAAAGGAACTTGGAGTGGTGGGGGAGTTTGATAGACTGTCTATACCCCCGCTTTGACCTGCCACACTGGTGCAGGATTTTGGCTTCCACTGAGAGACTGAGAGCAAGACTTTAAATATTTTAAAAATGAAGCAGAGCAGGGCTGGCAAAATGTTGTGTGCAATGAATTGAATTTTAAATTGTGATGTAAATTGTTACTGCACAGGTTGCGTTCATGTTGTAGAATTTGATGATAATTTCAGATGTAGGGCAGATTCTCCTCGCTTCATTCATTCACGTGCCTTCTTCTCTCACATTGCATATTTGTTCACTTTATTGACTTGGGAGTTAAATATTTTGACTTGAGAAGAAAAGAGCCCAGCAGTCACTGCGTTCATCGGTTCATCGTGGGAAGCGTACAATGTGACGCAGGTGAAATGGTCAATGCGTGGCCAAATGATGGCCAAGAATGTAAATTCTAGAACTTGGTATATATAAATATCTTCGACATATGACAAAACAAGGCACTCTTCATGATTTATCAATATTGAGTTGAGCGCACATTGCGCACAAATCGCACAACGGATCTGGAGGTGGTGTACAATGTGCAAAAACTTCAAATAAACACCAAAATACACAGGACAACTATTTTTAACTGCAAACAATGCCTTTCCCCTTAATGTACTTATCATTAGACAAAGCTAAAAGAAATGTAGTTATATAATTGTAATTTAGCAATCATACGAACAGTAGAAGGTTTTGTTGTTGAAGCTGCGTTTTTTCAAGTTTTAAAACTCATGCCAAGGTATTATCATGGACTTATTGCTTTGAGCATAAAATTACAGCATCTACTTAGAATTAAATTTGGCATCAGCCTGGACCAGAGCCAGGCGGGTCCAGCAGCAGCCAACAGCGAGACGGTCAAAGGACTCACCGTAGCGTGACTGTGTGGTCCTGACCTGGGGCTCGGTCCTCTTCTGCACCGGTGTCCTCTGTGAGACTCTGCAGTCTGGGTCAGGGCAGATTCTCCACATGTGCACATGGTTCTGATGTGGAGCAAAGGGTCCAGACTGTAACCCCAGATTGCCGTCCTGCCCGGTGCGGCAGATCTTACTCGGAGCGTCTTATCCTCTGCACCTGTTTCTTCCTGTTTCTTTCAAGAAGTGTTGGCCAGGCCGAACCACCTAACACCCCTGCTCCCTTCATATGAGTCCGGCAACTGATTAAAAGGATGGGAAATGAAGTTTGCTTCATCAGTTATATTTATATTACAATTAGTCTGTTCTACCTTTACTAAACCGTTCAGCAAAAACAAATAAATAAAATAAAATATCTCGTTAAAAAGGAATGAAAAAAACGCTCACCCATAAAATTACAACAACAAATAGACACAGTGTCACGTTGGTTGGTTAGATATAATTGAAAGCAAGGGAACAATTTTGATCTCAATGTTTTAGCAAAAAGTTTGGACATGCATAAACATACTTTGACAAGGGCCGCATTGTGTTGGGCTTAACTGGGTCAGAGCAATCCACAGCCATTTTTTCAATGTTTGCGGTTTTCAGTGGTCAAAATATCAATTTGAAGTTGTTTAAGGAAGGAACCGAATCAGCAACATGCTCATTATTTACCATAGGACGATAGCTGGCTTGTTCTAACTTTGCAGCTTGTATATATTTAGTGTGTGGTTGTTTCTCAGTGCATCTTTGTGTACAGCTCGGGCTCCACAGCGGCTCGACAGGCACATGGCCAACTGCTGCTGCTGAATTTCAAACACGCGACTTTCTCGAGCAACTTGTACTTTGAGGAGATTTTGAAGCTGGTGGAATTTTTGAGTCATCGATGTAACTGAAACTGAAAATACCCCGGTTTGCTCCTCTCGTTCACCCTCCCTCTCCCTCTCTCCCGCCTTCTCTTCTGTTCACTTCACTCTTTTGCTTTGGTTTTTTGTTGTGAGTCGTCAGTAGGCACAGGGTGGAGCACTTTTTGGGGAGTATAGAAGCTGGCAGCTCCCTCAGGCCTCCTCTGAGTCACGTCGTAATTGATCTTTCGAGTGGTTTAACAGTGTATGGGCTAAAACCTCGCAAGATGTGCTCAATTTTCAAAGATACAGCAATCGTCCCTTGTGGATATATATAGACGCAAACTGATTAGAGGAAGTGAAAGTGGAAATTTGACAAAAGTTGTTGAAGTTCCAGTTTATTTGTAGACTAAACACAAATCAAAGTGGTTTACAATTAACCTGGCTCAAGCCAGATTGATATGTGTATCACTCTGAGTTTAGTTCTACACATTATCGATCTGGATAGGCTCTCGCCGAAAGCCGCCAGGAAAATGCATAACGTGATGATGAACATTTGAACTGATTGGTCAAACCGTCGCACAAGCGGAACAAGCCGAGAAATCAAGAAATCCAGTTGAAAGAAAAGCACAGACTTCTTCCTCGTCCTCAGATGCACAAAGCACTTCTATGTGCACCTTTTCAAAAGCAAAATAGTCCATAAATGTGTTGAAACAGGCTGAAGTACATCTGCTGCCATGTTTGTGCAGGTTCATCTGTTTAACTTCCACCTAAACCACAATGCAACTCTCTGATTGGTCCAGCACACAACGACCTGTGCAGCCCTGACAGCGGCTCACCGTCCAGATGGATTGTCAAGAGTTTGTGAAATCATAAATATAGCGAGAATTCCTATGGCAGGGCAGTTTACAATAGGGCTACTTGATTACAGAACAACATCATCAAACAAATCATGATAATGGTAATTGAATAATCGTCATCTGTACTGTACATAGACTCCAAAGTATACCATATGATGAGGTTTAATGACTGAAACAGAGCAGCAATTAACCCAAAATGACACTAGCAATGTGTAAAATAATAGTTTTGGATGAAAAAAAACTACTACAACTAATACACTCAATGAAGACATGCTCAAGTGGAATCTCTTTAGCTTCGTCATGATCATATTTGGTAAAAATCTCATATTCACAAGCCTATAGTGATCTAAACAAGAAATATGGACAGATGACAGATGACAGATGAATTGGTTACCAAAATAATATTTTATTGCAGCCCTAAAATCGAGCCAAAATCGCAATTTAAACGGATGCAATTAGCAAATTATAAATGCTGCAATTTTTAAAGTACCACAATTTCTTAAAAACAAAATATCTAACTCCTCTTCCACCCTTGTTGTTTTTCATTAATCCTTTTGGACACATTTAAATTGTAAAATAAGAACATAATCCAATTATTAAAACACAAATAGCAAATATAAGCTCAATTGCAAATATAAAATCAGTTATCAAGATTAGTTGGGTTATATTTAAAGTCTTTATTCAAAATAATTATGTTACAAAACTGCCTGTACGACAAGTAAGCTTCTTGCTCATTAGTAATATTGTGTGATTCATGCAGGTTTAGTGGACAGAACCAGTGCCCAGTAATGAATGGAGTTATATGATTGTGATTTGATTAATTGTGCAGCCTGACTTTACACTGTTTAACTTTAAGCAACACTGTGTGAAGTATCAGATATAAAACAAACAAAACAATATGGATACACAGATGGAACATTTGTTATGTTGTTACCAGAATGATGTGACAGCAGTCAAGAGAAGAAACCGAGGCACTCTGTAGTATGAAAATAAAAGTAGTATGAAAATAAAAGTCTATATTAGTTATTCTTTAAGCCTTTATTAGCATAGAACTTCAGTCCATTTTAATAACTAATATTACTGGCTTCATCTAGGGCTTGTGAGCTGGTCCCTGTGACAATCTGCTATTTTTGTGAAATCAGTGTATCTTGATTCACTGTTTCTCTCTTGAATGCAGTTGTCTGTTCAAACAATTTTTTTCTTCTGTTGTTTAGGCTCGGTAGCCTCTGAGCAAATTACTTTATTTACCTCTTAAAGGCCAGGGCTGAACAATTTAAGAAAATCGACACAAAATCGCAATTTTAATGCATGAAATTAGAAATCGCAAAGGCTGAAATTGCTGAAGTGCAATAATTTCTTCCACAAACAACAAAATGTCTTGCTTTGGTTTGAATTAAAAGTACTTACAGTGTTCTGAAACAAACAATAAAGCGACCAAACGAGATAAAATTGCGTTCAAAAGCATCAAAAACGCACCTACAAACAACACACACGGCTCTATGCATCAAAACGCAACAAAAAGCCGATAAAGTCACCACTAAAAGTGATAAACACGTGTTTAAATATGACAAACACAACTGAACGTGACAATAGGATATAACAGAATCCTATTATTAAGACATAAATTGCAAATCTAATCACAATCACACTGCTCAGAAAAATCACAATTAGATATTTTTACTAAATCGTTCAGCTCTATTAAAGGCAATAGAAGAATACAAACATGAACATGAATCATGATAGAATCAAAATCATGATCTGGCCCCCAAAAAAATTGTGATAATTATTTTGCCATATTGCCTGGCCCTAACCTCATCCTTGCAGAGCACCTGTAGATCACATTTTTTGACCCCCTGCTGCACTCACATCTTGCCTGTCTTTTCATTTCATTTCACTTCATGAAACAAATAATACAATGATAAAAATTAATGATATATTATAATACGTGCTTTCAATTTAGATTTTAAAAAGATATTAGGCAGTGTTTCAAGTTGCGGATTTTCAAGTAGGGAGTTTCATACTTCAGAAGCAAAAAAACAAAGAAAAAGCTAAATATAAATCAAAAACAGCCATCCAAAAATGTCACAGAAAGTGAGTGAGAAGCGTAGAGTCATGCCGTAGAGGAGTTGTAATGCTTTGAACACAGCCTGATGTCGTATGTTCTGCTGCATTAGAAGCCTCAAATTAGCAGCGTGCTAAATTCCACACCGCAGTGACCAGAGACTTGTGCAGCTCCAGTGCTGAGTCTGCGGCTGTCTTCTGCACTTCGTCATTCATGTCAGGGAAAAGTGGGAATTTCACAGGAAATATTGGCATTTAGACAAACTAATCTGGAAATCTGGGTTAATTACATACCACAAAATTCACAACATTATTTTCTTAGAACCTAGATTCAGGTACAATAGTGTTATTATAATGTCTTCAAGATGTGACTAAAGCAATACAAACAGTGGGTGTTATACTAAATCATATCTTTATATTAGCCTTATCAGAAAAAAACAACATTGTTAATTTATACAATATTTAGAGAATGTTTAATACCAAAAAATGTGAAATATCTACTGTAATAAAAGAAGAATCAGAATCTTTTTTTTTTTTTTTACCCAGAATACACTCAAAGTATGTTGCATCTTGGCCTCTTGCCACCAAATCAGGCTCTAGATCAGTGCATGTCAAACTTGTTGCACCAAGTTCCACCTAAGAAAATATTTGGCTTTCAGATTACGACAAGGCGTTAACCAGATCTGGCAGGACTGTAAGTGCCTTAAAGAAAAAAACATGACTTAAATAGTGGTAAAAATAAATGAACAAAAAAGAGGGCAAACAAATGCATGAAGAAGAAAACAAAATCCGACACAGCCATGTAACGTGCTCTTATGAAAACAGCTTTTCAAACATTTCAATTTAAATTCAACTTCAAATTTTTGTAGTGCCCAAAATCACAACAACAAAAAGAAAGCAGTTTGAATAAACAATGTTCAAGAAAATGAAGCTGTCCCCGAGCATCCCCTGTCCTTGACCTTCCTTCTCGGCAAGGAAAAACTACAAAAAGAACCCTGTTGGAAAAAGTAGAAACCTCCGGGAACCACAGTGAAGGAGAGATCCTACTCCCACTGACGGACAGACTGAAGATGGTCCAGGACAGACTCACATCCATTTGCACTGTGGAGCCAGAACCACTCAGGAGGAAGGAAGGTGGCTCATCTAGTGAGAGAGAGTTCCTCCAGGCAGATGTGGAACCATTCATCTAGAGTAAAGAGAGTTCCTCCAGGCAGATGAGGACATCCGGATCTACAGGTCAGGGTCGTGACATGGAGCAGTCACTGGAGCAGTCGCCGCAGCGTCTGAAACATTCTCATTCATTCATCAACAGAAAAAACATGTGAACAGCACTGAACAGACTACAAGTGTCTGGAGAAACATGCATCTCCATTTACAAGAGATTAATAGCTCTAATACCTCAGTTTAGTGGACAAAAATGTCTACTTTCTGAGCTACAGCTGCTCCAAAGGAAATGCTGAATGCAGTTTTAATTCGCTATTGTTACATGTCATTACAATTTAGCCAAATTGATATTGCTATTAAACAGTTCTCGAAAAAATACGATCACATTTCATTTACTATATATCCACAGTGCTGCATGTGTTCACCTCTCCCAGCCTCTCGCCGTCAAATCAGGCTCTTTTCTTTCAAGTTGCCGTCGCCACCGCAAAATGTAATTAAGCAGAACAAGGTCCGAGGGGGTTATTTTTCCACTCAATCAGCAGCAAATTTTGAAACGACTAAATCCCTTACGCCTGACTCCCCATTTGTCAGGAGGAGGGAGTGATGGCAGTGGCAGAGGGGGTTGGAAAATAATATTAATCTGTGTCTTCAAGTATCACTTAAAGAAACCAAATAAGGACAACTGTCTGAGAATTAAAAGTGCTTAAAACGCCTGTTATGAAGCTCTACGGCACCGCCCTCCTCGAAGTCCGCAAGCAAAATCCACATTAATCTTTCCCTTTCAAGTATTCCAAACATATACATAATTTTAAAGGCCACAAAGTTGACTTTTTTTGAGCTTTTGACGACATTATAACATTGTTCCATCATCAAAAACATACCTGGAGTTGCGTTTAGCTTCATTCAGGCTTGTTTGATGACTCCTGTTTAGTAAGTCCTCTCCCTCTGAGCCTCAGACAGCACTCAGTTTCAAATTTCCCAGATTTGCATGCTTAAAAGTAGAGATTCTGAGGTCTCCTGTTGGCCTGCAAGTTTAATCGCTATCGAATCGAAATAGGAATTAGAATTTACGCAGTTAGCCAATCGCTAAGGCTCAGTTTTTGTACCACAAGTTCCTCCTAAACAACAACATATCTTGTCTTCTGCAATGTGATTCTTTTATTAGTTTGTCAGTTCATAGGCCTATTTCAGTCTTCAGTCTTTCAGTCTTTGTCAATAATAAGATTCTGAACCGCATTCGTAATATTTGTCAAAAAAAATTGCAGTAACATATTTTTCCCAAATCGTGCAGGCCTCATGTACTGTGCTACTTTCAAGTACATAAATCATCAGCAGACTGAGTGTTTCTGCGTTATGTTCATGACAACTGCGTGTCTGCATTAGCGTGTCGGTGGCAAGCTAGCGTTTGTTTATCTCACATGTGTAATCCTCTCTGCTGCCAGTAGATGGAGCTCTATCTCATTTCCTGATGTGGAAAACGCCTGACGGATTGTTTTCAGTAGACAATACGATAACACTTTATAAAAACTACTCTTATCCCTGCCATAATAAAGCATGAACAAAGACTTAATTCACAGTCGACTAAAGAAATTCTTGGTCGACTAAAGAGCTGCCTTTTCGACCGATTATATATACATTAGATTAAATGGATGATTCACTCAAAAATCTTTAGTTAACCCATTCCATACCTTCACTTTTTTCTGTTTTTGTTGTATAAATAATTTGAACCGACTAATAAAAATGTTGGTCGACTAAAACACCATCGACCAATTGATTGACTAAACGACTATAAGACTACAGCCCTATGATTAAGTAGTTACTGAGCCTGAATCATGCTTAAAAAACTGTATGTTCATTATGCATTTGTCTTTGTTGAAGCAAAATAAGGTGTAGTTATTATAAAGTGGTACCGACAACACATTATTTCAAGCTCCAAAACATGAGACGCCAAAGCAGGGCAAGTGCATGTTTTAAGGCAAATAACGATAAACAATGCAATACTTATTGTTCTTTAAGTTCTAAAACATGAAATACAAGTGTCAAATGAACAAAAATAACAAATGAAGGACAAAATAATGCAAAATGTGTGTACCTAAAACATAGATTTAGAATTGTATCTCTTATAACTGAGCATAAAACGAAAAAAAACTGCAATCATGTGACGTCGAGGGAGGTGTCCTGGGGACGGCTCGTAAAGTCCACTAGAAGTTGATATTTCCTGCCTAAATGAGACGCTCCACAATGTGATGGGACTTGACAGGTGGCGACAGCTTGTAGATTTGTGTTGCGCGCTACCGTAACACGCCCACACTGCAAATGCAAAGAGCTTGTCACTTTGGCTGATGAGGATCCAATATTGAAGCTAATTTAGCCATCGTCCTCATGCCATCATCGTCGTCATCATCGTCGTGGCCATGTCTTCATCTTTATGTATGTCGTTACGGTTTGAACGCATGCAAATCACGGGCAGGACTGACAGACCCAGGATTGCAGTGTGATGAGCAGGGCAGTTTCAGATTTATTGAGACAAGTGCCAAACAAATTATATACTATTTTGTCTTTGTTAAATGCATGGTTTCTGGTCTTCCTCCTCTGAGCGTCTCAAGGTCTAATCTAATGGTCAAGTAGCTATGTTGAAGTCGACTTGTCAGTGATTATTTTTTTCGATTAGATGACCAACTTATTATTTTTCTTGTACACTGAGACTTTTAAATTACTTTTTTTTTTTTTTTACCAGGAAAAGATGAAATATGCTGACAGGAGGCTACTAGATGGTGTATTTATTGGAAAGATTAATTGTAGTCGAATTGTAATCGCGCTTTGAATGGACGCAATTAGCAAACCGTTATATTAACAACATTAAAAGTGTTTTATTGTTGTAAGTAAGTTTTGCCATTTTGAATTAATAATGTCACTGTTTTTGTCATAAAATGGTTTGTATGTGTTTAAGAACTTGTATAGTCGACATAACGTTTACAATCATCCAATTACGATTGTGTGTCTTTTGTAATTGTTGCGGTCCTAATGTTGTTCTCAAAGGCCAAAAAATGAAAACAAAACAAAACAAAATTTCACAAATCTCAAGTATTTCTTGTCCTTGTCCAATTTTTCCTCCAATAAAACTAATATTATTGCGGTATAGTTTTCACACTAGATGCCATTTCTGTGTACTAGTTATATTAGCCTTAAATAGACTGCTGAGTTTGGTAAAAAGGCAGCGTATGTATCCTTTGCTCTTGCTGGTTACTGGTTCAGAGCGAGGATGCATATGTTTAAACACAAAGGATTTCAGCTTTGAAACTGGCAACCCAAATGAGGCTCATTCTGCTTTCTGATTGGATAATTGTGTTGAGAACCAACAATTGGGCCATCTTGTCCAATGTTTTTGTAATTTAGAATAAATCAACATTACAATTTTGATACTTGATTCTCGATAACAATTTCAATAACAAAATGATGACATAAAACGCACCCTTTTCAACACAAAACAATAGTACTTCCTTTATTAAACTATGTGGTGTTATACTAATTCTGAAGATCATTCTAAAACTTCATAAAAGTTTTAGAATTGATATTTGGGCAAAAGATTTTCTATTTTCAATACTAGTTTTAGTGTTGATTAATATCTGATTTTCGATACTATTGACAATCATAGTTTTCCACAAATGCTTACATTTGATTTGGATATGTTTACCTCAGATTTGAGGACACAGATGAATCAATTTAAATTGAACATTTGACATACCCTCCCTTAAAGCTAAACGATTTTGGCAAAATATCTAATAGCAATTTCAGACAAGCTTTGCAATTGTGATTAGATTTGAGAGTGATGTTTTCTTTTCACAATTCTGTTCAACATTCACATTTTAATCCCATCCAAGATCAAACATTTCAGAAAAGTCTGAAATATGATCTGTTAAACTAACCACAGAAATGTTTGTAGAGGTCTAAACTACAGTGGCAGCTTTTAGACAGAATAAACCCGGATGTTTACTTGTACAAAGGAAATTATGTCACTTAAATTATTGCAGTCTTTGCGATTTGCTAATTGAGTCTGTTCCAATTGCGATTTCGATTCAATTGCGATTCATCTTGCCCTACTCTCCCTTTAAATTGTTTGCTGGTTTCATTAAAAGATTTCCAAATTAGATAACGATTTCATTAACAAATAGGTACGGGACGATATTGGAATTTTGTGTCACGATTATCAAGGCCAAAATAATTTCAATCAACGATAACCTCACGATAGTTATTACAATTTCTGACAGCTTAAAAATGTGACTTATAAAGACGTTACTTTCTTATTATGAATGTGTTTAAAAAAATTACCACATTATAGATTTGTACTTTGTTATAAGTTAGATAATGTATAAATTGCTTTTTTCTACTCAATCTGGTGACAAAGTGGAGATTATCTTTGTTGATTATCACGATTATCCAAAATGTAGCACAAAATATTATTGTCTTCCCTTTTTTATCGCAATAAACAATATAATTGTTTATCGTCCCATCCCTATTCGCAACATCATAACTTTATGGTGATGGTAACTATTTTTGTCTGCCAATATTCAGTTTATATGTTAACAACACAGTGCAGAACGAATTTTCGCACATCTTTAACTACTCCATCCCATTGTACTTTTTAAATTGTGTCCGACCAGTCGCTGTATAGCGTGTGTTCCGGTGCATCCTATTAGACAATAAAAGTCCTTGTGCTGGAGTTTGGAAGGTCAAACGGTAAACGAGGCTTTGATACGCCCAAGGAAAATTTCAATCAGAAGCCTTTGTAATAACATTCATTGTACTCCTCTCCTCGCTCGGCCCTGTCTCCCTCTCTCCGCAGCATAATTCCCCTGGTTTTGCGTCTATAAATATGGACAGGCAAGATGTATAATTTCTAATGAGAAAATATATCCCTTTGGATTGAAGGCTGGGGCTGCTGTTTGTTGGGAGGAGAGATGACACCCCGGGCTGTTTTGGCGGAGTAGTGGGGCTGGTAAGAGCGGCCCGCCTAGGTCATTGCACATTTACAAATTAGCATTTCAATCATCCAGGTACACGGCCAGTCAAGCAGAAAATATACATGTTTTTCTAATTCACGCCGCATAAAGATAAACAATATAATGGTAGCGATGCTGAAAGGAGAAAAGGCAGCTATTTATCCCATTGGCGCGCAAATGAAAGAGCCACATTCAGGCCGTATCAAACCCAAACTCCTGCTTTGTGTAATAATGGTTATTAGCAGATGAACAGCAGATGTGTGTTTATTTGGCCGACATGACGTGACATTTGAATAACTGTTCTGCTCTGTCTGATGGGCATTCTAATAAGCCTGGGCAAACACCGGTCTCCGCTCTTCTCCTCTCTATCCTCATCTCGGGGGCATTAATATTAAAAAGCAGCGAGCTTCAGAGGCGGCTTGTGTTTTGTTGAGTTGGCTCGCAGCCTATACCTGAGACTGTAGAGGAGGCGCTGTGCAAATGAGGATCTCCTGGCTTGCCCTGTTTGACCTCTGCGTTATATTTTCATGTTCGGGACTATTTTAGATTCTTGTTTATACAGCTCTGATTCAGTTGACGTGCATGCATATTACCTCTGCGTGGCTTAGGGAGCTTCGTCGAGCTTTGACATATATATACAGCGGTTCTCGTCTGTCTTTTGGGTGCAATTTCCTCTCCCTCCTGTAGGACCTATTTCTCTGACACAAACGGAGGTGTTTATGTGCTCCGTTTTACATAGCGGGCGCTCCCCCACGCAGCTGCGCTCTCTCCGGGTACTCGCGTCGCGGTCCCCGTGTGGCGCAGACGCTCAACGCGCAGTGACAAATGGCAATTATATTTGTGTGTTCTTCATGAATCCATCAAACACTGGCCTTTTAAAAGTGTTCCCCAGATATTTGAGGCTGTCAGCCACTACGAGACACTGGGACCAAATTGGGATGCTGCTTAGACAGTCAAGAAGCACTCAGCCCCTAGTTTCCCTTGTGATGTGTGTGACAGCGTGTGTAGGGAAAGCATGTTTTATTCAACTACAAATGTACACTCGCAACAGTTGTTGATGGGCTGGAAATAGGGCGCTTACAAGTCCAATTTGAAATGTGTATGTGTCCGGCTCGAGCTGCAAACACGTGTTTTAATGCAACCTGTCAGGCTCACCGCTCAGTTATCGCTCTGTGTGGAGCGTCCCGGACTGGCACAAACTGCACTAGCTGCTGATTTGGACTAAAAATAAACTAATTGGAACTTGTTCTGATCAAATGCTTTTTCATTGTCACTATAGGCCTGTCACAATAACAAATTCTGAAGTGAGATATTGACGAAAGTGAACATCTGAATATTTCAGATGAAGTGGAGTGTCCTGTTAACAATAGTCAGATGGTATTCTGTCAGTCCACAGAAATGTGTTAAAACATGTCTTTAAATGTATTAGTTGTGTTTTAATGATCACATATATAGGGACAATAAGCAATAATATTGTTTATCGGGATAAAAAGGGGAGACGTTCGTGGTACAAGTTGTGTAATAGTGATAATAGCCATTTTATCACCAGACTGTGAAAAAAGCTGCTAATGTTCTCCTCTAGAATGTTTGTTGTTTTCACCTAACAAAGTATATTTTAATCTAATTTTGAACTTAATTACAATATATACATTTAAATATTATTACCAAAACAATTTAAACGGCTATTGGCAAATTTAATCATTATCTATTAATATATATTTTATATATTAACATTAGCATATCTTCAAAACAATATTCACGATATTATCTAAAGTTAGAATAGATTAGTTAGATATGTTGTCCATTTTTGTTTTTTGTTTGTTTTTTTTGATGGCCGATGCTGTTTGCGTTGCCTGACAGCTGTAGGACCTTTTTATGATATATTACTTTGTTGTGATGTCAATTATTGCATTGTAGCCAATATTGAGACATAAATGCTTTTGCAATATATTGTGGAGCCCTAAATAGAATCCAGTGGTGCCGATGGACGTTAAGCTCTGCCGATATTTTTGGGCTGATATGTAGGGCCAATTTTGAACCCTGAAATATGTTATTTAAATTGACTATAAACCACAAACCCTTTACAAGAAAGCAGTTCAGTAGGGTTGTCCAAAGTAAAATCAGATATTCAATCAATACCAAAACTAGTCTCAAAACTAGATACTCATTTGAACAAGCATCGATACCAAAAACAATCACATAAATGGGACAAAAATTGGGACTTTTACTGAACAGGTTTGAAATAATCTTGATAAGAGGAATAGTATATAAAAATACTAATATAGTGTGTTAAAAAAAAGACTACTATCATTGTGGTATTGAAAATATCAAGCCTAATCCTTTGTTTGAGTTTGAAATGGTAGTATCTCGACAACTCTGCACTGTAATCACATTTTGTGCAGTGCCCTATTTGCTATAAAGTGTTAAATTAATGTCTATTTTTAAGAAGAAGGTTGACCAAAACACAATATCGGCCTGTGCTGGAGAATCAAAGTCGATAGCTGATATTCTAAAAAGTACAAATATCGTCCCATTATACCGGCCAACAGATAAATGCATGCACTCGTAAATTATGGCTGGCGTTTTGCAGTTTCTATTTAGCGCACTCCAGTCAATTGATTATACTGTAAAAGTGGCTGAGTTTTATGAGGACTGACTAATTCAGCTTTTCTCATTATTTCTTCATTTGTCTGGCGGTGGCTGTACACGTCTGTCATTGCCATCTCTGACAGTATCATCATTATTATGATCAATGATTATGAATATTACCCCATTGTGACTATTCGTCTTTGTCAACGTGTTCATCAGGATAAAAATAAGCCTGCAACAGCTCAGCCCATCCATCCAGGGACAGGCCACACTTCTCTGCGCTCCACTGTCGTCCTCCTGAGTCACGGCCTCTGTCTTCCCTTTAAGTAGCGCTTTGTGTGCATGTGTGGCCAAAAGGAAGACGCTCATGTATAAATCTTAAAGTGTAAGACAGGTTTTATGTTTTGCAAAGTATTGTTTGAATTCGAAATATTTCATAATAGGGCTGCAAGATTTATCACAATTGAATAACAATCACAATTGTAATAAATTCATTTAGTAAATCGCAAAGGTTGCTAATTTTTGCATGCCATAATTTCATCCACAAACAACAAAACATTCTGTCTTATTCTGCGTAAAAATGGCTAACTCTGTTGTTTAGACCTGTGCACATATGTTCTGTTAAAATGAAACAGGAAAAAGTTATGTTGTACATTTTCAAATAAGGGTATAAGGGCTATTACTTTTGGTGTGGGTCATGACTTTTGGGTTGAAGTTTATACTTTTTTTGGTCCTTAGTACTCGTTTTAATTCTGCTTTTGGTCTTATTTGGTCCTGATTTAGACCTGGTTTGATTCTGAGTTAGTGCTGGTTCAGACCTGGTTGGTATCTAATCTACAAATATGTTCTGATGATACATATTTTGTCATTTTGTCATATTTTAATCTTTTTGTTATTTCTCCTGGACAATTTTACAAATTGCAAATCACAATCGCAATGTTTGGCCGAAAAATAACAATTTGATATTTTTCCAAATTGTTCAGCTCTGTTTCATAAACTTATACTGTAGATAGAACTAACTGTTACTCACAATTATTTGAGTCTACAATTATTTCTTTTTCCATATAGTCAAACAATTAATTCTATTGTACATTGAGACTTGAAAAATGCATTTATAACCAAATAAAAGTTGAAATTTGTTGAGTGAAAGTTTCCAGATAGAGAATATTTACAAATGGTCGATTATTGATTAAACACAGACAATTTGATTAATATTGCCAGTGTCTTTGATAGAAGTTTTTTTTTGTTGTGTGTTTTAGAGTTTGTATAATCTGAATAACGACTATAAACCACCACCACTTTATTGAAGTTAGTACTGAACCACAATTCTAGGACTAGATACCAACCAGGTCTGAACCAAGACTAACTCAGAATCAAACCAGGTCTAAAACATGACCAAACTAGAGCGAAAACAGTATTAAAGTAGGACTAACCCCGTATTAAACCAGTAAACGGGAAAATATCTTGATTACTATTTGGAAGATCATGGGTTGGATCAGATCGCTTTGGGCCTTGAGTTGAGTTAAGCCTGGTAAAAGTAGATTTTTCTCCACTTTTGTATTTGATTTTACACACATTTCAAATTTGTCTGATGAATAAACCTCACATAATTTAAGTTTAAAGAGAGTTTAAACACATGTTTTAACACCTTTCTGCTGGATTGACATATTGTCTGACTATCGTTATCAGGATACTCCAAAACAAATATTGAGATATACATTTTTGTCAATAGCGCCCACTTCACTACAATTATTTTTTATTTCCGACTCGTCACAATCAGTCAGTCAATCATTGCAGCTCTAACACACTGTACATACTGTATTATAAAATGCCATTTGCCTGGAGGAAAACGCTGGACGACAGTTTATAGAGCTCTTTGTTAGTGGATGTCAGTCCCTCCACACACTTTCATGGCAAGGCTTTTGTTTTTCAAGCTTAATCCAGGTCTGCTTTTAAATCACAGCATAATGAATTCGATCTGGCGCTGCCTCGTCTAATTCAAATCGCATGGTGCTCTGATCTCTTAAGTCTATATTTGTTTATTGAAGCCGCATGCAGAAGAGTGAATGAAGAGAAGTGAGAGCTGCTGTGTTTTTAATTGCTTTGTTTTAAATCCTGGTCCACGTCGGGCCTCTCCCAGGGTGACGTGCTGAGAAAGGCCTGTTCCCACACTCACTAACCCATTCTTCATTCATTCATTAGCGTTCTTGGACTTGTTGTTGAGTTTTGACACATAGAAGCCACAAAAATGCAATAAAATGAAGCTTGTTCAATTGTCAGTTGTAGTTTTGTTCATGTTTTTATTTTTTATTTCATTTTTTTAATATTCTAACTGTCCATAGTCTGCAATAGAAAGGGAGTTAGTGAAATGAGTATGATGAGTAAGGAGAGACATTCGAAAACTTGACTTGGCCATGATGCAGGACAAACTGAGGTTATTTCATGTGGATTGCTGAAAGGAAGGGAACTAAAATGACAACTAACGTCAGCAAAAAGCCCATTCTACAATTTGGTTTCATCCAGATAATGTTTAAATCTTTGGATTCTGTAATATTTTGATTTTGAAAAAGGAGTATTTTTTTGTTTTTTTGCACTATAGGAACCTTTTCTTCAGTTTCTCATACTTTTTAGTGCCTCTCTCCATTTCATGCATGTTTGCAGTGCACAGAGTAAGAACTAGGGACTGGAGCCACACTTTGGAGACTTTTTTAGCTCCTGCTCAGAGGCACTTCTCAGGTACAACATAAGACCTGGACACTTTTTGTGACACAAGTGCATGTACAGCACTGACTTTCTTGTAAATATGTTTCACTCATTCTCAGACTTTGACAAACTTCATTGATCCACAAGATAAATCACTTTCACACAGTAGCTGAAAAATACAACTCTTAATCAGAAAGTCGTAACCAAAATTCAGAATAATTTTGTTTCATTGTCCACCCAATTGTTTGTTTTGTGTGCAGATGTAGATAGATGTAGATGTAGATATGCAGATGAGAAAAATACTTTTGTTTTGTTATTTAAAACCAATTAGACCAGTGAGCAAGGGAGAGTGGTTCCTGACTAAATAGGCCCTGGGAGATTTTAGTTCCAATACTGTGACGTGCAATAATGGCTACTAAGACTTTTCAGAACAGCCACATCTGACCACTGTGATCTTTATGAGACAGGACGAGTGCTTTGGGCGAAGTGTACACTAACTACATTCCATAGTGCGTTAAATTGGGATTAAACTGGGACTAAACTCCTAAATAAACCAGGACTAAACCACGTCTAGAACTGGACCAAACCACATCTACATCAGCACTAAACCTAGATCAAACCAGGACCACACCAAGACAAGTGTGAACACAGCCCACGCTTTTGATTTGATTTTGCAAGTGGATACACCTTTCTTTGTTCTTTATAATAGCCTTCCAAAAATTCTGCCTGTACTCTTCCAACTCCTCAGTACATTTATCAAGGCTCACCATCTGTTTAACGTATATCGCAAAAGTATGGAATGCCGAATAGGTACGGTTAACAGAGTCAGACTTTAAAAAGAATGAATAATTCAAATCTAAAGTTGCTCATGCAGTGGCGGCGCGTGCAGGAGCCAGGGCTGTGATCTGGAGTGAAGGTAATGTCGGGGAGTCCCAGTAGAGCTGAATTTGCAGGTGCTCGTCTCGGGGAAATGCCACCTCTTTTCCTCACTCACTTCTTCCTTATCAGACAGGTCGCTGCTGTCTCCAAGTGTCTGTGGCTGTCAAAAAGACTAGTTCAGGCCATCTCTGAGCTTCAACAGAGGAGTAGATCATTACGGCGGCAGACAGCAGCGGTTTTGTATATGCACACTATCACAGGATCCACTTCTCTCTTCTCTGCATTAATCTGGCGTTCCTGGTTCTTAACTCACCTGCGTCGTGCCTCCACAAATGTGACTGCTGCCTACGGGGCTGGCTTTTGTGTTTCTCTTCTCGCACAGGAAGAAGCCCATATCTTCTCTCCTTTCAGTGGTTCCCGATTGAAATGTTTGCCATATAATCGATATTCATGACGAGAAACAGTGAGACAGGATTTGCTGAGGATGATTTTGTTTCCAGGTTCACTTTGTAAGAACGTATAACAGCTGCACTGACTAATGTGGAGTTACAGAGAGCTTGCAGACAAAGTTTGAAGTCTAGAAAGTAAATGATTTTCTTTTTTTTCTCCATGTTTCTTTTGCAGCTCAGCCTCGATCTGAATCCCAGCCGTCGACGGAAGCGGCTCAGAAAGATGAGACCAAGGACCAAAGTGACTCGACCGCCCTGAGTAACGGCAACGGGATCCACTCCGGACTGAACGGGACGGGGCGCACGTGCACTTGCGGGGCCAACGTCAACCGGAACAGCGCAGCGTCGGGAGCTCAGACGTCGATGGTCCACTCATCCACCATGACAGAGCAGCCCCGACCCGCCTCAGGGTCCGTGTCGCAGAAGATGCAGAGGAAGCTCCGGTCCAGTCTGTCGGTCAACAGTGACAGCAGCCGCCGGAGTAAAGGCAGTTCCGCCAGCTCACAAAAGCCTCCTCTACCTGAAGGTACGTGAGGACACTGTCTAGGCACAATGTAATCTAAATATGTAGTCATTTCTTATATTTTAACAAAAAAAAAAAGAAATGATCACTGAGGTACAACATCAAAACACACTCCTAGACTGCCAAAGACGCATATAAACATAAAGTATTTTGTAATGTATGTTAATTGTTTGTTTATTTGGTTGTTTTTAGTGTTTAACGTGCACTCTGAGCTCTTTAGCATATTTTTCCAATGTGGTTATCAAACTACAAATGAAAAATAAACTAAGCATAGGGAATAAAAAAAGAAAAGTCGGATTGTGAGCTCATCCCTGTGACAATATGCTATTTTTGTGAAATCATCATATCGCGATTCACTATTTCTCTATTTGATGGCACTGTACCTAATTTTTACTCTTTTGAAATGGGAAAAACAGAAGTAGTTCTCTTTACAGCTTCACACGTATAACTCACTTTCCTAATGCAGTCCCAGAATCCTAAATATTCACTGCGATGAGGTTATAAGCAGTTTTGAGTGTCTCTGAGCCCAGAATAAGCTAACAATACAATGGATGCTGAGAAAGTGCTGTGGTCTCATTTTCACTCGAATAGATGCTTTTACAATATATCTGTACTGAAACAAAACAGATTTTACTTTATGTCATGCAACAACAAAAAATGAACAATTTCTATTCTTTTTCACATTTCAAATCAGGAAAAATCTGGGAAAGTGTCTTTAATGCAGCTGTCTGTTCGAACAAAGACACTTTTCCCTCCCATTTCTCCCATTGGTTGCACTCTGTAGCTCTGGGCGAGTGACGTCTACATTTAACCAATCACAGTGAAGTGTAAAGTTTCAAAATGGGCAGATTACTTTATTTAGCTGTAATAGGCAATAAAAAAAATATACAAAGTGTAGATGAAATGTAATAACATCAAAATCGTGATCGTTTTTTGCCATATCGCTCTGCCCTAAAAGTACCACGAAATGTTGACACTGTGAAATAAGCAAGATAAAAAGGATTAAGTTGCACATTCTCCTTTCCCAACATCCTTGCACAACTTTGTACATTCTTTCTTCCCACAAGTTGAAGTCCCTGTTTCTTTCCACATTTTCAAAATGAACTCACTTGGAACACAGGTTTGCACCAAAAAGGCACCGGACCCTTGTCCCCAGGTCACACGGTAACCAGCCCTGCATTAAGGCACTTTCCTCGGAGATACCAAAGGGCAGTATTTTTCAAGCTTTTTTTTGAGTCTCGGGTTTTTGCAGTTTTTTCAAGGTTATGGGATGCTATGGGACAATACAGAAATAAATTGAATTGAATTGTATTGAACTTTTTTGTTAAATTATTACATGACAAACTATTTAGAGAAAAACAAATATTTTCCTTTCCCTTGTGTCTGGCTCTGTTGATTTGGCAAAACGTAATTCTTTTTATCGTTCTTATTATCCTTTATTAATGCAAGGAAAACCAGTTGAGTTATGCTCTTTTTTAGAATGGTGTCTCGTCCACACAAGGATTACAAAACATTTACTGTTTGGAATAAATACAATAACACCAGTATAAAAGCTTATAGTTAAATAAATAATTAAATAGTTTGTTTAAACTGCCTTAATTTGCTTTCTTAACTGGTTCAAAAGTTGCTCAGGACACTCCAAAATGATAAAGGATTTCATTCATTGGATTTTTTCCCGCAAGACACACCTGGAAACACCCCTGGCTCACTAGTTTCAAATCAATACCATAAATTATAAAAGTACCTGTGGCGTTAACACGTCCAACATTCATTTCTTTGTCCTAGTCCTAATATTGCTCTCCACTGACATGTGCATAGAGAACTTATTATAATCAGACACTTAAAATTAAGCTTTGAAATTCAAATGTATTTTAGGAGCAATAGGTCTAGTCCTTTACACACAATCTATGCATTTTATTTGTAACATATTGATAATACAAGCCTACCTTCTCTCACCTTTTAATGACCGGGAGCATGACCTCTCGTATTTATCACTCTGTCAGACCAATGACATCTCATGCAGCTCCTGGGGCTTTTATTTTCCTTAACAACAAGTCAAATGGAGCGTTTGCAATGCAGGGAGGCCGTCACTTTGTCAGGTGCAAGGCCGAGGTGAGTCCAGTAATGAAGGTGGTTTGGCGGGGCTCTCTGCATTCGGGAGATAGGTGTGACCATCTAACGAGTCCGCAGAGCACAGGGGGCCTATTAAAAGTCCTGTTGGGCCCCTGAGTGCCCCTCACACCTCCGTGGGCCCTCCTGACGTGCCTACATCCCGTCAGCATCACCACGGCTATCATTAACATGGCCGCCGCATCTGTTTTTGAGGAGATTCCTGTGATCTGCTGTTCGTTCCACCGACATGCAGTTTCTGATGTGATGGCTCTGCGACACATTTCAGAGATTCTGTTTTTGCTTACGCTTGTTATTGTTAGTTAAAAGTTGATGGACTAAATTGCTATACATAAAGCTTTGTCAGACTTGAAATATGCATAAGACGAGCTATATGCAAACAAACAGAGTGGCTGTGCTAATATTCCAGACACGTTGTTTTCAACATCTTAATTTATAAAGAACAGAAGAGCGAGAGTGCAAAAACAACTGCTCAACAAGTCTGTCTCATTATGGCTTTTGTCTTCCTATTTGCAGACAGCACCTCTCCAAATCAATATGTTCACTCTCTACTGTTTATTTCCCTCCGGAAAACAGCCAAGCTGTTGTGTTTGAATGTTTACACGGATTAACATAATCTGTTTGCCTGTGAAATTAGCCTCCTAAACAGCCCCTGAACACTGGAAATAAAAGGCATAAACTAGCAGGGGTTAGCTCAGGGGATTGAGCCGATCTGTGTTTCTTGGCACATGCTGCTGGCACCAGAGCCAGGCTGTGATAACACCAGGCTGCTTTGTTTTAATTGTGTGTAATCACATTCATCCGTGGTGTAAACTACAGAGCAAATACACACGCACAATTAGCCTCCTCTAATAAAGAACTGTGTGGTTCTGGCTGGAGTTTCTGTCTCATTGATTATACAGCGCTCTGACAGTGCATGTAGTGGACCTCACTGCAGTGCACTGACCAGACTCTGTATGCGCCCTGACCACTTCCTTGGCCACCAAGGCTTTGCCTGATCAATCTCTCTGTGTGTTGATGTCTAGCTGTCTTGCACTTTCTCTCCTCTTTGTGAGTTTGACTGTTTTGCACAGCTTGCTGCTCTGAGGCCCATCCAGCTTGTTTTGTGTCATGCTGCTCTCTTTTTTTGATGTTAGCTTTCCAGATGTCTCAAACTATTTCCTCAGAGGCGCCGGACTGTTTTTGGCCCTGGATAACGTGGACTTCATAGTGGCGCTGACATTAAACAGCAGCAGTGTCAGCCGCTCTGCTGTCTGCTGCTTGGATTCACTCTGTCTCTCCTTCTGTACATCTGTCCATCCGCCTCTCTCTGTTTTCCTGAAGATGTGCCTTGTGTCCAGCTCTCTTGTGTACAGTGTACTGCCCCCCGCTCCTCTCCTTCTCTCTCTCCGCTTTTCTAAGATCCACTGTAATCACTGGTGTTGAATTATACATCCAAGTGAATAGCAGAGCTGGCCAGCTGCTGTTTAATGCCTATGTACTGTGTTTAGATGGTGTTGGCAGTCGACTGTAACATTGTGAATGCTGCCATGGCTATGCCCTCTGGGCCCTCAAAGTTTGTTATTCTGAACTTTGAGGTTTTGTGCTCAGAGCTGCCGGGGCACTGTTCATTATTCCCATTGGCATTTTGGAAACGTTCAGATGGCGGTATACACAGCAGACACAGAGTGAAGTTTTCGCCATCTTGAAACAACTCCTAAATCAGCTTTAGTGTGATCTGACTATGAGATGTTGAGAAAGTGAGATTAATTGTAATGCATCCCCCATCACTGCAGTGTTACGGCCTCCGATAAGGATAATAAGATGCATTCAAACTTGAGGCAGGCTCACTGATACGCGCACACAGTAGCTCGTTTCATGTTCCCTATCTATCTTGTTTGTATCACAGGCAGCGAGTGCTTCTGGTCAGCGCCGCAGCCCTGAGCATTGAAAAGCAGGAAAAAAATGTGCTCCACTTTGATTAATCAAACATGAGCATCCAGCGGTCCTCGGCCTGCTTTAGCACGCCGTCCTCCAACTCGCCTCCTTCACTTTCCCTCTAACCCAATCAGTAACAGCACACTCTGACAGCTCCAGATGGGCTGATGAAAGTTATGCAAATGCTCCCTGTTTGTAATGCTATTTTTCTGCATTCGTCCACGCCATGCCTTTAACGCAAACCAGTGGCAGCAACTTAGAGGAGATGTGTTGGCTCTGAGAGAGAGGTTTAATGTCAAGTTAACCGGTGCTTTGATATGTTGTGTACACATCTGAAACATGCAAAACAAAAATTATACCCCCAAAAAATATTATAGATTTAATTTGCTTCAAATTAGGGCTGAAAACTTTGGGGAAAAATATCTAATTGGTTCACATTTCACAAAAATTCACATTTAAGCCTTAATATTAAAGAGAAGACTGAAATATGAACGCTTAAACAAATCCAAGAATTTATGCCTTTCACAATTTCTCTAAAATGTTAACAGTATTTGAGCATTACTTATAGAAACATTATATATGGATTGCATAAAGAGATCAAATTTGATAAATAATTCATAAAACACCATGAGGCTTTTAAAATGTAATGTATCTGACCATCTTGTAGCATTTTCAAGATCATTTGTTTTATGTAAAAAAGTGCACCATGTAAAGTTTCATATTTACCTCAATAAGGCATTAAATTGATCCATCTCCATGGAGAAAAGCAGGTGACGCCTCCAGGTCAAGTTACAGATCAGATCTGTGTCGGGGCGAGCCCACTCACTCACCTCAATATTGGAAATTATTGTGACATGCAATTTGCGACATACTTTTTTGACACAATTATATCAAATATGTTGATGTTTAAATGTATTAATCAAACTGCGTGAAAATAAAAATAGAGACAAAACCAAGACCGAGACAAATTAAATTAAATCATGAATAAATTAACCCTTTTAACATTTTCATTTTAAATACAGCATGTTATTGCTGAAATTTAGATTAATGCCTTAATATATAAATGCTCTTTTTTCTTAGTATTGTGCATCCTCGTGTATTTTGCCATAAAAACACATGTAATTGAATAAATGCAATAAATATTAATTGTAAGATAAGTTAAGAAAACATTTATTTGTCCCACAGTGGATAAATCCCAGTGCTGCTACGCACAAATCAAGAACAGAATTAATAGAACATCCAATCAGAAAACACAAGATAAATAACTTTAAAGATAAAGTTAAATCTTATACATTGTGCAGGTATAAAACCCTTTATGTACAGTAAGGTGCTATGACCACATTTGCCTGTATGGTTGTGTACAGTGCAGTATAGGAGAAATAAAGTGTATTATAATACTGTATACAGTAAGTGAAGTGGCCATGGCATCATGTGGAGCATTCCAGGGCAGAGAATAAGAGCTCATGGCTGTCAAAAGTTTATAAAATCAAATAGGCATGCTAATCAATAGTAAGGTTTATACTGTTGTTGATGCAGCTTTAGAATAATCTTGAGCTTTTTCAGAACTATAAGACCTAAATCCTAAAAAAAAGTACAATTATTAAATGACCATTGTGGTATTGAGTAGAGATGTCAAAATTATTAGGTTCATTGATAGTCGTGATTATTCTGGTCACAATATAATCGTAAAAAACTAACAAATAATAATCGTGATAATTTAAGAAGCAAATCTTTTATGTCATTTCTTTCAATCCGAAGTCCAAAAATACACTAAAATGTAAATAACTTTTTACCTGGTTGTTTTTGTCCACATTAACTTTATTATGTCATTCAGAAAGTTTGATTTAGTAAAACTGGTCATAAATTTGACAAATAGTAACATGTTATGACAACTTGAATGAAAGAAAAAATAAGATTCCATTGTTATTTGGTCATGTGTCAGTAATCGTGAAGAATAATTAAACCGTGCTGTGTTTTTTACAATAAGATTTGACATCGTGACATCCCTTAGATTTCAGTATGGAAATCGAGTTTGAAATTTTAGTATCCTGACAACACTACAGCAAGAGAAAGTTACATTGTGCACCTGTAATACTTTTTTTTTTTTTTTGTAGTTTTTGAAATAAACTAAACTAAACGAAATGCATGGCTTTAACCTTTCCCTCCAGGCACTGTCCAGTCTTTCATACATTCACACTGGTATGGCAGAGACCAAGTCAATGCTTCAACATCAGCAGTAACAAAACAGCCGACTCCACAAAAGGATTTATCAACAGCAGCTCCACCAGGCCCAGCAAAGGATTCAGCTCCAGCTGCTCCTAAATCTCCTACACTGCCTCCAGTAAAGAGCTCATCAGTTGCAGCACCACAACGATCTCCACCGCCGCCCTTGAAGGACTCAAGCTCAACATCCGTCCCCCCTCCCCCGGGGTCCTCATCACAGGTCATGGACCGGTCAGTGACAGGCCCAGCAGCTGCCCGGTCACCACCCCTACCCTCAGACCAGTCCTGGGTCCCCCCTGCAACATCTACTCCCACTCAATCATCACTCTCCCTTTCACCTCCACCTTCACCCAGGGGCCTTCCCAACCATCTTGACAGTCTGATCAAATCAGGAATAAAGATGGTTCCACTCACACCTAATTTAGCAAGATCAAGAGTTCTGATGTCAACAATGATGAACTCTTCCCCATACAAATCTGTGCCCACCATACCACCCAGGAGCTTCAACTCTCCTGCTTCACCAAAAAAACGACCTGCACCTCCACCCCCTCGCCTTTCACCTGGTCCATCACCCAAAGCCCCCAGCTCTCCCCACTCAGCCTTTGCCCAAACCCCTCCAGGTCTCCCTCCTTCGCCGCCTCCCCACCTCCCCCAGAACTGTTATCTCCCATAGCTAGGATGCAGTGGGTCTCAGCGCTGCCGGGACTTATGGTCATGAAAATGGTCAAACAAACCCGGCCCTGTGTTATATCTGTAGTCACGTCACACAGACTGGAGAACAGAAGGACAGTTAGACTGTCCAATCTTAGAAATTTAATTCCTATTCCCTGTGAAAAGATAACGTCCAGTCACATTGAAACCAATCTGAAACTTGCTGTGCTTAATGTCAGATCCTTATGTAACAAATCACTTTTAATTAATGGTTTTATATCTTCTTATAATCTTGATTTTATGTTTTTAACTGAAACATGGCTTGAAAAAAACACGGGGATGTAGTTCTAATAGAAGCGACTCCACCTAATTTAAAGTTTGAATCTGAAACACGCGAAAACAAAAAGGGTGGAGGTGTCTGTGCAGTTTTTAGAGATAAAATAGTTACTCAGAGGTTGTCTTTTGGGGGTGTTTTCATCATTTGAGTATTTATCTTTAAAATGGAGCTAAAACAGTCTCCCTCCATACTCTACATTGTCCTGTACAAGCCTCCCAAACACTGCCAAGGTTTTATTGATGATTTTACTGAGATGCTTTCAGTTGTATGCACAGACTTTGACGGTTTGGTCATTACAGGTGATTTCAATGTTCATGTGGATAATGTTTGGCGACAGAAACGCTAAAGAGCTTGATGCTGTCCTTGAAACCTTTGGTCTTACTCAGCATGTGAGTGGCCCCACCCGCAGAAGAGAGGCCCCACCCACAGCAGAGGGCACACTTTGGACCTGCTAATTACTAAAGGGGTTAATATTTCAAACGTAAGTGTGGTCGATGTGGGCACTGTCTGATCATTTCTGTGTTTTTTGACCTGTCGGTTATTCCCAAATCACCGACTGGTCCTGCAGTTGTTCGAGGAGACACATAAATGACAGCACAAGTGTACTCTTTCATGGAAATGATAAACTTTGAAAATCCTTCATGTTCAAATGTTGACGACTTCTAAATTCTGTTACATCTAATGTCTTGAATGTTCTGGACACCATTGCTCCTATGAAGGTTAAAATGGTTAAAAATAAGCAGAAGGCGCCATGGAGGAATAATGAGACAGTCAGGGCACAGAAAAGGAGTGTCGCAGGGCTGAGCGAAATGGCGCAAGTCAAAGCTCCAGATTCATAAAGAGATTTATAGAAAAAGGTTGTACATGTACAACCTCATTTTATGTAAAACAAGGGAAGGATTTTTTTCTGAAATAATTGGAAATTGTGGTAATATCTCACATGTTCTGTTTGCAACAGTAAACTGACTAACAAACCCTCCAGTTCAGCTGCTGCTAGAACTAATTTCCACAGCTAAGTGCAATGAGTTTGCAGTATTCTTTAATGACAAGGTTCAGGGCATTAAAAATGCTATAAATTCCACAGTGCAAATACTAACTTTAAAACCACCTACACATTTAGAGCTGACTCAGTTTGCACCTGTAACTGACAAAACTGTCCAAGAGTGAGTTCTTCTACATGCTGCCTCGATGTGTTACCCACCAGATTTCTAAAGTCTGTTCTGAGCACTTTGTTAGCACCACTCACTCACATAGTTAACATGTCGCTTCAATCTGGAACATTCCCAAGGGCCTTGAAAACTGCGGTCATTAAGCCTCTCCTAAAGAAGAGCAGTCTTGATGCCTCAGAACTGAAAAATTATCGCCCATCTCAAATCTGCCATTTCTTGGCAAACTCTTGAAAAGGCTGTTTACCAACAGCTCACTGACTTCCTCTTAATAAACAACTCATTTGATGTTTTCCAGTCAGGTTTTAGACCTCATCACAGCACTGAGACTGCCCTTATCAAGGTGACAAATGACATCCGCCTGAACACTGACGCGGGCAAAGCCTCAGTCTTAATTCTGTTAGATCTGAGCGCTGCTTTTGACACTGTCGATCATGGGATCCTCCTACAGAGACTAGAGGACTGGGTGGGCATCACTGGCACTGCCCTAAATTGGCTGAAGTCCTACCTTGAGGACAGGGAGTACTTTGTTGAGATTGGTAACTCTGTCTCAGACCACGTGAGCTTGACCTGTGGGGTGCCCCAAGGGTCAATCCTGGGACCCCTTCTGTTCAACCTCTATATGCTGCCCTTAGGTCAGTTAATACTCAGCACAAATGTGTCTTATCACAACTACGCAGATGACACTCAGATCTATGTCTCACTGACGGCAGGTGAATATGGACCAGTGGATTCACTCTGTCACTGCATCCAACAGTTCAGCGTGTGGATGCAAAACAATTTTCTTCAGCTAAACTCAGACAAGACTGAAATCATTGTCTTTGGGCCGCAGAAACAGAGAGAAAGTGTCAGCGGTCACCTCCAGTCTCTTGCTCTAAAAACGACATATCAAGTTAGAAATCTGGGGGTAATAATGGACTCAGACCTGAACTTTAACAGCTACATCAAATCAATAACATCAACAGCCTTTACCACCTAAAAACATAGCCAAACTTAACGGTATACTGTCTAAACCAGACTTGAGAGACTTATCCATGCATTTGTCTCCAGTAGGTTAGACTACTGCAACGGCCTGTTCACTGGCTCTCCCAACGAGCTGTAAAACAGCTGCAGTACATCCAGAATGCTGCTGCTCGAGTCCTGACTAGAACCAGGAAGTACGATCACATTAGTCCTGTGCTCAGGTCACTGCACTGGCTTCCTGTGGCTCAGAGAATTGACTTTAAAGCAGCTCTGCTTGTGTTCAAGTCTCTCCATGGCCAAGCACCAAAGTACATCTCTGACATGTTAGTGCCATATGAACCATCTCGTACTCTGAGGACCTCAGGGACCAGCCTCCTGCAGGTGCCTAGAGTCAGGACTAAACATGGGGAATCAGCATTTCAGTTTTTTGCAGCTAAAATCTGGAACAGTCTCCCCGAAAATATGAGACAGGCCTCCACTCTGACAATGTTTAAATCCAGGCTAAAAACAGTTCTCTTTAGACGTGCATACGACTGAAAGATCTATCTGCACTCTTTCTCTTTAGCACTTTATTTTAAAATGATTTTAAAATGATTCTGTGTGTCTTTTTGTGTTTTGTGATTTTAATGCAACTTTTCCTGTTTATGTAAAGCACTTTGAATTGCCCTGTGTACGAATTGTGCTCTACAAATAAACTTGCCTTACCTTGCCTTGGTGTGCCTTGCCCCAGAACACACAACAGCAGTTTATTGTGTCGACATCGGGGGTTTGAACCTCCTACTGCTGGGTCGGTGGACGCTCAATTGAAAAGACTTCAGACAAAATGTATTTTCAGTAAAACTGTTTCGACAAAGCAAATGAAAATTGCATGCCATGTCCTAAAGACGAGGCGTGGGGAGGTCAGATGTTAATGTGTGGTGTGAGTCTCGGAAGTATTAAGCCCCGATTTGCCAGAGACGCTCTCGGACTGTGCTAATCATTTTAGTGTGATCATGCCGGCAGTTTGCATGATAATGTCACAATTATTTAACATGTCGCTAATCACTGCAACAGGACAGGAATCAGTGCTTTGAATTTCTCTGATTTCGCTTTACCCCCTGCCTTCACTGACCACAACTGCCCTTTTGGTAGATTACTATATTTTAGAGAGCTTTTGATGTTGTTTGATTTCTGCGTGTGTATGTGTGTGTTTGTATTTTAACTTTATTATAATGTTGGATTTTATGTTTGCGTTTGTACTTCTTTTCTATTGGGATTCTGTTTTAATTGATTTTTGCACTTTGGATTAGGCCTATTTCTGAAAAGTAAAGAAAATAATTATGATTTTGATGCATTCAGAGTCAGATTTCCTAAAAAAATTATTGACAAAAAATCCCCCAAGTGGAAGCCAAAATGAGTGATCTAAATAATTAATTCTCCAATGTGCCGCCAAATGTGCCGTCATTATATCCAAACATAAATGACAATCGTATGGGTAACAAAGCAAAGAAGGCATTTATTGTTGTTTGTAAGGATGGGCGATCTATCTGTTCCAGTGTCAGATTTCAATTTTAACATTAACTGAATAATCTGTTAATATTTGGCGCTGATAATGTGAAAGGAGGTGCCTTCATTACTATATTGTGCAACCTTATAGATACAGTCAGCACTCGAGGGAACGCACACCAATGGACTTTTGTGGGGGAAACAATTCATTTTAATGGAGAACAACAGCTCAATCACACAAATGCAAAGTTTAGGACTTTTTATTGTGCCAAATACAGACACGAAGACGTGGAGAAGAAAAAAGTGGTAGTTGTCGATGAATGCAAATGGAATAAATGCTACCAGGTCCTAGTGCCGACTTCTTTATTTTAACATCTATAGAACAATCTGTTTACTATTCTGAGATAACACCAGGTCAACAACGAAGACTCAATTGTGACTCGATTTGAATTGTTTGTGATTAAAAGACACATAAATCACCAGGAAACGTATTAAAAGAGGGAAAAAGGTGCATTTCCTATTGAATCAATGTAAAGTTTCCGCCCGTTGCAGACATTCTAAATTGTAATGACTCACTTTCCACTGTTGTAAATGTTTGTGTTTGTATTGTTTTGTGTGCAGACTGCTGCGTGCACTGCATCCTGGCCTGCCTGTTCTGTGAGTTCCTGACCCTGTGTAACATGGTGGTGGCTCAGGCGTCCTGCGGCACCTGCACCTCGGAGGGATGCTGCTGCTGCTGCGCCGGGGACGAGCTGGGAGACGACTGTAACTGCCCGTGCGACATGGACTGTGGCATCATGGACGCCTGCTGCGAGTCGTCCGACTGCCTGGAGATCTGCATGGAGTGCTGCGGCATCTGCTTCCCCACATAGACTCTGGAGCAGGGGGCACGACAGCGGGACAATGGGGAGAGGGGGACTCTAAACGCTTAGGAACCAAAGTGAAGAGGATGACGCCTCTGTGCTAAGCATGAGTGACTGAAGATGTGGACTGAAGATGGACTAAATATCCTGTGCTCCTGAAATCAAAACAGCAGATGGACACAAAATATACAAAACTAGAATACATTTCAAATAACAATTAGGCTTGTCACATTTAGGCCTGTCGACAACTTTCATGTTGTTATGAAAAAGGATAATATAGAAAATACTTAAAAGTGCTGTACCTGATTTTTACTGTCCTAAAAACTTGAAAACACAAACCACAAAACTCAGTGATCCCTTCCAAAAGTTTCATGCACTTACCTAATGCATTCCGAGCATCATAATTACTAGTTTATAAGCGCTTTTTGCCACTCTCTGAGGCCAGAGCGTGTTTTGCTGCCATGGTAAAGTTAACAAACAGAGCTAACAGCACACTTCTTGCTTTGTGGAGAATAAAACGCTCTCTAATTGTAAGCAAAGAGCGCACAATGGACTCATTTTCACCCAAACAGATACAATATGTTTGTACTTTGGCAAAACAAATTTTGCTTTATCGCATGAAAAAAATCTGGTACATCCCCTTTAATACCACAGACACAATAACCCAAAAGCAGGATAATCTTAGTTAACCTTTTTAAATTAACAACATGATAAAAAACCATGAGCTCCAACCAATAAATCGCTGAATGAAATACTTATAATGAGTCACAGAAGTTACCTTTTTGAACCAGCAGTGTTTCCCAACCAGGGGTACGTGAGGAATTGCCAGGGGTTCTTGGAATGGTTTTAGGATTTAAATAAAGATTAAATGCATCTTTATCTGAACAAAAAAAAGTGTCATTAGTGGTAAATTTTGCATCTTTTTGAAGTATCTTGGGCCATAAATATAATGAAAACAATAAATATAGTTAAAATAATTTACAATATTCGACTAGTAAATCCATTTATTTGCCTAAAACTCAAGTTAAGGACTACTCTGAGTGTGAAACAAACCTCAGGGGGCACTCAAGACAAAAAGGTTGGGAACCACTGCCTACAGCTCAAATCTTATTGTACAAAATGATTTTATTCTTACAAAACAACCATCTACTGCAATCAAAAGGTACACCTGAGTCCCAAAATTGAATATATTGCTTGATAAATGAATCTAGTAATTATAGTGACAGGCCTAATAATAATAGAACTGTATTGGCCTTGTAGACACCCAAAGCCTCTTCAAACAAAACACTCAAACTAACACCAAACTCACTATCATAATGACATTGATAACATTACATATGCATCGGCAAAACACAATATCTATATGCTGTTCTGGCAGTGGGGAATGAACCTAGAACCGTCTGGTTAATGGGTCAGTTTTCTGAAGTTGTGGAGCAGGAAGAAAGTGTGATGAGGTCTGCCTTTGGGCTCATGACTGAAGATTGTGTAGACGGCATAGAGAGAAGACAGATTAAAGGAGCATGTTTTCTGTTTATTTCGTGAAAAAGTATTACATTTAAATAGTTATGTTTAACAGGAAATCTAATTATATTTTAAGTGTTTTGTTTTGTATTTGTAGGTCTGATATGTACACTTAACATAGTCTACTCATCCTTTTTTCACTTTAATGGATCTTCATTCACTTGAAGATACAGATTCAAAACTTTACAACACTGTAGGTTTATGGAGCTTGGGATTTTTTTTTTTAGGTCACCGGTCATAAAGAAGAAACGTGCTCCAACATTTTACAATTTAAATATGTTTAAAATAAAGTAAAGCAGTATATTTACCAATTAACAAAAAGCTTAGATTCATGTTTATAGTGTTTGTTTGTTTTTTATGACTGGTGGTCTAATTTTATTTTTTCTAAGCACTGTATGTGATAAACAGAATTCATATGCAATAGAATAGATGTTATGTTACTCAATCTGTTATAGCACTGTAGAACAAACTTGTGAAATGTCGATCAGGGCAAAGTAGAAAAACGTCATAACTTTTTCTTACATAATAATTTCATTGCGATGTTGTGTACAATCTTGGAATATTTGTTTATTTTAGGGTAGTTTTACACAGTTGTTAGCAGTGTCAGACAGGAAATAGGGTTGAGCGACGGATGATATGTACAATATGAGTAACTACAGTAGGAATCAAAGTTAGTCACTTTATAAACCTTAATATTTGAATTAAAAACTGGACTGAATACGTGTATACCAAAACATCTCACTCCAAATCGATTGTCAAACTGGAAAAAACAATACAACCTTTTCAGTTTGTCATGTGTTTTGAGTTTTACTAAGTGGTATTAGTGAAACTTGTCTACGTTCAGTCGTTTATTTGTGTAATTGTGACTTACTGGACTGCGCCCTGCCACTGACGGTGTGAGAGGAATTAAAAACATTACACTTAGTTGCTTCATAAGCGGCTTTCGGGCATGACTCACAATTCAGAGGAATCAGAAAGTGTCACATTGTAAATGAGTTGTTTCCCGTTGAGTCTTGTGATCCTCTTTTTTATATGTAGGAGTTTATTTTTAATGCTAAACAGAACAAAGCGCCCTCTTCCGTATTATTAACACACGTCTGCTGTCATGTACGTCGTTTGTCATGAATAGGATTTTATTAGGCCAAATACTAAGGAGATTGAAAAGGCTCCTCTCATGATGTCCTGAACGCAGCCAACCTCATTTTCTGTTCATTATTAACCGCTGTTTCACTGGTTATAAAAGTTCAAGCAGATAATGTGAAGAGTTTATCCAAAAGAACAATTATAGACGTTTCTACAGTTTATGACCTAGTTATTATAATGTTAAACAGACACTTGATTCTTCTTTCTAGATAAAAAAGTATAAAAAATGTACACATTACAATACAAAAATCTAAATAAATACAACTTAAAAAGAAGTGTTTTTCTTTCTTTCACATTTTTCTTTTTGCATTTTCTGGTGTGTAATTGATAAGCAGGTTTCATTTTGTTATTTGTATGTGACTTAGTGCATTTTCACTAAGTCACATATAAATAGTGAGTGATTATTGGTTGTATAATCCATTTAAGACAGAAGAATTACAGCTTTTATTAATGCACAGAAATGTTCTTGTTTTATGTGTTGTTTGTTTTTGCTTATTTACATTCGAACAGTGATGCATAGCTAAGAAAAGACGACCTTCATTTGGCCCACAATGCGGAAATGTCTATTGAAGAAGAACAGCAGTAGAAAAGAAAGTACTATGAAAAATCTAGACAACTGTTTAAAGAAAATACCTTATATACAACTTTTTTAACTATTAGATGCAAAAAGAAGTAAGTGAAAGTGCAAATGGGGTTAATACAAAACTATTTCTGGCGCATGTTATTAATGCACATGAAACATACTACGGACTAATTTCCGTCTGTGGTTTGGAGCAGAGTTCAGTTTTTGGAGGAATAAATTTGACTTTTGAAAATTGTTCATGTTCTGGAAATTAATATTGAAACCACTTTATTTGCTTTTAACAACACCAAATGTGCAGCCAACCGCATCATTGTGAGTTTGATTCCAGCGCTAACAATTTGCTGAATGTCCTTCCCTTTCCTGTCCAGTAAAACATAAGGGCCAAAAAACCCTTGAAAAAAGAGGACGAATTAATCACATTGCTCTTGCCTGGTTTGAAGTAAAGCAAAATAAGTGAAGCAATAAAGTAAATAAATAAACACTCAAGTTAAAGTATGACATGACGAAATCCAAAGTTTGAAGTTCCTGTTTAAAAAGTGTACTTTTACAGTAAAAAGTTTAAGTATTTCAGGCAAATTTTGAGAACATTTAAAACTACTCAATTGATTTCCTTGTTGTTGTTTCTGTTTTTTATTTGTATATTTCTGTTTTCTCAAAGTTAGAAGTACATTAACTTAAACCACGAACGTGCAAAAAATAAACCTTTCAGTCATTTCAGACGATCTCAAACAGTAAAGAGAAGTACTTTTTAATCCTGTTGAAAATGTTTGGAAGTAAATTAATGAATTAAAAGTAAAAAGTATCCACTATAAAGTCTCATTTATAAAACTTAACATGGAATTCTTACTAAAACATACGTAAGAACTAAACACAAACTTCCAAAAACGTCCTCTAACACGCTCACGCCTCATCTCTGAAAGCCTCATTGCAGTTCAGTTCAGAGTTTTTGGACGGAATCGCTCATTTCCTTTTGACAGATCACAAACTTGACACCGAAAGTCGCATGCAACATTTTTGTATGTACACAAGCTTTACAAATAAGAACCCAGATGCCTTCACTTTTTTACTTACTTGACAATCCCCATCTTCTCGTGCATACCTGAACATGTTTCTCCCTCGCTGCACCTCTGCCCCGCTGTACACATCCTGATTATGGTACATATGCGCCTCTCCCGGTCCCTCTGGTCCGTGGTGTGTGGCCCCGCTGTTCACCTGCAGCACCATTACCCTGACACGACTCTCACACCTCTGCTGCGAACCAGGCCTCGGAGAGCACGGACCTCCTGCCGCTCGGAACAGCAGCCTGACCTTCAGCCAACACCACCCCCTGTTAACCCCTCAATTAACCCCCGTACGCCCCCCCACCGCCGCCATCGCCACCTTCCCCACACACACCCGCACCTATCTTTATTTCCTTTTATCATTTTCTGCCTGGATACACCCTGGCCGCGGGAAATTACCATCTTATTTCACTAATGCGTTTGGGAAAATATCACCCGTCCCGAAAAGTCTGTAATCACTGAGGAGTTGGGACTTTTTTATTTCTTATACTTTTCACTTTATTCCTTCAACATGTGCGCGGCGGAGAGTTGGGAATATTAAAATGTTCAGGTAGAGTGTGCAGTGACCTTTTCACAAAGTCGCCCACCTCTCCGCTCGTCCAATCAGACCCCCTCTGATCAGTCACTGTGCAGCGGGTTGTAATGTCTCAATTAGGACGGCCTCATTGTTTCTGTTTGGTGCTCCTGTGATCTCAAGGTCATTTGTCTTTACCATATTTAATACATGAGCGTGCGGAGGCTGCGCTGGTCAGCCTCCACCCGCACCAGTCTTTCTGAAGGGGAAATAGTTTTTGAGCCAGAGGCAGGAGTGGGAAGAACTGCCATCAAGTTTTGTATCTCATGCATATGTAAAGACTTTTAAGTACAAGACATCAGAAGTTCTTACCAATTTTTGTCAATGACCTTCCAAATTTAAAAATAACATCATTGTGTGTTGGGCAGAGGAGACAAACCTTCAAACAAACATATTAGTATTCGTATATTGGTATGTGGACCCTTCTAGTGTTTGTAAACGAAACACCTGTGTTCCATTAGCTGGTACCATTCACTACCACGAATGCATTTTCAGTGGTTGGCATGAGCCTCCAAATATCTCAAACTATGAAACTTCACAAACTCTTGAGAATCCATCTGGACGGTCTGCCACTGTTGGGTTTGAGCCGCTGTGTGCTGCACCAATCACCAATGGTTTGGGCGGAAGTCAAATAGACAAACCTATACAAACATGGTGACGCCGACAGATGTATTTCAGCCTATTTCAACACATTTACGGACCATTTTGCTTTTGAAACCGTGCACATAGAAGTGCTTTGTGCATTTGAGGACACAAAGAAGTCGGTGCTTTTCTTTCAACTGGATTTTTTGATTTCTTGGCTTGTTCCGCTTTTGTGACGCTGCGACCAAGTGTAAATGTTTGTCATGACGTTACGCATTTTCCCGACGGTTTTCGGTGAGAGCCTATCCAGATTGATAATGTGTAGAACTAAATTCAGAGTGATACACATATCACTCTGGCTTGAGCCGGGTTAGAAAAAAACAGGGCTGCGACTGAAACCACTCGACCACACATGAATGGTACGTGAGTAACACCAGAGCCTCGTCAGAAAACATTACCAAATGTTTGTAGATTACATTATTATTATTAGATTATAGTGGGTGGATAAAGAAAAAAACAAAAGGAGATCAGCAAACATGCAAACAACCTCGTAAAAAACATTTCTTAAAGGACACATATTCTGCTACAGTGACTTTTTTGAGCTTTTAACCATGTTCTAACAATGTTCCGTCATCAAAAACATGCCTGCAGTTGCATTCAGCTTCATTCACGCTGTTTTTCGGAATATTTATCAGAAAATCCTCCCCCCTTCGACCGTCAAAAACACTTCCTGCTGAACTCCCTCGATCAGTGACGATTTTCAGGTTTCTTACGTCACTTACCTGAGAATCTTCTGCTGTTTATGTCCTTAAATCATTGCCAGACTTGTTCTGATCATTTCTGTCATCTGAACATTAGTGCTGCTGCTAGGCTGAACCTCTCAAAGTGCTAACATAACTAAATTGTGTAAGCGCTAGGTGCCATCTGCTGGCTGGATGCACTCAGTAAGTGTCATTTTACACAGCAGAGAAATCCTTTCATTTAGTGGGAATGAGCTTTTTTTTTTTGTTTCAACACGAGATGGCAGATTTAAGGTACTCAAGAGCATGTTTAAAGGCTAATAACAATACAAAAAATGTACAATATTTTAATTGACAACTCTAAATTGTCCATAGTGAATGAATGTGAGAGTGAATGGTTGTCTGTCCTTGTCTGTCTCTCTGTGTTAGCCCTGCAACGAGTTGGCCACTGTCCAGGGTGTACCCCGCCTAAGGCCCAAAGTCACTGGGATAGGCTCCAGTCACCCGCGACCCCTAACGGGAATAAGCGGTAGAAAATGAATGAATGAATGTATTTTGATACAACCAGAAAAAGGCAAATAATTGAAATCTCATAATACAAACCCTCAACAATACGTACAGTATGTGTAGATGTTTTTGTGGAACTTTTTTTTTTTTTTTATGTAATTCAACTTAATTAACTTGTTTACTACATATACACAGTAATCTCATCTCTCTCCTCTATTCTTCTTAGGCACATTTTAAAGTCTTTGAGTCAGAAATGAAATGAAGGTTTACATGAAAAAGCAGATGGCCACATTATTGCCTGTGTTTCTGTCCCCTCCTGTTCACAGTCGTGCTTGTTGTGTATTTAGTGGCCATAATACGACTAATTAAACAGGACAAGAAGGGGAGTCTGTAATGTGCAACCCTCTTTTATTCGCCATCTGTTTATTTCATACATGTAACATCAATGCAGCTTTTGATCAACAGCAGAAAATGTGGCCGAACGAGCCCCCCGTCCATATACCCATACAGTGTGTAATAGCCGTCATTAGCAGGCTGTTAGCATGGTGGTGATTCACTTTGATACATTTCATATGTTTAGAATCGTGTTATGAATCATACACGTAATTGCCTTCATTATGACATGTGCCAGATTGGATTGTCAACATTGTTCTGCTTATGGCTTTAATGCGGCACATCCAGACTGCTGTAGTCAAATATAAAACTGAAATAAGTCCAGATGTCTGTAAAACTAATATGCAAATGCATTGACAATTCTTGTGCTTGATAATTAATGAAAAGACACGTTGGCGTTAGATTTAGTCTCAGGTGTGTCTTGGTCAAGCTCGCACAATGAGAAAGATTGTCCACATTCATTTTAAGTCTTTTTATTTTCAGACAATGTAATCAAGAAATCTTACACCCTGAATATGTTTTGTGGTGAGGATTTATTTTTAATTATTACAAAGTGAGTATGGTGAACAGAGACCAATATTCTGTGGTTTTTTTAAACCTTTTTTCACCAGGTAAAACAATAAGAAGAATGTGTATAGAAAATGCATAGCACACTTAAATCATGTTTAAAATGCTGTAATATAAATGCACCAATGTAGACTTTTTCAGATCCAATGTTGATAATTTGGTTTTAAATATTACCATAAACCTATTCCAAAACTGATACACATTTGTTACAGAACTATTTCCGATTCTTCAAGTAGCCACGCAACAACTTTGAATGAATAGATGTTCAAATAGAAGTTCATTCTGGGTAAACAGTGACCAGTAAATGTTCTTATTATATCAATTTACAGGCCAAATGGTATATTGGCTGCACCAATATTGTGGAACTGTTACCAATCCAGCATTTATTCAGTTTTTGGTAATAATGCATCCCTGCCCTGGAACATGCCTTAAAATGTAATATTGAAAATTTAAATAATTGTGCTCGGCGGTGGAGCAGCGGTTTAAGGCTTTGCTTACCACCGTAGCTTCATGGTTTCATTGTTTTTTTCAGGCTTTATTATTATTTTCTTTTAAACTTTCTATTCATTGTAAAGCAATATTGATCTAAAACAGTTTAATAATAGAAACAGGTGCGTTAAGGTCCTGTTCAAAACTGCACAACTGATAAAACCCACCACTTCATGACATTTCATCATAACAAGCAGTGGATTATCATTTACATGTTTTTTAATGTTGAAAACTGGCTATCTGGCATTTTAACCTCTACATGTATAATCCATAAACTGAATTATTTGAATTATTACAAGTATGTGATGAGGGCAGAGATAGGGAGTAGGAGAAAACAGAAATTTTCTGAGCACTTGAGCCTCAAATGCAGGACAATACAGGATTACTCAAATATTCGATTGAAATACAACTCTTAGTATGTTTATGATGAAGAAGCATGGTTGAAAGCTCATAAAGGAAATTTTAGAATGTCTCCTTTAAAAAAAACATAGAAAAATAAGTAATAAATATATGAAACGCTGCAGTTGACCCATTCTCACGATCTGGAGTCAGGATTTTTGAGTACCTTATCTGGACAATTAGTCAACTTAAAAACTCTTGAAGCATCTTTTATTCAAGTGAGCGTATAGAACAAAGAATAAAAAAAAGTTTAAAAGTTAACCTCAAGTGGCTGTGCTCTCTTCAACGCTGCGCTCTTTATCCAGCACTCCACCTCTCCATTTGTGTCAAAGTTTGAGGAGACATGACCTCCTTGTTTAGACTCACGGCTCGACATTAAAATTAGATGAGCTGATCTTAGAGAGGAGCTGTGCCGGAGTTCAGCCCATGTCACTTTCAATTAATCTGCAGAGGTAGTGGCCCCATTAGCCCTCGCACACACCGCCTGGTTTACAATGCAAATAGGGTCATTACCTGTGGAGCATAATTGACTTTGACAAGCGGCTGTAGATGCACGCCTCCTTATCCTGCATTTTATTTGTTTACTTATTATTTCGCAAATAATTGATGAGCCGCCCGATGTCGCGGAGCATAAAAATTGCATTACGCGTGACGAGATGCAGTGAAGTTGGTAAAAATAAGTCTCTCTTGCAAAACACTCTGAAAAAAATTGTAGTTTTATACAATTCCAACACTTGCACGCAATGAAATGTAAATGATTTCCGAGTGAAACATTTGTATTCTTTGTTCCTGTGTCGTCTTTGGGTAACAACGTGTGATCGTGCTCACACCTTAAATATTTAAAGACCCCCTTTTGCTAAAGCTTTGCTGTGGTACACGGGCCTCCGACTGTCTCTAATCTCATTGTTACCTTGAGGCATCACCACGGCGATGGCAAGATACACTTAGCTCTTTAGCTCACACCCCCCTCCGGAAGGGGGCAGAAGGCGAGGTTCAAAGTTTCACGACGAGATGCTGTTGACAACATGTGCCTGGGAGAATGTGACGACCTGATATGAATGAAAGAAAAGACACATGTTTTCAAATCATTCCCTTTTTTGTTGCCGTGCACAAAACTCCCGCTGTTTGGGCTCAGATCCCCCTTGTTCTGACGTGGCGGCTTCCTAAACTGTGCATGTGGGTGAATATTTCTCTTCAGCGGCACATGTTGTTGTTGTTTTTTATGGATCTCTGCGCTCCTTTTCAGAAACATCATGGGCTTCCGCACTTTCAACTTTTTCCCGTTTGGCTGTATGGTGTCTGTGAGGCAGCGGAGCGTGGAGGAGGCAGATTAAGGCGGACGTGAAGGCCATGGATGCCTGTTTATTTGCTTGTAGTCGCTGCTTGAGCTATAAATGAGATGTCACCATTGTTACATGTCACTGGCTGATGTGAGTGTTGGCACCTCCAGAACAGTACTTTGGATTATTTGTTCTTAACGTCGCTTAAATGAACAAGGTCTCTGATGCCCTCCAGTCATTTAGATGTGTGCTTTGACTGACAGCCTGTTTGGGAGCCACACTGTTACTGGTATGATTGTTACTGTTGAGCAGGGCCAAAACAATAACTGCTTGATTACAGGACCTTTGGCAACGCAAATGTGTTTATTGATACCTTTCGATCTTCAAGGTCATACCTAGATGTCAACATTCCTATGGGTGCAAAGCTAACAGGAAGGACTGCTCTGTCTGATGCTCAAGTTAGACTTCGGTCCGGATAACGCACAAAATGGCCACAAAGAACTTAGTTGGAACTACAACCGGTGAGCTGAAGACTGGTAGTGATAAACGTTCTATTCCATACATTTTACTGAAAAGCAAAACGAAAACATTAATTGGTATCAAGAGTCAGTATCTAACTTCCTGGTGTATATTTTTTCCACTGATTTGTGTGGGATTTGTGGAACTTAATATTAGATTTAAGTAATGTTTCTTATGTGAGCGTTTATGCTATTTTGTGTGCTGTTTTTGTCAATAAAATACTACACACAATAGTCAATAAAATACTACACACAATAGTGTTTTCTAGTAAGGTTCTGATATTATTCATGTGTGGTAGAATTGTCAGCTGCTAAAACAGCCATGGTTCACAGACTTCCAAAAAGCTTGCTATTTTCTTCCTGGGAAGAGCTCACTGTTTTCTCACATTTTCTTAGCAAATGGTATTTTTGACAATATATTCTTCCACAGTTAGGGTAAGGTTAGGGTTAGGAACAATTACATTGGTTACAATTAGGACTTTTGAACATGGAACATTAGTCCTGCTCTGCAATGAAATGCCGAACATTTAGAGAGTCCCATAGAGCTAATGTATGTAATGGTACCAGCCAATAGAATGCAGGCGTTCTGTTTACAAACACTGGAAGGTCTAAATCATTTTAATTTGTTTCATTTTTTAAATTTATTATAATGATTTTGTATGTCTTCATCTATTTTTTGACTATTTTTTTTTCTGTGACATGAAGCACTTTGAATTGCCTTGTGTACAAATTGCTCTACTAATAAACTTGCCTTGCCTAGTGTTGACTCCAGGGCGGTGCAGGGGACAAGTCTCCATATCTTGAGCCATGATCATGGTCAGGATTAGCTGGAGTTTACTCTAAATGACTTGGGTTGATGGGGGAAACCGAAAGGAGACCCCAAAGTTTGGAATAACATGCAAAAACAACCAGTCTGGGACATACTCGCTATGTGCACTAAACAAAGTGAATATGTGCATTTTAGAGCATATTACCATTTCTTAACATATTCTCTGCTACTAAACTGTGCATTTGAATGAAAATTGTCTGTTCAAACCTTATTCCTCCAAACTAAAACTCAAAACGTTGTTCCCCTTTACCCCCAAAAAAGTCCAAGCAGCACACAAGGTCTTAATAACCCCCAGCCTTTGTGTCAAATCTCAGGGACTTAACTTTCCGCTTGGCTCCGCTTCTTCACATTGAGTTAACATGAGTGACAGTCTGCACCGTACGCAAACACGCTCCTCCACAACAACACAAGATCAAACAAGGAGCCATAAACCTTTTTTTTTCTCCAATTCAGCTCAAGAAAAAAGGCCAGAGTTTGTCTTTTTCCTTTACACATAAACAATCATTGATGTAATTGTTTGTCAGCTCTGTTTAGTAAAGCTGTTTTTATCCCAGGTCCTGTCTCATGGTAACACTTCTAAGCCTATTACAAAGTGTTTATTTCCATGTCAGTTTAACGTAATTGTTTCATCTGCTACTGATAAACACATCCCGTTGCATCCCGTCCTGTTTACATGCTCGTGCGCAGACAAAGCAGCACAGATTAAAGCGTCATGATATTGTTTTGTTCACGTTTGCCGCGGGGAATTAGATAAGTGGAGAAAGTTAACAGGTGTGCATCAGCAACATCTGCTTGCATCCTGATCGGGAAGAAGACGGAAGTTTGTAAAGTGTAAATTAACCAGTGAGTGAGTAGATAGTGTGACTGCGGCGCTGCTTCACACATGCGATTAGCACATACAAGGGATGTTATTGGTTTATTCTGTGATTCGAGAGACGATACTGAGTTCGTGTTCGGCGGTAGCGCTTGTTATTTTGGCAACTTTTTTTGGGTAGAACATGCACGCAGTGAGAGCTTTTACATCAACACAATACATAAGTTGCTAAATATTAAAAGTAAAAACATTTGCATTTCTCAACAAGCATGCAATCGATTTTTACTATTTGATGTGTGTAACCTGCTGTGTTATGTTAATTGTGTTGGATCCTGGTTAATTAAAGGTATAAATAAATATATACATGCATCATCCATACAACATTGACTTTATTTATCAAACGTGTGCTTTTATTTTATCTTTGTAAGTCATTTTAGAGCATTTAGAAGCTAAATTAAATGCCAATGGTGGAAAAATTGAAGCAGCTATCCAGCATACTACATTAAAGGGTTGTCAAAAGTATCAAAAATCAGATTCTAGTTGATATTAAAATTAGTATCGAAGCTATAGGTTTCATACTAAAAAATCCCTTTTACAAGACAGAATTTGACCTTTCGTGAATCAGAACTAGTATAAGACTACAAAGTACTTTTATTTAATGTTGAAAATGTCAGTCTATTGTGTAAAACCTTGACCTAAAAGAGAGCATTTGTAATTATCCTTCTAATATCGAAATCAGTATTGAGAGTAGTATTGAATTGAGTTAGAAATTTTTAGTTTCATGACTCAACACTATCATTGTTTGAGCTTTCATAGTTAACCCTAACCCAAATCATGCTAAACACCTTTAATTGCAGTTCCTCCACCTAAAATGTTGCCTTTTTAGTGTCTATGAATTACGTTTAAAGAGCAAACGTCAACTGCGTCAAGGTTTTGCTCCATGTTATTGGTTTTGTACAAAGCGCTTGATCAATGACACAAGAGTTCCCGTAGACTGCAGACCAAAGAGTGATCATAGGCCATGTAAAGTCACATTTGTTGTATAGTTAACTATTATTTTTACATACATATTTTGTTAATTACTATTTTTGTAGAATATTATGAAATCATTATGTTGTTTTTTATTGAAGCGTAGAGAGTTGAGTGAATGTTGTATGAAATTGTTAATACAGCAGCAGTCTGATAGATAATAACATTTACTCTTTCATTTGAAAATTCCAGCTTTAGCCTAACAAACATGTGCAATTGAAAGGATACCCTGAAAAGAACCCAATAATTTCTGCTTCTCCACGGGTTTGACAGCCATCTCATGCCAGTGTCTGATACATTCCTCTCTATCTAACTTTACGCCATGAGATCACGACAGTCGGATGAAAACGTTACCCAACAGCGATCTGAAAACCTGACGCCAAGCTTTCCATTCGCACAGAGAGAAACTAGGATTACTTCAACTAATTTCAGAATGTTCTTGTGTTAAAACAATATTATCATTATTGTTTAAGCCACATGCAATACTGATGAATAACTCATTGGCTCTTATTAATAGTGAATGCATATGCTCTTGTGCCATCTAAACAAGCCCGCGCTGCAGCATTTGAAGTGAGGTGCCTCTTTGAGCTGGGAGCACAAGTGCAGAGGAGGAGGAGGCTACACATCCGCGCCGCCACATCTCATATGTTACAAGGTGATAAAGTGCTCGATCTGCCCTTAAAGAATACGTGCCCTGCGGACGTGTGAGATTTATGCGTATTCCTCCCTTTTTTTCAACCCCATTCTTCAAAATTCAAACACGCCGCTACAAAAGGTGGTTTGAAATATTCCCAACCCCCTGAAAGAATATTCAAGACGATTGAGCTTGCAGGTTAAAAATGTATATGCAAATGCCGGCTACATTAGAGCATGCACAGGTTGTTAATAAATTAACACGTGGCAGAAATAATTCAGTTTTGCGTGATAATTCTTGGGTGCGAGCTGTCGGCTGTGGCATTGTTCCGGATAGAGAGTGACGCTGGGATGGCAACAGGAGCGCTGAACTGTGATGTTTTAGTGTACCGCGCTTTTCACTCTGACGCGCTGACACAATAACTGCCTTTTTGCTCGCTTGCCTCGCCTTTTTTTGTCAATTTGAAAGAACAAAAGGTTTAATTAAGGATGCCTTTCAAGGGCTGGTTGACATTATACTTGCACACACACATACACCACTCTGCAAATACAAGATTGGGAAAAAAATAACACATTTCCTTTCAAGTCAAACCAACTCTGGAACTTATCTCTAACTTTCTTTTGTAAGTTTGTCCCTTACTTAAAAACCCTTGGGTGGGAATGATCAACCGAGTCACCAGAAAAATATGTACATAATTTAGAGTTTTTGTATTTCCGTAGCTATTGTATGTTTATGTTGTCAAAATACGTTCAGAAAACGTACACATTTTACATTTTGTGAATTAGGGTTAGAGTACGTTTTTGGTTGACATTCTTAAGTAACATAATTTGCAAAACGTGAAATATGTACATTTTCCGATGACGTACTCATACACCATAATTTCCAAAAATGTAAAATGTGTCAGTTTTCACAGACTTACTTATTGTATGTAGTTTTACAACAAAAACGTAGCTACATGAATTACAAAATTACATTACAAGTACAATTACATGCAAAAATGTATGTACGTGTTTTACTGGAGAATGGACTGAAATGGTACCTTTAATACTGAAAAAAAAACAACTAATAATAATAATAATGGTGCATTGGATTTATATTGTGCCTTTCAAGACACCTTAAATAGCACTTTAATTGCACTATTTATTCACTCCACACAAGGCGCTGATAAGCTACTACTATAACCACAGATGCCCAGGGGCAGACTGATGGAAATGAGGCTGCCAGTCTGCGCCATCAGCCCCTTCGACCAGCACCAACACTCTTGCACACACCAGATTCAACCTTGGCAACGTGGGCCTGTGGTTTAAGAGAGGTCTGTGGTTTACATGATGATGAGCTGTATCTAGAGCCATGGCCGCTCTGGAGTAGGATCCTCGTTTGTGGATTTTGTTCACTTACAATTGCAATACGCTTTTTTCTGTTTCAGATTCTGACTTAGTGCCTTAATGCCTGCAGTCTTGCCTTGCATTCTTATGGAGTGCAACTAACTGCAAGAGGAGAACTGCTGTGCTCTTGCAGTCCCACGTTTTTAAATCTGCACCAACGAGACCACGTGTTCATGAGATAACCAACCATGTATATAGGGGAAAGGTCTCGTGAAAATAGACTCCGAGCTCTGCAACACCTCCGCCGTCTCCTTCGCAGTGCTCTGATGCTGTCTACTCTCATTACTTTCAACGCTTCGGAATTCCTGCAACTTCCGCACCGCAGTTTCTCCGTGTGCAGTCTGATCAAAGCGTTAGTGTGGCTGCCATTCTCTACCTCTTTGATTTTATGACACTATTGACTTCCTCTTCAAACTAATTCTCTAATACTGAGCCCATCTAGTCATGGTGACATTTCATCATAACAAGCAGCGCATTTTCTCAATGTTTTTTAATAATTGCACGTAAGTACAGATGCGAAAGGGGAGGGGTGAATTCGGAATTCTTCTTAACGGGATTCATGAATCAGTCAAAACTCATCTTTGAATGATGAGGCAGAAAGAAGTCAATTTTTCCTCATGTCTCCTTTAACCAGGTTAGCCAGTGTCATTTAACTTTTTTCTCAACCAACTTCCATATCTATTTATTTTTCTTTCGTGATACTGCATCTGTTTTTGCGCACAACCTTAGCTCAGACTTTTTTTGTGTTATATTTCTTTAAAAGCTTAAGTCCTGGCAACTTTCTTTAGAAGAGTTTAATTTCTTCTTTCCCTGAAAAACATTGATAAAGACTTGAGTGGAGTGATGTTGTTGCGCTGCTGTGAGATAGTAGATGCTATGTTTCCAGATGCTTTGGGCACTAAGCCGCTTTACGGAGTGCATGCGCTGCCTCTCTGTGGCTCATCCCTGAGATTTGCATAGCAGGAACCCAGGGAGCTGACACAGTGTTTATGTAGCTGAAGGTGCAGGGATATGCCAGGTGTCAAGTGACTCAGAGTCAAGTTTTTAATAAGTGCCATTTGTTCAATCTGCTGGTTAAACAGTCCCGCCGTCTCTCCATATCCTTAAAGACTGTATGCCCTGCTATCTTTTAATTAAGTCCCGGGCTAATGTGCCACTTAATTGACTAATCGGAGAGATTTTGTTTTCTCTAATTTACTTGAAAAACCATTGGCAGTTAAGCTTTTTAATATTGGAGTGATGAGTGCAGATACTTAAAGGGTGCGTCAGATGTGAGAGCAGGGAGAGAGGGACTTCTTCAAGGAAACAAAGTGGCATTAATGCTGGATGATTCCCATTGGGTTTGGCTTAAGGCTGTTCTCAGGCTGTAAAGAATGTTCTGTTGAGTAAAGCTGGTATACCCATACATTTAAATAAAGTTGAGTTTACATTTGCAGAGGCAGATGACTGTTTAGTTAACATTTTTCCAATCCAACTTTATTTGTAATGGCATATTGTTGCCAACAAAAAGTCTCCAAAGTGCTGCACAGAGCCAACACAACAACCATAAACCTATTGCATAAAATAAAGAAATACATATATATATATATATATATATATATATATATATATATATATATATATATATATATATATATATATATATATATATATATATATATATATATATATATATAAATAAACACATAAAATAAATACATGTAAAAAGTCTATATAATATCGACAAATGGGTATACCCCATAACATATAATTGTACAAATGTATCTATGTTGTCAAGAAAATAATCAATTAACAACCATGAGTAGTTAAAAAATAAATAAATAAAAAGTAAAATATACATCAAAAATAAAATTGGGGGGAAGTATGGAAGTTTGAACACTGTCCTCTGGTTCTTCCTACTTCCTATCAACAATTTTTAACATTTTAGTTCAACTGTAGTCTGTTCATTGCTGTTCACATGTTTTTTTGTCCTACTCCACTTCCCTCGGGGAGTTTCAGACACTGCGGCTGTTGCTCCAGTGACGACCCCCCATCTCATTATCCTGACCTTTAGACCCAGATGTTCCTCAACTGCCTGGAGAAACTCTCCACACTAGATGGACTGCTCCTCATCTGCCTGGAGGAACTCTCTCTACACCACATGAGCCACCTTCCTTCCTCCTGAGTGGTTCTAGCTCCAAATGGATGTCAGTCTTGGTCCATCTGCAGTCTGTCCATCCGTTGGAGTAGGATCTCTCCTTCAGTGTAGTTGTCTCCATAGTTTTTTTTTGTAGTTTTTCCTTGCCGAGAGGGAAGGTCAAGGGATGCTCTGGGACAGTTATCCATTTGCTAAATTCTCTTGAACATTGTTTATTTAATCTGCTTTTTTACATGTGGCCCATCGAGGCAACTGCTGTGATCTTGGGCGTTACAAAAATAAATTGAATTGAACTTCTTTCAGTGGAGTATATAAAAGCTAATGTTCGCCATGCCAGATCCATGTCCCTCAACAAATGATACAAACATTGACAATGTGATTATAGAAACATAAAAACAAAAAAATCATGGTCACAAAAGTTTGTGTGATTTTTACATTTTATCAGGCCTTTTCACAGCCTTTTGTTATATACTGAATATTTAAATGTTGCTTATCCCTAAAACAATAATTGACCCTCTCGTTCACCGGGGTAAACTCCAACACGTGACGGCTGAGCTGTGGGGCTATGAGCAAGCCCACACCAGCCCGCCGCCTCTCCCCGCGGGCAACGCCAGAGAAATGGAGCGTCCAGCCCCTCTCGAGGAGACGGGTTCCAGAGCCCAGGCTGTGCGTGGAGGTGAGGCCGACTATATCTAGTCGGTAGCGCTCAACCTCCCGCACAAGCTCAGGCTCCTTCCCCCCCAGCGAGGTGACATTCCATGTCCCTAGAGCCAGTTTCTGCATCCGGAGATCCGGTCGTCGAGGCCCCCGCCTTCGACTGCTGCCCGGATCACTTCGCACCGGCCCCTTATGGATCCTCCCGCAGGTGGTGGGCCCACGGAGGACGGCCCCACGCCGCTCCTTCGGGCTGTGCCCGACCGGGCCCCGTGGGGAAAGGCCCGGCCACCAGACGCTCGCCGTCGAGCGCCCACCCCAGGCCTGGCTCCAGGGTGGGGCCCCGGTAACGCCGATCCGGGTGATGTAAACAACCTTGTTGTTGTACTGTTCATAAAGGGCTTTTGAACCGCTCTTAGTCTGACCCGTCATCCAGGACCTGTTTGCCATGGGTGACCCTACCAGGGGCATAAAGCCCCCGACAACATAGCTCCCAGGATCATTCGGGTACTCAAACCCCTCCACCACGTTAAGGTGGCGGTTCAAGGAGGGGGGGTTTATTATTTTTTATTTTTTTTATTTTAACACATTCTGAAGAAAATGTTCTTCAGAACAATGTTCTTCAGAACATTTTCTGAATAAAATGTTCTGAGGAACAATGTTCTTCAGAACATTTTCTGAATAAAATGTTCTGAAGAACGGTCGTAAATGCAGCTCTATCGACAGGTGAAGGCCTTCCTCAGCCGAGAAAGGAATCGTGAGAGCGCAGACTTTGGGCGGTTCTGGAAGTCCGCAAGCTCCTTGTTGACACAAGACACAACAGTTTCCTCAAACGCTGCAGTGTATGGATCCTGAACCGCGCTCAGGAGGCTGTGTGCAGAGCCATAGGACTTCACGAGGTGTTTAGCTGCAGCTTTGCCGATTTTTTGTAAATCTTTAAAGCAGATTTCCTCGTCACGACCAATATTGAGATGCTCCTTGATGTTGTTGTAGAGCCTGAGCGACATTTCGTAGCTGTTGTTGGTGCAGTCAGCCTTTTTATACACGTACTTCACCATGGCGTGTGTCAGCGTGAAACACATTGGAGAGACGTTGCGATTTACTGGCTGAAGGGGAGAGTCAGATCCTCCCACATCAGCTACCACATCAGCTACCACATCTGTGGGCGACGGCTGAAGGGGAGAGTTGGATGGTCCCTCATCAACCAATACATCTGTGGGCAACGGCTGAAGGGGAGAGTCGGATCCTCCCACATGAACTACCACATCTGTGGGCGACGGCTGAAGGGGAGAGTTGGATGGTCCCTCATCAACCAATACATCTGTGGGCGACGGCTGAAGGGGAGAGTCGGGTCCTCCCACATGAACTACCACATCTGTGGGCAACGGCTGAAGGGGAGAGTCGGATCCTCCCGCATGAACTTCCACATCTGTGGGCAACGGCTGAAGGGGAGAGTCGGATCCTCCCACATCAGCTACCACATCTGTGGGCGACGGCTGAAGGGGAGAGTCGGATCCTCCCACATGAACTACCACATCTGTGGGCAACGGCTGAAGAGGAGAGTCGGATCCTCCCACATGAACTACCACATCTGTGGGCAACGGCTGAAGGGGAGAGTCGGATCCTCCCGCATGAACTTCCACATCTGTGGGTAACGGCTGAAGGTGAGAGTCGGATGGTCCCTCATAAACTACCACATCTGTGGGTAACGGCTGAACCTCATTGTCCATTGTAGGTGTTTCGTCTTGTGAAGCAGCTGTGTCGTCCAAGCAAACGTTTGGGTTGTCTGCTGTGGGGTCTTCAAGGGTCATTTCAGATGCTTCTCCGTGAGCTGAAGGTGCATCTTCACTCCACTCGATTGTTCCGTGGTCCATCTGGATAATGCCCATTTCCTCCAAAATGGGCAGGACGTCAGAAGGCAGGAGGTGGAACATGTTACTTGCAGCTTGAGGTTGAGTGAGTGTGTCCTCCAAGAGCTCAGCTGGCTCTTCTTGGACAACTTCTTCTGGCAGCTGCAGTAGGTCCTTCTCAGAGTCTTCCTTTGTCACCTCCTCGTTGCTCTCGGTAACTTCCTCAGTGAAGACATCCTGAGTAACTGGGTCTTCTTTTGTCACCTCCTTGTCGCTCTCAATAAACTCCTCAATGATGACATTCGGAGTAACGGGGTCTTCTTTTGTCACCTCCTTGTCGCTCTCAATAAACTCCTCAATGATGACATTCGGAGTAACGGGGTCTTCTTTTGTCTCCTCCGCATCGCTCTCAATAAACTCTTCAATGATGACATCCGGCTCAAAAATGGGGAAGCTGTATCCAAAAGAGTTCAGCATTTTGGCTGATGCTGCTTTTTTTGCCTCTTTCTTGGAATAGCCTATTCCCACCACAGTTTTATCAGCCACAATCGCCTGGACGTAGAAGACCCAAGGAGTATTCACCTTGTTCACATCCACTATGCTGTATTCAGGTGGTTTTCCTTGCCATTTCGTTAATAGCTGAAACAAGCACACCACCGGGTTGTCATTAGTGTCAAACGTGGGAAGAACTTGTTTGGCACTGGCGCTCTTTTTCTTGTTCTTGCAGTTTTCCTTTTTGGGTGGAAGGACCAGACGGCGCAGCTCCGGCAGAAGCTGTTGCGCTGCCAGGGTTTTGGCAAACGTTTTGGTAGGACCCTCAGCCTCTGCGACGTAATCACCAACCGTCAGACGGAAGGTGAATATTGCCTTGTGGATGGGGCCCTCTACCTTCACCTCGAAAAAATTTGCTAACAAGCCGAGCTTTGCTGCCAGTTCGAAAACCTCACAGATTTCGTGCTTGTAGCTGACATTCAGCTCGTTCTGTAAGGACATGGCGTATCCTGTAGAGCTCTCCATGTTTGTGGTTTGCTCTGCTTAAAAATCCCTTGTTATCTGCTCTGCGTAACAATGCTTCTTATCTCTGCGAAGGACGATGAGAAATGACCTGTGTTCACAGCAGACGTGACTTAAGTAGTTGAAAAGAGTTCCACTGTGTGACATCACACGTGATGTCACACAGTGGACATGACATGCCGTTGCCATAGCTACAGTATATTTACAATTTTGAATAATTCTGCTAGCTTTTTGTTTCTATTATACGTTGAGCCTTTTAAATACATTAACAAGCAAATAAATGTTTAATAATGTCGACTGAAGGCTTCTAGATAGAGACTAGTTATAAATAAAGTGCATTGTTGATCAAAATCTGAAATTATTTATTCTTTTTGACAATTTGATTTAACAATATCGCAGTCTTTGTTATTAAACTGTTTTTTAATATGTGTTTTAGGCTATGTTCACTCTGCAGATTGTGATTTTTTTGTCCAAATGTGAACAGGATTGGATTTTTTCATGACATTGAGAACAGACAGTTTTTCAAATGTGACCACTTTCATATGTGGAACAAAATTTGATTTTAATCTGATCTTTTGCAAGGTAACTGCAGTGTGAACAGACAAGTCACATTAATCTGACTTCTACTGCACTGAAATTAAACAGGAGACACATTTTACACAAGAAAAGACAGGAATTAAACAGATTAAACCCTTAAATGTTTGCCAGACACAGCAGTGAAGCTAGAAAGTGCAAACATATTTTTTCAAAAGGGTGTGGAACCAAATATCAAGTTAAGAGTGCTATTCATTTTGTCCAAACCTTTTTTTTTGTTTTTGTTTTGTGTGAAATGTAATATTTTTTTCCTCTCTATTTTAAAATTAACACGTGTATAACAAAACATGTGATTGCTGTATTTTCTCTGAGCAAAATAGTGCTGAAAAAAATCCAGGGGTGCCAACACTTCTGGCCATGACTGTATATGTGACAAAGACAAAATGTCAACTTTTACAGTCAGCTTTTACTTTTCAAGACAAACGATATAGATGACTATAGGCTTGTACTGACAAATGCTTCCTTATTATAGTCTGACTCATAATGAAACAACAGCTCGACTCCTGGTTTTGACCTGTTTCTCCACATCAGACACAGAACTGTTTTGATACACACATGAAAACTGATTTGAGTCACATTTTATTTGCAAAAAAAAAGAAAAATTGAAAAAAAATCTGAATTGAATGTCATGAACGTAGCATTAGAGTCTGGATAGAGCTCCTTCATCATGTGACTAATTTGGTTGAGGCTGCCCATGTGGCAGGCAAAAAAACCCTGAAATTTTACGATTGGAGTTTAATTTTTGTAATTAATAAAGCCGTAAATAAGGAAACATAAACATAAAAAACTAATCAGATTAAACATTAGCGACCCCTACGCGTCAAGACATGACATTTGACCTTCCAATGTCATCAAAAAGTGTCTCTGGAGATGTTTGTGAGAAATACACTTTATTATAAAACCCTGGGCATGTAACGTTTACTGATATTGACAATTAAAATTATGTGATCTTTATAAAATAGTGAAAACATGTACTCTGACTAATGTGAAGCTGTTGTACGTGATTCACTCATGACCATGTTGGTTTAATTATAGTTTGCAATTTTACTAACAGTTACAAAAAACATTTTGAGAAGCTTTTCAACCATTTTCAACCTATTGAAAAATAATAATAAATGGTTCATGGCACTACGTCAACTCAAGACATTGAGTTTTGAGGAAAACTGTGCGCCGTAACATGTTGGCGTTAACAAAGCAAAATCAAACTTGACAAATCGAACGTTGTACAATTGTTTTCTAAAAGATTTGGATGCTTAAGGACCTCGGTGAGCACTTTCTTTTCTCAGACATCATGATCTGGGCGAGGAGTCCCAGCATCTCATTCTTTAGATGTAATATTTAGTTTTAAATCTTGTTATTGGTATGGCATTGGTTCTTATTTATCATTCTTAAACCCGTGGAAATGACCATGTGATCTGTATAAAGCGCACATACTATAATGAGCTGTATTTTTTTAAATACATGGTAGAACTGGGATATATGATGATAAAAATAAAAAATGTGATCTTATCCCTGAGATAATATGGTATTTTTGTGATATTGTTATAATGATTTTGTCTAATGCCTTTTCCCTCACACTTATCCTGTTGGTCAGCTTCTGTCAAGCTCTGAGCGAGTGACTGGTCAGTGAAGCGTGAACTCACAGTAGAAGAAGATAGTTGTTTTTACCTCTCGATTACTTAATAAATCTGTGTATAAGTTGTGATAAAATTGAACTAAAACTATCGTAGTATCGTCTTAAGACCCACTTTTATTATCTGGCTTTTAACATCGTGTAAGTTGTGTGGTCCTCTGTTGTCTTTTATTGATTCTTTCTTCTCATTGTGTATGTCTATTAGTCTATTTTATTGTTTAGTTTTACTCTTTTAATGTGTTTTATTGTGTTTTTATTGTTTCTATTTTATTCTATGGTTTAGGTATTGTGTTTTTTTTATTTCATTTCACTATGTGCGGCACTTTGGAAACTTCTTTGTTTGTAAGATTAGAAATAGAAATAGTGGATTGGATAGTATCAAAATTAGATATTAATTTGAGCAATTATCGATACAAAAAAGTCACATTAACCGGACATAAAAAAAATAAATAAGTAAAAAATCTTTAACTTTATAAGAACTAGAATTAGAGATGATATTATAAACAAAGTAGTATTTTTATGTGTTAAAAATGATTATAAAAAGTGCATTGTGGAATTGAAGTCACAGTGAGGCGGCTTAGTATCAAAATTAAGATTTTGCTGTACAGGTATGTTTTTGATGACAGAACAATGTTAGAGCAGGGTTAAAAGCTAAAAAACTTCAGTGCAGCAGAATATGTTCCCTTTAAGGTAAAATGAGGTGATCTTGATTTTTTAAAAACGTCTTGACGTTTATTTCTCGATATTCTAAACTTTTTATTTGTATATTTTGTTTGCTTGATTTGAACTCATAACCTTCAATCCGAATGTTACTATGAATGTGTTAAAATATACAATTGTTCTTCAGACTATTTTTTTAAGTTGTGGCTAATTTTTTTTTTGGTTTAAAGGTGCACTCGATGTACGTTTTCTAGTTGTCACCCGATTTTCTCATACATTGTTTATGCTTTGTCCGTCTAAAATAACTTAACTTAACAAATTACAATTATATCCAGAGACAATTACTTTTTGTGCAGTCGTTGTCGAGTCTTGTCTTGCACTTTTTTTTACTTCCATTTGTCTGTAATTTTTGAAGTAAAAGTACGCTTTTACTTATATGTTGAGCTCTTTGCAAAAAAAAAAAAAAAAGGTCGCAAAGCACGTTAGCAACAGCTGTTTCCTGTCTATTGATGCACAGCACTCGCTTTGTCAAGACCCAAAATATGATATTTCCAGAGCATAATGCACCTAACATTATCCAAATGCATTACATTTTTAGTAATGTTTCTGTCACTGTTAGTCAAGTTTTTGTGGCTTTTTGTCACATTTTTGTCACTTTTTTGTCAGTTTTAGTCACGTTTAGTCATTTTTAGTCACATTTAGTCACTTTTTGTCACATTTATGTCGCTTTTAGTCATGTTGCTTAGAAAATCTTTCCGAGAGTAAAAATTCTGAATTTCCTCAACGTGTGCTGTTTTCTCTATGTTTTTAACTTTAACATTAAAAGACATTTTCATTGGGTTTTAAATCGCCAACATAAAATCTAATAAGTTTACACTAGTGTTTGGAAGTCAAGCATGGACTCAATCCCATGTCAAACCATATAGGCTGACAGTTATCTTTAATACACCAATTTGGTTTGCAGCAAAAAAACACCAACACACAAACCACTCATAGAAAGGGGAAAAACACACACAGTACAGTAGATTAATAGACTTTACAGATTACAATCCTTGATTAAAAATGCCAGTGGCAATGGGAATGACAGAGTTCTACATTTTGGGAGCACTACATCTTTGCCTGAACGGAAGCTGCTTGAACTCAGCCCAAAGAATGTGACTGCAGTCTGAGGAGATCTGTCAGGCTCCTTTAAGAATCTGTACCTTGTAAATGTCCTGAAGGTCAGTAAATGTGACCTTGCGTGAGCGCACAATTTTCTGTAAATGGTACTCCGAATCAACTAAAAAAAGATACAGCGAAAGCAGATTCAATAAAACATGTTTAATAGATTCCTATAAAATTACTGTGAAAATTAAAATTTATCCATTTGTGATAAAAATACATGCGCTGGTGATCCTTAGTGCAAAGAGTGTCCATATAGTATGTTTTAGAATTACTGTGTAGATGGATTTTAAAATCTATTCTAAAACTACGGGAGAAAAAGTTACAGGATGTAGAAAAAACATGTCCTTGCATAATGTTTGTACTTGTGCAGAGTTTATTTCTGTTCCCTCCAGACGACAGAATAGTGTATATTACGTGCTGTGTACACATAGCACCTTAAAAAACAAGCAATACCTACCAAGTCTTGTCAAGGGTCTTTAAGGTAAGGTTTCAGAATGATAATTTTGGTTGCATGAGACGTGGCACTAATTTTCCTGCTTTTGGGGTAGCGCTGGACACTTTGGAAAGAGCTGGCCTCTTCAGACCAAGTTGAATAGATTTGAAGTGCAGAGCCACATATCAGGGTGGACAAAGCCAGTGCCCTGCAGAACGGCCTGGTCTAAAGTCATGTCCCACATGTGGAGCTGTGAGTCAATGGAAAAGTGCAGTCAGCTCTGTGCGATAGGAGAAGAGTGAAAGGCCTGTAAACAATGAGTCATGCTCAGCAGTTAACAGTGTACAGGGAGCAAGAGGAAGGAAGGAGGCCACAAACAGTTCAACTGTGTGTGTGAGAGAGAGGGAGCCAGGAAGGGAGGAGTTTAGAGTTAAAGAGGAACGCTGTAACCTTTATAATCTTGCTATAAATGTTCTTGTTTTTGTTGGGGATTCTGTGTAATACCCAGCCTTGCACAAATGATGGCTTTGCTGTGTCCTGAGCCCTGGTTGGCCACGATTATGATTATTATGGTTAAACATAACAAGGACACACATGTTTGTTACATTGATGAGGCTTGCACGTTCCATTAATACATATTTAAGTTGCCAATGGTCTTAGTTTACTGTCATTTTTTATGGTTTAAGTTTATGCACATGGGTTCAGTTAAATCACATTCGTTTACATTTGTTGTTACAAAAGTCCACCATGTAGAATTCGGTAAATTAAATATGTGACATAATAAATAACATGTAACATAAAAGGAGCAACTGAAAGTAGGAATAAGACGGCGAGTTGATGGGCCAGCCTTAGAGACCACTTTACGCTCGATGTGCCCACAACATACCATCTACTTCTGCATGGATTAAACCAACTCTGAAGGACCCCAACTTAAGATTGGTCCACCATAACCTACAACAAGCAGAGGCGATGCGTGTTGACTCACTACAGAGTGTTGTGCCGCGAGGCCCTCGACCACTTGCCAGACTGTCCACACGGAGGACTAGACCACAACTTGGCACGGAAGCAGAATACGGGAGTGCAGAGAAATAATAACCAAGGTTCAAGTAGAGAAAGAAATATCTGACAAAGCAGTGAAGAAATAGGCAAAGTTTCTTAGTTTCTATGCTGTGTTTAAAGACTGGAAGGCATCAGACAATCAGGCCTCTGTCAGAAAGTCCCCACGGACGAGGGATTTAACGGGACTAGACCCTCACCGATACAAGCCACAAACTTACATTTACAGAAATAAACTAATTTCCGTACATATTCACCAACCATTGACTGTGTGCATACCATACTGTAACACAACAGCACACCACTCCACGATAAATAATGAAATCTCCAGTGGCTAGCCTCTGAACAACAGTCATACATTAATTGGGCAGAATTAGCATGAATTAAATCAAATAAGTGTAACGTGTAATTTATTACTTATCAAGCGTAGTTTAGCAAAGGAAGGCTCCCATTTCCCCCAAGATTGCTTTAACAGCTATAATGCATTTCTTAATTTACTCTGTGGAAAATCAATTTTTTTCAGAGTTCATTAGGCACCAATATGTTACAATGCCGTTCCCCTGAGCACCCAGCTACAAAAAACATTATGCAAATTCCTGCCAGTGCATCTGTATGTAAATAGCAGCGGAGTCCGTAGTCAATCCTCCATGGGAAGCTTTGTTAGCGGGCCCTTTGTTTCTGAGCCACAGCCTTGTTCATGATAGTCGGGAAATTAGGGAATGTCTGCGGCTGACAGGTGAAAGCAAACACGCACCGTCTAACCCCTTTTGACTCGACAAGACTGTTTGAGTGGTTTGAACAATTTCTCAAAGTCGTCGCAAGTTTAGCAAAATGTTTCCTTGAAGTTATTCCTGTTCATGTTTGGGTGAATTTAACAGTCTGTGTTTGGGTCAAAGAGTCGATGTTGAAAGGACTACAGTTGTAAACAGTCTAGAGGACATTATGTTGTATGAATATCATTTAATGCATATAGCAAAAGACTTTGTCGCATTAGACCAAAGCAAACATTACAGTGCGTATTTTTGCAAGTAATATTGGGCTGTCTTTGTACATTATAGGATGGGTTTGGTATGATTAAGATGGCAATTCGCTAATATTATACTATGCAATGTTGATGTGCGGTTGAAATGATGAGATTTCAAAAGTATTTTGTTTCTTTGGGCAGGAATGTATTGCTTCGTGGGGAGTGAAATCTGTATATTTTACAGGGACAATTTGCTTTATGGGGATCAAAAATACAGTTCCTGTAAGGCAAACCCTTCTATAGATCATGGTATAACGTTATAAGGTTAGGGTTTAGTTTAGTCTTTATTTGTCAGGGATCATGTACAAATTAACTTATCTTGCATAGAGAAGATGATCTGCACCAGATTTAGCTGCTGCTACTTTCGCTCTACAGTACTACACTAAGAAGCATTACAATTACAACTAACTTAGCTTGTTATTAACATTAGCTTTATAAAATACTAACAAAAAAGTCACCACTTCCAGTATATTTAATGGCTTCCTAAAATTATCAACATCTTTAAAAAAAATACAGGCAAAATCTTTACAGTGAAATTTATAAATTTAGCTTGACTCATGTTGACACAGTTGATTTTCTAAAATGTGCTTTTTCAACTTTCATGTAAAATTATTAAGATCTAAAGACGATTTCAGACTGTCAAACTGAAAAGGCCAATTGTGCAGAGACAGAGAATTTCTTGGTTAGGCCAGTTAATTACAGTTAAGGTTAGGATCTCTGTGAAATGAATGTAAACCAATAAAAACCTAATGTGTGGGAGAATCATATCACTAGTTATTTTTAAATTACCCTGTCTCATTAATAGTACAATTAAAATTAATTGTTTACCATTGCAAGATTGGACCAGTGCCTTGGCGGAGGACAACTAAACATGTCACAATTGTTTTTTTCTATATGTTAATTTGAGATATGATTCATCGCAATAGTTCACAGCACAACATCTGCTGCTAATAAACAAGTCACATGTCGGTTTGTCTTAGCTGGTTAGCGTGAACGATGCTAATATGGTTAGGTTTGACACTTCCTGACTACTGCCATCTGGAGGAACATCTCAGCCCTTATGGAAACCATTTAACCATTGTTTTGTCCTGAGGCTTTGTGTAACCAGGATACCACTCTTGGCCACATCTTGTCACTTAAGACACTTGGACAGAAGGCAGTTTCACATTGAGACAAGGACATGGCATCACTGGGGCAAATTTCAGGTCAGATCTGTGGAGAGGCGAGTCCATGCCATCAGTAATGGTGGGTGCTGTTCAATAGATGGCTCTTCAACCAGAACACTTCATTCTCTGAGCAACAACACTTTCAGGATCAAGTCTTAATCCTGCTTTGAGTTGGTTTTGAATTGATTTCTGCATGACTTTATAATATCTGATCGGTTAAGTTACTAATCATGTGTTTGTGTTTGCGTCTCCGTGGATTGTTGGGAGAACAATAAACTGGGTCCCACTTTATTATAAAAACACCTTATTTTGCCTTAACACAGCATTAACAAAGACTAACATGCATTTATCATATTGTTATCAGCCATCTAAACATGCTCTTGAATACCTTAAATTTGCCATGTCATCTTTTGAAACAAAAAACATTTTTATATTGCACTAAATCAACATGTTTCTATGCTGTCTGCCCTGGCACTTACTGAGTGTATGCAACCAGTAGATGGCACCTAGCGCAATAGGCAATTTAGTTATGTTATCACTTTAAGAGACTGCGTGACATGTGATCAGTCTAGTAATAGCAGTAATCATGTTTAGACAGCAGAAATGCTCAGAACGAGGCTACCGATGATTGAAGGACTTAAAACAGACGAAGATTTTCATAAAAGTAACTTATAAATTTGGAAAAAAAACATCATCAGTTTAGCAGGAAGTGCTTTTGACAGTCGGTGGGAGAGGATTGTCTAACCAGCATTCCTGAAAACAGCGTGAATGCAGCTAAATGCAACTCCAGGTATGTTTTTGAAGACGGAACGTTGTCACCGTAGCAGAATATGTGTCCTTTTATTCATAATTAACATAGTTTACAAAGCATGATTCAGGATTAGTAACTACTTAATTAAGGTTAGGAATTCAGGTTATTAGTGAAATAATTACTAATTAACCATTTGTTCATTATGGATTACGTCTTTGTTCATGCTTTATTAAGACAGGTATACTGTTAGTGTAGTTATTATAAAGTGTTACCATTAACTGTGTACTCCATTATCTCATTATCTGTTATTTATTTTTTAATACACTTTAAATGGTCTTAAATAGATAGATAAGTCTAATACCATACTATGGAACATTCCAGGGAAAACAATATATATGCACCAGAGAAGTTACATAGCACCTTAAAAAAACATTGAACCAAAATAGCCCCAAAATGTTCAATGTATTAGATATGATGTTGGCTTCCAGTAAAACATTTTTCCCCCTTTTTATTGTTTTATATTTTTCTTTTGTCTGTAATCCATCCACCTGCTTTGCTTTGGATGTCATGAAATAACTCTCCACAGCCCCACAGGCCACTGCGAGCATATGGCGCTCCACTCTCTGATAGATTGTACTACATATGATGAACTAATTAGTCGCCTACAACCTCTGGAATTTCCATTAAATAAAATTTTACTTAATGGACTTGTATTAGGGAATTTAAAAGAAAATGTCTCCTTTAGGGTTATTCGTCGAGCAGCCACGGTGCACAGCATATTAATCATTTGGTCCCAGTGTTAAAGGGATTGGGAGGTGCAATTGGACTGTACTGTGTGTGGACAAAATACACTAATTGAAAGTATCTAATTTTACTTTATTCACATTATATATATATATCTATTTATTTATTTTATATATATATTTTTTTTTTCTCTATTGTCTCATATGCACCAGGCCTTTCATTAATACATTCTTATTTGGACAACTTTTATCCAGGTTTCAGAGAGATTCAAAGAGACTAAAACAATACAAACAAAATCTTTTGAATAGTAAAAAGTCCTCAAAATGGCGTCAGTAACAGAGAACAGAAACTCATTAAAGGTGCTATACTTGTCTAAAAACATTAAAAAAAAAAAATAATAATAATAACTAATTAATTTTAAACAGTTTGCAGCAGCAGTTCAAATTGATTGCTTACTAATCTAATACATTCCGAGTATTAGTATTATTCACCACGGATTACGTTGTGTAAAGCTAACATACATTGGCACACTTCCTGCTGTGCAATAAATAAAATGCTCTGTGATTATCCTGTGTTCCAGTTGTCCTTAGAAGTCAGAACTCAAAGAGACATTTTAAGTTCCAGTTGCGAAGTCAGAAAAATTAGCAATTGGTTACATTACAATTTATTTACTGTAACAACTCAAAACAATATAACATATACCAGGCAAGTGCACAAATCGGTCAAAAATGTGATTCCAATGTAGCTAATTTATTGACCTGAACAGTGTTATTGCATTTGTAGTTATAAATCAACTTTTGAAAGTGAATTTCTCCTTTTGTTGTCCTTAGCAACATTAGCACAAGACAGCAAAGAGTAACTAAAGGGAAAGTACTATGAGTATTTTAACTGTCAGATGTTAAACTGTTTCCAAACACAGGGCACAGCCATGTTGGATTGTCTAACTCGGATAAACTCGGCGTTCTGAAATGTTGCTCAAGTTTCAAGACGTGAGGGTAAATTTATGTGTTCAAACTCAGAAAATCCTACCTGGAACACAGAATTAAATGCTGACTTGACACAGCAATTTCATTTTTACTTGAGGAGATGCTGTACGGGGAAACAGAGACCATCTTATGACAAAATGTTCTCTTGCTAAATATGATTGATGATTGATTGATGGCAGCATATGTTTTCTTATATTTTAAATTAACACTCACTGTGGTGTGACTTATTTACCTCATCTTGGTAGATGTTCTCCTGTAATTAGCTAACGCAATTGATAATAAGCAGTATCCAAGCAACTGGGCCTCTGTTTTGTTAGGTCATGTGCAAATGCAACAAGAAAACACATATTTATTTAAACTACACAACAAACAATATCACTGTCAGTAAACAGACCAATCGTGCAACACTGTGGAGGCATTTTATCTTCTCATAAATTCTAGCGTTCCTTATCACATCATATTATAGTCTAGTATGGTTTAAGCAGTAATAGGTTGAGTTTGGATGTAAGATGTTTTTAGATTATTTTTATGGAAGGGATGATCATTTTTTTCTGCATTGCACAGTCTGTAAAAAGGAAACACAAAAATGATATGCATCCTTCACAAAGCAATAATTTCTAACATATTTTAATCTTCTCAAAAACTGTGCAGTGAAGAGATTCAGCACAGAAGTTCCAGAGAAATTTACAAGAAAGAAACTTTGGGAAAACCCTGATTTACACAGTAACGAGCAATTAAAGTGTTCCCCCTGTGTTTACGATCAGCTGGCTGCCCCGTTTTCCATTCCACAGGCCCCAGCTGTACATAACCACACGTGAGCTGTTTGTTTTCGTTACTGTTTGAATAAAACCTAACTGCGTACGGCTCCGTTCCCACAGGGAGGCATCAGCTCTAAATGCCACTTCTGCCTGGCATGTTGTGGGTAATTCTCTGTTACTGAGTGTGATTGCTGGTCTCCAGGTGGTCCTTGTACCACGGGTGTACGAGCCGCTGCTGATGGCTTCACCTGGGAGACTCCTTCGAATGCGCCGACTCTTCCCCCAAAGTGTGTTGTCGACATTGCGCTCTGGGCTTGTTTACCGCTAAATGTTTTTTGCAATTTCCTGGTGCAACGTGGGACTATTTGCTCTGTCTTTTTTGCAAGATCCATTTGTTCAGAATTTTTTCCTTCACTCTCTCCCTGAAAATGGCTGGAATAGCTGTCTGTAAACAAAGTCTTTTTCCCCTTAACCTTTGATTCCCAGGGAGAAATCCACAAACAAGTGGAGAGCGGGAAGACCTCAAACAAACTGTACATGCACAGACACAGAGTCAACACAGACACACATCGATGTCCTCGAGAACAATATGGAAATACACAGCCTTCCTCCGTTGCCGCGCTTAGCCCCGGTGCTCTAGCCGTCTGTTTAGCCTAATTGCTTTAACACTAGCCTGGCATGCTAATTGTACCAGGCCCCCTGTCACCACATCATTTACATGGCCGGCTTGATTTGAAATTTAATCTGCTTGAAGGCTTGGTGTTTCATGCTCACTTTAAATCCTAATACTCCGCGGGATTGGAGGCAGTTTTTTGCATTATTGCGACAGAAAAAGGAATCCTTGTTTAGTGGCGCACTTTTAATCCCTTACTTTCACACCGTCTTATAGCTCTGGAGTGGTGGAACTTATCCGCTGCCAAATAAAAGTTTTCAATGGGACTTTCGAGTGATGAAATCAAAGAGTAAAATTGATGAGGCAGTGGGCAGTGTCTGGTGTGAGCAGGGCAGCGAGTTGTCTGGCCTTTTGACTGGAGATGGCCTTTTTGATGTGTTAGATGGGCAGAGACACAGGCGGAGTAGACAGGCCTAAGTCTGGACCCACATTGTGCAATTCAATCAAAGGCTAAAGCCATTTCAATTTCATAGAGCTCAAGTCGACGCTGCACCTTGGTTCAGACGTGGACCTCCTCACACCACACCGAATCTTCTGCAACTGCACCGAGTAATGACACCTTCACAACTTTATCCTGAAGTGAGATACAACACGCAGTTCGGATTCTCAACCCCAATTTAGATGTGAAAACTAATCTTACCCTGTTTGCCACAACACCGAGGCTTTGTTTACCAGATTGGAATATTAGACAGTTTGCTCAGAATCAGTGTTGCCAGGCTTCAACAACCAAACCCGCACAAGAACATCTGAAAAATTGCCTGGCTATACAGTATATTCCATGGTGTTTGTGAAAGCAATGCTCCTTCGACGATACAGACCTGCCCTCTCGTCACTCTCACGTATAAATCGAAGGTCCAAAGAGCGCTAATGGCTTTGGATATGAAAATTTGTCTCTGAAATTTGGAAGTTTCATCAGGATTGTTCTAAAACTAACACACTTGACATGGAAAAAAGCTCTGGCCCAATCCGTGGACAATCTTTTTCATCCGTGCCAGCTCTTAGAAAGCCGTCCACTCCCAAGTATCTGGCAACACTGCTCAGGCAAACTTGCTCAGGATTGATTTATGAAAAAATAAAGGCTCGTATAGGTAGTATATCAGGGTTAGTAGAATAGACAAAATTTGGTTAGGCTTTAAATTCCATAAAAAAGAAAAAGAAAATGACCATTGTCCATCGACATTTTCCTTTTTTTTTTTTTTGGACAAGGATCAAAGACTCTGAAACATGAGCATACACAAGATGTACCCAAATTATTCAGGAACAAACTATTCTTTATTGGATTCGCTGCCATTTTTAAATTGTAGTTGATTTGTGGCTGGATGAATGATCAAAAGCCTAGTAACCACAATGGAAAATTCTGCTTTAAAGTCTTAGTTTTATCTTGTCTATTCCAAAAACGGGGAACGTTCCAAGCACATTTAGTTGTATACACTAATGAGTAGTTCATTCTGTGGCACTGATAAGAGAAGCATGTGCTGGATACAACTCATACCCAATCAATATCCAACAAACCTTTTTCCTAAACGATCTCTACTGCCCTCTTGGTTACATAAGTTCTGAATGGACATGGCTTGCTCCGAAGCGCCACTGTAAACCATTTCTTCCCCAGACTGGGCCTGGGTCCAGACCATGATTGGCCTCACTTGTGGTGCTTTTATTGGGGAAACTTGGGCAGATCCGGTCCATGTTTCCAACTGCCACCTTGTATAACAGAGCCGTGACTTCTCTCTGACCGTGCCGACCTCGCTCCAAAAAGTCACACAGCATCAACTTTTGAAAAAAAAAAAACCTATTCATTATTTTTGCGAGAGTGGAAAACACTGACTGAAAATTCACACAGATGCATTATGGGTAGCGAAGAGAGTATTTGTGAGAAGCTGAGACGAACCCGATTGTGGTATTGTGCAAAAATTAAACCCTTATTTTTACTCTATTCTATTCTCTCCCTCTATAAGTCCAACCAAACATAGAGAATATAGTCAATATTAAGTCAATTATAAATATTTATAATCTACACATTTTAAAAATCCTGTCAATCACTTAGATGTGGGGATAAGCTTTGCGCTGCTGTGTGGTGGGGATGTGATTTGCATGCCACAGAAAACCTCGGCGTTCCATCCTAGCGTTTTGTTTTTGACTTTGCATGCCTGCTTGTTCTCAGTGCAGATTAAATATAGAAGTTTTGTTCTCGTTGAGGATAGATCTGTTTTTTTATTCTGCCACACACACACACACACACAACACACAGAGAGGCTGCTGCTGCTGCTGTATTGACGCCTGATGCTGATGGCGATTCATTATTGAAAAGGAAATGGTCTCAATATGACTGGAGTTTGTTATGGGGGCCTTTGTTCTTGTCATCTATATTGCAGGGCATCGTTGTCAGTCAGTTCTGTGCCATCTTTCCAGTCTGTGTTTGTGTGCTGCAGAGAAGAGTTTTCCGCCTCTCTGTAGTGTTTGTCAGTGTCCTAAAAACTAACTGCCTTATTTTTCAGTTGTCGGAAAACTGGGCTAAAGAGCGGAGTTGAGCTAAGGCTGCTCACTGAAAATAGTTTACTCTAAGTTCAGGGTTATTATTTTTCCTTGTACAGGAACATGAGCCCATCTGTTTCAAGTTTCTTTGAAAAACACGGAAAAAATAAGGGATTACTTTACCACAATTAATTACTGAAATTAGTCCCGGTCAAAAGCAGTTCAAGAGTTCATCTTATGAACAAAAGTACAGCAAATGAATGCTAAATTGAAGCACAAGGAGTCAAAACCAAGTATATGTTAACACTTGATGCCCTGTTATAGGTTTAGTTCCAAGTTTGGTCCCAGTTAAGTCCCATATTTGATCTGGTGTGTGTGCAAATATGAACGTACCCTGTGAGTCCATCCCAAGTCTGGATAAGTGAAAAAGATTGTGTTTAGAAGAACGACGCAAGCCAATTCCCAATCAATGCAAATGGATTGTGACCAAGGAAATTATAAGCTCTTCATGCCAAATTTGTATCTTTTGGGCAGAACATGCAATCATGGTTGAGGTATTGTCCCAGAATACCCATCCTTCAATGCCAATCACTATGTTTACATGCATGCCAGGAAAACTGAATAAATGTCTCAACCCAGGAACTACAATTGAGTTGTCTCGGAATCTCAAAGATCCCAAAGAACACATCTGGTGTGTTGTCACCTTCCTGATGCATGTAACAGTGCAGTCCGATAATAACTGGGAGCAGACAAGGAGAGACATTCAACTGCACCAGGTAAGACACAGCTAGAAAAATAGCAGACACGTTTTTGCAACGCACTCATTTTAGATCAGTAGAGATAACAAACTATGTCCCTCCACCACGGACCAGCATTTGTGGTTTTGTTTTTGTCCTCTGTGTTAAAGTGAAAGTAAAAACTACCAGAGCTTATTTTAACTGCAGAAAGTAAAGAAATTGTGAGCAACAGTACTGAAATCAAATGCGAAAATGAGATATCACTAATCTATGTTTGCCAAAAGTGTTGTTATGTATGATAGCCATTTTTTAAAATTCCTCTATTCCAATTATAGCTACAAAGTCTTAGTGCTAATACTAAATTACTAGATGTCCCTGAACATCTTTGCCCCCTGTTCGCACCTATGTGATTCTTTTAGCTGCATGTTGACTGGAACAAGAGTGGTCTGAAAGGTTTGGGGGCAATGAAGAATTGAGTTTGGTTGCTCAGCGCACGCTAAGTTCTCGGCATGTAAACATAGTCACTGAGGCAATTTGTCAGGGACAGTGAATGGTCTCAGTATACTGTAATTCAACAAAGAAAAAAAAAAAAGTCTACACCATAATTTCAAGGCAGGGAATCCATCTCCACATCCAAGTGAGGTTCGTTGTAAAGTGTAACAAGATGGAAGATTAACCTGTAGTGCTTGTTTTAGATTATTTGCCAATTCTGAATAATGATTGAGTGAAAAGTTGCAGTTCAGGTCTCTAACTTTTCAAGGTTTAATTCACGTAGGACTCGTAGTTATACAAACTTCTCCATCTTCTCCCAATCCATAAGAAGAATATGCTAACAGAATAAGATGATAATTAGAATTGGCTAAATGAATGCACGAGAAACCAAACTGCACTTTTTATCAACAACAAACCAGTCCACGGCCTAATTTGAAGACTTTCGTAGGAGGCACTTTGTTGCTCTTGAGAATCTAAATGTTTGATTGTCCTGCTTTGCGTCCACTTGAGTCGATCCTTCCGCCGAACTTGGAGCCTCTCCGCTTGTGTTGGTGTTTGTACTTAATCGTAGGCGAACTGTGAAAGTGTCCTCTCTTATGAATGCTTGTTGTGCCGCATTTGCTCCTGATTTCATGCTTTGCTGATGGAAAATTAGGCTGTGGCGTATCTCGGCATGAAGAGGAGATGTAGGAGGCAGCGGAGGAGGAGGAGTGCTGATGTTATTGCCTCAGGACACTTTCCCTGACAACAAGAAAACTCGAGCGATACAAAGGGAACCGGCTGTGTCATTGGCGGCTAATACGCTCTAAACAAGACACGCTTGGTCCCCAGTGCCTCCAAAAGAACTTTCAGATTCTTGTGTAGATGTAAAGTTATGTCTGGCATCCTAAAACATTTTAATACATCCCCTTTTGCTTTAACCGAATGGCAATGTTGAATGTCAGAGAGTTCATTACCATTTTTTGTCTTTTGTTGTTTTCCTCTCGTGCCTGTCTATTGCCCAATGAAGCTCAAAGGATATAGTGCTTAAAGGCACTTGAGTGGAGTTGTTTGGTTGTTCAAAGATATACAGTATACCGCTGTCGTTAGAATGCAGCCTGTGTCAGACGATAGAGGGGTGTTTTTGAGGAAGAAAGGGAGAGCGTTCCAATCCTCCATATTATGTAAGGGGAGTCACAATGATGAAAACTCAAATGATAAACCTGTTTGATAATATGACCAAAAATTGCCATGTTTTGTTTTATCATAATTGAAGTGACAATAGATGCAGGGGATTATTTTGGGGTGGAAAATATAGACATTTCATTTGAAACGGTGCAATTTTTATCTTATTTATGAAGCAATACAATTAAGTGCAACAAACCACTTTCATTTATTCTTTTTCATTTAAATTGCATTTGGATACAGAGATCATCTGGGAGAACACCCCACTAACAAGGTTTGAATGTCTGGTAAGGGAAATCAACCATTATTTTTAATGTAGAAGAGCTGCTCTATCACTGTTCAATGACTATAACAACAAACACAGATTTAAGTTGTCATATTGTACCAAATAGAGACACGCAGACATGGAGAAGAACAAAGCGGTCCAACAATTTATGTCCATACGACCTTTATGATGCCCGATCTTGTCTGATCTTGAAAGCAAGCAAGGTTGGGCCTGGTTAGTATTTGGATGAAAGAAGGATCACCAGGTGCCGCAGTAGGACAGCAGTGGTGGTAGAGCATACTGTTGTTGTGTTCTTGGGCAAAACACTTCACCCACCTTGCCTCCAGTGTTGAAGTATACTGGTGAATGGATGAGGGTGTGAACAAAAGCAGGACAAGGAATGGAAATCAACAATTTATTCTAACTTTAACCCGCCCATGTCTACAATCCAGCGTGTTTACAGGATGTATATCATGTATGTTCACGAACCCAACAAATAAAAACAATAGTTTACATTTGTATAGCTAAATATCCAAGAATGCAAATGGTAGCTGTGCAATACATGGTACCACAATGCTGTAATTTTAACATCAGTAGAACAATCCACTCTGATGTAATGCAATGTCAGCAATGTCTGTTAAGCCTCTATTATGACTCAACGTGAATTAGTTGGGCTTAAAATACACAGAATCCACCAGGAAAAGTGTTACGAGAGGAAAACGTTCTGTTTCCCATCGAGTTGACACGTTGCCGACAGTAGAGTATGTAGTTGGTGAATAGATTGTTCAGATTACATCACAACATTCTAGAGACTGTAGTTTAAAATTGAACTAGAGACAGGATAGAATTCTATGCTGGCATTAGCTGTCAGATTGCATCATTGGTTAATCTGCGTAATTATGGGGCCTAAACACAAGAAACAAAAACTGGCTTCAAGTTCAGTGTCTTCTCAGGATAAATTAACAAAAGTGAAATTATTTTCTTTACAATAGCTTCAAAAATGGCGCCATTGTTTAAAAGGCATGATAATTGTCAGTTGGACTTTAGCACAAAGATGCATATGTCAAGTTTGTGATACTCATTGTCAAGAAATAATAAGATTCAACATTTGTGGATCCTTAATTCAGAGATTTATTTCAAAATCAGTATGTCCGTAATCTCACTCAGAGTTATAAAGACCTCTCCCATCCATCTGAAATTATGACATTTCATCAATTTTAATTCTGAAACATGAAAGCAACCTACTGAAAAATAAATAAATAAAAAATAAAATACTGTGTGCAAATGTTGACTATTTTGAGTTGGTGTGTGTGATGCATTTGGAAAGATGCAGAAACTTGGATACGATGTTGTGAAATTCATACCCTCCACAAAATATATATATATTTTCACTTGTTTGAAAAAGTATACTCGCAATAACACTGTGCGGCAATCTTCAAATGACCAAAAACTGCTGAATTTGAACTCTCATAATGAGCATTTTCAGCAGCACAACAAAAGAGCAGAGACATGCCACAGTCACGCTGGCACGCAGGCTAAGTCACTTCACTCCGCTGGGTGAAAAGTTTGAGATTCAAAAGGAAATATTTGGGTTCAGTGCACAGTTTGGGGGTGGGGCAAAGCAAATGGAAAAGTGTTTATTTGTCAAAGCAACAAGAAGTGAATAAGGATGGAAAAGAAGCGTGAGCACTTGGTGGCAAATTCCAAACATCTGGACCAGGATGCATTGTGGGAGGGATACTTCTGGGCAGATCAACATTTCCTTAAGCTGTTTACTGAAATATTAGTATACCAGGCTGATGTGGTAGGGTGGGCATTTCATTGAACTGTAAGGTCGGTAGTTCAGCAAGAATAGATCATTGTGCAATTGTGTTGTTGGGGAAGACAGTTCACTCACCTTACTTGTGTGATTGTGAATGTTCAGCAACATATTAGTTATTAATTGCAGCACTCCCAATACCCAAAGAAGCAAGAAGTGTGACAATATGTTCACCGATGTTCCAGACTCCCCCAATATGCAATAGACGCACCATTACAAACTTGGGCCCTTTTAAATCTAGGCTCAAAATGTATTTATTCACACTGGCTTTTAACATTCAGCATTGTAGTGACACTTTATTTTTGTACAGTTTGTTTTATTCTTAAATGTATTGCATTATGGTTTTCTGCGTTTGTATTGTCTTATCTATTATTTATTGGAAAGCACTTTGGTCACATCGAGGGTTGTAAAGGGCTCTATAAATAAAAGTTGATTATTGAAATGTACAGCAAACTTCAGTGAATGATCATACGAATGACTGTTGGCACAAGTGACAAAAATGTTTCATCAGTCCTGTACAATTTTGTGAGATCCATAAGTATAGTACACATTGCAAAATAATTCGGATTATATTTTAGTTAAACAATAGAAAAGGTTTCAAAGACAGTGATGACTTCCTTTCTACCGTGGACCACTCTTGGGAAATTGGAATGACACTGGTTCTGGGAAGATGTAAAGTGGACATAAATGTGCTTTTAACCAACAATGTTCTCTCATCAACCTCAAAGAGTTTATCATTCATGCATGTTTGAGTAATCCTGTAATGTCCTGTACTTTAAGCTTGAGTGCTCAAAAATGTCTGCTTTCACCTTCCCCCTAACTCCACCCAAAGATCTGAATAAAACATCTAAAAGAAAATATGCTTCTTGCTACAGTGAAAGTCAAAGTCAATGGACCCGATTCTATCTTTTTTATAGATCACAATTTACAATGAACGAAAGACCTGTTATAGTTTCAATATCAATACCAGTGGGACTTTTGTGGTTAAATAAGGAATAAATAAAAGAAAGTAAAATAAAACATGTCTTCTACAAGGTCTTGACCTTTGACTGCATATATATTGTTCTTCCTGCTCTTGTACTTTGTGTTGCAACAGTGAAATGTCTCCATTTTGGTACAAATAAAGGTTATTTTATCTTTCAAGCCAATGTGCTATCTGTGGCACTCGAAGTCTAAAACCCAGATAAATACTAAGTTACTTCAATTTAAAACTTAAGCCAACAAAATATGCCAATTCCTTCACATTGAGAGGCAGTACAAACTTCAAAATGTAAAGGCCCAAAGGAAAGAAGATATGGAATGGGCTAAAAGATATCCAAATGCACTTTAAATAGTTCATCAATCTTCCATTCCTTACTATGGAGTCTTGTAATTGAAGTCAGTGCAAGTTTAGGGCCCTAGATTAGCAATCTTAAGTGTTAGGTCGAGCACTGCACGGTCTATCTGCTGCCATCTCTGCCAGTCTAATATTCTATTTCCACAAAGTAATCAGTCAGGAAGTTGGAGGAATCTAACTCATTCAAAACCCATTGCTGTGCACAGATAAATCAATATTCACACACAGGGCCTAATATTTAGAGTTGGATGAGTCTTTTTTGTCAGATCTTGGAAGCAAATGGTTGTGGGAAGGCGTTGCGAGGATGTCAGGGAAAGACATTTGGAGCTCAAAGGCACGGCCGCAGCCACTGTGAGCCAAGGCTTAATTACGATGACCTTACAACAGGGCACTAGCCTAAAGACACACGTAGAGGCTAACCGAGCGATCAGCCCCGTGCACAATACACCCCCCGCTGTCATCAGAAACCACAAATGGCGGCGTTTGCTTGATTGCTGCATCACGGAGAGGAAAGGGCAATGGGCGAAGAAAGGGACAGAGCAAGGAGGGAAGCAGAGGAAGTGGAGACAGAAAGTTGGCAAGAAACTCCACCAATGACAGGGTTATTGACGAGATTCTCCCCATACTTAGAAATTGTTTTGAAATAGCAGAATTCGAATGTGATCAAATTATCCAAAACTGACAACGGTTAGTTGGAATTTGATGGGCGTAGTGTAAACAGGGCACATAGAAACAGTAGACACACATCATATCAGGGATGTGGTTTCTTGGCAAATGATATGTATTTAATAGCACAACTAATTCAAGTCAAGGCACTTTTGAGTCTTAATGGATGTTGTTGATCAGGTGCTATCTCAGGAAAATGAAACAAATTGCTCTGAAGATGTTAAAATGTAGCATGGGGCGCTAGCATTGTGTTATTTTTTATCGTTATTTTGTCCAAATCTGCTGTTAGTGTCCCTTTATGCATGACTTCTTTTTGATATATTTAGCTACTTTTTTATTCATTGTTATATGTTGCACCTCACTGCCAAAACAAGTTCCTAGTTTGTGAATTTTCTTCACTGAAAATGGCAATAAACCCTTTTCTGTATTTAGTACTTAGTAAGTATTTATACATATTTTGGCCTTTGACCACTTTTTCTTTATGTCTTTCTTTCTGCATTTGATAGAGCATATGTCCTAAAGTCTGCATTTGCATGTGTAGTTGTTTAACAGTGGGTGGCATAGCAGCTCTTCTACATTAAAATGAATGGATTGCTTCCCCTATAGCTTCGTTAGTGGAATGTCGACTGCATCATTCCAAATGTTATCGTTATATATATATTTAAAAAAAACATACTCATTGAAATAAAATGTCAGTCAACTCAACCACTGATTCTGTTTAATCAAATGTTTTTTGTTTTTTTTGTTTTTTTTTATATCAAACTTTCCCCTAAAGTTAATCGTTCCTTCACACCCCTAATGGTGATGGATGTTAAAGCTTGGGGAGAGTAACGCAGATGTGGCTGCCATTTCTTTCCTTCACAGCAACAAATGAGGCTCCACCAACTTGGGTACAAACTTCCAAATTTCCCTGAAAGAGTACATTTGTGAAACTTTAAAAACGCAGTCACTGTGTTTGCAGAGAATAATGTGGTTTGTATCTAGAGACCAACACACACTTTCAGAATACGTCTAATAATTTTAATTTACATCCTGTATTCTCACTGTGAGGCTGCAGCTGTAAAGTTAAAGTTGGTTGTGTAAGTGTTTGTTGGTAGCGCCTGCAGCCCTGTCTCTCGTAGATAAGCAGTCGTAATCCTGCCGTGACTGCGTTGTGTGTTTGCTGGGATTTTGAGGCGCTCCTCCGCTCCAGCCCAAAAGTGTTTAAAATTTTAATTTCTCTGTATTTTCCCATCTGAAATGAAGTGTCATTAACTGTATCAGAGCTCTTATTATGTGGATGGGATTTTAAATGAGCCTCTTTCTCTTAAGTCGGTTACTTGTCAGATTTTGTAATGACAAAACAAATCAGAATTTAGCGTAGGCTCTAATCTAGCTCATCATCTCCATTAAAGATCAAAACATCTGATTAGATTACGTCTCCCTCGAGAGGATCCCAAAGCGTCTTTTAGGAAGAGTCCCCGTGTTTGACAGCATGCCAGCGTTAACAAAAGGGAAATGCTCAGTTCTCTTTAATAGATCTATATTCATTTTCAAATGAGTTGATTAGCCAGCACAATGTCATTGGATTCAGGGGCCCATTACACATTTATGATGGTAAATTACGGAACATTTACAATCCAAATGAAATTTCATGAGGAGGGGATATTGAAAAAGTGGAGGCAGCGAGTGGCTTTGCGTTCATCCCTGTAGCCTTGCCTCATTGCATCCTTCTCCCGCCTCCTTCCCTTCCTCTCCTTCCCTCCCTAGTCTCCCATTCTCTGCCGCTGTCTCTGGCACATCACAGCAGCGCCCCCTGTGGTCGCACCAGGCACAACCCGCAGACTCGCGCACATCTTTTTGCAAGCCTTATTCACCGCCTGCATAATAACGCCACTTATTTACCGGTAAACAGTTTGCTGGTGTTTCTGTGAGGGCAGAGGCAGGCTGCAGAGACAGGAGCACTGAGTGGAGCAGCAGATGGCAGGTGCCCTTGTCTCTGCTGCTCCGGTGTAGTGTTACTTGTAGGTTCAAACGTCCTATAGATCCCTGAGCAAACACCTCTCGGCTCCAATCAGCCCTCTGCACTGCACAGCCCTGTCACTGCGTCCATATCAATATTTTATTTTGGCAAATTTGCGGTGACACGCATTAGTACAATTAGGGCCCGGTTTTTACTCGGATTCCCATCTTCTACGTAGAGACCGAGCGGTGAAAAGCCCCTCTCTCCCCGGCTGCGCTAGTCTCTCGACCACTCACAGGCTTGTTCTCCCCACTAAGGCTGGTTCGTTCCTTAGCCCTCCACCTCTAAATAATTCATAATCCAATCAATCATTTTCTCTTTGTTTTGGGCCCCAGTGCCTGAGATGAAACGGCCTGCTGCCAAAGCTGCTTTGCCTCATCTGAGGATTGGAAAACATGATCTGCTGCTGAGATTACAACTCACACACACACACAAACACACAGCAAAATGCACTGTACCGCATACACAGTGTTTGGGAGTCCTTCATACACATAAAGCTGGTCGAGAAGTGTGTGATTTATGTGTTTGGATCAAAATAAAAGTATGTTCGGTGTTACTTATTCTGAGTATACTTCACTAAAATGTAACTTAAAGAAATCAAAAGAGTTGAAATTTGCTTTGATATAAGTAAGAAGAAAAAAAAATCAAATACTATTAAGTTTACATGCACATAGTATTAATCACAGGTAAAAATGTCCATTGTAGGACTGTCACTTAACCATCATTTTAGTATTTGACTAGTCAGCAATTATTTTTTCAATTAGACTAGTCAAACTGTTATTTCTTTAGACTTTTTATGTACATTATCAACTAAATAAAGGTTGAAATATGACACCTGAAGGCTTCAAGAGCAAGATTATTTTTAAATAAAGTGTATTATTTCTGAAAATCTGCTACTGTATTCTTTTTTGACATTTTCATTTAATACTGTTGCCGTCTTTGGTATAAAAGGTCTTTTGACATTTGTTTTAGAGTCTGTATAGTCCAGTTAATGATCCTTCTAACTATTATTGTAGTCGATTAGTTTTTATAGTCTTTTTTAACTAGTCATGATTAGTCGATTATTCGTTGCAGTCCTAGTCCACTATATGTGTACAGAGTCAACTAAATGTATATATGTATATATATATATATATATATATATATATAATTTTAACCTAACTTTAAATGGAATAAAATTTGAAGATAAAATTGTTCATCAGCAAATCTAATAACATTAAACATAGGATGCCCTGCAATTTATAAAATGTATTCACACAGTTAATACCTAAGTTTATAACTCTATTATTGGGGTAAAAATGTACATGTGATCAGAAAAAAATCAATATATAATACTTAAACCCAGGTAAATGTGGTTTTGTGTCGAAAGGCATAAAACTTACACCAAATTAACGACGCAAAACCATAAAGAAAATGATAAAACATCCTTTCCTCTTTCGGAAAACATCACACCGAACGAAGATTAACTTTAAAACCGCGTTAAACATTTCCGGCTTTGTTTGAAAAATGAACAATGTGGAGCAGTCGCCTATTCGCTGACACTGTTCCCTTTTGTGGCATCAGCACTTCTGCAACAAATGCGCGCGTGTGCACTATAATGGCTCCACATTAGGTCCTTTTTCTTTTTCAACAGCAATCTAACAATTTAACTGCGCGCTAAGACCTTGTTCCCGTTTGTTTTTAATGGGACGCCATCGTCAGGGAGTTTTGTGATAGAGACTCAGCGCGCCTGTGATCTCCGGGCTGCGACACAAGGATAGTTCGGGAGAAAGCTTATCTGAAGGGGCCCCTGTCTCCGCCTTCAAGCCCGCGTGGAGGCTGCCTTAATAGGGGGAAATGCCTTGGACAAGTGATTTGAAGATATTTCGCTTTATCCCTTTGGCGCGGGGCTCTGCAGGTGATGCCGTGAATGTCTCGGGCGTTTGATGTGGAACAACACAGATCCGCTATTGAATGATGGCTTCAAAAAATGCACACAAAAAAAAGAGTCAAACCCTACGTGCTGCCGCTGCCACTACTTGAGCGCACATCAGAGGAAAGTGACATCTATGGTAAAGAAAAGTGTTTGAAAAATTACATGCTGCAAGTAGTGTCAGGCATTTTCTTTTTTTTTTGGATAACTTTTTCCTTTTTTTTTTCCTCGACAATTGCCACTCGTTTTTTGTTAACAAGGTGGTTTTAAGTCAAGCTTGTCCATATGAACTGTGTTGGACGGAGCATGAAAGGATCCTGCCAGACCATCATAGTAAGATTTTTTACCTCCCCAAAATGTCACCCAGGGGTCCCGTGAGGGCTTCTAACAAGAGGAGATTAAGTGTGGAGACAAGGAGCTCAGATTCCACTGATTTCAGCCGATCACTCAGTCTCGTCCAACTTTTCGACACACTTTGTTACAGCTGGATACAGAATGATCAGATTGTCGAGGTTCTAATCAGAAACAAGGTTAAGGTCTGGGGGTCTGGAGTCTAGCAGCTCCGCTCACGACCACAAGGTCAAAAGTCAATCACAATTTACAAGATGAATACTTTCAGATATGAAAAATATTAGTTTTGACACATACAGCTGTTCCAAGCTTCAGTCATCAGTGTATTGTCTTTCAAATACATATATATGGAACCACTTTATGAACATTACACTTTAATTTACCACTTTTAAAGCATGCACATAATGAAGACTTCATAATGAATAAACAGTTATGATTAATTACTAAGAATTATCCATGCTTATTGACTTCTTAATTAAGGAGAGTAAGAAAACAGCGCTTAAGGTCAAAATAAAACCGCTGTGTGTTGTCTGCATATAATTACATACAATTATAGAGCGTTTTGTTCTCCTTAAAGCAGGTAGTGCAATGTTAGCATGCAATGATTTTTTTTTAAGCTTTAGTATTAGGTAAGTTTGGAAAGCTGCAAACTGTTTAAAATGGAAACTGGTTCTGTTTTTCATGTTTTTAAGACAGTAAAAAATCAGGTACAGCACCTTTAAGGTTATGAAACGTGTATGTATTATAAAGTGATACCAAATATGTTTTGTTGAAGAGTCAATATTTAGTTATTCAGCAACTAAAACACATAATTTATCTGTCTGTTTAATCTTTTTATGTATATATGTATTTGTTTTTGGAGTTATTTCTTGCTGAGAAGGATGGACGAAGGATAAGGTGCTCTGGGACAGTTCTCCATTTGCTTATTTCCTCTGGATGATGATTAATTTGCTTGTGTTTTATTGACCAATGACTCTATACTTTGATTTTCTAACTTTCTGCTGGTAAAATCAACGGTTAGTGAAGTCATGTGGGGCTATTGCTGTTGTGAGTTTGGGTTCTACAAAAATAAGTTGAATTGAATAGATAATTTGATCAATATTTAGGAAAAATAGCCTGTGCAATACTTTGACTTGGTATTTGTTTTTGTTTACTCCTGCCCCTTTTTGTACTGTAAATTCACGTTTCCCCAATTGCTGCTAGATAATGAATTTGTTTGATATATTTATACGTCCATAAATCTTTCCTCTAATAAGCTATTGTTTCCTTTGTACTCCACCTACGGCCCAAAGTAACAGGCATTTACTCAAACCAGCAACAAGGCCTTATGAGTTTACACACAATATCAAACAAAACATGTGTTTACTGCGCAGCTTTCAGCCAATTACCCCTGAACGCCAACATGTACAGTATGAAAAAGTAGAAAAAGCTTATGTTGTTTACTCCGAAAGCGCTCGTTTATCCTCACCATATGAAAGCTAATGGTTGTGTTGCGCTGAGCCGCGGGGGACTCCCTCCACAGTAAACACATGTCTACACTCTGATAAATAGCTGAGGCAGTTGAGCCGACATTAACTGTAAGTGTCTGGGGCGCTATAAAAGACAAACTGCTTTATTTATCCCACTGGCAGAGAAGCATTATTGAGACAGACACCAGCCGACTGGAGTAAATAAATAACAACGCAGCCAGAGGAAGCAAGGAAATGGGAAAAGATGAATGAAACAGAGAGAGAGGGCTCAGGGCTGGAGGGAAGAGAAGTCATTCTGGAGCTTGTGTATATTAAGCCACTTCTAAGAAAAGGAGTGGAGGGCAACAAAAAGGGCATCTGGTGTGAATTTCTCTGTTAAAGTGAGTGTGCACGTGAAAAAAGATTATTTTATAAAGGGAAATGGGGATGCCAGCAGCCAATATGGAAAATTATAATTGTAAACAATACATTGCAGTCAAGACAAATTTAGCATTTTTTATTATACAAAAGTTTGATTAAAACAAGTTATGTTTAAATGCACTGAATTCAAATTCCATTGTCACACGACAGTACATACTGATACTAAAACTAAAATCAAAACTAGATATGCTTTAGATCAGGGGTTCCCAAGCTTTTCTGGCCGGGACCCCCAAAATTGCCATGCAACCAACTCGGGACCCCCAAAGCGAAATGAAAATGACAGTAGCAATAATTTTAAGTGTCAAAGCATGTTAAATCAGGTTTAATATTGGTTATTTGAATAGTTTATTGTCTTGTTGGACCCTATTTCACTAAAAGATACTGTTTTTAATTAAAAAATAGAGCAAATAGAATGTCATATTAATTAAAATGAGATCATCTCACGACCCCCAGCTCACCCCTCGCGACCCCCCGAGGGATCCTGACCCCCACTTTGGAACCACTGCATTAGATGATTGATAATGAAGAAGAAAAGAATAGGATCAATAGGACACATTTTGATATTTTCTGAATAGTTTGGCAATGTCAAAGAGACTAATTGCATTGTCTGAATGTGTACTTTTTTATACTTCATCGTAGTATTGTTCAGTTCAGTTAATTTATCCAAGCACATTATGTTATGCATTTATTGAATTCACATTAAATTAAATCATACATAAAAGAAGTTGGAAATAAGTAAGATATGCAGAAGTCTTTTCCAGTCCATGCTCAGTTTGATAAGTTATACAAATATACTTATATCTTTCTTCTTCTGTCTATTTTCATGTTTACCTGACTTTCATTCCAACACTGAAATTATAATTGAGTATCAAGTCTTTTAGTGTCAAAATCAGGTTTGAAATTTTAGTTTTGTGACGACTCCAGCTGTGTTGACAATGAGGTGTAAAGTCTTGTCTGCGTGAGCGTGTAAGTGAACGAAATACGCTTAGAGACAAATGGTACAGAATGGCAGCCACGTCTCTATCCATAAGCTCCAGGGCACATGTGGCTGCAGAGAAGGCTTACCTCCTCTTACAGCGGCGTGAATCAATGAAACACTATTAGGCAACTTTAAGTATCCAACACAAACTAACTGCAATGCACACTTTTGCTGCTCATCCTCTGCAGTGTCAACTCTTATCCGACGATTTCTTTATATTCAGAAATAAAGAAATGAAAGAATTTCTTCCAAACACTTCGGTCACAAGTAACAACATTGCAAAAGCAAGTCAAAATGAAAGATGCTCTACATTGGCTATAGAGGTAACATATTTAATCCTGCCAACTTTTCTAATTATAATTTAAACTTTTTAGTTTCCTATTACGTCATTACAACATATGTATTCAATAAAGTAACAGAAAACACATATTCAACGTTACATTTTCATTATTTTCAGGAGCGTCAGACTGGGGAGGGTAAAGGGGACTGGTTTCCCCGGGGCCCACGGCAAGGAAGGGCCCTCAAAAGCATGTGATGTTTTTTGTTTTTTTTTCAGGAGCATTTTTCTACACTTTAATCAGTTTTTCTTGTAATAAAATGCATGAGAGACTACAATTATGCATGACATCTGAGGGCCCCATCACCCCTTTAGGAGGAAAGTCATTGTTCACACATTAGCCAACAGTTAACAAATTAAACTACTGATTTAAATTGGCAGTTAATGCATTTTCTTATAGTAATAATACGTTTCGAGATGTTTGTGAAATTGTTCTGATAGTTATTGCAAAAACAAACAGTACTATGTAATGATATAAGCCGGTAACTACACAAAATGTCTACAAATGAGCAAGTTATTGTTAGGTGCAATGTAGAAACCGGGGGGTGTAAATTCTAGCAAAAGTGAATGACATTTGCTGGGGAAAAAATGTATTAGGGGCCCACCGAGAAGATTTGTACCGGGGGCCTGGAATTTGGTGATACGCCCCTGATTATTTTCATAGTTCATCAGTGTCCTTTGTGTATATTTTTTTCCTTCAGTTTGAACATTCTTGAACATTGTTTCTAATCTATCAGCTCAAGATGTACAGAAGCGTTTCAGTGTAAAGATACAATTACTGCAATTATATGTAATGTCAATATAATGTCAATGATGGAAATGTTTTACTATATTCATTAGTTACGAATTTTACAGTATTTTTTTCTTTTCTGATCTACAAGGTCCCTGAACTTGAGTATATCTAAATTCAAAAACAATAAATTAGTGTAATATCTAGCTTGGATACGGTAAAACAGACCAGAGAACAGTGTGATATGTATAATTATTCATGATCAAGAACATATTTTGACTTGTTTAGCCATTTACTATGACTTTTCCAATTGTTACACCAAAATCTACATATTATTTGTGTTTGAATTTGTGTTTGTTTGTGAAATAAAACCAAACAACAGGGAAAAGATCGAAAGAATAGGCATAACGTCGAATGAAACCAAGATTAAACTCAAATTAAAGCAGCAACTGTCACGCACCGGGCTGAAGGATCACCTCGGGCCCATAATCACATCCCACAGGGCAAAACGTCAGATGACCCCGGTGTGAAGGACCTGCTCCCTGTTCCTCTCCTCGCTCTCCTTTCTCACTCCCCGCACCACACGCACAATATCTGCCCCACTTCATGAAATAAATTGGCCACCTACCAAAGACGGCGAGAGTCAGATTACCTCTGGTGAGAAGTCAGCTCCAGCAATTATTCTTACACAACGGTGTCGAGAAGCTGTTCAAATATGTCATTCCAAAACATGGTCCCTGCCGACGTGCCTCTTCAATTGCCAGATATTTATTAACAATTACGAATTAATTGGAGAAAATATTTGGTTCATATATGTCAGTGTAATTTGGGCGAGAAAATGTGATGAGTTCTTGGTTTTTATTAGAATATCATTAACCCTGGTGTAATTAACCCTGTTCAAAAATTAACCACATGTTATTATCAAACCAAGCAAATAATTGAAGCAGCGGCTTAATTTATAATTTGACAATTTCCCTTCCTCCTCTTTTCTCCCTCTTTCATGTATTCCTTTAATAAAAGACAGGAAATGGAGAGAAACATTCGACGGCGTGGGCTTTAATGAACACGTCGTATGGTGAAAGGAAAAAGCAGAATTATCTTACACTAATGGCATCTCCAGTCTGTCCTCTCCGCGCGCTTTTTTACCCCAGAGACGAGAGCCGGCACTTAGGGAGCGAGTGTGCGGAGACGGCGGCCGTGTAGTACTCGCAGTTAAGACAAGAGAAACAGGAGCAGGAGCAGGAGGAGGAGGACACAGCCTGGCCGGTGTCGGGTCACGTAGGGCAGGCAAAGTGAGGCGGCTGCTCTGCTACTGCTAAATAAAGGACTATCTTTGCTTTTGCTTTTGCCTGCTCTCTCCTGACGGTGTTGCAGTCTGAAGTGTGTCATTATAAGCTTACTGGTTTGGAACAGGTTTTCAGATATGGTAGCACTTAAAAGATTGAAGATGATTGATTTGTAACTTTCCTAGTGGAGGTTCTGGCACCTGCTGGTCTCCTTGGAGATGTTTTTGTTTGGGATGGAAAGGCGATGCCTCCAGGCCAGGTTACAGGTCAGATCTATCGGTGTGTGCCAGGCAACTGGTAACTGGTGAGGTTTCCCACCTTCAACTTTAAAAAAGGCCCTGGAACTCAGCTCGAACTTAAATCCTACTTATGAACTGGGAGCTGGTCAAGACACTCACCACAAAAAGACTGACAGATATTAAAAAAACTACTACTACTATTTTTTTTTTAAATTCTACATATTTTAGGTTTTCTGCACATATAATTACTTTTCATATTAGTTCAAGCAACGATAAAATTCATCGTTGTTGAGGAGTTTCAATGAAATTTAGCAAAAAAAACTCATTGGTTCAATAACGAGTATTTGTCATAGTATTACTTGGTATCATGATAACTTTGAGCAATAAACCATGGGCCATTCCAGGCAAAGCAAAAACATCTCCATGGAGACAAGCCAGAGGTTTAAGTTGCATAGTGCACCTTGTCTGTAAAAACTGCAATACAACACGAATACAAAATATATACAAAATAGAAAAAGCAGAACCACATCATGTTCATTCCATTCCCTGGCAGTTTACATATTTGCCAATAAAACAAACAAACAAACACGAATAACAATATACAGTTATTGGGAGAGTGTCATGCAGCACTCTTGTTTATTCAAGGGTCAAATATTGTAAGGAGGTAGGTAAAAGTATCAGTAACAGAACAACAGTGGGACATAATGATACCATTGTACTTATAGTCTATAGTCGTATACCTTACCTTTCAAAAAAGGATAAACAAGAAACAAATGAAGATTTTTTAACTTCCTTAAACAAAACTTCAAGCAGCAGGAAAGACTTTAAAGGAGATTATGCTTCTTTTTTTTTCTTCTTTTTCTAGGGTACTTAGTATTGAGCTATAACATAATCCTAATTTTACATCTTGCTCATTGTTAACCATTGTATTGATCTAAAATGGCTTAATATTTGAAACAGGTTCATTGACTTCCTGGTAAAACTGCAGAACTGATAAGCTCCACCTCTTCCTAGTTACATTCTACTGTAACAAGTAGCAGATTGTCATTCATTAACATGTTTTTATTTTTGAAAAGTAGCTAGGCAACATTTCTGAACCTTCTGAGTCTTTAATTTTCAAATAATCTCAACCAAGTACAAGAATGTGGTCGGGCATAGGGGGTCAGGAATTTTCTGACCACTTGAGCCTCAGCTACAAGACAACACAGGATTAACTCAAACATGTGTGAATCCATCGAAATACAACTTTGAGTAAACTAACGATGAGGAAACACCAGTGTAACAAGGTTAAAAGCTCATTAACGTTGAGCTTTTTGAATGGCTGTAAGTGATTTTACACTTACAGCTATTCCATCAACCTGTCTCTCACAGTTCATTCCACAGATTTTAAGACCCAGAGAAAACCATTTCCCCAGTAATATATCATCCTTCCAATATTGCAGGTTAAAATGCGACTCAAACCCATCGTTTTCTTGCTGTGAGGCACTGGAGAAAAAGACGTCCAGCCACCTAAGGTCACCATGAGATATAATTGTGCTGAAGGGAAAGAAATGCTGACATTGTAAAACCACTCTTTTCTCAACTGTAGAAAAATGAATCCGGTTATTAATTGCGTATCACTTTCAGCGGGACATCCTGCTGTGACCCCTACTTGACACCCTCTTTGTGGACGCCACGACGACGGCCCATTGCTCACAGAGGGAGTGGTTGCCAAATCTGCCTCATCATTGACCCCGGCGCCGTGCCACCATGAGTCTCCGAGACAGACGTTTAACTGCCACGCAAAACTCCACGGCTCGCTGCCTCTTCAATCACTCATATGACAGTTAACGGCCTGCGCTGCCTAATGATTTTCTGTCATGTCCGAGGCGCGCGGAGGGGGATTAAATATCGGTCGCGATGGACACATCAACTAAACTACAATGGCCCCTGTTCATCAGCTGTCCCCGTGCGGCCCTCTGCAGAGCCCTGAGGGGACAGGCTGGCGCGGGTAAAGCGCAGACTGTGCTGCCGATGTGTCAGGAGCGTGTCTTTGTCTCGTGGCTGGAAGTTTGCATGCCGCTAAAGGGACTGTTTTATTTTGGTACATTTACTAACCACGGGGCAGATAACAACACTGTCTTTGCACCAGTGACAAGTAGAAACAAGGAGGGAGAACTTTTGAGTAAAGGCGTCTGCATTTATATTTGCCTGCACTACACTACTTGTCCAAATACATTGATTTTAAAACGACTCCAAAACTATACTAATTTCATCAGTACAGTGAAAATGATATCAGAAGTAAGACCACATACTATTTCAGTAAAGACACTACTATTGTGTGATGGAAAATGCATTATATTGTATAAAAAAACAGATGTTTTAATTATTATTATTGTGGCACTGATATGTGTATTTAGCCTTTCCTTTGGATTCAAGTTTAGTTGAATCAAGTTAAAAATGTGAGCATTGTGACAACACTACCTGACATATGGTGCACCTGAAGTCAAAAGAAGAAAAAGAAATACAATCTCAACATTGCAGTGTTTTGTTTATGTTTTTCATGCATCTCAAACAGGTTTTTGGTTTGTTTTACTCCTTCCCTTTAACAGAAAAACATTGACTTTACTTAGAAGACCAAGGTGTTTACATGCAAAGTCTAGGGTTGACACGCGTTAAGCAGTCAAGCGTTTCTGCAGTGTGTTCAAAGTATTTGTTGCGTCTCGTCTTCCATACAGGCATCAGATGCAAGAGTTGGTAAAGTTCAACATTTGCCTAAATAGCAGTAATTTCACAAAGCAGAGAAACACAGATTTTGAGTCTAATTCAGACGCATGTCCAGGTCGTCAAATATACAACTCTCCAGCGTCTGCCCTCAGAAGCATACTCTAGGCAAGAGCTAGTGTCTACTTGAATGTAGGTGAATCTCCACACACCGAACTGATAACAGAGGCCAACAAACGATACGTAAAATAATCAGACCATGCCAGCGCACCCCATCGAAGATCCACTGTTGCCCGGACAGGTGCCAGTCACCTTCAACAACCACAAACAGATGAACAATGTTAGTTTGGATAGTTTTCAGTGCATAAGTAGATGCTGTGTTGGGACCAATTTTACCAACTAGTGCAGATGCATGCCCACGTTACAAAGGTCCAATGGGAAAACTTTGTAGAGGAAGCTGTATTTTATTTATTTTTGGCACATTCTGGCCACACTTGTTTGAAAAAAAGAAGCATATTTCCTTCCATAATAGAACTCCTCTACAAATTTGAAAAGAGAAAAAAATCCCAACTTTTTTTTTTTGCTTATGTTGCAGTAGCAGCCCTCTGTCAGTGGTCCGTGTGTACACAGGCAGTTTGAAGTGTGGGGCCACTCGTCTCTTGCCCTCTCCCTCTCTCTCCGGCTCCTGTGTTGTGTCTGAACATCTTGTATTCAGCCGGACTCCGTGGCTCACCTCCTCTACACATCAACATTGTTTGCAGGATGGATATGGAGTTGTGTGAAAACTTTGGGGTATTTATTATTCAAAGGCCTTGTTCCCTAGTCTGTTTTAGCGCGGGGGGAGCAGAGGTGTTCATGTGTGTGTGTTTGGAGGAGCCGCAGATGCAGGGTTGACACAGTGACACTGACAGCGAGAGCCTCAAATCCCACACTCCACTTGGTCCCATTATTTGTTGGAGTCGGGGAGGCAGAAGCGAGATCACAGGCCGCGAGTGAGAGCGAGTGCTGGAGCGAGGCCCGGCTGTGTGTGACTGCGCCGCGTCGATCTGCGCAGTGGAAAGTATGTATGTATGTATGTATGTATATGTGTGCGCTGGAATGGCGTGTGCGACTTATGTGTGCGTGTTTGGCTTGTTTGCAGATTTATGGGGCGTTCGTTCTGTGCAGTGGGTCTTATACTCCAGTCTGGGGCGTTTTGAGAAGGCCTGAAGTACCAGTATGTTCATGTTTTTCTCGGATAAAAGCTGTTTTGGCGCAGTGGAACAAATAATCAGTGGTGGAAAGAGGATTCAAACGTTGCAATCAAGTGAAATTACAGTTATATGCATAAAAATGTAATGAAATACAAGCCACATTTGTAAACCTAAGTGAAATTTGTAAAATACTGCTCAGCATACCAGCTATTTACGTTTTTAACACTTTAGATCACATTTTAAGTGGTCAATCAAACTGTGTAAAACTGAATTTAGTCATTTTAAATCACAAATATTATTTGAGCTCTGGCCAATCAGAGCGGGAGATGCAGTGATGTTATGGGAGTTCATCGGTTTAAAAAGGAACATTAACAGTCAGACAGTGGTAGCTATAGTACTCTATGATTTTAAATGACATGCAGGCTAGACATATACAAGAACAGGCTTTAAAATCTACTCAAAAAAATACTCCGTTTATATAATGTAAGTATTTGTAATTCGCTACTTTCCACTCCTGCAAATAAGTTTGTAATGTTAACATTTGGAGCTTTTATTTTTGTTTTATTATATTGATTTTACATCATCTCTTAACATTCATTTGGTTTGGTTTCATCTTGTTAAATGAAATATAACTTATATAGTTTTATACGTACATTTTCCACTTAGAAAGCACATGACATGGAGAGGCCGATGTGAAAAATACATTTAAAAAACCCTAACAAGACATCCAAGAAAAAAGGAAAAAAACGAAAAACGTTTGGCATACATAGTCAAACCTTTGAGTCCTGTCTAGTCATTTCCATAACATTGTCGCTAACACTTCTGAGTAACTGAATACAAGATTAGAAAAGATGTATACCTTTTATTTATAGCGCTTAAGTTGCTTCACAATCAACTTGAAGAAAATTAAGCAACAAAGAATACAAAAAAAAAAGATAAAATGAATGATTAGAAGCAGCTCTGAACCCTTAGGTCTTGAGTTTTCTCTTGAAGGAGAAGAAGTCTTTGAATTGTGTTCTTTTTTTAACAAAGTGATTATGTTCACCTTTTATTAAGACTGTTTTGGCCCAAAGGCTTTGTTTGACTGGACAGTTGCAGTGTGAGAGGGGAAGAGAGGGGGGTAGAGACGGCCGGCAAATGTCGAGGGCCGGACTCGAACCCGTTACAGGAACCCCACCTTAACCACTGCACCACTGCCAAAGCACACATTTACCTTTTATCAAATGAACTCTGACATATTCAAGTAAATTTTGCATGACGTGAATTGTTATATTCTCAAACTCGGGCTCAATAATGTTATTTTTAATATGTTGCACAATGTAACGCTGACATATTTGATTTGGTAAAGCCCGGGCTCTTCACTTTTCTGTCATCACATGGATTGTTATTGCTGGCCTTGGTAAGTTAGTCCAGAGAAAGCGGCCTTTATTGAGCCGCACTCAAAGTTTATTCACAAAAAATCGATAATCATTGATCAGCTCAATTCATTCGTGGTTTACACCTATCTGTATTTACTCCAAACATTGCATTTAATCAATGAAATTAATCACAGTGGTGTTTTCTCTGCCTTCCCTCCCACTCGCCCCGGCCCGTCGCTGGAGTTCCACCGCAAACATATAATAATGAAGCAGTCCAGTGTCTACACAGCCGCTCTCAGACCTGCTCAGCTCCCTCCAGGCGGCACACACTCCACACTTTACATGCAATATTCATAACATGTCGAAGAATCCCGGTCTGGTCATCTTTAAAAAAATCCTTGGCAATCACCCAGTGTCTCTTGTCCTTATGAAAGAGAATAATTCTTTAACATGCGCCAAGACGGTTCAAAAAACGCCTTTTTTGATGAGTGACACGTCCTTTTCTCCGGATACGTTTTATGTGTCGTACTCATTAATAAAGCAGTACTCCTGAGAACATTCGCAGCAGACAGGAGGTGTGTGTATGTGCAGTGTGTGTGTGTGTATATAACTTAATGTTTCCATTGTCACGTGCAATTTTGGGGCTGTGATCTTCACCCAACAAAGTTCAATCAAAGCAGTTGTAGGGCTATTTATGTATTTTTTCTTTCTTTCTTTGACAATATGGGATTTTGCCTTCTGAGAGAGAGGTGGGCTGCCGCTTCCTTTTTTTGTCAAACACTGAATATTAAAACGAGTCTAAAGTTGGAAGTGGAATTCCCTGCAGTGAGGCGTGTTACCCGCTATGAAAATGAGGGGGAGTTCACGGCAGAAATTATAGCAGATCTGCTCTATTAGAAAATAATTTAGTTATTTATATATTTCTTTTTGCTGAAATGTCACCATATCCGTTAGCGTCTTTTGTTCTGGGTTTCTCTGTCAAACAGCTTGTGCAGCGCAGCTCTACGGCAAACACAAAAGAACATTGCGGCAAATTTGCTTATCAATGTCTTCTTTCAACATCTGTCTTATTGCTTTGTGATAACTTTGAAGAGTCGAATGTGTGCTTAGATTTCAGCATTTCAGTGGTGAACTTTGTGTCCTTTACAGTGCGCCTCAGGGTCTACAAATGAGCTGCTGCTGTGCATGTGAAGCTAGACATGTGGTTTCCAAGAAATACAATACAATTCCAGAATAAGCAGTACAACATCTACAACATGATATTTCAGACTTTATTGTATATATAAGTCCTCTTTCACAACACACTGTCTTCAAAGTAACATTAATAAATACTTTTGTTATTTAAGTAAAAGTACAGACACAGGTGCAAAAACTCTTGAAGTACCGGTTTAAAAATGTACTTTAAGAGTAAAAAGTATTTCACACATGCTTGAGAAACTGTCAAAAGGGATTGTGTTAAAAATTGTGCTGATGTTTGGTCAACGTTAGCAGTTAGAATTTGTATTTTGTTTTGCTCAAAACTAGGGCTGGAAATCAAAACCTTCACACAGAACATTACCATGAACGTGCTAAAAACATCCCCTCAAAACCATGTAAATAGTACTTTCTACTAAAACGTAACCACTGTAAGTAAAAAACACATAGCAAAAAATGTTATTTGTGTACTTTGTTATTTTACCACGACCCTTAATGGCAATAAAAAACGTTCCAGTTAAAAGTAAACCATTAGTAAATCACCTGAGCCATCGTTACCCACTATTTGTTTTGTTGTATATCTTTCTCTTTTGTGTGCTTTTTTTGTATCCATGTTTTAGTTCCAATGACATATAGGATAAGAAATTAATAATTCAGTAATTTCAAATGTTCTTAGTATTGTAACTGACTTGGTGCTGCATCATTACAACATACTCACGTTTACCAGCGATAAACAACCTAAAAAACTACTATATATGTCTAAATATAATAAACAACAATATATCTTTACTCTAGACTCTGTCAGAGTTCTCTTGTCCCAGTCTACAGCAGGTCAAAGAACTGATCAGTGTGAACAGGAGCTAAGAGACATTCAGAGATCTAGTAATTTAGCATTAGCAAAACGTTGCAGCTATAATTGTTTAAAAACGCGACTCATTTAACACGTTGAAGCTCCAGTTGTTTCTACTTTCACTTTGACGCAGCGAACCAAAACAAAATAACACAAGCTAGTTCGCGGATCTAAAAGTGAGTACATGTCCAAACACACGCCTTAATGTTTACCTGGCTGTTACCTCATGCTGGTGAATGGGGATGTTTGAGATTAGACTCAAGACTCTTCAATCGCAGTTCCCAGATGCATTTTGAAAAATTGGTTTACATTGGGCAGTTATTCAGTTTTCCTAGCGTCCATATTAACTTAGTGAGTGTCATTCCAATTAAAATTCCAGGATAATAATTCTTATTGCTAGGTTGATGTATCCAAACATAATATTACAGGGGCCTTTGAAGAATGTAGTATTATGTTCAATATGCATGACGGTATCTTGTCTATAAGTAATGCAAGTGTGTTTACAAGCCCTGGAGGAGCAAGGATGTTTTCTAAGTGAGTATCTATAACTGCAAATACATTTTAAGCATCTCAAGCAACAAGGTACACAGGCAAACACATGCATACAGTCATAAGTATAGCTGTAGGCTTTTAGTCAGCATATTAAATGTGTCAACTCATAAAGCAAAACGCTGTAACTGCTTTCAATATTCATGTTTTACTATTTGTCAACCAACATTTCATAACAAATTCATGAAAAAAGCCACTCCAAAGGCATGCTGGGAAATGGCTTTGTGCAGCGCATACATTTTTGAAAAGACAGCATCCATTTGGAGCTCATCATGAGAGATTTGCATCCCACCAAGCCTTTGAAAAATAAAGATAAATATTTTGTGTCATGCATATTTTAAAAGCAAAGCCAGCACAACATAACTCTGAGGCGGATGCTCCAGTTCTCTGTGTGAGCAATGCTAATGGACTTTTGTGTCGCTTTGTTTTGTGAATAATTAACAATTATACACTGTGTGCAATTAGAGAAGACTAACATTGAAACTTTTAGATCATACTCAGGGATGTAGCGTAGGAAAAATAAACCTTTGAACTTTACTTTGTGACTATATTTTACTTTGCAAACCAACAAATTACCTGCATTAATGCCAAAAGTAAAAGCATTGTATTTAAGTAAACTTTTCATGCATCTGTGCTTTTCTGTGGTCAATTTTCAGGAGATACTTAATATGTTTTACTTTACTACATTTGAGAGCAGTTATCAGTACATTCTACTCCACTACACCTTTTAACTGGAAGTAAAACATGCTTTCCATAAGGTTTTTATTTTGACAGTATAAGTATTTTTAACTGGATACTTCAGTGCTTTTACTTACACTTACTTCATGTAATAAAGTAAAGTCTGCTTTGCCACAGCACAGACATTTTGTACAAACATACATTCTGGTGAAAATGAGATGATGTGTGTTGTCTGCATCTAATTACTGCATATAGGACAAAGCAGGAAGTGCACTGTTAAATTTTCTAATGCAATAGGTTCCATGCAAAGAATTTCAGTTGGCTATTTATTTATTTTCATTGTACTACTGAGTATTTCCTGCCCAATTCTTTCTCTATGAGGTCACATTAAAATGAATAAATACTTTTCAGGCAGTGAACAGTGAGCTGCAGGTGTTTATGGGTCAGTGCTAATGCTAATGATAAATTTGAAGCATAACAATGATAAAAAAGAAAAAAAAGAAAAGAAAAATGGATACAGTCTATATAGAAAAACAATCAGGTGGTCTTTACTTTTTAATATATATATATACATATATTTTTTAATGAGAAATGGTTAGCTTAGCCATGTTCTTTTGCTACTTTTACTTGAAAGCATCCACCGCTGCAAATGTTGCACAATTCTCCTGCTGCAGTGTTTGCAGAATGACTTAAATGCTGTGGACACATCTCTTTAAAGGGACAATTAAGTTTAACCAGGCCAAATGAATAATGACAGTCAAATATTTTATGAGGTGGCAGTTTGATTGGGAAAAGCAAAAATCACAGAACAAAAATAAATGCACCACTGAAAAATCCTCAGTGTAATCCTATCCCTCCTCAGTCCTCTGTGACCAATACTCACAGCACCTGTGTCTTGTATCCAACATTCTTGAGGGTTTTACTGGAACAAAAGTGCCTAATCAAATGGTTGGAAATGCAACCTCTTCCCCAATAAAAACACTTCTAAGCATGTTCTTATGGCATCCAGCCCACAATGGAGAAAACAGCCCTGGAATAGCAAAGTATCAGAACAAAAGAGAAGAGCAGGTGTTGGTCTTCCAAAAAAAATAAGAAAACATATTTATTTGCTGAGGAAACTACAATAAATAAATGCATGAATAAATAAGAACACGAGTAATAAAAAATATATATCCATACATAAATTAACTTAATTTAAAACTTTTCCACCAACCTCATTATGATCTGGTTTGGACTGACCTGGAACCTTCTTAAGCAGCTTTTGTTGCTCGGGAACTCTTTTAGACAAACACCAGGAAGACACCTGGAGGGCAACAAGGGTAAGGCACAAATCAAGTCATACTTTCAATCGCACACATCTTTTTGAGCGTTTCTTATCATAACATGGTATTTATGTTGATGGTGACAAACTGCTGAGGTGAAGTGTTTACAAGGACCAAAGTGTATCGTACAAAATGGTCTTTTGGTTACAATTTGCATCCAAGAAATGTGGGCCAGATTTCTGTGATTTTTCTGTGATTGGTGATTTGGCACAGTGAATTTCAGGTTTTCCTTTCTCACAATGACTGTAGGTACTGGACTGACTGTATGAACTGAATGTAACATTTTGATTTTAAATTCCATAAACATAACATAACATAAACATGTTCAAATCAAATATTGTTTTTACTGTCACTGACTGTAATGCTGATTTATTCCTAATCACAAAAAGACTGGAATTGAGAGCCAATTTGTGATAATTTGGTATTTTGGTTCTCATGTCTGTTATCAAGCAGAAAGCAGAATGAGCCTCAAATGAGCAGAAATCCAGTTGCTATGAAGCTAAAATGTCTCTGTCTGATCTGAGTCCTCTGAATCGTGAAGGCTCAGTGAGGGAATTTTGGAGGTTCTGAGCTGAACATGAGCAATCGCCTGTCCATATTCACCTATTTGGCCCACCCACTTTTGCCTCTTTTTGCTATGTGTTTGCACTTCTGTTGTTTTGGCACTTTTGGAAGAAAAAGTTTTGCAGTTAAAATGACATAAAGTCGATTGATTTGTGTAAAATGTTCAATGTTCATGTGCAGCAACAAGTCAACATTGCGCTGTTGACTTGTTGCAGTTCTACCCAGACACAAGTCAACACTGCTTTGTGTTTGTGTAGAACTTATTTCCGTCGAGATCGGTAGCTCTATGTACAATGACACAAACAGAAGGAGTGATAATTAATGGCAGTGCCTGTGTTAACTCCCGGAATAAGGTGAATACTTGTATGTCTCCTCAATCAGCAGGCATTGTCACTGTCAACCCTCGTTCAGTTTTGATTGTAATTGCTTTTCTAAAACCGTAAGATCACAGGCTACATTAAGGTGTACTATAACTTTTCTGTTGCTCAGTCCATATTTGGTATGGTATTGGACATATGTATGATGCATTTATTTGCTTATTGAGATGAAATAATACCTGGGAAAATCTGTGTTCCTACTGTAATGGGCTCACCTCTCCTCAGATACAGTGCTTCAGGTTGATGTAAGCAGGCTTTTCTGTAGCTGCATAATGCTTGATGCTCTCCTCATGTCATTGTGCTCCCTCATCTGTGAAGCAGATGCAGTTATCATTAGCCATTTCTTTAAAACCCATTGCGTGATTTTGTATCGATGGCGCTGATAAACTGGTGAATTATGTTTGTTGCACCGAGCCACTGCTAGACTGCAATTCTTCTGCACAGTTAACCTTCTTCATTAAAACACATCGCACGATAATGGCGTGAGTCTGTGGCATCCTCCATTGTTGTTTAATTAGCCAGCTAATGTTGTTACCCGCCGCCGCTAACCCCTTCATTTGTCTTGCTTAAGGAGCCTCTCTTTCTATTACCATTGGGAAATTGAGTTTGTTATTTATTGAAAGAGGAGAATGCACAGCGGTTATGTTCGTGGCCTATTAAATCTTAATAAGCTTCAATTTCCGCAGTTACTATATGTTGATGAGTCCCAACACTGTCTTTACTCTCTATGTACGTCACAAGCAGTAAAAGCAGAGCTCTGTATAATTGGTGTTTGTTTTAAATAAGTCTAACAGATTCAAGTCCCTGAAGTCTTCTGTGGCATTTCACATGTGTCTCTGCGTTCTGCTTAGGAATAGGAGTCTGCGTCGCTGGACCATACGTGAAGTTGCAGACAATTATTGATCGGGCGATATTCTCCAGCACTTAACCTTTACACTGGCAGAAGGGGATATGAAGTCTCTTATTGAATGTGTACTTTTATGTTCTTCTCTGGTGACAAGTGGGATCGATACCCCCCTCCTCTCTCTCATTAGGGCTGAAGAGGACATAGCTTAAGACTATATGGCCTTGTTCACGCATTTGTACATTTGCTAACTAATATTTACCTCAGCCTGTTTCCTGGTGCAGATGGGGATCAGTGCAAAGCCTTCAAACGAAATGAAAGGCTATTGTTGGAGTCAATGGTGGCAGTTCCTGTACTACAAAAGGTTTTCCATTGTTCCGAAAGCATGCTGACTACAAGGATGCTGGATTAGGCTCCAGTATCTATGACCCTGATGATGGTTATGACCAGCTGAAGATAAAAGAATAAGACAACTAACATGTAATGCCATAGATGAAGTTTCATTAAAAATGAAACCCGTAGCTTTCATCGCTTATCACAGGGGGATGTTGGTTCATGACAGTGTATGAGAGGATTAGTCAAAGTTGGCACTTTTTAATGCCAGAGCAGTAACCCCGGACTTCTCCTTTTCCCTGATGTCGGCAAGATGCTTTGAGATAAGCACTATTAATCACTTCTCCACATCTGCTCGTTCTCCTACACTTTCACCTGAACAGTCTCTGCACTCGGAAAATATCGCTTCTGCTGCAATTGCCAGACACATTATCTCATTAAAATGTACAAAGAAAACTCCTTCTCTTTATCTCTGATAATCTAATTAGCATGAGCCAGATGGTTTAATAAGGGATATTGGCGGCGTTTAGCCTCCCAAACGGCTGCTGCAGAAGAACAGTGAGCAGCGCCTCTCCACTCGGCTCTTCACTCTCAATGGCTCTCCAGGGCTCACATTATTGCTTCCTCTGCCTGAGGCGAACCTCTCCAACTCAGGAGTTTAGGGAGGATGAACGCATCCAGGAGAGAGATTCACTCAAAGTGAATCAAACAGGCTAAGAAACTGCTGGGACTGTTTTAAACCAAATAATGGCAGATAACTGGCTTCACCTTTAGTTCCCCAAAGGAGGTAAAACATCTCAGATAGGTGTTAAATCTGAGATACAGCCGTCTCCTCTGTTCTCTCTGTTTAATTGTTACCAGGACCTGAGCTGGACTCCCGAGTTAGACTGGCTCCACCTGATCCACTTTTATAATACATTCCTTATGTTTTACTTCACCTTCAGCTCAGGAAAACCACATTTTACACCTCAGCAAATTTAAATACATTTAGTGTTGATTACAATGATAGGTTACCATGTCAAATCTCAAATGGGGAAAAAAAATATCTATGGGAGGGAGATTATTTGTTGTGGCCATTCCAAAATTGGGATAGAAAAGAATAGACACAGCTAAGTATACAATAACAATATATTACTATACACTGGGTCTGTATCCAAACACATGCCTTAAAAGTCTGGATTATAAGCAGTTCATCCCAGGTTCTGTGTTCCATTGAGTAACATGGAGAGCGCCTCTAACTTCAAGCTGTTAGCGCTGACAAGGCACCGGTTCAAATAAAGTCAGGCGATCATATCATTAAGGAGGAAAAAGTTCTGTGTCCGGATTACATTAGAGCAGTCTTAGCCATCTGGTTTCCCCTGGTTCTGACACTTCTCTCTCCGTAATGAGCGCGCCGCCGCTACAGCCCGAGACAGGGTGTGAATGCACAAGTGGAGACCTGCTGGACAAGACATACCCTCTACCAGGCCCTGCATCGGCAATCTAGGCAAATACATGGAGCAGAAAGAGCAGCTATAGCCAGCAACCAGACTGTGGATGCCCATCGTCGCTACATCCCTCCAAGCTATCGGCGGCAGTGAGAGAGATGGAGAGAGAGGGAGATACGCTCAATTAACTTTCCAACTTCAGCTGGGCTTTTCCTGCTGGTCAGTGGAGAGGAACAATAATGACTGGATTTAGAATAAAAAGATGTGCTCGCCTACAAAGAAGGAGCGGGTGGTGCGGGTGCCAGGAGAGGAGATGAGATAAGGGCCTCCCATTTGAGATTGACGGTTGGAAATTGTGGAAGGGTCAGCGCGGTCTGTGAAGCGTCACCCAGGCAACTGCTTTAGCAAAAAAAAAAACACAAAAAAGAGAAAAGCAAAAGTCCAGCCAAGCCTGATCGGACCGCGAGGCTTCATTGCGTATATCTTTCTCCTATGTCTGGCGCGATCCCTTTCAGGCTACTATGTGCGTGGTGTTGAGCTTCACAAATGGAGCTTCCAGCACGTGTCACAGGACGCTAGTTGAAATCTCCCGGCGAGGAGAAAATAATGGGTCTATTTTTTGCCCGGAGAATATTGTGTGAATCAGTGAGAGGCAGATTGGATTAGAGCACCTCTTCAGATTGGCGCGTCGGATCACACTTCCAACTAAACTTGCAGCTTGTAGCTTCAAGGTGGTCCGAGATATCTGCCACTAATGATCTCATGTTTAAAGATGGATTTTATTGTACGGTTTTCAAGCCACAAGCAAACTACACGGTGATCAGTGAATGCCGATGATGTTCAGGTGATTTCACTTGTCTTGTCACGACGTTGTACAATCTCATAATATCATGATTTTCTAGATCCTTAGATCACAATTCAGTTTGATCACAATTCATGTACTTTAAATGACTTTATAAGTGTCTTTGGAAGGCAACAATGTGCTGTTTCAGTTCACACTTCACTGTTCATTGTGAAAGGTACTGTACCTGATTTTTACTGTTTTGAAACGTGAAAAACAGAAGTAGTTTATGTTAAAGTCTTTACAGCAATCACATGTATCACTCAATTACCTGATGCAGTCCCAACATCCTAAATATTCACAGAGTTTACAAGCACTTTTCATGAGTCTTTGAGCCCATATCAAGTTTTACCATCCCGGATAAAGCTAACAAACATTAGCATGCTAACAGCGCACTTCCTGCTTCTCATGGAATAAAACACTCCATGTATAGATGCATAAAAAGTCTAATTTTCATTCAATTAGATACTTTTACAATACAAAACACCTTTTACAATACAAAACAGACTGGTGCAAAAAACATTTTACTTTATTACATGCAAAAAAAAAATCCTGTACATGTTTTTCACATTTCAAAAGAGAAAAAAAAACACCTTTAAATCCATCTGTCACGCAGTAAGTGCTTTACAGAAGATGACCAATAAAAGGCACAGTACAGAGTTACCATATATGACTGGAATCAGATCAAAAGCAGATTTTATTGTGATATCAGCCACCGTACTTGGCACAATACAATAAATGTTCAATGTAACAACCAAAATATCATATGGAAAATTATTATTGTGGCAAATCTCACCATAATGTTATGAGTTGACACAGTATATACAATTTTAAGCTCCTTTGCTTCATGTTTTGTGGCCTGAGCTTCTCTTATGGAGCAAGAGGAGGACTCACTCCACGACAAAATTTCCAAAATATCAGACACTGCTTGATACAAACCACAGCTCGTTTATCATTGTAAGACAGTTAACATGTTGTCCCTGTTTTGCTGACGGCTACCGAGACCTTTGAGCTACGACACAGAATTTTTCTCATGATTAACCTTTAATCAGAGACTGCCAAAATTGTGACCCGGCTTACGAGTTACTACACTTGTCTTAATCCAAAGAACTGTGCAATTTTTCACTGTAATTGTCAGTAAACGGCATATAATGGACACATAAGACCTGTTTTCTTCATTTACTCAAGTGCTGTGTTGACTTGCGCTGGGGTTTGAAAAACACTTGGATTTTCTTTCTCCTGCGTGAGTGTGTAGTGTTATTTATGGACCCTCTTGTTTAGGAATGCACAGCCACGCACGTAGCTAATTAGTCCTGACGACAATTAGGTATTGTTTTCAATTGGCAGTAGAGTGCAATTAGCAGAAGGCAGTGTGCATATGGCAGCAGGAGTCCCAATCAGGCGCAGGTTTAAACACTTGTTGCGTCTCTTACCTCAGGCACAGCATGTTCTAATCATGCCTTTAAATCATGTTGATGGAGAAGTTATCCATTTTCCCCAATGCAGAGTTTGTAAACATCTCTCTACAAAATTGCCAGCATATGGATTTGAGAGAAAAAAAAAGCTTCTTAAACAGTTGCATATGCACTACGGCCTTCTGGGGGTACATTCAAATTGTCACACTTCTTGGGGATCGAACCAGCCACTTCCAGATGACCAATGTATACCAACTGAACTGTTACCGCTGATTCCATATCAAACACAAATGTTGATCCGTGAAGTCTTAACGTTCATCTAAACTGTTTGGGTAATGAAATGAAAAGGATCCATCGATCAGAATCCAGCTCCCGCTCTGTGAATCATTTATTTTTAAAAAGTACCACTTAATACTTCCAATACAACTCTGTCTTACCCACACCATCTCATCTCATATTTGTATTCTGCATTTGTTTGTTCTCGTGTATTGGACTTGGGTGGCACACCTTATTAAACTTTGTGAGAAGTCAGTCCAAACCAAGACACAGAGGACCTCCAGTTTGCATTAGGAATATTAATGCTCATATTAATTTTGTATTGACCTTTTGCTGCCCATGGGTTTCACACTGCAATCCAAACAAAGAAACTGCTTTTATTTCCCCAAGTAAGAAAAGCAAAGCACACACAGGCACAATTTAATAGCACCTGCACAGTCTGCAAGTTTAAAGCATGGAGTTTTGGAAGTTTTTTGGTTAGAAACATGAGTAACACTTTTTTAGGTTTACTCAGTTTCACGCATACTTTTTACTTGGAGTTAAGTAATATTACTCTTATTATCATATTCTTATATAAGTGTTTATTGGCTACTGACTGATAGAAGCTTTAAATTGTCATTTTGAGAATAGTACTTTTGAAATGCTTTAGCCAGAGGTGTTTGAACTAGCCTGGGGCCCAAATGCACCCATCAGACCAATTTTTGTTGGCCCTTTAGGACTCTTAGTGGCCCACATTATCCTGCGAAATTCTTTTACTGCAGTTTTTTTTTTTTTTTTTTTTTTTAAATCCTACAATCATAACCCTGAGTACAGTCATTTTGATGTGAGACAGACCTGAGATAAAGGTTCCATGTCTGAATAAAAGTGATGGCACTGTCAAACCTTGTCTGTTGATTACATAAAATTATAAATTCTAAAAACTGTAATGCCTTTGATTTGTATAGCCCCTTAACAGATACCCAAAGTGCTCTACATTACATTGAAGTGTGGAAGACAGGCTCACGATTTTTTAATTTTGTCTTTATTTGGTGTATTAATAACTGTTGTAAATAAAAAGTATAGTTTTATGCCAACCAAGTAGCCGTGTGGAGAAAAGTTGAAAAATCTGTAGAAAGAAAGCTGATCACTAGCATCCTGACACAGACTTGAATCTCTTGACTCTCACTTTAAATACAAAACCAAACTGTGTCTCTCGTGAAGGTTCGGTTTCTCTGCCCCCTCTGTCCTCTGGGGCCTGTGTCCTGCGGCTGCTCTGCTCCTGGTGCATGCTGATGGTGCTTCTTCAATTGGTGCATCTGTACACAGCCTCTTGTTCATTTATACTCTGTTTCATGTTGATGTGACTGTGAGTGTTTGTGAGGGCGTGCATGAGGGAGAAAGGTTGGTTTGGTGTGTGCGGCACATGTTTTTGTATTGTACTGTCCTGTAGACTGCACTTTGTCACATTTTTTTGCATGAGAAGTGCTTATTACAAGTAAAATCCCAGATGCAATATCGTACAGTGCATTATATACTTTCTAAGCTCTGCCGGCTGCTCCTTGATTGTTACTGTACAAGTGAAAATATGCCTGTCAATCACAATGTACAATGAATGTATGTTTCACATAAAGCATAGCCACCATTAAAGTTATTGTTCTCCGGCTCAGTGTGTAGGCACATCATATTGGCGACACAAATGACACGGCACCAACTGTTCAGAAAGTTGAAGGAAAAATTAATCAGTTTTATTAACACAATTTACCAAGCAGGTGTTTGCAGCCGGAGGACTTTGAACAAAACAAATTACCTCCAATAATAAAACATTTCTGAATTCCCCTCAGTACCAATCTTTTCCAATCAATTCCTCTTGTTTATGTCCCATTTGTGTCTGTTTTTCTCATCTGTAAACACTACAGAGAGAAATGCTGGGACATGTCAACGCACATAAAGCTTTGAAGACTCCGAGGCGGTTTACTGTAGCTCGAGGTCACAGGGGCTTTGGGGCCAGAGCAGCCGTCTTGGTGTGACAGGGACAAAGGAAATGCATTAGTCAGCCATGTTGTGTGTTTCTGGGGATCCACCGTGCAGCAGCGCTCACTCAGGAGAAATTACATTTGTGCTTTGATTTAATTAAAGCTAAATATTGGGCAATCGCCAGGCACTTGGCAGGGTATGCTTGACACTGTAATTATCTCCGGAGGAGCTTTTGTCTTAAAGGCTGTATTCAAGCGTGAAACCAATTCCAGAGTTGACTGTCGGCTGCACATTTTTTTTGTTTCATGGAAAAGGCAGTGTGTTTACTCACCCGAGCTTCAAAAGTGTCTGCAAATGTCAGTTGGTTTGAAATGCATCTCTATAACTTCCACTTTTGTGACTGGGAAAGATGTTTACGAACAAAAACAAGTATGAAGACATGCAGGAAAACACAGAACATCTTCGAGGTAGTCAACTGAATATACTTGAAGTGAAAAGAAGAGGCTGACATATTCTTTGTGACACTTGAATCCTGTCACAATACTGTTTACAAAAATCTAAATAACAGATAATTTAAAAAGATAATACATTTGAAGTTATGTTAAATGACTTAGTACTTACTAAATCTACACTCTGCAATCAGTGGACATTCATTGACTGATTCTTCAGTTGACGATTTGAACCAGCTCCCACAGGTGCACACTGTCATTGTGTCTGAAGCGGTCCACCCCTGCCGCGTTCTGCCACTAGGTGCACACATATAAGCACGGCACTCCCTCGAGCTACCATTCTCTAACCTCAGGCACTACCAGGTCATGCGGAGTTCCTCGTTCTTCACAGATGCATAAATACTGTTCTTAGATTGTGTTCATCCATTCTAAACTTTGGCCTCTTAATAGTGCCACCTCTACAGTCCTACCTGTGGATCCACACACACTGGCATGACTGTGGCTCGCTCGTGGAAAGGTACAGTATGGTACATTAGTTGTATTTCCTTCATGTATGTGCTAATGATAATAATAATCCTGTTGTAGTCCTGTGTATCTGGTCGATCGCTAAGCTCCACCGTTTGGATAGAGGTGTCTGCATCATACGCCGCTGCTTCCTGTCGTCATACCTGTGGATTATGAGTCGTGGTCCGTCACAGAGGGCTACTTTTATCTGGTCACGCAGCTGTATCAGTGTCTGTCCAGTTTGTCTCAGAGCAGCTTTGTGTGGAGCTGTGGCCCTGGGAGCGAAGTGCTGCCTGTGTCTCTGCTCAGTCCTGTTTATCAAAACTTTTATTTCACTGTAATATATTGACATGTGTGGTCACTGTCCTGCGTGTCTCTGGAGTCAACTGAATAATGAAAGAATATGAATGGGAATGGATGTTTTTACTAAATAAACTTAAAGGAACAAACAATGTAACATCCGGATGACAACCCCTGAAACCTTTTCTACGATGAAACACGCCTGGACGAATGAGGGATTACATCGACGAATCCTTATGTTTAATTAGCTTTACTTGCATTTTTTCGGGCCTGTGGAATTATTGGCTAGTATTTAATTTTGTTTAATATTTTGTTAAACGTCCCTTCCTTCAGCAACACAATTATCCCGCCTCTCCCCCAATATTGTGTATGAATGTGTGTGTGAATGGGTGAAGCAGTTTGAGCGGCCTTTTAGAAGCAAAGAATGAAGTAAGAAAAGGTCTTCATGAATGTGACAATTTTACTCCCATTGACTATTTGGTTTGTTTGTCATCTGCAGTTGAGAGATGCATTACAATATCAGATACTATAGATACATTACATTATTATTGATTATATACATTATACAACATATTTTTATCAAATATTTAGCAAGGGATCATTTCAGAATCTGTCACCTTTTACACTCTGCTCGTGCTGTGCAGACTTTCCAAACATTTCCAAAGCACCCATGTAAGCACCGTCTGCATCCTCTTCAGCAAAGTTGTCCTTTCTCTTTTTATTTATCGCATAAACCACCCATATTTTCCCCTTCTTCTGTTCCCTCCACTCTTCTCTTTCACTCTCTGCTGAATAATTCACCAGTGTTATCATGTTGACCTGTTCCTTGTCACTGCTGTAGCTCTCTCAATGCTGTGTGTGCTTGTGCGTTTGTGTGTGCGCATTGGGCTCCCCAGTCCTCGCCTGTAATTTGTGTCACTGACTCGGAGTTTGATGGGTGAGCAGCTCCACGCGGCACTATGTCACAGGGCGGAGATGCAGTAGCTCTAGCCACGTGAACCGGCGCGCGTGTGTGTGCGGGGACAGGACGAGGGGGGGGCGGGGGGCTTTACCTGTGCAGGGGTGTCACTGTGAGGAGCCCGGAGGAGACAGGCCCACAGCTGCCACTTGTCACATTAGTCAGCTCAAATTTGGAAGAAATCAATTCGGGACCTTAATTCGCTCGACGACTCCCACGCCCCGGTGTAGCCGAGAGCAGCCTAGGCCACCAGCAAGGCACCCCACTCCCTCACCTCCCGCACCCCCCCACCTCGATCAAACTTCCACCCCCCAAAAGACGAAGAAGTGACTCCCGAGGGACACAAGTCATCAATCTTAAATCACCCTCTCCCTAAAGTTAATGGTGGGGCTGCCAAGGACGCTCCTGCTAAATTGAATTATTACCGAGTTGACAAAAAACCGAGGAGAATATTTTTTGAAGCCATGGCGAAGGCTGCGGGTTTGTGCTAATGACGGGAAGTGGTCCGAGAGAGAGAGAGTCGCACATATACTTGCATACATGCATACGGGCACAACACAACGGGCGGTGCAAACTGTTTTAGCAGCGCTTACGCCATCGACATGCTGTATGCTAATGTTCGTCATCAGTCAGGCCGGATTAATGCCCCAGCACTCACACAACGCATGCAGGCAAGTCTATGCAGATGTAGCGGCTGGAGAAAGAAAGAAAGAAAGAAAGACCACCTACTCATTCACACACAATGCACCCAGACAGGGCTCACGTGGCAATGGGGGAACAGGGTGCACACGCCGCCTGGGAGAGCGAGGGGTAAGGTGCCAACTTTAGCAGACGGAGAAAAGAAGTATAGGACAAAATCAGGCCCAAGTTTGAGTAGATTTAAAATAGGATGGGAATTACGAGCTGGAGATGGGCTGGAATAGTGATTAGTGGAAGAATGGTTAACTTTATCAAATTGTAGACCTGATCTATGCAAAATGTTAAAAGTTTGAGTTAACCAGCACATTTTGTTCTGGAAAAAAATTAATTGTTAAGAGCAGATATATACGCTAAATATATAATTAAAAAACAAGCCAAGTTCTCCTGAGTGTTGTGCAACTACTTTGGACAATTTGTAGAATTTAAGTTGAGAAGTTCTATGCTAGTGGTGCAGCGGTTAAATGTGTTGCATTGTACTTGTTAGAGTGGTACTTAAAAATAAAAAAAGATAATATTTGCAAAAACTTTAGCTGATTGAGAGCTTTGACAATAGAAGCAGGACAAAAAAACTAAAATAAACACAACAATATTTGATTTAAAAAAACAACAACTGCAGATTGAGGAAGTGGAGAAAAGAAGTATAGGACAAATACATAACTAATAACTGAATAAGCAGGCACACATTTTAGTAGATTTAAAATAAGATGAGATTTACCAGCTCAAGATATACTAGAATAGTGATGAGTAAAATAATACTTTACATTTTTAGTTTAGTTAGATATCTTATGCATTTAAACTGCGACTTTCTTCTCTATAAATGTTAAATACACAATTTGAGACCAACAAACCAAGTGTGGTGCAACTAAAATACAATACTGCACATTTATACGCTTTGAAATGTACAAATTGAATTTAGGAGTTCATGTTAGAGTTGTCCTTAAAAATAAAAAATACTAAATATTTGCTTTTAAGAAAACTTGCGCAGATGGAGAGAATAAACGGGACAAAATCAGGCCCAAATTTGAGTAGATTTAAAAAAGGATGAATTATGAGATAGACTGGAAGACTGATTTGTGAAAGAGTAGTTAACTTAAGCACATTTAAGACCTGTTTAATGTATGAGAAAATGAAAAGTTTGCATTAGACTGCGCACCTGTCAAGTTAACCAACACATTTTGTTCTTTAAAACGCTTAATTTTAAGGATTCTGAGATTTACGTTGTAAAACTGCAACTTCCTATTAATTAAAAACCAACCAAGTTCTCCAAAGCGCTTTGGAACTTAAGTTAAAAATTGCACATTTCTACACTTTTAGAGACTTTAAGATTAGAGGTTCATGTTAGAGTTGTACACAATTTTTGCAAAAAAACAAAACAAAAGCAGACTGGGAAAGTGGAAAAAATAAGTGGGACAAAACTTCGCCCAGTATTGAGTAATTTTATAATTGGATGGGAACTCCAAGCAAGATATATTGGAACTGTGATTAATGAAACAATAGTAAACCTTGTTGATTTTAAACCCATTCTGTGAAAATTGTTAACGTATCATAAAGAAGGCAGCAGACAATGGCGCCGCTGGAAGTAAGCAGACTTGTTTATATTATTAAGTCGTTTTAGATCAATATTGCATTTAAAATATCTAAAATATAACAATAATCTACCCATGTTGAAAATCATAATTGTATAGGAGACAACAGCACAATAGGTCTTTTATTTTAGATCCTTTTAAGTGTTAAGTGACAAACAAAAATTTTGAAATATTCAGAAGTTAACTTTAGTGCTTAAAACTATACAACGCAACATTTGCTCAAAGATGAAAAACAAACTAATCTCTCTCTCTTTTTACACATCAATCAATAGTGTGGAGTTATTCCAAAGTCTTTAAACCCAATTCTCACAAAAATTTCAACGATTTCGCCAAGCTTTCACTTTCACCTAAAGCACTCCACAAAGTCTAGACATTTATGCAGATGAGTCAAATAAACCATACATCTTTATGCTACACCTGTCCCCTCAAGTCCTTGTATGTACTTATCACTCTTGTATATCCCACATCACAAATAGGATAAATAAATGCCCTTGAGCACATGCGGTAAATATTCAGACAGTTTCCGACTTCTAAAAGAGTTTGACGAGTGTTGTACGTGGCTGTTTTCCCGATGTAAATCTCGCCCGGCTGACAACACGGCGGCGCGAGGCTGATGTTGGCCCGTCTGTTTTGCCGTAGCGCCGCTCTCTGTCAGTGTATGGCGCGTAAACAGGCATACAGTGTCACCGCCCCGCACTTGTTGAGACATATTTACCGCTCCTTTCTGTCACCGACTCCTCCACGGATGCCTCGAGAGCCACATGAAAGTGATGGATGAAAGTTTGCGCGTGTCCCAGGGCGCGCATCTGAATGAAATTGAAAGCCGCTGTTTATTCCCCCCGTGTCTCCTCGTCGTCGTCGTACAATGTTTGCAATTGATTTAAGCCAGAGGAGGTCTTTTGTGGCGGAAACGCTCTGTTTTCTTCCCCCCGTGTTGATGGGAAAGATGATTGAATTTGTTTGGTCTCGTGAGCCTCTCCGCGTGCCGCCCGTCTTCGCCGGTGTCGCTAAATCAGATCATGTCGCTCCCCTGTCAACACACGCCGCTTGTTGAGCAGTCAAAGCTAATTTGCAGTTGTTCGCTTTGATTTTTTTTCTGCATCTCCTTTGCGGGCGTGGAATTTACAGTGAGAATGTCTGTGTGCCGTGCATTAGGCCTGTTGTATGTGAGTGGTGGAGTGGGTAGGATTCTGGTGGAGTGAAAGGGAGATAGATGCTTTAAACTATTTGTGTCTGGAGAAGTTTAATCATGTTAGCCTCATAGCATAATTGCCAAAGTCATTTTTCAAGATTTTCTGGAAAATGGACAGTCATACATAGTTACAAAACAAAGCTTGCAGCTAATTCTCCACTCCTGTCCCTTGTTGGGCTTTTCTACACTTTAGACATTAAACACATTGTTATTATATAAATGTATCAGTGCACATTTTACACTCATTCTTTCGCCTTCACTCCTACACTTTAATACACTCTCACACACTTTTGTACCACTTACAGGAGGATAAGTTTTGATTTCCTTTCAGCCAGTCCTTAAGTCTAGAGGTCAACATTTCTACATCAAAAATACACTTGATTTCAGGGTAATGCGTTCCACTGTTTACAGGTGACTTACAGGAAGTGTGCAGGCTGTAAGAATATTTGTGATTAACAGAGGACAGAGCCAATGACGCCTCTGCAGCAGGGTCTGGATATGGACAAAAAACTAACTTTGGCTCCTGTGCAGGGTGTACCCAGCCTATGTTCCAAAGTCACTGGGATAGGCTCCAGTCATCAGTGACCCTTAACAGGAACAAGCGGGAGAACCTGTTGAATTAATGTTCTAATATAATGTTCTAGTATAATGACTCATTATTCATAAACACTTAATTGTATGTATGTAATGTAACTTCATCCAAATTGAAACAACTTATTTTGAAACAATCTGGCTTATTGTTTCAATTATGTTGTGTTTGTGTGTTGTTAAAGACAATGACAACAATGAAAAGCAAAAACAACTATTGACTATAAAGTCATTATTACAAACACCCTAAACCCTACCACAATTTAAGTAAGTAAACTTCACTACAAAATTCTAATTTATTTGTGTGATCCTTCTTCCATCCATCCATTCTTGTTACTATAACTTTATAGTTGTTCAGTCATTATTTCTATATTACTACTGCTATATTAATGTAAAGGCTTTCATGTCTTCATTTAACCTTTAATTGTTTCTGATTTACATTACAATCAAAGACATTTATATTACAATAATGGGTCAGCATTCTGAAAGATAAAAAGTACCAAGTAGAGCTGCTTAATGCTTAATCAACTAATCGTAACCAGTCATTTTCTATAATGGTAATCGTTATCTAGACAATACGGACACAAAAATACCTTTTATAACAAAGACAGTGGTATAATTATATTGAAGTGTCAAAAAAGTATAAACAGTAATACACTTAATTTGTAAAGTAAAGTAGAAACCTTCAGTTAACATATCTCAACATTTATTTGGTTGATAGTGTATTTTAAAAGTCTCAATGTACAACAGAAATAACCGTTTGATTAGTTGACGAATAATAATAATAATAGTAATAGAAAAAATATCAATCATTACTGTATGGTTCATGTCTTTGATCTTACTTCGCTTGAGTTCTGCATTTATTTGTGTGTAGACTGTAGAACTGTCAATAAAAGTTTGTTTCATCACCATTTTCACCTTCGAAATAATAATTGCTTCTTTTTGGGCAGTGCGAGCGGCTCTTAAAATACCTCTCTCGCTCCAACTCGGCCAATGCTCGTTCTGCCGCTGCACGAGTTTAACCGAAATGATGAACCCTGTCTGGAGCCACCGCCGCCGCTGCTGATGATGTCTTCTTCCTGCATAAGTTGTAATAGGAATCCCCCAACCACCACCACGCTCGCGCACTCCGCTTTCTCTGACGCTCCGAGGGTCCGGTTTGTGACTATAAGGAGCGCTTGTCAACCCGATTTTCTTTTGTAGACCCGGCTCTATTGGGACGGTATAGTGTAGAGTCATTATTCACCATCCACTGCCGCGCACCTTTAAGCCCGTCAGGCAGTCTCCCACGGCAGCAGTCCATCTCCAGCACCATTCATCATCGCGGTTTGAATGTGGCTGAGAGAGGAGCCGGGCCCGTAATGAAGACCCCGTACGCACCTCGTATAAACACGTCAGCGATATTAAGCTGGGTCAATTATGATGTCGCTCTCAGCCTGCCATCAAGGAGCCAGACCGATACTACTTTTTATATATATAGTGTGTGGGTGTGTTGAATCAGAAACATAAAGGCACACTGAAGGATATGCATTCGCTAAAGCACCGTTCTTGCAGTGCTTTTAAAGTCGAACTGCAGACTAAGGATGTCACAGTATCCAGTTTGAGTGGTTTTATAATTTTACTATTATTCACGATTGTTGGCACCACGACCAAACAACAGTGCAATACTTCATTTCCTTTCTTTCGCCTGATGAAATCAAACTCTGTGATGTAAAATGATATTGTGGAGTTAAGATTGAACTGAAATCACTCATTGTTGCTGCCTACGATTCTGCGACTACTCTGACCTGGATAATAAAAATAAAATAATCTTGACATCCTTGCTGCAGACTGGATCAAAAAACGATCTTAATTTATTTACATTGCGCCTTGCATGAAACCCAAAGACACTTCACATTGCATTATTCATTCATTCCCCACTTGATGGTGGTAAACTACTATTGTAGTTGCCGATCTGCCCCTACAACACCACCAAACAATCAGACACTTTCATACTAAGCAATGTGTCACAATCAGAATCAGAAAGCGGTTTATTGCCATTGTCAGTGAAATTCACAAACATAGGAACTTGCTTAGGCGTAGGTGCAACATAAAGGAATGAATAAAATATAAAAAATATATAAAAAGGCATGCATTTGGGTGAAGTGCCTTGCCTAAGGGCACAGTGGGACTGCTCCAGCTGCTCCAGGGCAGCTCCTGGTTTTCCAGTGGTCTCCCATCCAAGCACTAACCAGGCCCTAACTCACTTAGCCTCTGAGATCGGACAGGTATGGCCACAATCTAGTCCTGGAATTAGATGTAAACAAATCCTTTGGTATCATTGGTCAAAATCTTGTTATGTACATTTGGTGTGTGTAGGTGCTACTTTATTCTAAATGGCCTTTGACGTCACAATGTCCTATAAAAATCTATGAATACAAACTGATTAAATAAAGCAACAAAACCAGGCATGGAGGTCAACCATTGATTGCACGTTTCCAAGTAATCTTACTACTCTTACACTGTAGAGACGTCGTGTGTGTTGCTGTTACTGTTGGAGTATGACTGGTTTCAAACTCCAAAGCCTTGATTCCCTGTGTTTGTACAAAATGCACATTGTCGGCACTCTGGTCCTGCGCTGAGCTCAGCTGTAGTCCCTGAGATTACAGAGCTCTGAGCACAGCCGCAGGTGCGTGTAGGGTAACTTGTGTGATTATGCGTCTCCTCCAGGCTAATCTGATGAAGCCATCCGTTTGAGGCAGCGTCTGTGCCGCGCTCCTCACCCTGGATAATCTCAGCTGGTACTCGCCGCTCGCCCTTTACATTTGTGTGTAAATGTGCCGTTTGTGGTCCACGGGAGACTTGTCAATAGTCAGAGCTGTATGGGCTGTGGCAGGCTCACTTCAGGGACAACAGTCGCCTTCAAGTACTGTCTTTCCTCATCTTCAATGTCAGCCCTGGGGCTCAAGACAACATATGTTCCCCGCATGTCCCCAAGACATGCAGCGTGTATCTGCACAACGCACCATCAGACAGCGCTGCTCTCATCCAGCTACAACAGATGGGCCACATTACAATACAGTAGTGTGCATTAAAAGTGTCTGACAAACTCACAGCAGCCGCCTCCGTCACAAAATGACAAAATCATTAATTGGCGTTGCGTAAGGGCTGGCTGCTTTGGCTGCGTCGGGCCCAGCGTGAGCGCCTGTCTAAAACGCACACATGTAAAAGATTAATCTTTTGCCTTCAGGTAGGTGAGTCTGGAATCAGTGGGTGAGAAACAGCACTGGTAGCTGTTTGGTTAGCGGCGAGAGCAGAGGAGGGCAGCGCCACACGACAGCACGGCGAATTAAATATTTTGTCCTTGAACACACCACAGTGACAGAGCCATGCTTTGTATTACAGCACAATGGAGGGAATCATTAGCATGTGTTACTATGGGAGAGTTGGGAAACATTTCCACTCAATGGTGAGAATAGATAAAATCGGCTTCAAATATTACACATTAAATTTAGCTGCGCGCTGTTATTGGTTTGTGCTCCGGCCATGGCCTTTCACTCACAGGAATATTAGAGCCAAGATTAAAGATATAAATATTAAGCAGTGCTTATTGCTCTTTTACGGCTGTATTGAGATGAGTCTATTTTGACATGGGTAAAATTACCTTGTAATTGTGAGAGTAAAGTATGTGCCAACATAACAGGAAGTTCAGTCTGAATAATTAATGATAATTAACTTGAGTAAAGGTGCTGTTTGATTGAGGAGTAAGAAGTAGTTGTATTCCACCAGGAACATACTTTTCGACTCCAGTCGATCCAGGCCTGTCCTCTTTATGCTAACTCTCTTATCTGCCATTAGCCGCAGTCACTCTGCCTTCACCAAATTAATAAAGCTATGTGTAGATATTAGCACGGCAATAAAAGGATGAATATTTGATAACACAGATTCAGACAGTGTTATTACAGGGCCATTACATCAGCGCCGAGCGCAGACACTTTCTAATGTCAGCAAAACTGCACTTCTTCTCAATATTAGATTTAGCTCCAAAGTTAAATGAGTTAAATGTGTGGTTTCAGTTAAATCTCTGAGAGAACATCTCTGTCCATCTCCTCCGTCTGAACACCTCTCACTTTTCTCTTGCTCTGGTTCTTCTGCTGTTTTTTATTACATTCATCTTTTCGGAGGGCCTTCTATAATCCATCTCCCCAGCCGAGAGCTATTCCCGTGGGGTAAATTACTCTGGAGGCCTGGCTGGCCCTGCGCTGCATCAGATTGACCCTCAGCTTGTTTGCCATTTTGTATACTGCACTGTTTATTTAACAAGGAGCAGAGTGAGTGTGATTCGGGCCGGTCCCTGTGATAGTAGCTTTGACACGCTGCCTGAGTAATGACCCTCATTATGGAGCCTGTGACAGCTCTCTGAAAGGCCTGATTTATGAATATGCTGCAGCCTGCAGCCCCTCAGCTCCGAGCTCCTCTGTCAGCACCCACACAGCAGCGGCGCGTGGGCGTCCACTGCCCGGCCGCTCCAATCACACACATGGATGTACTCCAGAGACGCGCCAAACTTTGTCATTTGGATATTTTCATGTAAAACAAGTGTTCAGGTGTGAACACAACCTAACATTTGTTATTCTAATATTCTATTCTCCAATGCCGCCTTTGTTTTCCATGTCAGGTAAGATTTATATGCACTGCTATTTTTACAACAAACACAGTACTCTCCTGTTTATTTGCATTTATTTTTGTGTTACAGTGTTTAATTTTTTTTATTTTATTTTTTTTATAATTTGAACAAAAACATACATATAAATGACATTTAAATCTTTCTTGCCTTTTCACCCAATTCAGCTTGACAATATGTAAACAATATATCATATCAAAGGAAGTTCTGATGAGCCATCTTCTTTGACTTTCCCTCACTCATAAATGCTATGCTTCCCTTGTGATGTGTAAAACTTTGATTCTAGTTTTGACCACTCAGAATAAATTCCTCAAATGTTGATTTCTTTCCCTGATTCAGCTTTTCAGCATCCCACAGCGAGACACTTGCAACTCCCAACTTTCATTTAATTTGATCTGGCCCGAACTTCATGAAATTTTCACATTCCGCACCCCTTAAGGATTAACCCTATACATATTAACCCTTCTTAAATATCACACATATCAAAGGCTTCCATAAATAAGTAATGAGGAATATATCTCCTCCTTTTTTGCCCCAGCAGAATCAATTAAGCGGGGCCGAGGAGGAGAGCGAGGGTCTTTGGGAGGCTTCTTGGACCAGGCCTTGAGCAGCACTGGCCTACACAAACACGTGGACAAAGGGAAGGGATGGGAGGAGGGCTCGGGCGGGAGGCGGATGTGATCTGGATCTACATAAAGCAGCGGACGAGGAGCAGGCAGGTGGGCAGCACACGAGCAGAAAGCTGTACGGGCTTGTCAGAATCCTGCCGCTCGCCAAGTGATTTATGAAGATCCCACTCAAGGCTTCCTCCAAATCCTACATCCAGCAGTCTTTTGTTCACTTCAGATGGATTCTACGTCTCTTCAACATGCGCACACGCTGATGCAGTTTGACCAGATGTGGACGGGAGGTCAATAAAATGAGTGAAATACTTGAAGAGTCAACTGCAATGGGGACAAAATGTGTGGAGAGGAAGAAAATACAGGGCTGAGAATAAAAGGGTGAAACCATTCCGACATTCTGTGTTTTAAAAGATGGATTAAAAAAGAATAATAATAAAATCTTCCTTATGTTAACATTATACAGTTTACATTTGTGGTATTTTGTTGAACTTGAAAGTAGAAATTATAATATTCAATTGCTTTAATCTGTAAAAATCGTTAAGTAAATCCATATTTAAATCAATCAAGAGAGTTTACCTTGTTTGTAATAACTTTTTTGCACATTGCACTTTTGAAAATATAGAAAGCTTTATTAAATATGCAAAGGTATATATTTATTATGTAAGAGTTCAGTATATGGGCTTGAGGTCGTCCTGTCCTTGAGGGCTCTGCAGTCTGATTTGTCCCTGCATAGAGTGGGCTAAATAAAGACACCTGAAAACACACATAAGCACCAACATACAGTTTCTCTCATTTTGTGCCCACAGCCTCGATAAAAGGTAAGAATGTGCTTTATTAACTTTTCATCAACATGTTTCAGAAAGAAGTGGAGCGAGGCGTCAGGAATGTTGAAAAGATTCACTTCCGATGTTAAATACATTTAAAAAGCACTCTTGTAAAAAAGCAAAAATGTTTATGTGTAGAATTATTGAAGTACCCATTTAAAAGGAGTAAAAAGAACACATTTTTCCAATTTTAAGAACTGTTAAATGTGGTGCTTTTCATAAAGACTTGATTGGATCCTTTCTAGTGAATTTTACGTAAATATCTTTGCTTGCTCAAAGCTCGAGCTTGATCTCAAAACCTGTATTTAGAATATCACTGTGAATATACTAAAAATATTCCTTAAACCATTTGAAAAGTACTTTCTACTTTTTCAGTCCAGAAGGTAAGGCGAAAGTATGTTTGGAGAGGAGGATGTAGGAGAAATGTCTCCCCTGGGCCAGTCAAAGGCTGCCACACTGCTCTTATCTTGGCCTGTGTCATCAAAGGCCCTTTACTCCCACAACAGAAGAGCCAGACTGGACCAGTCTAGACTGGAATGAAATGCACACAATCGCAATGTCTTAGTGTTCACGTCTCCAGGTCCCATTCTGATGGTAAATAAACTTCTCCTGCCTTAGAACCCCAGCCTCATGCTTTTTTTGTTTTTTTGTCAACTCTTTTCAACTACAGCAGAGACCACTCTTCTTCAGAAACATGTTATTATTGGTGACGTCAAATGCTGCATGTATAGATTGTATAGATCTGGTTACGTTAATGCACTGGGGTCTGTAGACTGTATCCTAAGCTGAAAGCAACAGTAGTTGCATATTTTGACTGGCAGAAAAAACAAAACATATTGGTGTACTTATATGACCACTTGATATGAGAGAAAAATATAACTGCAGTTGAAATAATTAACAATTCACCTTTTTCAAAACTCTTGTATTCCCAGAGTTCATAGTGTGTAATGAAGAGGGTCCTGTATCCACCAGACACTTGAGGCCCCGTAGCATTATTTGCAGCTGTTTAACAGTTTACACTTGTTTGTTATATTTCATGTTGTACTTCAGATTGAGTCGTGTTTGTGGGTCAAATATGACCTCTCTCTGTTCAGGTTTGACAACATGTGGCCTCATAAACAGCATTTAGCCCAGGCGCCTCTAAAGCTAGAAACAGCCCTGTAGGTGATATTGACAAAAATATGTATCGACAACAATATTGGGTCAATGCAACAGAAATGTGTAAAAACATGTCTGAAACATTATTTGAGGTTTAATTATCAGGCAAATGTGAAATGTCTGTAAAATTAGTCACAAAATCAATAGCCTTCACAATACCAATCTAAAATTTGATAGATTCTCCAAATCTACATTATTGCTTTATGTAACAACACTGACCATTTGAACATCAAGTTTATCTATGAATTCTGGAGATAATTGGGGAGCTCCTTGTTGTGTTAAGCGTCCTTGAGCTAAAAAAAATAAATAAATACAGCCAGTTAATATGTCTTCACTTTGTGCATAGATTGAGATTTTTTATTTTTTTTACATAATCCTTTCTAGCAAACAACGCAAATATGTTTTAATCAAGCTGCTCACAACAACTCTGAACATTCTCAAAGCCATCACCGAGCTTGGTTCAAATGTTTAGGTCATACTCAGTGTTAAGTCTTTACATATACAGTACATCCTTGTCCCTTTGTCAATAACCTCCAATATTAGCACTGCCACACTGTTTCTTATTGGGCCATTGATTTCATATTGAATGAGTATGTTCTGCTTAGCACCAAGGCTCCGGGCTCATAAGAACTGGCTTATCCTTATTAGTGAGTTGAGATTCTGCAAATACGACATCCCCACATTCCTCGCCCGTCCCCTGGTAATGTAAATAGATAAATACATAAATACATAAACAGGCTGCGAGGGGCTGAGCGTGCAAGTCCCTGCTGATTTATGGGCTCCGCCGCTGCAAATGAAATCAGTTATGCTTTTGCAGTCTACAATGGTGTGTGTCAAATGGTGTTTTCCCCTCGTAAATGAGCCTCACAAACAGTTTTTCCCTCTGTGTTATTTAGCCTCTTCATCTCGGGGGGCCACGGGTGAACATCATGTGATTATTTCCGCCAGTGAGTGTGTTTTTTAAATGGAATAAACAGCATTTGCCAGCTATTATTGCCTTGTCAAGTTGCTAATGGTTTAGTTTTATGGTGAGTTGTAGTATTTCATGGACCCTTTAAGTGAGAAATTGAGTTGTAACTTGTAACAGTGCAATGGAAAATATCAATTAAAAATGCGTTTTGATGCAAAGTTGACCACGTATTTTAGTTTCATTCATAAATCTTTCAGTTTTCTCTGGCACCGCCTTTTTCTAAGCTCCAATTTGCTTGTTCCTGCTTTGCCAGGCTTCTTCCCTGCCTCGTCCTTTTCCAGGAAGTACTACTGACCAATTGACATGCAATCGTGTTTATCTAAAAACTGATTTTATTTTCAAGCACAAAATTAGCATTCAGCCATATTTTGACAAGCCCTGATCTCCCAGATGGACTCTCCTTAGAGTGCTTCGGATCAGTTGTTTTAAAGTAGAAATAAGTAACATTTTTACTTCATTAAACATCTCTGTAAGTCCATGTGGTGGTTGTAAATGTATTTTCGGGGCGTTTGAAGCCTCTGTTGTCTCCTCCTGCTGTTTCTTACACCGACACATAGACAACTCCCCTGAGAAACCTTGGCTCTCTTTTTTATATTTGGTGACATTAAATGTTTTTGTATGTGATTGTACTTCCTCATTTCAATAAAAAGGAAGGGGGAAAAAAAAAGAGCTTTTGCTGACATTTTACTGGGAATGTATGTTCACAAGAGACCTGCAGGGGGCGCTCTGTCGATGAAGTTACCGAGTTCTGCTTTAAAGGCCAAGTGTGTATCCATACTCATGGGATGCAACATTGATAAGTCAAATCTGAATTGTACCTTAATCATACTTTTTAACCATGAGGCCAATCTTTGCAATTCACAAAAAGATGTTATTCAAATTTTGTGGCGCTAAAGCTAAAGAAAACGGGGAACTATTTCTGTTTCTGTCAGCTTTTTCAGCATGTATATAATTTCTCTGCGTGTAGGGTTTGGCTGATGTTAACTGCATTACGCACTGGAAATATAATATTTTGGTTCTTGACGTGAGTGTCTTGCATCAATAAATGGACGATTGCTAGCTTTGAGCATGAGGCTCAACATATCAAGTTACCATCACCGGAAATACAATGGTCTAACACCAGATTAAGTTAGCATTTGGTGAGAAATGATAACTTTTTGTTTATATTTGCTTTTTGCCATCTGAGTCTGTGTTATTTCTAGTCCCATCATCTCACACTAAAGCTTTCCAGGAGCCAAAAGCGAGCCAAACCGCTTTGTAAACCTGATCCCACTGGGTCTGCTTTGGATCAAAACGGGGAAGTATGGGTCACAGTGGAGACACTTTGGAACAGTCCACTCTAGAAAGAACCAGTGGAAACAAGCCTATAGTTCCCAAAAAGCTCCCCTTTTTTCCAAAACACAAGCATTAATATTATTATACAAATACTATTATTATTATTTAAATGTTCAAACAACTAATGGCACTGATTTTGACTTTCAAAAATATATATTTCTTGCAATTCTTCTGGTGTTTATGCCTTTAAAGATCCATTTGACCCGTAATGCCTCGTCTTAAATCCATGATGCATGTAGCTGTGTTCACCTCTCCCTATGCATCATCTTGGTGTGAATTTTAATTTGCTGCCATTAGAAGGGGGTGTAATCCCGTCACTGCCTGTCCTTCATGCCTCTCACACAATGATGTATTAACGGCAGGGCACACTAATGAATGGAAAGCACCAAGTTGTTAAGTCTGTTTTAAGGTGCCATTTCTATTAATTTGCTCTTTGCTAGGCTCTGCTGATTTTTTTTCCTCGTCTCCTCCTTGGTCTTTGTCTTCTCCTACTTTGCATCCACAATTTATTTTCACAAGCTGGTTTGGTTTTAACACCCTTTACGTGCGAGAATATGTTGCAATTTGTGTCATATTATTGCTATGAATAGACAAACGAGTCTCACTCAATACGCCCTGAGGAGGTATCAAGTCAACAATAAGCAGCAACATCTGTCCTCTCCACAGTGCTCCTGATGCTGCAGATGGAGAGAGGCGGCAGAAAGCATGTTTACCTCGTGGGTTAGGGAGAAAAAAACATATTATTCAGTTGTGGTATGCATGATCCACTGTCCACAATGTAAATTATTTAATTATTAGAACAACAGGGAAAGATTCTGGATTTTTTAAATTGAACGAAGTTCTGTAAGGAATTATAGTTTATATCCAAGTTTTTGTTTTTTAATAAAGATAAAAATGGACTAAAACCTGACTATGCTCAAAATTACGTTTGTATAGCAAGAATACATTTGCAGATTTGCTCATTTAAATTTGGATAGATTATAAAACCGGAAAAACGAAGGAGTGACTGGACCCTGGTCAATCCGGATGGAGAATCAGTTGATTCATTGTACTAAAAATGTTTTATGGCTCTAGAACAAGGTTCCTGATGGCTTTAAATTATATATATATACAGATTGATTTTAATTGTGTGTCAGGCAGCACATTTTGTTGTGTTGTTTTGAGTGTTGCCTAAAATAACCTTGTAGACAAATTTACAAAATTGAGTTGACAAGTTTGATCAAACTTTGCGTTAAACATATCATTTATTGCAAATTTATATTTTGTAAAAAAGACACTATTAATATATTATATACATGTATATACATACACATCTTACTGTGTGAGCTCTTCACAGATCTGACATGTGACTTGCCTTGGTGGAATCACTTTTCTTGTTTCCTTTGAGATATAGGCCAATCTTTAATGCCAAACTGAGAAACATTCCAGGCAAAGCAATAACATCTTCATGGAGACAAGCAGGTGATGGTGATGCAACAAATGTTGGTGTGAATCTCGACAGTGCTCTGAAACTTGACAAAGTAGCTCAGTGGTCCAGCCCAGTTTCTTTCAGCTCAGGCAACTGTCCAAAGCCAAACCGTTTGTTCCACAGCATCAGGTTGACATTCTCATTCATGCTTTTATTACAAACTTCTTGGATTACTGCAACAACCCTCAATATTTGCCCGACCTGCTGCAGCCCGACTCTCCTGCACGTTTTCTCAGGTCAGCTGACCAGTCTTTACTTGTCCCAAAAACAAAGAGAAAACAAGGCCAAGACTGATCTTTTTCTGTTGGTGGGCCGAAACTATGGGATGAACTCTCCTTAGACAGTCTTAAAGCAGAACTAAGTAACATTTTTACCTTATTTAACATCTTTGTAAGTCTGTGTAGTGGTTGCAAATATATTTTCGGGGTGTTCGAAGCCGTCGTCTCCCCTATCGCTTTGGTCGACTTTGTTTAAAGTGCTCTACAAATAAAGTTTGATTAGATAGATACCAGAAAAGATGACATAGTTATTTACAGTAAGCTCACTGAGAATTGTCTTTGTACTGGTGAAGCAACTCGATATGGCAACGAAATATAAAAATAAAACAATTGCGCAATAAAAAGGTGTTCGTCAGAATAGGCTACTATGTGAGAGAACTTTTTGACCTCTAGAACACTTTGTAACTGACATGAAATTAAATACACATTCCTCCCAGTGCAGTACATCCATACTCACTCCCCATTGCTTTTATAAGTGAATATGGCCCGGCCTGATCCACAGTGGAGGTAAGATAATCTAGTTCGCTCTTACGCTGGATGGCAACCAATCCCCCTTTATACATCTCCATTCCATTACCGTATCCACAATCCAAGACTTCTCCAGCAACGCGAAGGAGAGAGCGAAAAAGGAAAAAAAAAAACGCTGGCTTAACATGCTTGAAAACCCACAAAACCTAGGATGGTCTAAATTAGCGGAGTGCGTCAGGGTGAGAAGGCTTGTAGTTTGCGCTGGGGAAAGGAGAGCAGGCTGCCATTGCTCGTGCCGCTCCAGTGGGCAGATTATGCTCAGGTATCAGCCGCAGCAGAGGAAGAGGATTACATGTGTCCAAATACAGTTGTCGGTTTGGAAACTCAAGATGCAATCATTTCTACGGGAAGGGTAATTATAGGGGATCCAGTGCATGTTACTGTCAGATGGTGCTGATAGGATGAGACAATCACTCTCTAATGAAGGATTTTACATGTAGGCGAATGAGGTAACGCCGTACACTGGTGCAATGTTTGGGTTTCAGTTTTCGAATACATGTTGTGTTTATGGTTTTTTACATTTTGGCTCACGTGGCTATGCATATTTTTTACGTGGAATGTTGTAGGCCTAGTGTAATACCAAAAGCATTCTGACTGTGTTCTTGGGCAAGAACCTTAACCACACTGTGTTCCTAAAGTGTGATTGGTTATTGAGGGGTTTGGAAGTGCAAATGTTTTAGTTATTGAATGAATACAACACCTGGACAAAGAGTAGACTTGGCTTTGTATAGAATGTTACACAGATGGCAATAAATGTACCTATCTTCATGCTACCGGCCAGTAAACATTTCAGATCAGTACAAATGCATGTGTAATTTTAAGCAATAAAAATACTGTTATTGAACAAATGTCAATTGGATATGTTTAATGACATACTGTGAAACATTCCAGGCAGAACGATAACATCTCTATGGAGACAAGATGGTGGCAAATACCCACCAGACAACTTACTTGGGGCACCTGTAAAACTGCATGCAATATTTATTGTTTTCTAAGTGCTGGATAGTTAGAGATGCTATAAGTTACGTGTAGATGAGCAAAATGTGTTTTATTCCATAGATATGTTGTAAAAGCAACTCTTAGGGTCAAAATGAGACCGCTGTGTGCTTTATGCATTTAATTATAGAGCATCTAGTCGTCGAAAAGCAGGGAGTTCAGTAGTGTTAGCATGCTAGTTAGCTTTACCGTGATGGTAAAACTCTCTGCTCTGGCTTCTGAAAGTTGTGTAAAGCACTTATGAACTCCTCATCGTGAATAATTAGGATGTTTGGAAAATGTGAGAAAGTGGTGAATACCGTTCCTGAATCTTAAACTATTTCAGTTTTTTTTATTGCTTTTAAGATCGTAAAAATCAGGTACAGTGCCTTTAACTTGTGGCCCAAAGTCATTTATCATCCTCCTAATGCATTTAACTGCGTAAGAGCTGCTTTTACAATACTATATGGGGCAAAACGAACTTTACTCTACTATTAAGAAAAAGTAAAACAGCTCCTTTAATTATGGCTGATTACAGCGTCTTGGACCATACTCTCGGACACAGTCTTCCTCGAATTGCTTGTGCAGGTGGTTCTAATAGAAGTATCATCATGCAGTGTTTTCCCATTGGCTTAACTCCCACGTCACACTAATGATGTTCATCTGTCATTACAAATTATGGGCTCGCCTCCAGTCTTTGTCTCTGTGCTTGACCCCCCCCCCCCACCTTTTGGCCTTAACCTTGACCACGACTACTCCATCGCCTTCATAAAAGACCAACCCGCACTCACACACGCACCATCATACGTCTGAGCCTGTTTTATTATGACGGGCTTCAACGTAGTACATCTCTCCAATACCCAATCACTCATTTCTCCACACTAAATACTTCTTTCTTTTCTCCCGATGGCTTCACCCGCTGCTCGGTCGAAAAGGTCACACAATTAAATGGTTGAGGCCTTCTGTTCGTGTCACAGAATGGTGATGTATCACTCCGGGCTGGCTGTACGTGTACCTGACACACTGTGAGCAGGAATATGATTTCAGAGATCATTAAAAATTTAACAGCGTGACCTAATTACCCGGGCTCCCTATTCAGATTCAGAGCAGCGAGCGAGATGGAGGCAAACGGGGAAGGCGGAGGGGAAAAGATCTGTGTGTGCCAAAGCCTCATCTAGAATCAATTATAATTACTTTATGTTGCTGCTTTGTCAATCAATATGGAAGGAGCAGTAATGGATCGCTCAGGTGTCGAGGAGGGAGACGTACTTAAAGTTATTGCTGTTGTTTGTGCGTTTGAGTTTGGCAGAGGTCTCAGAAGAGATGGAGTGGTTAGTGGGTAAACTCTTGGTGGTGTTTTTAAGTGGTTTATGTTTGGCGTGTGCTGTCATTTATATTTAAAGGCTGGTTTGGACTAGAAGCACTTGGCCCATACACAATGCGAAGAGAACAGCACATACTCGGCTGTGCAAAAGTTGAACTTAAGGTGCGCAAATATGCTCTTTATACACATTTTAACATATTTTAACAGTATATAAAGTGGAAATTTAAGAGAAAATGGGGTTACATGGGTTACAGTGTGCCAGTTCATGTTTTAGGTTTGGGAGTGTGAAAAGATTTTGTTCAAGAAAGGTTATCTCTGTTATCATATCAATAATAATCAATAATGGTACCACTTTATAATAACTACAATTTAATTTACCTTAACAAAGCATAATATTAGCATAATAGCATACATTAATAATAATTAATTCACAATGAACATATAGGGTTATGGTTAAAGGTTAGGAATTAAGGTTAGATTATTGGCATTTACCAAACCTGAATCATTCTTAATAAACAATTTGTTTACTATGTAATAAGTATATGCTCATGCTTTATTAAGGCAGGAATAAGTGTAGTTATTATACAGTGTTACGGAATTGTTTAGTCATTTAGACTAATGAATCTAAGAAGAAATGTCTTATGCATTCATCCGTTTAGTCTGAAGTCACAAACAAGACCATCGATGAGCGTTTCTCACAAAAACCTGTGGGTTTCTGCATTGATTATCGTTCATGAGAGGGAATTGGAGATCAATTGGGAACCTTTAAGCAGACTAAATCAGCATGCACAACACTGCGGCCTGTTGCTGTCAAATACATAATGTGTACAGGGCTAAGGCACATTTTCAAGAGAGGTATTCATTTTTAATGTCCACAATATAAAAACGGAATGTACTCAACAGATATCGTAATAGTTGTCACAGCTAGAAAGTTGAGAAGTAAATGCCCTTTCTGAAAATCATATGTGAGAATGGTAAATAAAATACAAAACATAAAACATTCTTTGATTGTTATAGTTTTGGTAGTTGGCTTAGCATCTTACCCAAAACATTTCCACAATACAATATTTTAATATGAAGCCGCTGAGAACTGACTTCCAGTTTTTTCCCAACCCTGCTTAGTCAGGTACACATTCTCCTCTAAGCAAAGATGATTTATAGACATATATTTTTCACTTTCCCCTGCATTTGTGCGCTGACAACAAAGCATTACTGTGATATTTTGTGCCGCAATCAGCGTGACTAATGACCTTCTGAGGAGTCCTTTCTCAATGAGCATACCCCATTACTCATTTTCTAAAGCCATCTTAAAACCCCTTTTTGGCATTTGAATGGGACAGCTCTTGCATAGCACCTTATCTATGAAATATCGTGGTGGTAATTACACTACAGGCATATATGTCATAGCTGTGCAAAGGGATGCCTACCAACACACCATTACCCCATTGTTTATCCTCCTACCTCATGCCTGTCCGGTTGCCAAGTTGTTGTCATAGCAAGACTAATATAATCTCTTTGCTTTGGCAGTTCCAAGCACTTTTTCCTCTCGCCTTTCACCCAAGCAGCCTAGAGTAAACATTTACCCACAATCCACCTGGGATCAATAAAGCTCATGGTAATCAGATGGCACGGTGAATCTTCTAATCACAGCCTAATATAGTGAGAGTGCATATATTGGAAGCGTGCGCATGTGTTTGGGCCCAACTCCACGCAGTCAGTTTCAGCCTGTCACTTTTGTTGTTTATGTTGAGTAGAATTTGAGAGCGGAGGGGATTCATGCTGTTGAAATTTGGGGAATCCCAGAAGTACTATATGATTGTATATCATTTTAGTGCTGACTGTAAACTGAGCAGTCAGATAGTCATAAACGTCTTTGTGTTGAAGGGGGAAGTTGAGACGCTTTTCCATTGAGGCGGTACGGCACGGGTCGGCGCGGTTTGATGTTTCCACTCGCTGCAAGCTCCCAACTGTCCTATGTGTTAGCCCCCCAAAAACATTCTGCTTTTATTCACGCTGAAAGATATGTGTTTGCTGTGGGATCTGTCACTTTAATAATGTAAATAATGCTATTCCACTGTTTGCACTGCACTGTCCTTCTGATCTGTCCTTGTATACATTCATTTTTTATTCTACACATATTTTATTCTCAATGTCCTTGTTTTATCATAGTCTCTACTTTTTACCTTTTATTATTATAATACATTGCTGTATGCTGCACCTTACCGCCAACGCAAGTTCCTAGTTTGTGAATTTTGTTCACCAACAATGGCAATAAAAACCTTTCTGATTCTGATTTGTTGGATCTTATATAACCCTTCCAGGAATAACTGCACACATCTTGGTACTGATATAAACAACAGTAAATTAAAACACAGAAATCACAGAAACAATTAGTGTTTTTTTTATGTTTATACTTATATTTGACAATGAGTAATAAGTAATAGTTGCTGTGCCTGAAAATATTGTCGAACTGTTGCAGTCGTATATGTTTTTGGTGTGATTTGTCCAGCATAAATGTTTAAATAGGCTACATTTTTAGTACTTGTTTGCATTTCGGTGCTAACAGCTATTTTCATACACTAATCTAAACACATACATATGTTTTCTAAAGGCTCTAGTTTTACACATGTGGCTGATGTTGTCAAACAGCACAGGTCAAACTTTGAGAGGCTAAATCCAAATGCATTAGTGCTAACATATGGAATGGTATCAGCCTTTAGAATGCATGTGCTCTGTTTACAAACACTGCGAATCTATAGCTACCTTATATTTATGTATATTTTGTCAAATCTTCTATGTGAATATTGAGATCTATAAAATAGCAGAACACTCTCAGTTGTAATTTCTATATCGTTTCAAAGAACACCATCCACATCCTTAACCCATTTTGTTACAGTAGCCACTACAAAATGTATGAAACATCTGAGTCTAGTTCTTCATCTCCTCTCCCTTGTTCAGCGCCTCTTCTGTCCTTTACTATAGAGCAGATATTGTGCGTGTCTAAAGCCACCATACTGTGCCTCAGATGAAGCCCGCGGGGGTCCGAGCTCCTGTTGGGTGTGCTTGTGTCATCAGGTGGCCTGGACCTGGGCCAGAGATGAGAGCGTTCGTATAAAAGGCTTCACTGTGGGGGGTGTGCATTGCAGTAACTTGTGAACAACCTTATGTAGAGCAGGAGAATTCACTATGTGAGTAATCACGTCTAATATGGTGATTTATCTAAACTGCTTGCACAAGATGTGAAAACGTGTAGCGAGGAGTGTGCTTTTTGGTCAGTTTGCTCTCTCAACATACAGGCTGTGGAAACAACCAACTTGTCTAATATGCTTCTAAAGATGTTTTATTTCATTTAATTTGAACGTCATGCATAGATTTAGTTTTTCTTAAAATGCATTTTTCATTCGTAGTGACACAAAGATTATTTTATTTTATTTTACTGACCTTTCTTTAACCAGGATAGTCCCACTGAGATTAACTCTTTTTCAGGGGAGTCCTGGCCCCAGAAGGGAGGAGCCTATTGTACATGTTTTTAGTGGGAAACACCCGGAGCCTTAAATTGCCTATGACATGGATTACTAAACTAAAATACATGTAAGATAAACATATTTAAAGTTTTGCTAAAAGAAATTACACATTTTGTCACGATTTAGCATTTTTAAAACTTTTGTAGTATCACTTCCTGGTTGAAAATGATGACATCACACTAGGAAATTACGTTCTACATTGGGTTAAAACTCAGCTAATGTCACAGATTTTTTAATTTGACAAATAAAAAGTATATGCCAACACCTTTATTTTGTTAAATTAACATTTTAAGGGTAAAAAAAAGTGTTTATTCTGGGTAAATTATGCATAACCTATGGATGGAATGAGTCTCCCTAGTGTGATGTCATCAGTTTTTTACTTCCTGTAATTTTCAACAGATTTTTCAACTTTTCTCCTCAAACTATTACTCGATTGTTGTAGATTGTTTATTTACAATAGGTATTAATACACCAAATAAAATCAAAATTGATATTTAATTCCAAGATGAGGTTAAATTAGAATTTTCAGGCCAATTTTCAGTTATACTTTACTCAGAAACTGCATAAGATATTGAAAATCCCCTCTATTATAACTAATATGTGTAAAACATTAAACATTTTTCTGATTGAAATGTCATAAATATTTACAATTTTGGCATGCCTTATTATCTGAAAACATTACACAATGAACAACATGTAATGCATTGTTTTTCTTCTTACATTTATGGGAGTAAACTACAGGAGACATTTCAAATTAATATCTTTAAATTAAGGTTTTTCCAATTCACCTGTAGTGTCTCTCCTTAATTTAGGGTACCGTCTTGAACTTATTCTGTTTTTAGGTTTAGGTTTAGGTTTAGGTTTTAGGTTTAGTTAGTTTAGGTTTAGTTTATCCCAACAACAAGGAGCCTTTGGAGAGTTAACACATAACAGATGTTGACAATTCAGACTTTTGCATAACTGTGTCCACATTTTTCTTCTCATTTTGGTTAGTTCTTGTTTAGAGCCTCTGTAGCAATGGTTTGGAAGTCCTCATTTTGACCTGGTTTAGAACTAGTATAATCCTGTTACAAACCTGGTTTAGATCTGATGGAACATTTTGGTGGTACTTGGTGTGAAAAGTTTGAGAACCATTGCTTTAGACAAGAGCAAAACCCAATTCAGCACTTTATTTTCATATTTTTAATTTTTCCTGGGCGTCCTTTTAGCTTCAAAATCCGTTTTCTCTTGTTGTCTTGTGTTGCATTGTACATTATTTTATAAAAAAACGCAGCACAGTTCTGAATATGCAGGAAGCACGTCAACAACTCTCCCATACCCTTCTATTATAGTCTTGACTTCTGCTTTTATCCTGCTATTTTTCCTGCCTCTTTCTCGGGCAAATGGAACGGATTGCAATTCAGCGGAGTCTCATTGTATGCTGTAATATACACTATTAAGTGGCAGCATATAGAAACAAACCTTTGATTAAATGGATTTGAATCACAAAGACACAGCAAGACCCCTCCTCGAGCCTGGCCTTAATAAGGGTTGCTTTTTCCCCGACTCCTTTGCTACCTTCGCACGCTGACTTTTGACACCTGCCGTTTTCAAGAGAGGGGGGCATTTCTGAGGACTCTCGTACACGGCAGCGCTAACCTCAGATTAAATCAAGTCGCTCATGAAAAAGTATAATGTTATATTCATTTTGTCATCATTACTGATTCTAGTGTACAAAAAGGCTCAGGGATTATAATGAATTCCAAATAAGTTGAATGCGCTAATGGAGAAAGATGGAGAGTCGTGTGGATTACTGATATTAGTTACAGCCCTGTCTTTCATTACACTGTATTAAGAGTAAAGAACATTCAAATAGGATTTTTTTTATGTCAAGTTGTTCTTTGATTGCCAGCCTGCCTCTGACTAATTACGGACTGTCAATGAAATCTTGTTTAATGACATTTTGTACTTTTACATTTTGACTACATATGTTTTATAAGTCTACATATCATCACTAAAGGTTTCTTGAAAAGTAATATAAAATAAATAAGGAATAATCTTCCTGACAGTGTTAAAGACGGCTTCACAATCCCATTCATCCTATACATAGAATTCAAGAGCGGTATTTATCCGAGAAAGGCGTGCAAATCTGCGTAAGTATCTCCACTGTTTGCATAATAGATTAGAAATTAGCATTTTTGTTCATTTTCCATGTATGCACAGTGCCTGGAAGAATAACACTCCATGCATATCAGATCAGCCTGCCTACAATTTTGCGCAGTATATTATTTGACAATCTAAAATGTGTAATTTGCATGAAATTGCTTAATTAAAACACAGTCACTGAGGGTATTAATTTCTTTGTCTGACAGTGGAGTGTAGTGAGGGGAGAGCAGGGAGATGTAAAACGCTGTCAGATAGCGGTGTCACGAGAAAGGAAATTCTGCCACGTTTTTTTTTTTTTTCCCTTTCCCCCTCATCCCCGCTTCTCTGTTAACGGCGAGATGGAGAGGATAAGGGCCTGCCCAGCTAATTTGGGTTATGGTGGTAAACGGAGGCCACTGCACTTGAAAGATACCACGGGGAGGCGGGGGGGATGGGTGCGAGGGGAGATGGTACAGAATGAGAGGGACAGATAGGGGTGAGAGCCGTCGAGCCTTTGTGCCAGTCGACTCTCCTCGGGGTGGGACTGTGGCGGGCAGCTGCTGACAGTGACGCGAGCCGAGCGTGACAGATTCTGACGCGGATCGTCAGTGTGGTACGTATAGTGCGCTCTGTAGGTTTGTTTGCAGGGACTTCGTGCAAAACAAAGGCTTGAGTGGCAGAATTAAACAACCTGATGATGTAAAATGACAATTTGATAATCGGTCACTATCGGTTTACATGCACAGAGTAGGCTAAACAACTGAATTCAAGTAATCAGATCTTTGACCTGCTGTAAATCAGAATCAAAATGACTTTTATTCATCTCAAGAGGAAGTAAGAACAAAATAAAAAATAAGACTACATTTTATGAAAAATTCAGCAGCTCAACAGAATAAAGGATAAACTGGGACAAGAGAGGTCTGACAGGTTTGCGAGACATTCTGGTGTGTCTATTTTGCACTAGCACTAAAGCGTTCTAGCTATAATTCCTTATATAGGCAAGGCAAGACAAGTTTATTTGTAGAGCACAATTCGTACACAGGGCAATTCAAAGTGCTTTACATAAACAGAAGTAGTTGCACCCCTACTGTTTACTATATAAACAGTAGGGGTGGTACGAGATCTTGTGTCTCGAGATCTCGTAAGAATGAAATGCCCACAGAGCACCCACAGAGTATTCTCGCTTTTATTTTATTTTTTGCAGTGCAACTACTGAATAGTGCAATAACCTTCCTGGAGGAAATGTCATTTAAGAGAATATCCAGTTGTTAAAAAAACATGTTATTCTTTACTGTCTTATAATGCCATATTTCATTTGTAATACAGAAATATTACCAAAAGAAAGCAGTTTATTATGCTTGCTTTTTTCTTTTTCTTATAACAAGTCAAACAACTAAAATTTTAATGTAATAAAAACTTAAATTATACTAAATAAACAACAATGACAATCTTGTCTCGTGAACCCTATCTCGTCTCATAAAGATTCTCTCGTTACACCCCGAATAAACAATAATCATGCACAGATTAGCCGTTTACCTAGATTAGATTTTCAGATATGCTGGGAAATGCATTACTCATAAATTATTAGCTCTCTTCTGCTCAAATAAACACGTTAAATCTCTGGCAGATTTTACTTTCACTTTCAATTTCAACACAGTAACCCAAAACAAAACATTATGCGCTAGTTTGCAGTGGAGGGACTTAGTTTGTCATCGCTGATCTTAAATGAGTGAGTACACGTCCAAACACTTCTTCATCTTTTCCTGGCTGTGTCTTACTTGGTGCAGTTCAACGCCTCCTAATCTTGTCCTAGTGTGACCACAGGTTTACATGCAGCGGGAATGTGAGTACACACAGACTTCTCTTTATTTTTCACTGTTCAATCAAGACACCTCAGCTGTAGTTCTTTGGTTTACATGCATTCAGAAAAGTCAGTTTAAGATGGACTACGGCATTTATCCAGTTTTCCTGGTGTGAATAGTAATTTGCATTTTAGGTCCAAGAACCACATGGTCATATACCCAGGGTTAAATGTTTCCATATACCCTCACACAACTCCACTTAACATTAGTAGATAGGACTAGGACCCCTACAACACTATAATTGCCAGTTTGTCTTTGAGCAAGGCACTTTTCCCTAATTGGATGTTAAAGTGCAACTATGTAGGTGGTGGTGCTTCCTGATTTTTCTTCTATTTGGGCTTGGGTCTAGCCTTGTGAACCCTGTGGATGGATCAACATAATCATTATTTATTTATTTCCAGACTCATGGCAATAAAAAAAAAAAAAAAAAAAAAACACGCCCATGACAACAAACAACAATACGATCAGGAATTTTATATTTCGGTAAAAAGAAAGAAATTTGAAACAAATTAGATGCACAAGAAGATGTCAGTGTAATCCTACATTTGTCCAGGACTGATCCATGGTAGAAGAGATAAAATATAAATATAACTTGTAAATAAAAACTCTTTAGAGAGAAATTGTGGATTATGATTCAACCTACCCTCTGTTTACAATAGCGTCCTCGAACCTTGGTCCAAAGCAAAATGCCAGTGAAATGCCAATCAAATACTTAGCTGTGAGGGACAGACTGACATGGGAAGAATAGAGTAGAATGAAAAACAAGTCCAGGGCACGTTTCAGGTTGTAATTCCTCCCTTAGGGCAGCACAGCTAGCTCTTCAGACCAGCAGATTGAAAGTGACTTCCTCATGGCACTCAAAACGTCTTAATTTCAAAAACTTTCCTGAAATGACTATCTTCGAAACCTTTTCTACCACAGAATAAGTTTTCAAAACATTTTGACTTTGTTTGGCCCATAACTTTCAAGTCTCTTCTCAGTTGTTCTTGTGGCACTGCTGCAGTCACACCTCCTGTACTCCAGTTTTGTTTCAGATGCAATCAGTTGGAGAAACCACAATGTGCGCACTGGATTGAAAACAGCCTCTCATTAATTGTGGCCCGCCCCTTCTCCAGTGTTTCTGCTGCACTGCGCTGTGCCATTATAAATGCGTGAATTGTGAGCGTGAAAGGGCAAAGAGGTAGGCGAAGGATGAACCAAAGAGATTCAGAAAAATACACAGAGAGGAGAAACTCTTTGGAGCATGACAAAGAGTGAGATTAAAGCTGCGTTTCCCATTTCCAGTTGGCCCTGTGTCTGAGCGCACGCAGCCCGCAGATCTGTACCCTTTTGTCTTAAATATCAAAGGCAGCCGAGGCACGTTAACATTTGAGTAATTCCAAAGATACATGAGGACATGGACGGGTGAGTGGTGCAACTAAGAAGTTATCAAACTCAGAGATAGAGAGAGAGAGCTCCATCTTTGTGAAGATCAGGGCTGGGATTTGTCAAGTGTTTATGCAAGACATTACAATTATAGAAATTCTGGGATGTTGCAAATCAGCAAGTAAAACAGAATAATGACCAAATGAACAAGTCAATGTCCAGGATGTGAAAATGAATGAATGTAAAGGTAATGCTTTAATCTTATAGCCCTAACGCAAAAAAGTTGTTGTACAATTTGATGCATTCATTATTCACTCTCCAATCTTCTACTTTCTGCAACCACAGGTGTCCCGAAATCACTCTCAATACACACATTTGCAAGGGGGGTTGGGTGTCTTGCTCAGGAGCTCAACTGCATTATGCACTGTGCTGCTGGAATTGAACTGCCAGCCTTTGAGTTTGTGAGATATCATTAAAACCACTGAGCCACCGCCACTTAGTCACTTTCAAACTGCGAGTGCAAGACAAAAAAACTGGTTTTACTTACTTTTGTTTTTAGTTGATGCTGCATCTTTAAATTAGGATCAACCCAAACATGCTCCTGAAGATGGGATAAGCTCCTTCTACTTGTCCCAAAATGCGTACTTTTTCAGTCCTGTAACAGCAAAGTACAAGAACATCAGCAGAATAAAAATGATCAAAACTAGAAAAACAGGTCTCAAAGTCAGTTTACAATTTAAAGCATTAATTATCCACTACATGCTCAGTGGTAAATTACTATTCACCTTATTCCGCCCCGCCCACTTTTGCCTCTTTTTGCCACAGATACACTCTTCTGTTGTAAACGCACTTCCGGTTTGACGAGAAGTCTGTTAACGCTGATGGCAAACGAGAGAAAGGTCTCTCCGCTAAAACATTATATAAAGTACATTGATTTGTGTAAAATGTTTAATGCACACCTGCAGTAACAAGTCACAAAGCACTGATTCCCTGGGTGACCTGAAAATGGCTTTTTAGTCCATGTAGAACTTATTTGCTCTTGAGATCGTCTGCCCCACATAAAACGGAAAAAGACGGTGGCACCCACGACAACTTCTGGAATAATGTGAATTGTAGCCACATTCTGATGCACGCGAGGCTGTCAGACTGCACCAATCACCTCCTAGGACCGCCACCAATCACTCACACACTCCACAGTCATACTACGCGAAGTGGGTGAAGTGTCTTGCCCGAGGACCCAACAACAGTTTGCACTAGAGCCACTGTGGCATGTATTACCAGTGGCCTGACATCCAAGGACTATCCTGGTCCTACTCTGCTTAGCTTCTCTGATCCAACGAGACCAAACATGGACAAGGAGATATATACGGTCACAATTAGAATATCAAAATAAATGTATTTCGTGTAAATAAAACGTGGAAAGTCCCAAACGCCACCTGCTTTAAAGGATGTAAAATATGACACGTACGTCCTCAGTATAGTACAGTACTGTATACTGCATGAGACAGTCAGGAGGAGCAGGTTCAGAGCAGGTCCGTGTCACCTGTGTCTGTGTGTGATTCTCGAGCACAGACAGGAGCACCGGGGCAGGCTGACGCTGACAGGACCGCAGCGCAGGGACTTTAATTGGTCCTTTGATGTGGCTGGAAAAGGTGGTGAAGGCGATGGAAATGGGATCTGTCCTTCTCCTCTGGCATGCCATTATCTGACTACACACCAGTGTTTATTTATGAATCATGACCCCATTTTTTACCCCTGTCGTCCTGCTGCTCCACTCTGCCCTGCTTATCTTCTGGGTTAGTCCTCCTCTCTGCTTGTTCTCTGTTGTTTTCTAGGTCTATCGTTGCCATTGTGTTTTGTTTTTTTTTTCTTCCCCTCATTCTTGACGATTAGTGCCATTGCTTCTTTTTATATCCCAGGATCCTTGATTCTCTGGGTTTGACATTGGGCACTCTAAATTGATTTTTGGGGGTTCACGCCTTACTCACAGAACATACTCTGCACATGTTTATACTGAAATAAAAGACCTGATACATTGTATTGTACATGGCAGTGGCTACAAATCTGGTCGAACAAAAGTTATATCATATTTTCCAGTTTATGCCACATTCACGTCAGATCACACATTGATAAGCAGCTTATGGGCACCAAAAGTCAGTGGTTCAAATCCTGCGCTAGATATAAACATCGTTGGTTGAGTGGTCAGATCCACCGGCCCACAGGCTGGCAGTGCTTTCCACCTCCCACAGGTACATACTGTTGTTACGTCCTTGAGCAAGACACTTGACACACCACATGTACACTGTGTGAATGTGTGTGAATGGGTGAGTAGGTGTAAGTGGTTCCTTGATGTAAAGTGCTTTGAGTGCACTGACAGTAGAAAAGCATTACATAAATGTGACCATTTATAATAGTTATGCACTGTTAATCTGTCCATGTGCATTTTGTGTTTATATGCAATCTGTTTTTATTCTAACACCTTATTTATTGCATGCCTTTTATTTGATTATACCTTATATTTTACTTTTATTATTCATTGTTTTACGGTGTACCATATTGGCAAGGCAAATTCTCACAATTTTGTTTAAAGGTCCCATATTCTGCTATTTTGCCCTTTACACAGTCTATTCTAAGGGCTTTGTTGATAAAATTTTGCGTTGTGCAATATCCATAACATAACAGTTTCCAAAAAACACCCATTTCTTGGACTGGCCCCCTCCTTGCAAAGCAAACGGCTCACTCTGAGATCTGACCTCCGAACAGAGAGCAGGCTGCTCCCCGCTTCAACCCGCGCCTCGCCAACCCAACCTGTGCCGAAGCCTAGAGCGGAGATAGTGCGCATGCGCCGTGTGCTCCGAATAAACCTTTTATCCGTCCTGACGGTGCGTCGTGCTGAGTCCTACGTCCTGGATCTGACCTGGAGTTTGACGTGCTCCAGTACCTCGACGACGGACGCTAAGCCGCTTGGTAAATAACATGCTAACTCTTCGATCTGTCGTATCCATCGTGTAATTACTGCGTAGCATTAGCATTAGCTGTTTTTATTCTGCGGCTGCGCGCTTCCCGGAGGCATGGCTTAAACACCGCGTCATCCATGGGAAGCCGCGTCATCCATGGGATGAGCCCCCGTCTGCCTGCTCAGCCGAGGGGGACAAAAAAGACAGTTCTCTAGCGAAAGCATGCGGGAATCAATCAAAAAACCACTTTGGGCACACATACGAGGCCCAAATAGCACTGTAGGAAGGTTAAAACCTCTGAAAAGTCGATTTTGCATGTTATGGGACCTTTAAGAGAAAATCACACTGGCTGACTTGTCAACTATAAAGCATATAATGGCCATATCTCTAACTATATTAATTTGATTTTTTATTGATTAACCTTTATTTAACCAGTTTGAAACCCATTGAGACTGTAATCTCTTTTTCAAAGGTGACCTGAGTCAAGCATAGTACGGTATATGCTTGGTATAAATCATCAGCGTGTTGCCTAAAACCCTCTATACACTAAAAGTATGCATTTTTATTAGTACTCTTACACATTTGAGTGCTCACTACATCTGCCTGCATTTTCATATCAAGGTTGCATTCAGTGTACGTCTGTGTGTATGTGGCCTCTCTGCCTGCCAGCCCTGATTAAACCGCACTTCTGGGGTGAATCCTGCTAATGTGGCGAGCTGTTTAGAGCCAGAGCCATGCGTTTGAAATGATGATGATAATACATTCAGTCCTCTCATTAATGGAGTCCAAGAGCTCGTTAGCAAGCAACAAACAAGAAATGCCAAGTCTCCCATGTAACCGCATTTACCTCCGACGCTCACATGCACACTCCGGGGGGCACGCACGCTACAGTAAGGCACTAACCCGACTTCAAAGTGGCCCAGCCCTGGTGCACTCGACTGGGGCTCCCTCAGAGACTCTCCTATCCCCGGAGCTGGAGGGTCACGGGATCAAGAGGACGGAAATTGATCTGGGGTCTTTGGTCCTTCTGCGATCCTCCTTAGCCTCATGTCATCACGCGGCGCCCCCTGGAGAGGAACCACAGAGTGACACCCGCTGAGCCGACAGGGAACAGAGCGGAGTGAGTGATCCGTGACTGTCCCCTGTCCACAGAGATGGAGTTTTCACACTATTGTTCCTGACATTCTGGCAGATAATGATGTTTCCCTTCTCCTTTTTGCAATTATTAAGTTTTAGATTTTGAGTTTGTTCAATTTTGTAATGCAATATGATGTACCCTCTGGTCACTAAAACAAATACATAACATATTTTTGTTTGTGTTTTTTATGCTGTTGAGCTTTGTTTGATGAATGAAAAACAATAATCTTGGCCTGCAGCTGCAAGTGCTCCTCACCAAAATATTCATATGGGTGGGTCAAATGCACCAGATAACTTAATCTTGCTGTTTAATTGTTGATGGCATGATTCTAGTCAGGATGTTCAGTGGTTCAGTGTTTCTCAAACTGTGGAGAGTATTTCTTTAATCTAGGGTTAATCATTATTTAGGACTATGATTTAGTCTTAATTTTAGACTATGTTTAGCTCAAATTGTTTGGAATGATCTGGTTGTACTCAGAAAGCTAGATATTATCTCATGTACTTGGTGTGAAAAGTTTGAAAACCACTGTCTTGGAGTCTACATTGAACAGTTAAAGCATCTTTAAATTTGGCTTTACTTTAGTAGAACATTTCTTGTAAATTTGGAAGTACCCGGTTGTTTTTTGGGGAGGAGCTTGCTCCGAAGATGCACTTTTGCTTTTTGCTTAATCTGGAAAGGCTGGTGTCATTTATTGTGAGAATTTTCACAGGCTGATTGCTTATTTTTTTATTTCAACCCAAGTTAAGAAGCAGAAACTCATATTTACACTGCTGTTTCATGTAGCTCTTCATTGGGTCAACGTGTAAGGCCTGGTCCACATGGACTGTAGCTCATTTGTGGACCATCCACATGGAGCAGTTGTTTTAGGGCTTTGAAAACAACACTTCTTGAACATTTCTTAGGCATCAAAGGCATGTGATAAATCCACTAGGCATGTGATAAATCCACTAGGCTATCATAGAAGAGTCTAGACTGTTGGAAACATTGGTTTCAAGTGGTGGTGAGAGGCGTCTGGCTGCAGACCTTAATCCAGAGTCGCCTCTCCGCAGACCTTAACCAGGAGGCGCCCACGTGACCCCTACCTTAACCTCGAGGTCCCTACCAGAGCCCGGATGTGTCAAAAATAACCAATATCAACACGCACGGCACCATACGTTTTTAATTCAATCATTCCTCTTCTTGTTAATTTATAACTATAGGTAGAAACTAAATGAAATATTTGGCTATCCGCTGATTAATCTTAACAAAATGTAATTATTAGACTTTGTATCGTGCTGTGAAGTATATTTAGATCTTACTGCACCACACGCTCTTTACGTTATTGCTTCTAATTGTATGTGTTTCAATCAAACTTGTATTATAACGTCAAGTGTTTTTAAATATAGTGTTAATGGCGTTGAAGTGGAGTTTTAAGTAACATGTTATGAACAAATAGGGGTGAAGTTTACTGTTAATCGCAAATTTAATGTGAATTTGTAGATATAGATCCATCGTCAATTATGATGGAGACTGGAATCTGACAACGAAGAATACGAGAAGGAGTTGGAGCTTTTTAAAATCGTATTTGTTTCTGTGGAAGACATGGACATTTTATGAAGAAGTGGTGGATGGGAGGGGCTTTGTTTTTTGTGAATGTAATGAGATGAATGAGTGTAGTAATACATGTATATAATGTATGTAATTTTTTCCGTACTTTTTTTTTCGGATTATAATGTTCAATATTTTGATTTGCAGTGTTTTCGATATTTCATTCAGTTTGAATGTTTTCTGATTGTTTTTCAACATATTTTTACTAACCTCTTACTTAGGTTGGTAAAAAGTAATATTTCGGCGTAACCTTTTTTTTTTTTTTCGTGCAATGTGTACTTACGAACCTGTGGGTTAAGGCGCCTCTTGGTTAAGGTCTGTGGGGCTGGCGACTCTGGAGTGTCTGCAGCCAGACACTCTTGGTGGTGGTTCTCTGCTGGCCGAGTCAAGTTATACTGGAAGAACATAACAAAATTGTTAGTCCCCAGAGTCTCTAAAAGCACAGTAGGAGGTCGAGCATTTAGCTACCAAGCTCCTATGTTATGGAACCAGCTCCCTGTTCATGTAAAAGAGGCCGACACAGTCTCTACATTTAAGACCAGGCTCAAAACGTTCCTCTTTGAAATAGCTTATGGTCAGGCCAGTTAGGAACAGAAATAAAAACCTACAGTTTTAGCTACGCTGCCCTTGGAGCAATTCTGCTGGGGGAAGTATGGCAGCTTGAACACTATCCTCTGGTTCTTCCTACTTTATCTATCAACAATATTTAATATTACTTCAACTGTAGTCTGTTCATTGCTGTTCACATGTTTCTCTTTCTCTCCACTTCCCCCGGGGAGTGGAGACTGTTTCAGACACTGCGGCGGCTGCTCCAGTGACGACCCCCCCACCCCCACCTGTCTGGACGATCTATGCGCCACCCGCCTGGACAGCTGGATTAGCCACACCTCGTCTGCCTGGACGAACTCCTTCTACTTTAGATGAACTGTTCCTCATCTCCTGCTGGAGGATCTCTCTACACTGATGGACTGCTCCTCGTCCGCCTGGAGGAACTCTTTAAAGCCACCTCCCTCTTGAGTGGTTCTGGCTCCACAGTCCAAGTGGATGCGTCAGTCCTAGTTAATCTGCAGCCTGTCCGTCCGTGGGAGTAGGATCTCTCCTTCACTGTGGTTCTCCCCGAGGTTTCTACTTTTTCCCATGGGGTTTTGTAGTTTTTCCTTGCCGCGAAGGAGGGTCAAAGGACAGGGGCATTCTGGGACAGTTATCTGAACTGCTTTTACCTGTGGCCCATCGAGGCAACTGTTGTTGTGATTTTGGGCATTATAAAAATACATTGATTTGATTTGATTTGATTTGAACATGGCATGCTGAATGACAAATCTTGTCACGCCATCAGCCCAAACACAGAGGAGGTTCAGCAGTAATCTTCAGTCAAACGGTTGAAGACTTGAAACGTGAAAGTTGAGGCAGAGAGGCAAATTTACAAGAGCAATAGTGACTGCACAGTCACTCACTTAAGTACAATTTGTTTTTTAGAAGTTGATCAACCACTCTGAGCATTCATCATCCAACATTATTTTAAGGTTGAAACAGTTGTTGCTTTAAACTGTACAAATGAAGTATTTGCACACTACGTATACAGTTATTCTGTCATTGTACGGGACAGCTGATGGCTAAAGAAATCCTGGAAGCACTTTTTTTAAATACTGGCCTTGACATCCTTCAACTGGCACATGTCTGGTAATGGAGTGTGGTGGAAAGTCTGACATATGAAGATAGGAACTCTTTGCTCTACAGGTCGGCGGCAGTATTTATCCAGCCCGTTCTGACACTAGCCCCACAGGAGTTGAAGAGTTCAGCTGGAGACTGGACTGTAGATTTTGGATCTTTACCTCTGTCCCACCTGCCAACATGTTTCAGAGGTGCAATATACTGTACCTCAGTCACACCGCTGTTGACATTTACCACAGGGGATGTCTCGTAAAAGTTTTGTGCTTTCAAATAAAAATTGAGCTGGTCGGAAATTCTGTCATTGGCTATTATATGAATATGTGAAAAAGTATACAGTAAGTGGTAAAAAAAATGCACTGGCCTGTCACACACAAAAAAATGAAGTGTGATATATTGCTATTGAAAATATCAGGATGATAATGTTGAAACTACTTTATATGCAGTAACCCTAAATCAGGATAATCATAGTTAACCCCCTATGTATGTATAATAGTTAAATGAGCTGTAAAAAATGAAGCAATAAAACACAATGAAACACTTATGAAGTTGGTCAGAATCGATCATTGCAGTGTTTTAATGTACCACAAACACAGAAAGGTTCCTCACTAGTGCAAAGAAAAGATACATACAATGCAAATATTGAGCCCCAAAAACATTGTTCTAGCTATCATTATAAAATAAGTAAATACACTTATGACAGGTCTCTTAAAGCAATGGTTCCCAACCTTTCTCTCCCAGCGACCTATTTTTTATCCAAGGATACTTTGAAGACCCCAACATCCGTTTCCTACCTTGGATGCCACTGCCTTATTGCAAATATATAACTATTTTGTGGTTAATAAAGATCAGTAAGAACAGTCAGAACAGTAAGAATTAAAAATACTTTAAAGGAGCTGTTAACATGTGATCCCTTCATTAAAATTCACACAATCCAATCTTTTCTAAAAAAATCTTGGGAATCCCCGACCCTGACCCCAAGGTTAGAAATGAGTCTTAAAGGGCACATATTATGCAAAATTGACTTTCAGGATTTTTTACCAAGTTATGGTAAAAATATGTATGTATGTATGCATGGTAAATATATATATATATGGGTTTTTTTTTGTTTTTTTTTATTGATTCCATAAATTTTGGGGCTTGATTGCTCCAAAAGTTCCTGTTTTCACCTCCCCCAGCCTACTCTGTACTTATTTGCAACTATTCAAAATACTAAAAAACACCCCCCAAAAAAGCATTATGTATTTTTTCATTTTTTTTAACCTTGTTGTGTTTATTATCATTTTTAGCATTCAATTCACTTGTGGATTCTTATGAAACTGTTTGTAGGCTCATTCACTTGTTTGCCCATAAAATTCTAAATTCTAACCAATCCAATTGAAAAAAATAATGGATTACGAGTGAAATGTATTTTTGTTATGTTCCCGTCGACTTTGCTTAAGTGTTTCCAGATCTAAGTTTGTTCATATTTGTTCACCTTTGACTCTGGTTTAGTCCTGATGAAGACTTGGTTTGGTCCTGTTCTAGTCCTGGTTTAGTCTTGATCTTGGCCACGTTTGATCCCTTCTTCGATGAGGTGTGAATGTGAATTACAAACCCCACACAGCATCTTCTGGAACATCTTCTCCAATTAACCATCTCCAGGAGCCCAGTGACTTCTATTCATTTGCCAGAGTGACATCAGTGGATCTTCTGCCTCCTCTGTGTGAATGGAGGAGTGCTGTCTGCTTGTCAGAGAGGAGCAGATCACAGTCTTTACACTCACTTGGGTCCATGCAGCTCCAAGGGAATCCATTATCCAACACGATAATCCTCCAATTTATCTATCAATACCTCTATGTTAAAATATATCCAGCGTTAACTTCTACTCTGTCTACTTCTGACGCGGTTAGTATTTATTCATTATAAGAAAGGAGAATGGCATTTCTTTGAGAGAGGACTGTTTCTTTATCTTTTTTTCCCCTTTTTTGCATTATAATTACCGACTTGAGGGATATCAATTAAATGTATCCAATTACAGAATGCTTCAAAACTCGGAATACAAAGTTGCGTCTCCTTTTTTGATCTATTTACTTGCAGCCGAGGCAACACAGGGATAGAGGGAGCAGGAAGTTTCAAAACATCCTCTGTTCCACATGAAAGGAGCATTTGATCATATTTTTTTTATTTTTGTCTTAAAGAGAAAAGCGTGCCAATGAGGAGTCATTCCCCATTAAAGTCAAGCAAAATTATCAGGCCTGCATTAAGAAGCTTTAGAAAAAACGAGATATGTATCATGCATGTGGATATGCATAAACATGATGGAGGAGCTTAAGTAGAAAATGAGATCTGATGGCGTGGTGAAGAAGAGAAAACCGCGTGCTCGGAATGCATTTAAATTTAAATATTCATGTCATTATAATTCTGAGGAATGTGGAGCGACCGTATGATATTTTATTGAGGAGGTTTTAAAAAATGGATGCTGTCCCTTCTCCTTAATAAAAATCCGGGGCTTTCACTCAGTCACTGTGGTCGTTGGTTGTGTGGCAGCTCACAGAGAGGACGAGGTGAGGAGGAGGCGGCTTGATGGGACAGGGGCTGCAGCCACTGGACGTTTTTCACATTGACTTTCTGATTGGCACAACAGTAAAGGTCGGTTCATCCTAAAACGTCATAAACTACAGTGTCAAAGAGAGAGGAGGGTGTGAAGGAGGTCTGATCATCACTGTTTTGTGCATTTTTGGAGCTGAGATGTTTCATTCATAACCAAAGGAAGGTGGAATTTCACGTATGAAACAAAAAATGTTACTTTTATCCACTCATTTTGGTTATTTTAATGACAATACATTAGATGTAATTACCTTGTTGACATGTTTGGCTGCTGATTGCAAGGCATTTTCAGAAGTGCCACTGCTTGTGTCTCAAATCTTCTGTTGTTACTTCGTTTGGTCATCCTGAGTAACCTGAGTAAAGAAGTGCATATTCTAATTTAAAGCGTTTTTCTCATAATTAGTGAAGCCATTTTTTCCTCCCCAGAAAGTGTACTGTAAAAGCAAAACAAACCTTAACCCTAAAAAAATTATTTACATGATTTTCTATTTGGTGTATTAATACCTGTTTACAATGTAAAAATATAGTTTTACACCAATCAAGTGGCCGTTTGTGGAGAAAACTTGAAAAATCTGTAGAACATTACAGGAAGTAAACAGATGACATCACAGTAGGGAGACAAAGGTTATGCATAATTTACACACGTGACTAACTTTTTTACCCTTATACATCAATTCAACAAAAAAGGTTTTTACATGTATTTTTATTCATAAAGTTTAAAAAATCTGTGACATTTTATGAATACGGCCCAGTGTAGTGTGGTTGCTAGGTAATTTCCTACTGTGATGTCATCGTGTACAACCAGGAAGTGAAATTAAAAACCTAAAAAATTGCTAAATCGGAATAAAATTTGTAAAGTATTTTACCAAAATTTGAAATATATTTATCTAAACTGCATTTTCGTGAAATGAGAAGTCCCACCTGTCATAGGCACTTAATAAATCTATTACAAATGACTGCCTTAAACATTGGACACATTTATGACTAGCAGTTAACTTGTTTAAATGTAGAATACAGAAAAAAACAAAAACAAAATGCTGGCTCCCTCATTACCCTTTAGGGCCCGAGCGACAAGCAAAGCGTTTGTTCCAAAGCAATTAAACTAGCATCTTTCTCCGTGTTCGCCGACTTAAATTAATGATTTTCTATTGGACACAGTAGAGAGACTTTACACTATGCATAATATCACCACTTAATTGCGATCATAGTCACTTAGTAATCTAGTAATCATGTGGTGTATTCAAGAGCCAGTGTGCGGTGTTAGCCTGGCGTTAAAATGGGGGAGGTGGATCTGGCGCTAATGCCAACGCCGCTGCCGCTTGGGGGGGGGGGGGTGACTGTCATGCATCCTCCTCGTGTTAATTATCTTTTGTTTGCCCTTGATAATCCAGAGGCCCAGTGTGCGTCCTATAATGAAAACCCTGGATCACGAGGTCTGCATTTCAAGAAAAGGGGAGAAAATGGTGAAAAAACAATGGCGCTTGTCATTACCACATCATCACCGGGGCTATCAATAATGAATGAAACACGCATTAGGCAGGGAGAGGCTGCAGTTTATGAAAATTACTTGTGTGAACAGATTAAATTACAACTATTATTACTTGGCTTTTGATGTACGGCGTCTAAGTAATTACAAAATGTTAAAAAGGGATGAGGGGAAAGCAGGGAGTCTTGCTTCTGGAGTTATAAAAGCACGTTTATGTTAGTGGGGAGATTTCTACTGCGCTCAGACGAACTTAATGTACAAACCTCATTCTTCCTTGGCCAATGTAATTAAAAGATGAATTCATTATTTGGCGAAACCCATGAACCTAAACTAAAATATACATGTTTTTTTCTTCTTGTTTGGTCATGTTAAAGGGGACATATTATGCTAAATCAACTTTAATGCGCTATTTACAGTGTTACGGTAATGTTTCCTCATCCGTAATTTACATGAGCAATCCTGTATTGTCCTGCAACTGAGACTTGAGTGTTCAGAAAATTCCTGTTTTCACCTACCCCCTATCCCTGTCCAGATTTTTGTACTTACTTGTGATCATTATTTAAAAAAACAAACTCCTAGTAAAACATGTAGGCTCTAAAATATCACATAGCCATCTTTCAAAAGTAAAAACATAAGAAGCAGGAGATTTCGCAAATGTAGAGGCGGGTGCGTAGGAGAAATCAAATCAAATCAAATCAATTTATTTTTATAATGCCCAAAATCACAACAACAGTTGCCTCGATGGGCCACAGGTAAAAGCAGTTCAGATAACTGTCCCAGAATGCCCCTGTCCTTTGACCCTCCTTCGCGGCGAGGAAAAACTACAAAAAACCCCATGGGAAAAAGTAGAAACCTCGGGGAGAACCACAGTGAAGGAGAGATCCTACTCCCACGGACGGACAGGCTGCAGATGAACTAGGACTGACGCATCCACTTGGACTGTGGAGCCAGAACCACTCAAGAGGGAGGTGGCTTTAAAGAGTTCCTCCAGGCGGACGAGGAACAGTCCACCAGTGTAGAGAGATCCTCCAGCAGGAGATGAGGAACAGTTCATCTAAAGTAGAAGGAGTTCGTCCAGGCAGACGAGGTGTGGCTAATCCAGGGTTGAGGGAGTTCCTCCAGGCGGGTGGCGCATAGATCATCCAGTGTAGACATCGATCCTCCAGACAGATGGGGGTGGGGGGGTCGTCACTGGAGCAGCCGCCGCAGTGCCTGAAACAGTCTCCACTCCCCGGGGGAAGTGGAGAGAAAGAGAAACATGTGAACAGCAATGAACAGACTACAGTTGAAGTAATATTAAATATTGTTGATAGGTAAAGTAGGAAGAACCAGATACTTCCCCCAGCAGAATTGCTCCAAGGGCAGCGTAGCTAAAACTGTAGGTTTTTATTTCTGTTCCTAACTGGCCTGACCATAAGCTATTTCAAAGAGGAACGTTTTGAGCCTGGTCTTAAATGTAGAGACTGTGTCGGCCTCTTTTACATGAACAGGGAGCTGGTTCCATAACATAGGAGCTTGGTAGCTAAATGCTCGACCTCCTACTGTGCTTTTAGAGACTCTGGGGACTAACAATAGTCCAGCATTTTGAGAACGAAGAGCTCTGTTTGGATGGTACGCTACTATTGCATCTTTGAGGTAGGATGGGGCCATATTGTTTAAAGCTTTATAAGTCAGGAGGAGGATTTTAAATTTGATTCTAAACTCAACAGGAAGCCAGTGAAGAGACTCTAACACTGGTGAAATATGATCTCTTTTTCTAGTACCTGTTAATAATCTTGCTGCTGCATTTTGAACCAGTTGAAAGCTTCTTATAGAGCTTTTAGGACACGCTATAAGCAGGGCGTTACAATAGTCTAATCTGGATGTGACAAATGCATGGATGAGTTTTTCGGCATCATCTCTGGGCAGGATTTGGGTACAAATGGGTACAACCCTTACTTGAAACCAGAAAAAAATTTGCCTGAAGAATGCCACATGGCCGAAACGTTGCAAGGATTGTTGGTGTGCGGGATTTTTTCTGGTTAAAAGTAAAAACATGAAAATGACAACATGCTGCTTATTATGGTGAAATGTCATTATGAAGAGGCGGGGCTTATCAATCCATAGGCTGTTTCTATTACTAAGCTGTTTTAGATCAATATTGCGGTGTACAATGAACAAAATGTAAAACGATTATCTACTTATGTCATAGTTCAATACTAAGTATCTGTAAAAAAGCATAATATGTCTCCTTTAATGACCACAGAGGACAATGGCAGCAAAATTATTGTAACATAACATAAACTAGGACTATGCTACACAATAAATAACACCTTACATTTGTAGAGCGTACGAGCTTGATAAGCCTCTGTAGTCATTATTCATTCACTCCACACTCGGTGGTGGAACGCTACTTCTGCTGCATCTGTGACCACCCCAAATGTCTTGAGAAACACAATAAATGACAGTATCACCACAGAAAAGATTTGGTACTGGTAACAAAAAATGTCGGCCTAAATGATAAATCACAGATCAGTTCTTCTCTACCGCAAAGTGATACGTCTTTCATGGAACAATTCACGCTCATGAACACTCATACACAGGAATAAAAATGGTTCAAAGTACACCAGGGCCTCAGAAGAAGCCTGTGTTTGTACCACTGCTTGCAGACTTTGAGAACCTCTGGACTAGACCCATTATAATTTCACACCATGCCTCAACATTTCATACCTAGAGTTTGAATTATGGCAAATAACATTTTCTTTAAAACCGTACTTATCCAAGTTGAATTTCACCTTCACAGGATGGAATGGGAATATAAACCACGGAGTACAAATGTGCTTGAAAACCTGCTCATATTTCCAGTGGTCTTTGTCCCTGACGCGCCTTTACGACGTCCATAAATCCTGAAGTCAAACTTATCAAGTCGCTGTGTTCAAACCTGCCGCTCCATTAGTTTACAACCGCCATCCTGCATTTTCTGCCACAAAATACACAAGGACTGGCATCGCTTATGGATTACACCTCAGTAAATCACCCGCCGCCTTTATGCTCCTGTAAGGCAGTGATTCTCAAAGTCTGGTACTGCAGGGCATCACGTTCGGCAGTAAACATCCTTTAGTTTGTCATTATTGGTAGCGTTTGCTTAGTCCTGGTTTGGTTTTGCTACAGTCCTGGTGTTAACAACTGGCTTTTCAGATATTAGTATTTCTAAAGCTTTAAACCCCGTATGTAAGAGCTGATCTAGTCCAAAACACCTGAAATGACGACTCAACTAGAGCTGCTTCTGAACCCCTTGGAGTATAAACAAACAGCTGGCTCTTTGAGAATAATCATTATAAGTGGTAACAAGTTCTGCACAAAGGAAACTCAGAATTCAAACCCACTCTAGATTTGCTTAAAGGTCCCATATTCTGCTATTTTCCCCTTTACACAGTCTATTCTAAGGGCTTTGTTGATAAAATTTTGCGTTGTGCAATATCCATAACATAACAGTTTCCAAAAAACACCCATTTCTTGGACTGGCCCCCCTCCTTGCAAAAGCAAACGGCTCACTCTGAGATCTGACCCCCCCGAACAGAGAGCAGGCTGCCTCCCCCGCCCAAGTCGCGCGCCTCCCCCACCCAACTCGTGCCGAAGCCTAGAGCGGAGATAGTGCGCATGCGCCGTGTGCTCCGGTAAACAGCGATACACAAACACTGAATAAACATTTTATCCGTCCTGACGGGTGCGTCGTGCTGAGTCCTACGTCCTGGATCTGACCTGGAGTTTGGCGTGCTCCAGTACCTCGGCGACGGACGCGCCGCTTGTAAATAACAAGCTAACTCTTCGATCTGTCGTATCCATCGTGTAATTACTGTGTAGCATTAGCATTAGCTGTTTTATTCTCGCGCTGCGCTTTCGAGGCGTGGCTTAAACACCGCGTCATCCTTGTGAAGCGCGTCATCCAGGTGAGCCCCGTCTGCCTGCTCAGCCGAGGGGGACGGAAAAAGACAGTTCTCTAAGCGAAAGCATGCGGAATCAATCAAAAAACCACTTTGGGCACACATACGAGGCCCAAATAGCACTGTAGGAAGGTTAAAACCTCTGAAAAGTCGATTTTGCATGTTATGGGACCTTTAAATATAAACAGGACAAACGCTACTGTTGGAGGGATGGACCGATAAACGATGAGATTGGACATTTGTTGGGTCTTGAAGATTCCTTTTTCAAGCTGAAGCACGTATCACTGAAAATAAGATTTAGGAACTTGTTACAAAATAGAATGGTTTATTTGACTGGAGATTATTGGGGCGTAACCCACTTATGTTTTGAATGCCCAGGAGCTTGGTAGTTCACTTTTATCAGATGACTGACAAAAAGGAATAAATGACGAAAAAGTCCCAAGGCTCACCAGTGGTCGCTTGTGGCTTTTTTAAACAATAGTTTATGTGCAATAGCATCCATTTCGAATAATTAACCACTTGAACACTCTTCTTACATTCTCCCTTAAAAAAAAGTCTTGTCAATTATGGCAATACAGGCAAAGAAAAAAAGTTCTTTAAAATTTCTAATAAAGATCTAATTAACCCTAGCATGCCTTTTACTTATCTGTGTCCCTAAAGTAAAGTGTTATACTTTTAATGTATTACTACTTACTTGAAGTTTAAACCAGATTTGTTTTTCTTCATCTGGTTTGAGACCCGGTTTAGTGATTCGATAGTCTGTATTTTGGGATAATTTACAGTTTTACTCTCTGTTGATGCCGATTCCTCCTTTTTATGGTACGTTTGTCCAGGTTAAGGTTAATTCAATCCATTCAAATGATTATAAACAGCAGTATACTATCCAAATGTACAAATCACCATCAAATTTTAACTGCACAATTTGAAACCTTATGGTGGATAATATATACTACAGCAGCAACCTTGTGTTTTGGCTTTGTGGGGGGATTAAAGGGTTTGAAGGGCGGGTCGCACTTGGAGCAGCTAATTATCTATATGTTAATGCCACCATGCTTTTTGCCATGCCTCTTAGCCTATCTTTGTATGTGTGTTTGATCGAGGGCGCGCCAAAGCAACGAGGAGAAGAAAGCGTATTTTCGAGATGACATGTACGTCTCTGATTCTCATTTGTTCGGGGGAAGTTTTCAAACTGTGGAAACGATGTTATTACACTGTGCCACAATCGCGTCTGTGTAATGTGCTATTTGCCATGCCAGGCCCGGATTTTGCAGATGGAAATTAGGGGAGAAAATTGACACTAACTACTCAATTACAGCGCTTGATGGTTAGGTTGACCCCGGTTGGCAGCAATGGCAACACAGAGCCAATCACCTTCCCCAGATAGCATTAAATTAGAATAAGGGAAAGAGGACAATTGCACATATTCATCGGAGAAAGACATTCGAATTACCTCAGATGCTTCGGCGTCATATTGAACAATTAAGTACAGCAATGGGATTTTATGGGATGGTTTAGAGGCAAGGCGCTGTGTTAGCATTACGAAGGCATTGTAGCACTCTGTCTGCGGATTTTCAATCTGACAATTAATGGGGACGTCAGTAATTTCAGAATTATAATGGTGCCTATTGGGTTCATTAATCATGTGTCAATTAAGGAAGCAGTCAGTCGTTAATCTAATGCATGTTTGGCGTGTTATAGTAAGAAGACCGCAATCTTTGAAGCTAAACCAAAGTTGTATTATTGATCGGTGGTTTTAAAACGGGCGTCACTTATACATGATGATACATTCATATATCATTTGTTCATTGTAAACCGCAATCTCGATCCAGAACCTCAGTCATAAACTGCATTTACATGTTTTGTTTTGTTATGACACATTATGGGAAGAAATTACGGATAACTGTTCTGAGGACTGAAGCCTTTAAGGAAACCTATTATGCAAAATCGACTTTTAGGAGCTTTTAACCATATTATAATTGTTCCGCCTTGTCATTAACACACAAGGTTGCATTTAGAGTGATATTTGACTAATCTTTATTCTCTTGTGGACAAGACGCCATTGCTTCATCAATCCAGGTCTTCACTGCTTCACTGATTCTATACTTACTTTGTTCAGCAAATTATTATTGTTTTAAATGGTGACATACGTAGGATTCAGCAGTGTTGCATAGCCATTTTGGCAAAAAAAAATATAGAAATCAGCTGCTTACTATAAACTGCAGCTCTCTAAAGGCGAGGTAACGTAAAGGAGCCGACGCAAATCACCTCCGCAGTTTTCGGTGCTAAAGTAAGCGTGTTTTACTAAAGTAATTTTATATCAATATTGCAATTTATAACATAGAGATTCCTGGGAGTCATAGATTAGAACTATATGGAACACAAAAGCACAATCATTCTTCTTTAAATGACTTAACATGCATGAATATCTCAAAATACAACTCTGAGGGAAAACTATTATAACCTGGTTAAAAGCTCATAAAAGAGAATTTTCTTTTCATTACACAAAGTACACCCGCATGTAAATTACTAGTTATCAAAGCACATCTTAAAAAGGGCACAAACATAAAATGAATGAATAAATGGCTATGCTGCATATTTGATCTTGAATATAGAATATTTATACACTTTAGGATGAAGATAAGCTTGTTAAATTGTGTTATTTGAATGCTCTATATAAATGACCTGCTTTAAGACCTGTTTTAGACCCCGATTGTCCCTCCTGATAATTTGGGAAATGTTTTGAAAACCAGTTGTAATAAACATTTGTATTTTGTATATCATTTCATTTTCTTCAGTTTCATCTGCTAATCTAAACGTGTACTAACCTCATAGTGCAGTAAGACTTTCCAAAGAAACAAAAAGGATAGAGTTTGTCTGTTTGCTCCACCTCTGGTTTGGGCCATTACACTAATTGGCCAGGCCCATGCCAAGTGTTTGCTTTGCTCACCAGGGATGAATTTGTGGTATCACGCTTTGATCGGTGTAATATTTCACATTTAACTTGATGTTTGTGCTGCATGTGATGCGTTTACCCATCTGGGAAAGATGATCTGTGTAAAGCGCTGGAACGGTTAATGCAATTACTTAATTCATTTTCCAGAGATCACCAGCCTCCTTCCAAACACAGGGCCGACATTTCAAACCACAGCGAGACCTTTTAAGTCTTTCAGTAGGACTTTTTTTTTTCTTTTTTCTAACAGACAACATCAATATAGAAAACTTGAGAACCACCTTTGTTTGGAGTTGGAGCTCAAAAGCCATAAAACGGCCTGGAAAAGGGGCAATCGTCTTTCATAAACAACTGATTTATGTTTAGCTCACTTTACACCAGCGCCAGGGATACACACACAGCAGCAGCCGCCACCACCTGACGACCACAGCCACCCGATCCTGCATGTCTGATGTTGTGCTCTGACAGAATCTGGTCCATCTGCAGCCTGTAATCAGCCTAAACCACAGAGAGCTCACATGGACTCCTCACTGCCAAAGGCCTCATGTGTTTACACTGCGCCACAGACAAAAGCCCTGACTAACTGTGCGCTTTGGCAGATGCTGAGACCACTGGCAGGCTCCGCACTCATTTATCTCACACTTATCACTAAATCAGAGGCAGCACTCTGAGTTGAGTTGTTTTAAAGATACTCTGTGATTTGCCTTAAGTTTGTTGATGGTTTGGAAAATGCTAAATTGTCAGTTGTTGCTTTTATTTGAAACACGATCTGAGTGTTGTATTAGTTACTCGTGTCCACATTCTTCCAACCTTCCAGGCAGGTGCGTTATTAGAGTGCTGATTCGGATGATTACTAGTACAAGCACTGACAATGTTGTTTCAGCTGACAATTATACATATTTGGATTCTGGTTTTCACATGAACCCACAAGGATTCTCATAGACTTCCTGTGGTGTTACTCGGCCCATGAAAATGTGCCAGACTTCGCTTTTTATTCTATATGATAAGAATGGGTTCTTGAACCTGTAGAACACTTGCATATGGCATTGTATGCGTGTGCATATTCTGCGGCAGCGCTGACAGAAATGCTGATGGGATTATAATGCCGTGACTTATTCTTTATGTCTCCAGGCAAAACGGCTGCAGCAGCACTAGCAGCAGATTTAACCAAGAAGTGCACTTCTGGTGTAAAGTTAACAGCCCCCGTCGAAAACACACACAATGGCTCCCAAGCATATCAGTAATAACACTGATTCAGTGACTTTTCATGCTTTTGTCTTTTATCTGGGCCAGGCTGTTTGCCTATGCATCATCACTGGAGGGCCTAAACACATACCCACCCTACTTCCATATTCAGTAGGTGTAAGACATCAAAACATTTTCATCATTAAAATGCTTACCATTTGTGGCCTTTGTAGCACAAGCATATACAGTGGATTTAAATGTCCCCATCCTCCCAGAGAGCAAAACAAAGAGTGCTATTAGTTCTTTGTGTCGGAGCGCCATCCCAAGGTTCTGCATCGGGACCTACCTTTTGGGATCAATTATGTGGCCACAGGCTCTTTTTAAAAGAGCTGCACCTGATTAAAACTCTGCCCGTCTCCCAAGCTCCCTTTGTGTGAAGTGCCGAGGCCCGCGCCACCGCTATTTATTAGCATATTGTCTTTTAAAGGTCATTGTCTGTTTTGCACGACCCACTCCATCTAGAGTATGTTGCCGTCGGATTATTGTTCTGCACCACTCTGCACTGAACAAGGAGGCGGGGACAGCAATGAAGAAAAGTTACTTTTCAGATTGCAACAGGCACTAGAGATGTCTGGACTTAAACAGATACTGAAAGGGAAACAAAAACATACCAAGCAGGTTTTGACACTTCTTAGTATGTACAATATGTGTTTTATTGTAAAATATCATCCTAAAATCCCTACATTTTTCCCCCTTCCCCTCAGCACTTTGCAGGAGCACAGAGACCCAGTCCCCACCAGCCGTTATCCCTTTTCAAATCTCATGTCTGCGAAGTGCTTGGACAAAAGAAGGCAGCATGTTGAACATTGGCACACATCAAAGTGAACCAGGGCCAAAGCTGAGGCTGGCTGTAGTGCGGCTGCTCACTGGGGCACTGCAGCCGACACACACGCCAGAGAAGAGGGAGTGTACGCCGCTCAGCATCCAGGGAAGAGAGGCCCGCAGTGGGGCACAGAGCGGGAGAAACCTGCCTGTGCCTCCTCAGATGTGGTAAAAGCTGGCTCCCTCCAGACACCATTAGAGGTTCATCTGGATGGCATGTCAAAGGGAGGGCTACGGCAAGAGAAGAAGGTAAAAACATACCCAATGTTGGCCATAAAAAGCAAGAGGAAGAAAGCAAGAGGTAAAGTACAGGTCATACATAATATAAATCATTTTACCAGCTTGAATAGTCCTGAAGATTTAGCAGGGTTTTAGTTGACATTTTTGGTCTGAAACGTCTGAAAATTCTTTATTCTTTTGCCAAGGATGCTCCACAGTATGGCATTAAACATATATAGTTTGCATTTTTCAAGTACATGTGTCTTTATTGCTCAAAAACAACTTGAAAAACATAAATTCCTATTGAAAGTGATGTCTCTTCTCCAAAGATCTGACCTTTAACTCGGCCCCGTGGATTTATATGCTTCTGTTGATAGATACGTTTAATATCATACTATGGAACATTCCAGGCATCTCCATGGAAACGAGCAGATGGTGACCCCAGAAAAGTTACAGTGAACCTTAAGTTTTGATTTAGAACATAAAAAGTACATGTCACTATCTTTATCACGTACTGGAACGCTTCAGGTGAATACGTTGTTTAAATATCTCAATAAGTTAATTAAAGTAAAATAATGTGTGACTTTTAAAATGTTCCTGTTCTTTGTGAATTCCGCCCAGACTGTCAGCTGTAGTGTAAATTGAGCTTTAAAAAAAGTGTGGCGTTGAGCACGACTTCTGATGAGACATGAAGGTGCCTCTAAATCTGTGGTTCTGTTCCTAAACTCTCACTTTGACAAGTTTAAGACGCTGGAGACGTGATGTATGCGCGCTGTGGTCACCGGGGACACAGATCCACACCGTGTTACATCCTGTGGCAAAAACTCACTCAACTCTCACCTTGTGGAATTGGAGTTCACTTTTATGGAGCTGAGCACATCTGGTGAACTTGTCTAAGAGCAAACGTAGGTCTTTGAGTCTAATGTGTAAATTTGATTGTTATAGGCAGCACTTTTGGATTGATATAATAGAACATGCAAAAATAGTTGTACATTGTTATACTAGCTAGTAATAATAATGCAAGACTCTCTACACTAAATTATTTCTGAGGGTATGAGCTAAAACATCATCACTTAATCCCTCATGATGTTGTTAGTCAGGTTTTGATACATATTTGACCAAGACGCAAACCGCTATTTGTTTTTTGTTTTGCCACACATTTTCATACGTATTACCCAGCTTTTTTGACACTATATCTGGAGAGTTCATTTCCAAAAACAGACTTTGATGAGACAAAGTTTGATTTGCCAAAAAAAAAGTCATTGGTGCAGTTTATTTTGTGTAGAAATGTTTTCAAAAGGCAAATGTGTTTTGCATACCTTCTTGATAAAATCCACTCAACACTATTTAAATGAGTAATATGTAGAAGACAAAAAGAGAAATATTTTTTGTCAATTTTCAAAGCTGAGAAATATTTTGCAGTTGTTGAAAGCAAAACAGACCATTGTAGTCATTTTCTTCTGACATTCCTCAACTATCCAGTACTCCAGCTACATTTACTCATTTACTTGAGTAACTTTTGAATATGCTGTGCTTTTCAGAGTAGTTTTCTGCCATACTTTTACTTCAGCTTGAGTCATATTTATTTTTAAGCAGTTTTGTTAACAGTTATGTTCGCTATTCCCACTGTAAGTTTACAAGTGACAAAAGCTTTATGTTGACAATGTTAGATGATGGTAGTAAAGGTTTCAGGGGTTGTCATCCGGACGCTGTTTGAAGATTGAGACTATTGCGGCGTAGGAATCCAAACTACATCCAAACGCCGCGGCAGGCTAAGACGCAGGAGTTAAACACTGAAGACGCGTCACGCAGAACAATTGCACATGATAGGACATTTATTGCTCCAAGATGCAAAACAGGGAAATTGGCACTTACTTCATGATGACATATATAGGCCAAGCAAACCACACACATGCAAATCTTTCTGGTCAAGATGGAACCGACAATAGTTACGAGAGACAGGACGGGACGAGACGGTCAACAGAAAGTTTCTCCCCACGCTCACCCTGCCGCCATCATCAGCCACACACAGAGCACAGGTGAGCGCGCGCCCAAATAGACTTTACCACACCCACAGTGCCACCCCAAACACCGCAGCGTCGTGCTCGTACCCAGGCGCGTGCACATCCACACACACACACACACACGGGAAGAAACCACAAAACCCTTATATGGCTCCTACAGAGACGTTTTAACTTCTATCCAAAGTCATTGTCAATCAGAGAGCTGGTCTGAGAACTCTGGCTTATATGCTCCTCTAAGTAGTGAGAGCCCCGCCTACAGGGAGGAATATTAGATGATGAACATTTTCGCTTTCTACACAGTAAATCAGATTTGAATACATTTTACATCCAAGCCGTTTCTCAGGACTGAAGTAATAGTTTCTCTAAATATATTTTTACTTTGCTTGATTGGGATATCTTGGATAACTACTCTACTCGTCGCTGTAAATGAGAACCGGCTCACCTAAATAAAGGTGAAAATAAACATGCTTGGAAGGACAGTAGCAGAGGAGCAAGCAACATTCTGAGTGGACATAACTTATTTTTGTCCGATGGAGGCATACTTAAGCCGAATCTGCTTCAGCACTTGCTTGGCATCATTGTGTATCGCCACTGCACTGCTTTATTTGGCAGTGCATTGTAAACCATCTGGCATCGGGTTTTTCTTAGTCCCTTGCACAATATTGTTGACATGTTGTTTTGCCAAAGTTTGTGTCTGTCGAGTTACTCAGACAAACAGTGTGCAGAGATGAGGCAGCTACCAGATGTACCGAGTTGGGAACACGGTGAGTTTGTGCCCTGTTTGCGTGTGTACTGCAGCGCGGGGCCGGGGACAGAAGATCATGAGTGACTCCAGGCATCCAACCACATCTGACTTTGATTAATTTGCCTGGCGTTCCCTTCGTTTCACCAGCGGGCAACCTGACAGAGAGGTAGCGCCCGGGACTCCGCCAGGGATCATCTGTCTCCTCTTATTGGTGTGTGTGCGCACCCAAGTCGGTCTCCAGCTCATTCTCGGCCCCATCATTGACTGTCCCCGTCTCCCTGTCAGCAGCTGAAGAAGACACACTTCGCGGAGCTTTGCTAAGTTAGCTTAAAGCGCACCCCGAGTGACTGGCTGCAACGGGAAGTCGAGACGTGCCGCGCCGTGTCGCAGTGGGTTCAGTCAATGCGCCACCAGACATTTTATATAACGACGGCTGCATTTTAACTGAACGGCAGCTGATTGCGGGATCTATATGAGTGAGATGTGTGCAATGTTTCTTTTTATAGAGTTTTTGTAGATTAATTTCGTAATATTTGCTGACACTCGACAGCCATTCTGTGCCTGTTCGTTCTGTTAATGAGTTCATGTAAGGGACAAGGCCCATAGGACACAATGACAGTTTGCGTTGTAGCGGAGATCAGACCACACACACAACACTGACAGGTAGGACTGAGTATTACCTCATGATGCAATACATATCCCAATACAGGGCCCTCCATATGATGCGGATCCCGATACTCGATTTAACACGAGTCCTGCGTAAAATTACTAAAATGTTGTTTTGATTGTGTAGGGAAAGGAAATGCATCAGAATTTCATGTTCACAAAGCCATTAATATCAGAATACAATGTCCTATGAATAAGTTTCCCTTTGCAGCCCGGCAGATTTAGCTCATGAGCGTGTCTGTATTGTTGAAAAAAAAGTGTCAGTATAAATTGTATAATAGTACATTAGAGTACAGCCCCCCAAATGCCAAAGAAGTTACATGTCCTAAAACATGCCCTTACGGTGTGCCATATTTGCCCAGCCACAGTATATAGATATCCAAGACTGTTAAGCATAAGTGCTTGGACTTAGAAGTCTAGATTTTTATTTTCAGTTACACACCATGATTTGTGACCTGGCCAACCAAGACTACACACTTTTCCTGTACTTTAGATGTGCCGTCTGGATCCCGGTCTTATCTTCCAGATCGCCGATGGGAATGATTGACAGGCGGATTATTCGTCTGAGAAAAACATGGTCCGCTCTTACATTAAAACAAAAAAAGAAAAACATAGCATAAGAAAAGGAAAAAAATAACACGTAAGACTGAAAAACATAAGCCTACAGAATACCTGAGCTGTTGGAGGGAGTGGTGACCAGACCAAGAATCCTGAATTGAGGACCTTTTTGCTGTACATACCAGGGAGTCCCATTTAGATTCAGAATGTCTTTCAGATCTGAAAATTACAAAATATTACATTATAAAGCAATTGCTCCTCAGGGTGGATTTACAAGGCAATGCCATATAAAGTTAAAACAATTAGTATATGTTGGTAGTATATGAGTATGTGGCTACTACCCCATGAGCCTTATGTTTAGCCTGTTCGATATATTATTAACACATATAATATTGTACTTTTTACTTGTCAGAACTAAACTATGTCGCCTTTGTTCCAATGATTAGCAGACAGTGATTCATGCCAAACTAGCTTTTAAGTGGCCTCACAGAAACCAGTCAGATGAATGTTAAAAATGTCTCCTGTCTTCAAAGAGCTCAATCATAAAGAGCACCAACTGTTAACACTTTACATCTGAGGGAGAGGTGCACTTCGGTTAAACTTGCATTATGCACACCTATTATTCTTCAAGTATATACTTGGCATGCCTTATTGTGAACTCAGACAGACAGCTGACTGCTTGAGCCGACGTTTTCATTTTAATTATTTTTTCAGGTTGGTGTAGGTTGTGTTACAATGGGATGGTGTTGGTTAAATGCTTGCAATATCCATAATACAGTCTCTATTAAAAAAACAAAAAGCACTGTGTGACATTTCTGGAGGAGGGTCTGCAACCTGCTTGTCCTCATGTTGTTGTTTTGTCTAGAATGTTCCACAGTATGACATTAAACCTATCTATATCTTTGGTGATATGAGATGCCAGGCCAAGTTACAAGTCAGAACTGTGGAGAGGCGACCCCACAAACAGAAAGAATGCATACTTACCAAGGTATTTTCTGGAAAAAAAAAACCCAAATGCGATTGAATATGTTTAATGCCTTGCTGCGGAACATCTTAAGCAAAGCAATAACATCCCCATGAGGAATAAGCCCTATATATCTATGTCTGTGCCTTTAATGTTTGTCAGTTTTATGTTGGATCCAAAATGTAAACGATTCAAATGTATATTACAGCCTGATACAACTGCTGTGTCAAAATGCTGAGCTCTGATTTTTGAATTTAGGAGAAAAAAAGATCTAAGTGACTTTGAAATTGGGTTCATTGCTGGGGCAACTGAGAGAGTTAGCCGCAAACACCAACTCAAAAAAGTTCTGTTCTGTTATTAAAGTGAGAGCGACCTAGAAGAAAACATCTTTTACAAGCCAGGCCTGTGTCTGTGTGGCATTTAGAAAGTACAGACCTGACTGACCCTGCTGGTGGCAATTTTGTGTTACCGTAGTAGGGATGGACAAAAAAGTAACATCTCATAAACAATATTTCATATGTCAATCCAACAGAAATAGATTTGAATGCATAAAGTTTAAGTGCCAACCGCATGAAATGACAGCAAACATTACACACAAAAGGGGAAGAAATCTAACTTTTTTCCATGCTAATCAGCACTTTTAAAACTATAAACAATGCGCTTGATTCACAGTGTAATCTATATTTTCATGTTCTGCCCACCTCTACTGTAGTAAGCAGTCAATATACAGACAAAACGCTGTCTTTACTCATAGTTTTCGTTCACTAAAAATGTGCTTTGAGAACACAAGTACATTAATATCTTAAAGTGTTTGAAAAGATACCAAAAAGACAAGTAGAATAGTTGCAATTAATACTTGAAATAGACAAATTAGTTGGATCTGATGTATCTGATTTGCTTACAAACTTACAAACTTACCAGCAACTGCCCACATTCATTCAAGTTTAAATTTATTTCTTCATTTTCTTATACTTAACTCTTGCTAGATGTATAAGTATATTATTTTCACTTTGCTACTTTTTTTGGAGCTATAAACTTGTTGATCGTTCTCTTTGTCTATCAAGTTGCTTTGACTATAATGGATTCATCTACAACTGTCAAAAATTCTATCAATCCTTTTTATGTGTTTGTTTCTCACTCTATATAAACTATACCTACAAAACTCATTTACCATCTTTACTTCTTGACACATCAAAAACAACATACGCCAAAGAAAATCGTTGTGTTTAATTAAAGTCCTTATACGAAGTCGTGGTTAAACATTGATCAGACAGTGACAGGTTTGCTGATTAGCTGAAAGCTCGATGAGTGCGTTCGCTCATATACCGGCCGCTCATCTCCCGACGGGGGCTACACGGTGTTAACACGCAAGGAACAAGTGGCATGCACGCCTGCCAAGTTCCCCTTCCTCCCCCCTCTCCCCCCTGCCTCCCATCCAGTCGAACCATCAGTGTTTTACTCCGCTCAATTTGCCCGTCCGGATGAAACAATACTTGTGATCAGCGCGTGTAATGGCACCTTATTAACCCCAATTACCACAATTAAAACCCTGCTGCCACTGGGCCCCTTTCAAGTCTTAATTAATCAGATGGCAGCGAAGAGGCCGTTCGCTGCCCCTCCTCCTCCTCCCTCACCCACCCACCACCAGCCCTTCTGCACATGGCACCGTAACACGCACCTTCTCCCCCAACCTTGACCGACCATGTGGCCCCACTAAAAAGCACATCTGGCGGAACAAAAACGCCGGCGTGCCTCCTCCGCTTTACAAATGAAAGCTATTGGTTCGCTCTGCCTGTTTTCCTTCTTATTTCTCTCCCTCTCTTTTAGCGTCTCTGTGATGTGGGAATAATGATCGTAGCATGCAGGCCCCCTTGGCACAGTGCCTTATTGGGAGGGTTTGGAAAGCTGCCCAGTTTGTTCCTCGCTAATTGCTTAATTGATGCATTGTTTTTACTGATGATACGGATTTGCCCCCCTCCCCTCCTCGCCGCCGCACACGGATACAGATACAAAAGGAATTACACCATATTAGCAAGTCATGGTCCTTTTCAGCACACTGCATTAGAGACTTAAAACCATTGTGGCGGCGTTCCTAATTGAGCACAAGCACTTGATGTAACATAATGCCGTGTAAATAAAACCGCTTCCCCCTCCCGCGCGCGTGCGTTTCACGACCGGCCGCCAGAGACAGATGAATATGGCGTTGCCGCTCTAACAAGAGGCTCTTTTATGGCCATTGCGAAAATCACTTTAGTTGGAACAAGGCTGTTATTTGTCAGCAGGGGCATTCATTCTCATTGGCTTTGCATGTATTTCTTCAAAAAGGAAACAAAAAGCTCAGCCAGAGTAAATATGTACATGTAACTCAGTATGTGCGGTTGAGGTCTGTGGACTATTTCCAGGTTGTATAAAATTTCTGAGGATAAAAGGTATTTGGCTATGACACAAAGTTTTTTTTTCATACTGAACAACAAATCGTGTTGTCCTTTTCATCGATCTATCAAAGGCTTTCCACACTGTTGACTCTCTGCTTTTAATTAAAAGAAACATGGCATCTCTGACCAAGCCTCAAGCTGTTTTGCCAATTATGTGTCAAAGGGTTCCAATGTGTCAAAATTTCAGGGGTTTCTTCTTGTCTGGAGGTGTCCAAAGGAGTTCCTCAGGGCTCTTTTTTAAGCCCAATTTTCTTCCATTTTAATTATCTGTGTAGATTTTTTTTTAATGTCATGAAGCAAGTATATGATACATTATTGGGCCTTCGAGTCATTGCAGTCTGCTTTCTTAGTCAAGTCCCTGAAATTAGTGAAAAAACACAACTAGTTTATTTAAGTCTTTACAGCAGTCACATGTATAGATCATTTTCCGAATGCAGGCCTTTATTTCCTGAATATCCACAGTGATGAGTTTATAAGCACTTTTCACAAGTCTCTGAGCCCAGAGCAAGTTTTGGCGTCACGGTAAAGCTAACAAACATTAACATGCTAATAGAACACTTCCTGCTTCTCGTAGACTATAACGCTCTAGAAACAGATGCAGAGAAAATACTGTGGTCTCATTTTCACTGAAATAGATGCTTTTATAATAAATCTGTATTTGGGAAACACAGATTTTACTGTCTTACAAGCAGACATTTGGATACATGATCTAGTTCTGTTTTTCACGTTTCTAATCAGTAAAAATCAGGTACAGCGCAAGGTTGACTTGCAAATGATAAAGATTTGTCTTTTATTATCTTAAAGGTCCCATAACATGCAAAATCGACTTTTCAGAGGTTTTAACCTTCCTACAGTGCTATTTGGGCCTCGTATGTGTGCCCAAAGTGTTTTTTTGATTGATTCCCGCATGTTTTCGCTAGAGAACTGTCTTTTTCGTCCCCCTCGGCTGAGCAGGCAGACGGGGGCTCATCCCATGGATGACGCAGCTTCCCATGGATGACGCGGTGTTTAAGCCACGCCTCCGGGAAGCGCGCAGCCACAGAATAAAAACAGCTAATGCTAATGCTACACAGTAATTACACGATAGATACGACAGATCGAAGAGTTAGCTTGTTATTTACCAAACGGCAACGTCCGTCGTCGAGGTCCTGGAGCACGTCAAACTCCAGGTCAGATCCAGGACGTAGGACTCAGCACGACGCACCGTCAGGACGGATAAAATGTTTATTCCCGTGTTTGTGTATCGCTGTTTACCGGAGCACACAGCGCATGCGCACTATCTTCGCTCTAGGCTTCGGCACGAGTTGGGTGGGGGAGGCGCGCGAGTTGGGCGGGGGAGGCAGCCTGCTCTCTGTTCGGGGGGTCAGATCTCAGAGTGAGCCGTTTGCTTTTACAAGGAGGGGGGCCAGTCCAAGAAATGGGTGTTTTTTGGAAACTGTTATGTTATGGATATCGCACAACGCAAAATTTTATCAACAAAGCCCTTAGAATAGACTGTGTAAAGGGCAAAATAGCAGAATATGGGACCTTTAACTAATATGATAATAAAAGACACTCTTCATTCTTCCAGACGTCTGGTACCTGCATGCTTTTTACCTTTGTTGGATGGTGATGTTCTTTATGTCTTCTTGTACATATTTGTATAAGCCACTATGCCCAGTCACCCTGTATGCCCTGTCTGTGCAGCACACTTAGCTGTTGGATAACTCTTTCTACTGTATTTCAATGTAAACCTCATCATAAAGTATACAGCGGTTGACTCTTCTTAACACTGTAACTCTACAGAGAATAGCCTGTTTTATCCATTCTCCTTTTTCTTCTAGACATCTCTTTTTTCCCATCTCCCGTTGTGCTCCTCTTCACCTCACACACTCGCACACACCTGCCCTCTGCATATTCCCATTGAAGCGTCAGATAAAGACCATGTTTTCCCTCCACACCAGTGTTTGTCCCTGGTTTCTTTCGTATAGCATTCCCTCTCTTGACGGATTCCTGCCAAAATCGTCTGGGATTCAGTGGGATGAAGAGGCAGCTAGGTCCACCGAGACCCACAGGTACGGTCACAAACACTAGCAGCAGGTGCACCCACACTCACACACACGCACACATCAAGGCAGGCGGAGAAGCAAGAGTCTGCTGTTATTTATTCATCAGCTTTGCTTGTAGTCAGGAGGCAACAAGCCCCCTGAGCTGTAAACAGGCAGAGACACAGACACAGACACTTGTGTAGTGAGCTCCAACCAGGGAATAACAAGTGGTCCCCCCGTACACATGCGTTCTTATGGGAAGGCAACACAAACGCATGCAGGGTGTCAGTGTCTCGACAGGGCAAAGACAACATCCCGGCTTCCTGGGAGTGAAGCAGCGGAGACAAAAGCTCCCGACACGCAACACAGGGTCTTAACCACAGAGAGCGGAGCAAGATGGAGGCAAGTTGGGCTACGTGAGGTGTTTATTTTGGGGAAGTGTCTCTGCGGAGGTCAGACTTCTCTACTACAATGTGTTGTCAAATAGAGAATACAATCATGAAGGTTTAATATATTAAGACACAACTTGTGACAGTCAACAGGTAGATTAAAGTCGTGTACCTGATTTTTACTGTGTTGAATTGTGAAAAACAGAACTGGTTTATTTCAAAGCCTTTACATCATCACATGTATTACTCACGTACGTAATGCAGTCCCAGCATCCTAAATATTCACCACGATGAGTTTATTAGCACTTTTTCCAAGTCTCTGATTAATAAATTCATAACCATACAAATTCTTTATGCCAGCTGCCCTTACTACCCCTGAATGTCTATCCTATTGTTGTTTCCTATTAACTTTATTCCGCCCCTCCCACTTTGACTTCTAACAGTAACTGACCAGTAACTGACCTGCACTTCTGTTGTGGGTCATGTTTCTTTGGAAATTCCATTCATTTCATTGGAAAGCTGGAGAAAAGTCTTGACGCTTAAATATTATATGAAGTAGATACAAGATGTGCAAAGTGTCTAATGTTACGTGCACCAAGTCAACAAAGCACCGTTTCTCTTGGTGGCTTGAAAACTACTTCGTGGTCTGTGTAGAACTCATTTGCTGTCGAGATACAACCGGAAATAGGGGCACAATTTATGGCAGCACCGTTGGCAACTTCCTGTAAATGGTGGCTAGAACTGGCACAAAGAAGTAACAAAAACATAATTGTGGCCTTTATTCATCTTAACTGATATATCTTACTATTTCAAGTAGTTGAATACATTAAACCTTCTGCTACCACATTATCCATTTGAGAAAACCCTGGTTCTATATTTTACTTTTTACAAAAAAAATTCAATCAAGTTAAGATAATTCATGTAATCACAGTTTTGAATATGCTAAAATGCCAAACTGTAACAAATCTTCAACAATCAAGTGTAGTCAAGACTATTACCCGTATCCTGAGTGACTTCAGTTCAGTTTATTTGCCAATCCCCAGACCACGCTTTGATGTTTAATGTGATATTTTTATTTTATCTCATGAGGTATTCACACTGGAGCAGTGTAATTGCAAACCCAGCATCTTTAAATCTATAACCAGTGGATGTAAACTGCTGTTAACCAGTACAAAGGAGCAGCACACTTGATTTTGAGGCATGATAAATTGATTTTTGTACTTCCATACTTACTTTGGTTGAATATTAATTGAATCGGGCGGGCAGGTTGGGATAGGAGGTGGACAGGCAAAGGAAATTTCAAAAAGAAATGTGCTGAAAGAACAGGATAAGGCATCTTGGCATAAAAATAGCATCCCCTGCAAACACATATGCTATTATCTGGTTGGTATAGCACACTTGGGCCCCCTATGGAGTCAGACGACTGCATTTACATTTGGACTGAGCGGGAGAGGAGAATTTTCCAGGATTGCAACTCTTCTTTCAACAGGGTTTATTGCATTACCATAATGTGGTGAAGGAAGCTGACATCTGTGCTGTGAAGGGACTCTGCATGGGCCTCCACTGAAATTTTTCTACCTGTTTCTTTCACTAGTTTTACAGTTTGTGCACAGACAGATACATACAATAAGACAGATAATAGATTTCTACTTTGGATACTAGTGTTTTAGTACAATGCCATTTTGTTACACACTTGTTGGGTAACAGTTTATAATAACTACAGTTATTCCTGCCTTAGTAAAGCATGAATAAAAACTTCATTCATAGTGAACATAGAATTTATTAAAAATGAGTCAGGCTTTTTAACTACTTAACTAATACTCTAAACCCAAATTCCTGGCCCCAACCCTAACCTTAATTAAGTAGTAACTAATCCTGAATCAGGCTTAATAAACTATTTGTTCAGTATGAAATAAGTATTTGTTCATGCTTTGTTAAGGCAAAATAAGGTGTAGTTATTATAAAGCGGTACCTTGTGTTGTACACTTTTTGTGCACATTATTTATGCACATTCTGATTCCTTAATAGTTAATTATGAACATTTTGAAGTTGAACAAAGTGAAACATTTTCAAATCTGGCCATGACATTTTGACTGTGGTTTGTTTCAAACCCTTAGTTTTAAAATGTGAAAGAAAAAATCCAGTCTTCATAACTCCAGTGAGTGTTCAACTAAGATCAGACTTACCACTGTGAAAAGTACCAACTTCTGTTCGACTGTAATTGTATAAAGAATCTTGAAGCTGTTACAAGTCCGTATTACTTTCTATTAAGATATTACTTCTTGTTTTTGTCTGGAATTAGCACATTTCATAATCTAAAGGTGTAGTTTGACTTACTTTAGTTCTTCTCTTGCTAAACTCCATTTAACCATAGACCTGGCTAGGCTATCTCCCTGTTGGGCGTGTTTGCACTTCCTGTAATGTTGATGTGTACAAGAGGATGCATATTTGCCTTATGCTGTGTTTGGCCTCGCTGTGTGATTTCTGCCTGCTCAAGCACCTCTCCTCCAGCGTGTGACCAAGCACCTGCTGTATCCACGTTTTAATGAGCCATCCACCTGAGAGCGGACCAGAGCGGCGCACGGGGAGAACAGGACACATTTCATGCCTCTTTATTTTTTCTTTAGCGCCGCCACCTGCGCTGTGTTAAGAGATGTAAAGTGTTATGCCTCCGCGGGGGCTGCACATCTGCCTTTGATTAGCATCGCAATCACCGCATCCGCACAAAAACACACAGGCGCGTTAGCAAGGAGCGGCGGGTAGGTACTGTGGCACGCCCTCTCTTGTAGCGCGCACTGGAGAGCCGCCTATTTACCATTTCGTCGGGTTAATAAAAAAACAAATCCCTGGAAGCTGGCTACCTGACAGAGCTGCCCGTTCCCTCCATTATTCTCTGTCATCACGGCGTTATTTGCACCACTTCATATCGTCTTTGTCTATGCATGTATGGGGCTGCTACTGTATGCAGCCTGGACGGTGCTGTGGAGAGCTACAGCCACAACACGGACTTCAAAAGCTCAAGCCGGGACGGTGGGGCCTCGCTCTCTCTCTCGCTCGCCCGCTCGATGGGCCCAAATCAGCGGGACAGTTCCTGGTTTGCGCCGCGTCGACCTAGCGTTTCCCTCCTCCTCCTCATGCATTATGTCCTTTGAATTTGTGTACCTAATTAGACCTCTGGGTTTTCTCAAGCTGCTTGTCTCATTTATTTGGCACTCAAGAGTAAATGCACTTTTTGACCTTAGACACGATCGCACGCCCTTTCAGAGTAAAGCACTGATGCCATGCAGAAGCTAATTGGACTGCGGTGTTTTTTGAAAGTGTGAGCAAAAGCAAACTATGAATAACAACACGGTTTGGGGAATCAATTGAATGTGTGGTGTTAAAGCGAGAATAATATTTGGCAATTTTATCTCATCCATCGGCATTGAGCTATTTCAAGCCGTACAAGGTCAAAGTTATGTCAACCACAAGCTTTAATAAATATAGAGGTTTGTTTTGCTGTGGCCTCACTGGAAAGAAGAAACGAAAGAAACATTTCTCTGGGGGGGTTTGCCACCTGCTTGTCTCCATTGAGATGAATGCTCCACAGTATAGCATGTATTCAATTACAGGTGTTTTAACTTAAAGCTTGTATACTATTTGTGCCGCTCCACAAATCTGACCTATAACTTGGAAGCATCACCAGCTTGTTGTCATGGAGTCATGTGTTTAATTCTAACTGTGGAACATTCCAGTCCATGTAATAACATCTCGATGGCAACAAGCAGGTAGTGGACCCCTTAAACATTTAAATTAGTAGATGCAGGGTTCGATACACATGCTATTGATCACTTAAGCAACCAGTTTTGTCTAGTAATATTACACTCACACGTTTAGGTCAAAGCCATGTTAAAAGTCATTGTTTTGTGTGTAAACTAACTACATTCAGTATTGTTTTATTATATTATTATTCATAATGTTAATATTCATCATTTATTTATTTATTGTTAACATGTAAAACTGGCATCCAAGCTAAAGGCTAACAGAAGAATCAATGACCTCTAAACGTCCTCTTATCTGTTACGGGTGAGGAGAGCAGATACATGACATTTGTATTTGACGTAACTCTGGTTAATACTGGCCAAGTGATCGAGTTTGAGCAACTACGAAAAAAAGTGACATTCCGCTGTGTTTCGTAAAAGGCCAATATGTTCTAATGTTGTGTGGAAGTCATAATCATGGTCAAGTAGTAACAAAATTGAGACAGGAATGTGTAAAATCAATCATTCAATCATAAAAAAAACAACAATTTCTTCTTGACAACTCTGAAAAGTGAGAACTATTCCAAAAATAACCATAAAGCTGCTGTGATGGTGCATAGATGCTTTAGTGGAGACGTATGAGAAACAATATTTAGTCTACAAATATATAAAACCCACTCTCTGTCTTTGAAGGCCGTGTTTTAACTTCCCCAGCACTATCAAAACAAGTTATGAAGCACACAGACAGTTTCTACAATTTACTCAAGCTTTGTAAAGAGTTGAGCGAGTAATTATTTTGACAGTACTGAGCCTTCAGACTGACGTGTTCATTGGATGCGCTTGCGATACTGTGAAGATTAAACAAATAGGCCTGTTTGAAAGTATTTGTACATATCGCGTGAAAACCTCAGTGGAGTTGTTTGCCTTCATAAAAGAGAAAATCGAGGAGGGGGAGTTTTTACATCCCACTACAGTCAGTCACAATTAGCAATCTGGGTGGATGCTAAAGAGCAGTTTATTTGCAGACGAGGGCTTAAGCGCACATGAGAGGCGGGCGGTTAGGCGGAGTGAAATATTGATGGTGTTTGTGCTTTTGCTTATGTCTCTCTTAAAAACTGTTTATAAAGTCTAATGCCTTTGGACTCCTGCCGACGGAGTTTGTTAGCGTTTAATGCAGAAGGGCAAGGGGGAAGCGGCAACGGGCAAATAAGCAAAGGCCTGCAGAGATCGCCGAGTCCAGCTCTGAAGTGTAAATGAGCCTCCTCTCCTTGTGGCTCCACATCATGCATTTTCCAACACATCCAGACATGCAATCAACGAGACGTGTTTATTTCGAATGTTGGAGTTAAAGTCTTTGAGAGGAGTCCAATATACAGCAATCTCCTGAATCTGAAGAGCAACATTTTGGCGCAGGAGAATCAATAGAATAGCTAAAACGCTACTCAAATCATGTTGATCACATAAAGAGAAATACAATAATATATATATATATATATTTTCTCTAGATATTTTGGTGTCAATCCAATCATCATAAAGTAGCGTGAACTTAAAGATGCACTATGTAGGTTTTGTAGTTGAGGGTCAGTCATCTGATTTTCCTATGAAATTGTTTTTATTGTCCAAAAAGTTGGTTTGCTGCTGGCCTCCTGAGATTGCTTGGTTTTATTCCATCTCCAGGAGAATAAAATGTACCCTCTACCACAAACTACATAGTGCCCCTTTAATTGAACAGAGGTCAGGATTGTGAGGTTGTCTAATTTTTAATTAACTTAACGTTCAAACGATGGAGATTTTAACAAGTTAAATACTACACTCAGTAATTATTAATCAAAATGTATTGATTCCTCTGCACAAACATTGATTCTTAAATTGTGATTTAAATGTTTTTCATAAATTTACTTTTCTTATTAGTTTTTAAGAAGGTAACGATAGTCAAGGTATAATTGTTCATAGTCAAGGAGTTTCAATGTATTTTAAATGCATTGGTATCAGTATCATGTATGTTTTGCCTGGATTGTTCGTCAGTATGGTATTTTTATCACGCTTGCGTTATTTCAATCGCAGGTGTTTTATTGTACCTGGATCAATGTTTGAAAGCATTTATTTTACACAGACTTAATGTAACTGATTTTCTTTTGCTTCGTTCTTCTTCATAGACCTGTAAGTTAGCCTGGTCATGTCACCTGCTTTTCTGCACCGAGATTCATACAATTAATGTCATTCTGTGGAACATTCAAGGTGAACAACAACATCACAAGCAGGTGGCAAACTCCACATCAGAAAAGTGAAATATCTTAACAATAAACTGGCTTCCGTCAATTTGCCTCAGGGCAGCTATGGCAACACTAGTGGCTTATCATCACAAGTACTGTATATTGAATGAATAATCACTGTAAAGCACTTTGGATGACACGAAAGACAATCCAAAGATTACTTTTTAGAAAAATGTTATGAACTTTGTGTCATAGGTGGATTTTCTAAATGATTATTCCAAAGTTAAGATTACTGTCTATCTCTCCTGTTGAATTGAAATAATACTAATGAAAATAAAACTGCTTTTTGCTAATCTAATTCTTGGTTTTGCCATTAGAGCTGAAAAAAAAAAAAAATAAATAAAAAAAGGCTGAACTGTTGGATTTGGTAATGACTCCAAAATTCAAACAATAAATGAAAAAGTAAAACAACACTGATTTAAAACAAAAAAAAAAGCTCCCAGTTGACAGAGTCTGCGTCACACAGCGATTTGTTTGAATTAATCCATGTTTATATTTTGGGTCCAAACTTTTTTTGGAAACCTTTCACCTTCTCAAAGCAAACTGGCACAGCTTGACCGTCTTTTCAGCCTCAGCGTTGGAACAGCTTGAGTCGAAGGCTGATTAAAAAGCATTGCCCGTCTGCGGCTGTGTCTTCCTGGGAGGTACAAAACCAGCTAGGAGCCCGGTCGGAGCCTTGGGGGAAATAAAGATTTGGATCGCGCCTGATTTGAGTAGATGAAGATGGAGCAGTAATTACAGGCATGCCCAGATCTCAGCAGTAGATAGAGTTAGCCAGAGCGGCAGTGTGTGCAGCCCTGTGTATTGGAAAAGGCAACACGCCAATGATGAAGGCAGCGAGGAGTTATTCTGTCACTGATCCACAAAATGACATGAATCGAGGCTAACTGCAGTGACCACCCCCCGACATGCAACAAAATAAAGCCTTTTAACCACTGACTTGACTAAAGACGTACACACTAGACAAGACGGTTAAGAAAATGAAGCCGGTGCAACACAGTGGATGATACTTTCATGGTTTTGAGACACACGTGTTGAATTGCAGTACACATGGACATATACTTGCTTCGTGGTCAATCGACAAAGTATGCCAAACGACCATCGTAAGAATAACTCAAAGCGTAGGCTATATTTAAAGCGTAGCCGACGTTGTAATAAGCAGGGTTGTTCCGGTTAGATATTTTCTTACTATAAGGGTTGTGTGGTGGGGAGCAAGTGAAACCTCACTTCAATCTTTATGTCAAAATGAGTGTTTGTTCACTAAAACGTTCAAAGAGTGTGTCATAGTGAAATAGCATGTTTCCTAAATACTCGTGCAGTTCATTTGAGTTACTTATTTATACAATGGGAACAAAAACATGAGAAAGAAACACATTCAAAAAGACATATTTCAGACATGGATAGTTATTTTCTGTTATAACATGCAATATTAATCTAAAAAAACTTTAGATACTTGTAAATCGTCACAAAACGCCTCGTGATGCTGGACCATGTTGATGGCCACACCAATTGAAAGCAGCAGTTCCTGGCAGCAAGCTTTAAAAATGTATCAAAAAACTGCAAGAGAACAGAGCAGTGGGCGTTTATGGGGGGTAGGGGAAAACTGGAATTTTCACAGCAACGGTGTCTCAAGTGCAGGAGAAGTCAGCAGTTAATGATGATGGGAAACCATTATAACACAGATAAAAGCTCTTAGTATTTCAAAACGTGTCAAGAAAACAACATTGTAGGGTTGTATATTATATTAGTAACAAGTAAAGGCATCCATTTTGCCATTATAAGAATAAAAAACAATGTTGCACACGTTATTTTCAATGCAAAATGAAAGGTAGTTTATTGAATATTATTATATGATCTTATATGTTCCAATATGCATAAAAAAACCTTCTAAAACTGTAGGAAAGATGTAATATCTTCAGTTCTGAAAAAGTGTATTATAAAAAATCAGACCCCCACACGCTGCCTTCATCATTTCACATTTTACCAATGAGGTGAGAGCTGATTGGCTGTGCATTGGTGGTCCACCCTGATTCACTGTTCACTGTTCTAAAGCTGAGCAAGTGAAAAATAATCATGCATGTGAATACTAGTGTTGTGTCAAAGGCTTTGTGGAAGATAAACCCTTTAGACTGATTCACTTGTTTCCTCCGTTCACAGTTTGAAAATAGGGTACCCCTTTAAATTAGTGTTTAGTTTGGTTTAAGTCGTCATTATTATTCATTTTCGACAAACATAGGCCTGTTGTAAATCAATCAGGCTTTATTTCAGACTCGAAAAGGTCCGTATCAAAATTACAAAAGACAGAACAACAAATAATACAATGTTAATCATTTAGAGTCCACACAGCAGAAAATGTATATCTAGCCTACATTAAAATGACTCGAATTTACAATTTTTATCTGGTTTTGAGTAGATTTGACTCAATGAGATTACATTTTTTCATGATGCGGAATATTTCACAGGTTTCAAGGTATTTCTGCCTAATTTATGTGATAATTTATCTTAAAATAAGACAATACATGTGCCACTGGGGTAAGTTAAATCATTTTAACCCACTGGCAGATTAGAAGAAAGTCATATTTTGAAACAAGTCAGAAATGGGTTAAAACAAGTAAAATACTAACCTTAAATTGTCAAAAAGTTTGAAATCAAGATTAAAATCCTAAAATCAAGACATTTTAACTCTTCCAGAAAGTCATTTTTTGCAGTGCTTACAAGCAGTTTATCCAGTGCCTCCACAGTTTAGTGTTGAATCTGACAGTGTTCTTTTCAGGCATCCTTAAAATGTTTATAATTTCATTTAGTGAGTCCACAAGACACTGCGTTTAGTATAACCGCATAAAGGAAAAACCCCAATGAAATGTTTAAGCCAATACATTTAGATAATCTGATGACTTTGCATGAAAAACTCCTCAATGTATTTATTCCGCAGCGTTCTTCAGGCAGTGTACTCGGCGTCTTTACTCTCTGGGCAAGTACCGGTAAATCCCTGCGCTGACAGCCACTGATAGACAGCCATTCACTCCCACTCATCCACCATTGGAAATTCAGATTCAGCTCCTAAATCTAGCCTGTTTACATTCAAATCAGAACCTTTGGAAAGTCCTGACAGGCTGTGTTTTTCTCCCCCTGTTTGCTTTGTGTATGTGAAGGAAAGAGAGGAAAGAGACAGTGATTATTGCCGTAATTTTCCCCATACACTCTCTGGTGATGGACACTAATAGGACTCCATTGTTGTTAGCATTTAGCCTTGCTCCTGATTAGCTTGTTTTTCATGGCTGCACGGCGAGGTGGGTGTGTGGATCCCAAACCGGTGCGCCTCCTCCGGGGTGACATTTCAGACGTTCCCCCAGGGCATTCGGAGGGAGCCATCCAACAAGGTAATTGCTCTGAGCTTTCCCCTCCGCTAAATTAACCTCTGCTCGCAAATTTATTGGCCAGCCGCTCCGCAGAATTATTTAAACTTGTGGGTTATTTCTGTGTTGAGCTTGGAGACCTCCTGGCTTTTGTGAAATGTTTTGATTTCTGTTCCTTCTCTTGCTTAGATTTTGTGGAGATGCAAGGGGTGTTTTAAACGAGATGACAGCAACAAACTAAAAAATAATGATAATAAAAACTCACCTAAGGCAGAATGGATAGCACCAGGATCCTGAGTGAGTTTGATTCCAGCTCTGACAACTTGCTGAGTGTCCTTCCCTCTCTCATCCAAATTTAACGCTGCTCTGTTCTGTCCAACTGGTTGTTTTCAGATTCTAGGCTGATGATGACACACGGCCAGATGAGGAGCAAGAGACAGTCGTTTCAGTTGAATACATTGTATTTTGCAATGACATATCTAAATGGTAAATTCAAAAATGTTTAAATTTCTATTAGTGACTAGACCAGGGCTTTTCAACTTACGGCCCAGGGGCCACCTCAGGCTGTCCTAATGACCTGATCCGGCCCATTACTCAGCCTCCAAATATTAAAAAGATACGTTTTCTCTTATTTACTGCTTCAATTCTGGGTTGATGGTGCTAGTTTTACCAGTATTTATTTCAACATTATTGAAACAGATCTTGTGTTGTGGATATTTTGTGTGACCCTAAAATTGGTAAAAAGTGGTGGCGTGTCCTGCACTTTTGACTCAGAGGTCAGGGCTCCCAACCACAGCTCCTCTAAAGAATAATAGGAATATTCTCTTTGTCAACTAATTGTGCAATAGTCAGTTCACCTAAACTTGTAAACGATCATGCAAATATGTTAATATGTTGTGAGGGTACTATATTTTTTGTAAGTTAAAAGTTGTCAGTTTTGTAAGTTGTAAAAATATTCAAATTAACTTGTTTATACTAGGGGTTTAGTTCATCACAAATGATTTATTGTATTTGATTGACACTTTAATTTCTTATTTTCGACAAGTCCATTCTTTTGTTTTTTTTCTTTTCTTTTTTTATAACGTCTATTTTTTTCTGTTAGTTGGTTCCATGTCTATAATCAAAATAATGTCTCCTTAGGGTTGAATAAAAGTAATTATGATTCTGAATAAACAGTAACCAATCATTTATTTTCTCTTCAATCTTAAAATTTTAAATTACCGCAGACTAGTTAAACTTAATAACAACAGCTTCCTAGACTTTTAGAACTCACCTGTGGAAACAAGTTCTCATCCATTTTAGGGGCACGGTTTCCCTTTTATGGTTCCTATGTGTGTTCTGTGGCACTGACTCCATTTGGATTTTTCTTTTTTAACCCTTTTCCCTTTAACATTTCATCCAAAGCTAAATCAGTTTAATGGTTGTAATAATACGTCTTATTATAGTCACAGCATTCCACCATTTCCTCCTTGTTAGTTGTAAAGTATACGCACCTCCACCCGGCCACATTTCAGACCCCAGAATCGTTGCATTTGTTCGTTCGCTCCGTGACTATAATTTCTTCACACTTCAAGAATTCGGCCTCCCACATCCTCCATCCGCGGCACGAACTGGCGCTCTTTATGGCACATTACGGCGGCTACGTGGAAACCAAACAACACTAACACAAAGAGGGTCACGTCAAATTCGAAAGCAGCGAAAACTCCACCCCTCGAAACTTTTCCCGCACAACCAAACGAACGCATTTCTCACATCCCCTATGCAGCGTATTAAATGACTCTACATTTCTGTTATGGGCCGCTTGACTAATGTTTGAGTGTCTCTTTTGCCCGTTGCGTAACTGAAATATGTCGAGCGATTCTGAATAAACATCAATCTCGGGAACCAGCGCCTCTGGATGAGATGATTGGCGAAAGTCGTAAAGCGGAGACAGCTGCTGGGGTAATGTCAGAGCGGACAGGATGGACAGTGAACGCATCATGATTTACACGGCGTCTGGCATTTTGGCCCGCTGACAGAGGAGAGTATCAGTCAGATTTATTTGACTTTTCCTTCCTCCTCTCCTCAGCTCGATCCTGGGTGCGCTGACAGGCCCCTCAAGTTATCCCAGAGTGTCTACACGTGTAAGAGGCGGCTTTAAGGAAGGAGTTAGGCGGTTAGGTCCGTTTTTTTTTCATCCTCCGTCCGTGGTTTTCTGCGCATGCTGGACTGCTGCCAATTTAGCGTCGCCGTGTCCGTAAGTGAAGGGGAAATGAGGAGTTGGAGGCAGGTGCAAAGGCTCGGGTTCTTTACGGTCGCTTTGAGACTAATTTCAGTGCCCAAATGTTTTATTCTTTGATATGCTTTAGTATTAGCCTTCCATGCAGGGCTGCAACAAGTTCATCGTTTAATCGCAACTAATCGGTTATTGAAATGATTGTCAACTAATTTAGTCACAATTGTTAACTGGTCTATGCACAGGTTCCAAAACGTGACATGAGCCGAGACCAGTTTTATGAGTCAAATTGAGCCGCAGTTGCATGAAAATAACGCGGAAAATGTGTAAATTGAATGTATTTGATGAATTTTACGATTCGTTTTGTCAGATGTTGTGCTTTATTTCATATTTTATTTTATCTTTTGCTCTCTGGTCCTGTTTCTGTGTTTTTAAATGACAAAAAATAAAAGAAATAAACACACTTCTGTCCGAAAATGTGCACCACCAGGTCAAGGCTTCACTTCGGCTTCATCTGAGTCCCATTTAGTACAAATATTTTCATAACGTGTCTAATCCATTAGGTACGTTGTCGTTAGTTATAGCCCTTTTCCCATGTAAGTTTTTTTTTTCCTCTCACCATGACAATCATTTTACACTTTATGTAAGGCACTGTACCTTATTTTTTTATTTGAAAAAACATGAACACAACTTTGGGAACTAGTGAGTTTTGCCATCACAGTGAAGCTAATAATAACTGGCATGCAACCTGCGCACTTCCTGTTTTGCTGAGTAGAGCTACACGATTTGAGAAAAACATCTAATTGAGATTTTTCTGCCCAGTATTGTGATTAGATTTGTGTTTTAATAATGGGTTTCTGTTCAAATTACAGACTTTAAACACAATCAGGAGAATTGGCAAAAGACTGAAATATGAAAACTGTGACAAACTAATAAAATAATCAACTGTTTCAGAACATTTTTGTAACTTTTTTGTTGTGTTTTTTGTTGCTCTTAAGGCACTTTTCTTAGACACGTTTCTTTGCATTTGCTTTTAACCATGATCTGCATGTGAAGCACTTTGGGCTGCTGGTGTTGTAAATGTGCTATAGAAATATAGTGGACACTGACACTGTTTTTAGTTGCACTAAGTTGCATTTTTGTTGCTTTTAGTCTCGTTTTATGAAATCTAAATGACAGGGTTAGCAGTTTTTGTGAAGAATAATTAATTGTTGTATTTGTGGGGGAAATTATTGCACATCAAAAATTGCAACCTTTATGATTTGCTAATAGTGTCCATTCAAAGTGTGATTCGATTGATTGTGCAGCTCTATTGCTGAGAATAAAATACTCTAATTAAAAGCAGACAGCACCCAACGATCTTTTTTGAATTTTATGAATTTTGAAAGAATGAATAAATGAATGAATGGATGAATGAATTTTGACTTGATTAGTTGTTTTGACAATTAAAGCCCCACCGTGTCAGACTTCAGCCAAAAAATTTACCAGAATGTATGCATTTTTAAAATTTTAGGTGTTTTTATTGCACTGAAATAGCTGGAAAAACATGTACTGTTACTGACAGTGCATGGACTGGCCTGACTCGTAACTTGACCTGTTTGATGGCAGATTGCCGCTTAGATCTTAGAAAGTATGTCATCTGGACACTGGAAGGATAGAAGCTGAAACATCTTGATTTTCAAACCTGGAATGTTCCACAGCATAAAACTGATGTATCTCCTTAGAGAATGTACCAAAGTTTGGCATTAACTTTTTATCTCCATGGAGTTATGCAGGTGGCGTGCCCATCGGCAGGAAAGATACACAGTGCTGCTGAGGACCGACCTACAAACAGCACAATACCGTTTGCTTTATTTACTGATTATGATTTTGCAGCAATAAATTAACACAGCTACTTAAAGCAACAGTATGTAACTTTCTGGAGGTGGTACAATGACTGCATGATTCCCTGAGAATAGACAGTAAAAAACATACTTTGGGACATTTTTCATGGAGGGATAAGTTTTATTCCATACTGTGGAATAACGTTTCTATGGTCAAGTATGAGTCAGGTTCATGGAGATGGAAGCCCACTCACATGTATGCTTTTCTTTGTTTTTCAGTGCAATAAAAACAACCAATAAAAAGTTAAAAAAAAAACCAAAACAAAAAACATGCTCTTAAGATTATTTTTCAGCTAAAAAATCTCATGCATTTATTGTATAAAGATGAATTTCCAAACTATGCTGTAAATGCATGTGAACATAACATTCAAATTATAATGTTTAGCAAAAAAAGTTGAGCTAAAAAGTTAGTTTTTTCTTTTTTTTTTTCAGTTAACAGAATCCAACCCTCTTTGGGATGCTACCTGGATGTGGGATTACACAGCCAATTGCTTTATGTTTGAAAAAAAAAAAAAAAGGATTAAGTCATCATTTAACTGTTAAAGTCTGCTTATTTTTAGTTTGATTTGATATTTTTTTACCCTCACACTCCTTAAATAAAAATGCTGTCCATAAAATAACACATGTATTTTGAAACCAAAGACTTTACCTCCACTCTCTCCAATGAAAAGCAACTGTATAATTTGACTTTATTGAACTGACATCACACCAAATTTCTGATCACGCTGAGCGATTCAAGGCATATACCAAACTCTCGCCCGCTTTTCCTTTTATCTGGCATGCCCCTGACCCAACACCTTGCTGCACCCATCCCATCAAGCCTTACTGCACCAATTTGTGAATCAGCTTATGGTAATGGGCAGATCATAACAGCCGCGGACCCCCATTGAAACGAGATGGCCTGCGACAGAGCTGACCTTTCAGGAAAACGCTGGTGTCGTAACAATGTATGCACTGTAAGCATCGCCACGTGAAAAGGTGATGTGGAGAATGCAGCAGATGCAGAAGTCTAGGTTTAGGAGCCGTGATGTTGAGGAGCCCTGATGTTGAGGAGACAGTGATGAGCTGTATTTACATTCTCATTCTTCACGCCGTACGCAGATCTCTTCTTTGACAACATGACTTCATCTAATCTAGATAAGGACGACTATAAACTTTTCATCAATGTTTTGCTTCTTTTTCTTTGTTAGATGGTGGTCATTATTTCGAATCGTTCAACTTTTTTTTCCTCACGGGGAAGATAACAGTTTTCAAGCCTGTTTTCTGTTGTTTAGAGCCGCTCCTTCTTCAGCTGACAGGAGCAGTAATGGAGTGTGCTTGAGCCTGACGGAGGGAGCAGAGGACCCTTGACTGCATCATCAGACAGCCGGAGCATGAAGCAGAGACTGGGCCCTCTGTTTGTCACTGTAAGTTTGTGTTGTTTCCGTCTGTTAGTGCATGTTGCGGTGTCACCGTGGCTCTCACTCTGCTCTTACCTGCTCCATGCATCTGCTTGTACACAAAGAGAGGTGAAGGGGTGTGCGCGATCAATCTTCATTTGGTAATTTATGAAGGCGTCGTCTTGTCAGTATCCAGCGGCGTCTGGTACAACTCATTCTGCTCTGCTGGAGGGGGGAACCCCGGGGTAGCGGCTCCTCCTGTCACCTCCCCTCCCTCCCCAGCCCCCCGCGCTGCCTGCTGCCGTCAGCAGCCCAGAGGCAGAGCGCAGACACAGGCGCGAGGCGGAGCGGCAGAGGAAACCATCGGGATTAACCCTATGGCCACCCACGGCAGGTGCTGAGGCAGCCACGCGTCCAGCCTCATTAAGACGAGCCACAGAGGCCACCGTGGCAACAAACACAGGGAAGTGAGAAAAGCACACTGTACCTGCTCCTGCCCCTAACACACACACACACACACACACACACACACCTACACACACACACACACACACTGTACCTGCTCCTGCCCCTAACACACACACACGCACACGCACACACACACACGCACACACACACACACACACACACACACGCACACACACACACACACACACACACACACACACACACACACACACACACACACACACACACACACACACACACACACACACTGTACCTGAGTGTCAGAATATTTGTGATAATGACAACACAAAGAAAGAGAGCCTGTAATCCCTGTGAGTGGATGGATATCAACAGTACACTTTTTAGATATGTTTTGTTTTTCTTTTATCTAGTTTGTTCTCCTCTTCTCCACACTTTGACACCACAGAGGCCCTTCCCCTGTGTGTGAGGGACAGGTGAGGCTTTTGCACACAACCCTCTGCACACAGTAGGATGAAGGCATATGGTCAACAATTATAGCCACTAATGAGCTCAATCACACACAGGTTTTACCCTTAACTGATGAGTACCATCTTTAAGAGTTTTTGACCAGTCATTTTTCACTCTTTGATTTAAAGTGATTACGCCTGCATGTTAGAGTAGTTCAGAGCATTGCTAATAGTTTCAACATTAGTCTTTTAATGTCAGTCTTGTTTAACTTGAGCTTGTTAATAGGGCTTCAAAAGTGCCGTCCATCATTAATCATGTACAGAAGAAAACCACTTTGATTCCCAACTATTACAGTGTGCTTGAAATTCTTCCTATTTGCTCATTTCCAGCTCATGTCTATGCTCATTTTATCAGTTGATTAAAGGGTGAATTAGGCTTTCAAAAAGTCGTTGTGAAATGGCTGTGGTCAGGATGAAGGTTGCACTGGTCTCCTGGCATTTCCAGAGGATATGTCCATCTGTGTGACGACACTGAGCTGCTCAATTATTCAGGACATTAAGCAGCACTTTCGGACACTTTCCCCCAGTTGGTGTCTTTGATTGGGAAAACGGGGGCTGATTTATGAACTATAGCCTGGGGCTGACGGCCTAAGGCGCGCTCTGAGGGGGGGCACTGCCCAGCTCACCTCTCTGCCCCGGGGAGCCAGGTCCAGCTCAGGCCACTGTCTGAGCCGCTCCTGTGTGTCGGCCTGTGCTTCTGTGGAGCTGGGTGTGAGTGTCTCGTCTCCACAGACACAAACTCTCTTCAGCCTCAGCCGCCTCCTGCCGCTGCCTGGCCAATTTGTCGGTCGACCTGCCAGGAGCAGAATGCAAATCCTCACCGGAGGAGACGAGCGAGGACGCGGCGCCAGCTGTGTGTCTGGAGTGTGTGTGAGTGTGTGCTGTAAAAGCCTAACAGGAGAAGTGTCATCAGGACCGCAGCATCATGGAGGCTGTGTGTAATGTATTATCTGCTCCTGTCCCTCCTTTGTCTCGTCGTGTGGCTCAGACATGACTCTCCTTCACTGCTCATCAACCTACTGCTCCTAATTTATAGATGGGCATAAAACTGTATTTTCCCTCTGCCTGCCCTCCTTCCACCCACCTCTGCATCGCAGCCGCATGAAGGAGTAGGACACATGCTGTTAAGTCTTAAACCAGCGCAGGGCTGTGCTCCTGTTTAACTGCCTGCTGTAGAACATGGTCCTGTGGTAAACACCTGAGGGCAGTGAGCTGACCCTGCACCTGGACACAGCAGGTCACTGTGCACTCTGCCCTCCCCGAGAGAGAGAGAGGGAGAAAGAGAGAGAGAGAGAGAGAGAGAGAGGGACTGCAGCGCACGCTCCAGACCCACAGTTCAGTTTGCAAGTTTTCAAGGACGACTCGTACACAAGATGAAAGTGACGGTTTTCATCTCATCTGCCGCTTCTATCCAAATAGCACCTGCCCGTTCTGTGCTGTCAGCACATTTTATCTAAAAAATTAATACTTCTTTTTTCCTGGTCAGATAGGGATACTTTATTCGTCGTGCTTTGCCCGGAGTCCTTCGCATCTTTGGAATGTGAAAGATTTAAAACCATGGATAAAAGGCACTTTTCTAATCAACATTTTTTTCCTTAAGCGCTTCTTTCTTTAAAAAAGCTGTTTTTCATTATTTATAAGTGTTCTGAAGGTGCTACAGAGCTGATATGGGGCCGTAGAGCTTGCAGAATTGATTAGATAAGCTTGGAAATTACAATGTTGAGCACGTTGCGCACTGAAATGTGCTTTAAAATACACCCAATGCGAATATTAATACCCAAGGCTCATAAAAGCCCATTTGAATGCAAGGAGGGTGTTGATGCTGAAGTTTCATAAAGTGTCCAGTTGCCATGGCGTCTGTAACTGATCAAACCTTATATCAGCTTCAATTCTGAACGTCACAGAATCCAGAGTGACGGATAGATAATCATAATTTCATCATTAGCTCTTTAACGCGCTCAAAATCTCTGTTTTACTGAATAATTCTGAATGATGTTAATCAAACATATGAAATCATATTTGAAATATTTAACCAAACCATATTAATGAAGATCAAAAGGTGGTCTGTTTTTAGCAGATGTTCTGGGAAGGCCTGGGTAATAGTTGGGTCCACAGGAGCAGATGAAACACTTTGTCTTCTGCTAAATATTTCATGCTTAGTACCTGTTGTATGCTGCTTAATGAGCTATGGCTGGAAAAAGGTGATTTATCATGCAAAGTTTTCAAAGAAATGCAAATCCATGCACACAGGAGCATACACTCGGTGCAGTTTTTATACACATTTTGCCTGTGTAGCATTAGCATTGCCACGCTGCATTTTAGAGGCTGAATATTTTAGCCCTGAAGTAAAGCAAACTCAGACGAGCAGGAGAACCATGGGTCAGTTGTGTAGCTTTAAAGAAACTTCTTGTCTCTGGCTCTTCCTGCATCTCCCCCAGTAGCTCATCCAATAATTCCTCTAGAATCTCCTCCAGTATCTCCTCCAGTAACTCCTCCAGTATCTCCTCCAGTATCTCCTCCAGTAACACCTCCAGTAACTCCTCCAGTAGGTTCTCCAGTAACACTAACAGGAGTGAGCAAAGAGACACACATGTGGTGGACGGATGTGACAGTGACGGGGTCAGCTTTTTGCAAATGAGTTACAATGAATTGTTTTAAATAAAATCAAATTAATGTATTTTTTTCAATGCCCAAAATCACAGCAACAGTTGCAAATGACCCTCCTTCTCTGCAAGGAAAACTGCAAAGAACCCTGTAGGAAAAAGTACGTTCTTCCAGGAAAATGGGAACATCCAGGTCACAGGTGAGATGGGGGTCGTCACTGGAGCAGCCCCCGCAGTGTCTGAAACAGTCACAAAGAGAAAAAGCATGTGAACAGCAATGAGCAGACTACATGTGGGGGAAAACTAAAGCATTTTGATCCAGCCCGCAAAGCATTTCATACAAATTTTGATGAGTTGGGTATGACACATTTGTCAGACTGCAATTGCTTCAGTTCATTTAAGTTTCATTTTTTTGTATTTTAGGCATTAAGTCTATGTGTGTAATACACTGTAGTTAACAACATCCAAACTGTAAATGGTCCGGTCCGGGGAAAGTGTAAAAATGCAATGTGGCCCTTGAGTCTCTTCTTGGATGGTGTGCTACTATTGCATCTTTGAGGTAGGATGAGGCCGTATCAGTTATGGTTTTATAGGTCAGGAAGAGGATTTTAAATTTGATTCTAAACTCAATGGGAAGCCAGTTAAGAGACTCTAACACCGGCATAATGTGCTCTCTTCTTCTAGTACCTGTTAACAATCCTGCTGCTGCATTTTGAACCAGTTGAAAGCTTTTTGTAAAACTTTTAGGACAGCACGTTGCAGTAGTCTAATCTGGATGTAACAAATGCATGAGTTTTTCAGCGTCACTTTTAGACAGGATTTTATACACGTTTAATAATCATCGGGAAAAAGAAAAACAACTAATTATTGACAAAAATAAATGAATCATTAACATAATCATAAAGCTGGGTGCCTGATTCTCACACTGCGCATACTTAAATCTGTCTATCTCATCCCTAGCGTTCACAAACATTATCCACATGCATTCATTTTAGGCACATGCACAGTTTAACAACACTTTAGTTCAAGAGGTGAAGTGAAGCTGGACTAGACCACCCAAGTGCAGCCAATCAGAGCGCTGCATTTGGCCCTTACTTCTGGATTGACGAGAAATAAATTACTCTGTTGTTACCTGCAGACAACTGCCACAATTTTTGTCACAAAGTCCTGCTTTTATTATATACTCTTTTGGGGAAAACACACAATTTACTAATTTACAAAAAGGTACCACAGCACTAATAATCATTTGCTAGTGGAGTGTAGTGTCATAAGTTAAAGTTTTTTTTTGTTTGTTTGTTTTTTGTCATTGATTAATTATGACTAAACATTTATAAATGCTTTGTAGATACGTCTTATAGTTAATGATCAGTTCATTTTTTGTTCACGATGAGTAAATAATTATTAAACAATTGTGAATAATGAATGATTAATAAACATTTATACATGCTTTGTAGATACGCCTTATTTTTGTTAATGATTAGTAAATCATTTTCTTTTTTTTACATGTATACATTATTTGTTTTGTATGATTTATTATAAAATGTTTTGCATGCATTCATTTAAATACATTTAACAACAAAAGTGCAGAAAGGAAATTATTACAACCTAAAATGCCTCTCCAAATTGTGTTCATTCACATGTTTCCCTGCTGTTTATGACAAATACAAATCTCAAAGTTACATCCCACACCCTGCACATACACCCTTTAGTGCATCTTGGTGATCAGTGTGTGGGCTTTTCTTTTGTTTTCACCATCCTCAAATCCAGATGCGGGCGACTCAAACGGTGTGCTTCTTCCCGGGGTTACGCTGGGCAGCCGGGGCCAGGGGAAGGGCAGCAGAGAGAGCCACAATCGTCAGGTGATTCCAAAGACTGCGAGGCCCGGTGCAGACCTACAAAATGAGTAACGGCGCACCCCAAACTGCGCCATAAGGCTCAATGGTTTGTGATTTGCAAGTTGATAAGACAAGAAGATTAATAATGCCGCATGATAATGGCTGGCTGAAGCTCGGCTGGGGAGATGGTAATGATGGGATATTGCTGTAGGAGCAGTTCAGTGAGCCACAGTGGAGAGAGACAGACTGACAGAGAGAGAGAAAAGAGAGAAAAGAGAGAGAGTCCGCAAAAGCACTCATCCCAATTGGCCCTCCGGATATGAGAGTTTGAAAAATGAGAATGCAGTTATCATTTTAATTAGATATAAAGTTTTTTTTCCCACATTTTTCTTACATATAGAGTGTCCGTGTATGTAATTTTGCTGAAATAAGGACTTCAAAGAACATACATATGTGGCAGTGCACTGTAGCGTCATAATGTCTGAATGACATTTTCACACAATTGGATTTTTACATTATTTTTCATGGGTTATTGCTGTCGGCGGTAATTAGAACAAGCAGGGCGATGGTGTTGTAGATATATTATGACATATGTCCAAAGTTAGTGAAGACTCAGGACAGTCAAAATTCTGGATTGTCAAAAATGCTGGCATGGAAACTTAAAGTGACAAATAAAATGCATTGCGGACAGTTACTTTTTCAATTTGGGGATATACTTTATTTTGCTTATTGCTTGTTGGCGCAAGAGTTGGATTTGTGAATTTTGTCTGTGTGGAGCGTGAAAATACTACTTAAAAATTCAACATTCAGCACATTTCTTTGTTTTATTTTTACTTTTATGTACAGCAACAATGCACAACTTGTCAGGGAAAGTTGTTTTTTCTCTCACTTTACCCCAACTTCTTAAACTTACAATATATGTTAAATTTTGTGTCTTTTATTAAAGTACTGATTCTTATTTTTGTCCTCGACTTTGATGAATAAATCAGAGTTTTAATCATGTGCGTAAATAAAGAGGTTGTGTTTTTTTACGGTCCAGTTTGACAGTGACGACAGGCCGTGAAATGCTCTGATCTATTTCTGCTGTTGGCGCGTCGGTGCTGTTGACTCCCGTGTTTACACCTCACGCAAACATTTTGTCAGCCTCTAATTGCTCCACTTTGTCAGCGCCTGTTGATGATCTTTTACTTTAAAACTTGAGTCACTTTTGTAACAGCTTCGTTGTATCGGAGCGGCTGAAGATCACACAGCTTTTTATCTCCCATTTGAAGAATGTGTATTTTAAATGAAGGTAGATTTCAAATCTCAAAAGTAGTAGTTTTTGTATTCATTATTATATTCTTCGTACATTGCATTTTATTATTATAATACCATGAATTATATAATTTTGTTTTTTTTATTTTATTTATGTCAAATATATATGTATAAGACTTTTATTTGTATTAGGCCCATTTAGCCATTGCTATTAATGCTGTCACAATACTGTGCTGTGCAACATTCCAACAGCCACACTGTGGCACAAATAAGATTTTGAGTAGAGTTGATTCCAAACTGAGTCACATGATAAGTGCTTCATAAGAGTCCTCAAATACCCCCTGACAAGATCACTGGAGGTGAGTAATATGAGAAATATTGACGCTATGCTTTACGCCTTGTGCTACCATACCTAAAATACTGTATGATGTTGACAGTTGGGAAGAATACTTCTAAAACATATTCAGTTACAGAATGCAGAATTATTCTGTACTGATTTGTGTTGTTTTGAAACATGAAAAACAGCATGTAATAAAGTAAAATCTGTTTTGCTCCAGTACAGATAAAGCCTCTGTTTGGGTGAAAATGAGACTGTAGCGCTTTCTCTGCATCGATTTATGAAGTGTTTCATTCTACGAGAAGCAGGAAGTGTGTTGTTAGCGTGCTATTTTTTGTAGGCTTTAACTCACTCTGGACTCAAAGACTTGTGAAAAGTGCTTCTAAACTCATCCTGTTGAATATTTAGGATGCTGGGACTGCATTGGTTAATTGAGTGTTACATGTGACTGCTGTAAAGACTTTAAAATAAACTAGTTGTGTTTTTCATGTTTCAAAACAATAAAAACAAGGTAGAGCACCTTCAATATGTATTTTTGAACGTATTTCATGCTCTAATCAGAGCGCTGTTCTGAATACATGGAATACGTGCTGAATGGTTGGAATGCTTTCACATTGAGTTGTAATAGATTAAAATGAAATAGTTAAAAAATGCAACACTGGATTGGAAAACACTTCTCAACATATCAACTTTCATGTGGAAACAACAAAGTTATCCAGCCTGATCTTAAAAATGTTTTATTCTTCCAGTGAATCCACTTCATCCATAGATTTCTCTGGGACATTGTAAGTTCAAAGGCGGTTTTCTTTTCCTCTCCCAGGGACATAAGGATCACCGCTTAAAGTAGATCCCACACACACCAAACTTTACCATCTTGGACTCAACAAAATTTTGACCAAATGTACAAAAGGATTTTTTTAAATCCCCTCTGTACATTTTTTGTAACTAATATGTGTACAAAATGAACTAAGACATTTAAACCTGGTTCTGTCCATTTTTCAGATTTATATGTCCCAAATATATGTATTTTTGGCCATTTTTACGCATAAAATACTGTATTTGTACATGAAAACATTATATGATGAAAAATGAGTGATACATTTTTTTTCTTACATTTATGTGAGTAAACTACAGGAGAAGATTCAAATTGATGTATTTAAATTTAACATTTTTTCCTATTCACATGCAGCGTCTCACTCTTAAATGGCTGAATGTGTAAAACAATTTGACATCTTCAGCAGAACAAAATGTGAGTGAATGATGATATTCTCAGGATTCATTGTGTAAAAGTGTTGGCTAACGTTAACAGGTATGAGCAGACATAACATAAAAACGCAAGTCATTTGAGGTCGCTGCAGCTCCACTTACATCCATTAATGAGTCGGTAATGGTCATTAGGAGCTAATTAACACAGAGGAGTGGATCCAGGAAAGTCCAACCAATTCTCTCTTAAAGCCAGAGAAAATACAAGAGCGCGAGGACCAGCCAAGTGAAGAAGGCCTATTTGAGAAAGTAATCACGCCAACGAGTGACGAGTTAATTACATGACAAGTTGTGTTCGGAAGATCAAGTGGAGCTAACAGATGTTGTTATTGATGGCAGTCCCCAGAATAGCCACGGCGAGGCTAATTCTCTCATTAGTTAGCATGTTAACGTTGATGTGGGTATGATGTGCACATGTTTGTCAGCCTGAGGTGCAGATGGCGTCACTTTCATTTTGAGGTGCGATGCCACCTTCTCTGTTTGTCTCGACAGCTGTTTTCCAGTTAAAAGAGAAGTTATTTAGAAGAACATACGGCACACGTTCAACACACACATTCTTCACATTGTACAGCAGATGAGCGGGCTTGAGTTCCTCGTTGGTGTTGGTCCTGTGGAAATTTGCGCCGTCCTTGTACTCCACCATCCGGTATTTATTCAGACTCTTTGATAGGTTACGTTCACTTGACATCGCGACATTCATATCTGTAGCTTAAAACTGAGCAGGAGCTGGTGAATCTATGGTGAAATTTGCGGTCATTGCAGATTTGTTGACCTGGTTTATGGTTACACGCACATGAAAAACCACTGTGAAAATCAGTAGCTTAAACCCCAGTGTGTCGGGGAACACTAGTGTGCCTTGAGGTTTTGCCAGGTGTGCCTTGAATAATGTCCAGTTTGAGTTAACAGATTCACTAATGTGGATTTAATGAACTAATTTACCTTTTTGGAGTGTCCTGAGCAACATTTGCACAAGAAAAGAACACAAAACCATCACTATGATCAAATTTAAAGAACTAGACAGTGTCACAGACAGTATTTGCCTCATTATATACAATATTTTTAACTAAATGGCCTGATTTGGTAATGTTTTAGTAGTAGGTGGCATGCCATGGTTGCTTTTAAACGCAAAATGTGTGCTCAAAAAAGGTTGAAAAACACTGGCTTAAACTAACATTACGTAACTTTCTGGGGGTGCTAACCGGGCCAGCCAGATCGATCTCAGCGATTATTGTGAGTTCACAAATCCTTGAGAATCCATCTGGCTCGTCTCCCGCTGTTGGGTTTGAGTCGGCAGCAATGGCAGACCAATCACAGTGCAGCATTATGGTTTGGGCGTAAGTCAAATGGATGAACCTAAACAAACATGGTGGTGCTGACAAATGTATTTTGGCCTAATTTAGCAGTCTTGCAGACTTTGTTGTTTTGAATAACCCCTGGTGTACACTGACTTTGGTCCGGCTCTGGTTCAGGACCGACTTAAAGTAAAGTGAAGTGAAAGTGCTTAAAGTCAATGTGTCCTGTAACACCAACCTCAGAGCATTGCGGGCATGGGTCCGCCAGTCGTGCGGGTCTGCGAAAAGAATCTGCAAGGAGTTTATTTTTGCCGGACGCCGCAGCGGTCTGGTGCGGCTTTCATGTCATTTGATGTGTAATCTCGCATGAAACCACGCATGTATCTGCGTGGTTTTCTTTCAAAACAAACCGCAGTAAACCGGAGCTGGTGTAACAGGCAATCTGCAAGTGACCCGCGCTGGTGCTGGACCGCAACCGGACTAGAGCTCCAAATGTTCATGACATCATGACACTGCGTCTTTTCCCAGTAGCTTTCCACAGTATTTCCATGGAAACTACTGTAGATGTGGCAGGTTCCTCCAGGCCAAGTACAAGTCAGGTTTGTGGAGATACAAACCTGCTCGCAGTAAGTTTTTTCAACATTCTTCAAGTGCAATAAAAGCATTCTTTAGATAAGTTACACACTGAGGCTTTATGTTTGAAGGGTTAAAAATGTTTTGTCGCTCATCAGTATGACTTTTTCAATTCGGTGAAAGTCAAAACTTATCTGAACTTTCCTGAAATTCTTCAATCTAGTCCAGTTGACTTATTTTAAAACAGCATTGCCATCTGAACCATCTAGGATTTGACTTTGTAGCAATAACCCGTACAATCTGACATGCTTGATGTGTGTGGCTGTAAAACGCTGGGTCTGACAGTCATCTTGTTTGCCTAAAGTGATTCAGACACTGCTTCGCGACCCGGACAGTCACTCCTCATCATCGCCCGACATGCGCCGGAATAAGCCACATTAGCCCCGCAGCACAGAGGCACACGAGAGCGCCGCCCTGCAGTTTACTCCCATTAAAGCCCCATCGTGGTGTTCTTGAACCCCATTCACACGACACACGCCCGCTTCCTGTCTGCGAGCGCGCCTGTAAGTGATGACTCGGAGAGGAGATGTGACAGTGCCAATAACGGTAATCGTCCCTGGGCAGGAAACAATCGAGCGTATGTGCCGTGTCAGCCCCGCGTTCCTTCAATATCCTCTAATAAATGAAACGTTAGCAGCGGAGAGAAAAACAACAATCAATAAAGCCATCTAATGATAAATATGAAATGTGGAGAGTGAATATGATCAGCTGTGTCGGAGGATGCACGCAACGTTATTAGGATGAAGAGGAGAAGCCTATTTGTATGTAAATGGGAGATTGATTATATTTATTTGCAGGCTGAAGGGGCTGAGAGGTGTGTTTCGCTCACACACACACGCTCAAACATGCCAGCGATATTCCTCTCATTATCTGAATGAGGTTTAGAGCTTGAACTAAGTTATGAATCGGTTCTACACATTTTAGCAGCGTAATAAAAGGCATATTGTCAAAAGAGGACTGACATGTGACAAGGCACTGTCCAACAACTAGATATTTTGAATTTGTATGTATTGTCAACATAGTTCTACAATGTGCTGCAATATTCCTCACAAATTCCAAAGATGACCAATCTTGGCGGATTCAAGGCTCTAAGAATGTGTGTCACTTGACATTTTTTGGTCCTGGTTTCGCCCAGTTTATGTCCAAATGTAGACTTAGTTTGGTCCTGTTAGACCTGGTGTAGTCCAGATTTAGTTCCAGGTTCATACACAGATTAGGTCTAATTCTGGTATGGTAATTTTGCCCTAATTTGGCACCCTAATTGGCCAATTTATGAACCAATGTCCTTCTTAAGGCCCAAAATTTCTTTTTTTTTTTTATGGTAACTTAAGTGGAGGGTCCACCAACTGCTCAACAGGGAGAAGTTATTGCTTTTCCTGGAATGTTCCACAGTATGGCCACAGTATGAGAACATATAAATATGTATATGTATTTAATGGTGTGCTGTAGAAAAGTCCAGGTAAAACAAAATCTCTATGGAGACAAGCACGATGCACCCTCCACCAGAGTGGAAAAAGAACGATCAAAAATCAAAATAAAAATTGAAAAATCTGCTTTAAAATAATATGAACTTAAAATAAATAGGGACTAAACAAAACATGAAACCCCATGAATTTTTGAAAAAAAAAAAAAAAATCCTCATAGGGTGTTATTATGTAAACAGTAACAGCGTTTTATACTGAATATGGTAACAAAAGTTCACTTTGCCGCAGCCCTTACTTGCAAAATAATTCCTCCAAAGCTTTGACAAGTTCCTCAGCTTTGATAGAATACCTTTAAATGCTTTAGCAGTCACAGATCACAGAGAAACATGCTGAGGTGGAAAAGTGGAGACAGAGGTCAGTCATCTGCGGCTGAGTCATGTCAAGTAGAAACTCATTAGTCATTTTCCGAAGTTGCAAAGTCTTTCAAAAGGTTTCCTAAAACTTGGCCAATGTAGTTTACCGTCTTTTGGTTTCCACAACAAACAAACAGAATTGTTGTTTTTCTTTTTTGTCATCATGTTCTTTCTTCCATGTAAATCAATCTGTTTTAAGCTGAACGCCCTTTTTAATGACACTGCCTGGATTTATTTGGGCACGAATCCAGCACAAACATTGAGGCGTTTTGACCTTCCTGGGTCCAGACCATGGCTGTTAAACTAAACTTTTCAGAGGTTCAAGAGCTCTGGGTCAGACACGTGCTCAATACAACACTAGATCTGTTTCAATAATGACAATTTAACAACTTATATATTCGATTTTTGTGGAAAACAAAATACAAAAGGCTTTACTTTTGCTAACTTTGCTGTGTGTAATGCCAACCCAGTACAGAATCAGAATTAAACTGACTAAACCAGACATAACCCAGAATTAACAGGGCTAAACTAGAACCAAACCAGATCTAAAGCAGAATTTAACAAGGACTAATTGGACCAAACTGATTGTCTGATCATTGTCTAGACCAGGCCTATTCAACTATAAGTTGAATAGGCCTGGTCTAGACTAATGCTATATTGGCTTTATAATTTGAATTGAACCATCTATAATCTGATTTAATAATAGAATAAAATACAAACGTGGTCTTAATCCACCTTGGTCTATTTTAAGTCCATATACAGCCCTGTCAGTCCATCTTCCAATATGACGACGTGATAATATAGAGAGAGAGAGGGAGAAAGGAGAGAAGGAGGGAGGGCTCCAACGGGGCTCACCTCTTAGAATATTCTAATTACCGGCCCTCCTCATTACACATGCCATGTCAATGAAGCCAAAGAATAAAGACCCACAGAAAGGCAACTTCACACAGCGACCACCAATTCAGTAATTTCTTAATCACTTTTTCGGCAACCTTTGCATGTGCCCCTTGGTTAATGCCACAAATTGAATGTTTCTTTGGTTTCCCTCTAAATAGGCTATCACGGACAGTTGCGGTGCTGCTAAGCGAGATCCATTATTGTCATTTGCATACATAGAGACCCCCTTTTTAGTAGCAGGATCCCGCGGAGGAGGGGGGCAAGAACAAAGAACTCATGAGGACGAAAATAGGACGGAAACGAAACATTGACACTGTGAAATCTTTTTGAGCGAGACCATGGCAAATGCTGGAATCCATATCTGACATTAAATGGTCTGCGTGTATAGAAATTAGTGAAAAGGGAAGCGGGTGATGGGACCGTCCGTTTTCCTTGATGTCCCCTGATTAATTTACAGCACTTTAGTTACGTCGTTGCAAAATAAATTAACCGCGCTCGGAGATATTAGACGCACGTTGGTTTGTGAGGGGAGGAAGGGTGGGCGCAATTTATTAAGGGGGAAAGGGGGGCGAGCAAGAGAGAGCGATGAGATTAAATAAAACACCTAATTGACAGAAAAAGTCAGCATGCACAAGTGGTGTAGGGCTATACAGCTCGGGATTCTGTCATCACATCTTGTAGAATTTTCAACCGAATGTTTAGCCAATGGAGGTTTTAAGTTAGAGGTTACGCAGATGACATCATAGCGTTCTTAAGTTTGGCAAAAGAGTGGCAAAAATGTATGCCTCAACGGTGTGTAATAGCATTTTCTCATATAAAGCACAAAACACAAATCAAATGTAAAAAAAGCTAACAACAACTGTAAAGATCTACATATTTGGGTTGTGTCTGACATCTAAACAAAAGAAAAACAAGTAAACCGTTGTAGAAAACCAGATAAACAACAGGAACAGTGCAGCAACGCTAACATTTATCACTGATATGGACTTCGGGATCGCAAACATTTGAACTGATTAACTTTCTTTTCTTAAATAACATGTTTCTGAGTTAGTTTGTAGAGGAAATACATTGTTATGGGGCGAGTTGAAGTGTCCTTTATCACCCCCACCCACGAAAACAAGCTCTGCACAGTTGGAGCCCCATTGAGAAACTAATTTTGGTTTCCATTTTGTCGTATGAAGTTAATTTGACAACAACAGCTCCACAAACAGCAAATAAACAAAAGAGCAAAGAAGTTCATTTTTTCAGCTGTGTTGCCCATAATTCTGCCATTCACTCTGAATGTTGAATAGCACTTTTCGACTATAACAATGTCAGTGTCAGTGTCTTTTTTTTTTTTCTCTAACCCAATTCTGTCAAACAACCACCACTGTGCATTTGTGATTATGCAAGTACATGTTTATTTTTTGCAATTAGGGTAAGGTTAGGGTTAGGATTTGGGTTAGGTTTAGGGCTTTGGGATAGTTTAGCTAACCAGGTCTTGACAGAACTGCATCATGGGGGGGAAAAAATGACGCAACCTCCATTCTAAACTTCATTCATTCAGAAGTGCGTGATACATTTTTTGCCCGTAATGACCCAACAGTGAATTGGGTTGTTCCACCTCACTTTTGTGTACTTTCTAACGTAGTTTTTGCTCACGTATCTCTGCGCACGTTTTGCACATTTTCAACAAACATGACGGATTTCCATGTTTTCTGGAAACTATTATTGTCTCGTAAGACGGGCGTGCGGTACGTGTTCGGATGGCAGCGGTGAGACTTTGGGCGCTGGAAAGGGGAGGGGCGTGAGGGCTGGTGATCGAGAGAAAGAACTGGCCACTTGATTTCCTATGAAAATTAATCGGCTATCAAACAATCTGGGTCTGCTGAGGATGATTATACAGGCGACAGAGAAGGTTGGAGGGAGAGAGAAAGGAGCGAAGGGTGGGGCGGTGGGTGAGGAGGAGGAGGGGGTCGACGTAAGGAGGAAGAGCGGGGGGGGTGCCCTTTGTGTAGGTGAAATGTGTCGGGGACTGTCATCGTAATATACCTCCAGTGAAATGAAGGTTAATTCTGATGTACAGCCTGCATGGCCGTCATTATCGGCGAATCATGAAAATAAATTAAGCCACTGAAATAGATACTCCTCGGCGACGCGGCGGGGATCTCGTGAAGGATGGACGGCTGAACTTTACAGATTATTATTGGGGAAATAGTGCTGAATTCAATTAATGCACCTAAAAGACACCTTTATAGAGGGCAGCCATAATTTAAATGACAGCAGGGTGTAATTTTGCTTGTTATAAGTCAAATTTGCAGAGTTTCATGTTTCGTGCGTTCGCCGCGCTTCCCCCACAAACCCTCTACCCGTCTATCTGTTTTATCTGTTTGCGCAGGATCATCTTGTCCTTCTCTTTCCTTTTGCACCATGGAAGAAGAAAAAAAAGAAAAGTGCCGGCCTTTATAAGAATAGTGCACTCTCTGAGGATCACAAAGCAATCACAACACAGGACACCGGTAACGCTTGATGTAACGTACAGTCTTAACCGAAAGCTTTAATTACATAACAATCCAATTACAGATCATAGAAAAAACAATCATAGATCTATTGGAAATGATTAATTACATCATATTTATGGTATAACACTGTACACATATTATAAAGAACCAGTTGAGTAACAATTAATAATTATGATAAGTGTGTCTATTTGCATTGAGATCATTGTTGTTCGTGTAGTTCTTAAACAAGATATTTTATAAACATCTAGCTTCAATAGAGTGAGTAAGTTTTAAGTGCAAATCTGATGCAGAATTCAAAGTGTGATGTGGTAAGTTTCATAATACATTACATAAAGTTACCTTTGTTAGAGCGTAAATGTTATGTTTGACCTAATTTATATAGTTTTAATGTATTGGTGCTTTTTGACAATGAGACAAGAAACATCTTCTCTTATAAAAAATAACATGTATACAAATAAGAAGCTTGTTTTATTCATTTATTGTTCGTATATAGGGACAGATACAACAAACATTAAACTGAGGTTAACAATAACACACACACACACACACACACACACATACACACACACATACACACACACACACACACACACACACACACACACACACACACACACACAATCCACTGCTGCTGTCGGATGGGCCAGGACTTACAGTCTCCTTTTTGACAGTGGACAGTCTGGTATAGTTTTCATTTGAGTTGGTGAGATCCAAATACTGGCTTCTGTCAACGAAAAAGCATTTACTGCTGCTGTACTTTCAATTGATTTATAAATGTATTTCTACGTGTGTGATATTTATAAATACATATTGCTATAACTTTTTGAAGTAAGTACATTTCCTATTTTTTCTTAAGCGTTTAAAGGCATGACAGAGGTTAACCATCTTTGTGATAACTAATATTCATGACACAACTATCTTTAGTCCAAACAATAACAATGTCTTTGTGGTTTATAAAGTTTCAGAAATACATTAGAAACAAAAGGATTTGTCTTATAGGCTTATAGGCTCTTTTAAATTTGGAACTTCATGGTGAGCAGTTGTTTTCATAGATACATTTGTATGTGCACATATTCTTTAAATAGTACTTTAACTTTGTAAACATCTGGACACTGCTTATGGTCTGTTTTTAATCCATTCCATTATCAAACACCACACACAGATAAAATGAAACTTATTTTTGTTTCGAGCTCTGTATTTAAAATGAATACAGATCAATTACACAAACCCAATCCCAATCACTGCTCTCCGCCCTCTCCTCCCTGAAGTACATTTACTGTAATCCTCTGCAGCCCCTTCTCTCCCCCCTCTCTCCCCCCCTTCTCTCTCCCCCTTCCCTCTCCCACACGAGCCCCGCGGAGCATGCCGATGCCACTGCCTTTTATGCAGATCCAGCCCACGAGCTTCGAGGAGTGAATGAGAAGCCAATGAACTGGGTAAACGCTCGACCCCTGACCCCTGCACGTCGGAGAGAGCGAGAGAGCAGAGAGAGCGGAGCCGGCGGGCGTAATCCAGGCAGGTGTCTGACAAGAGAGGCCAACACGGAGAGGCCGCACCAGCGTGACCCACCTCCGCCTTATCTACACATCTGCAGCACCTCTCCAGCTCCAGCCCCAGTCCCAGCTCCAGCTTCAAATCTCACACAGGGGCAGAATAAACGCCTCCAAAGGGCACGGTGGGGACGTCTGGTTATTTATTGACAGTGTGACGCTTGTCTGTTCAAGTAGAACAACCGGATTCAATCTCGTACACAAGCAAAAGAGACGAGTGTGAAGGCATTTTTTATGTTGGATGTGTTATGTTGTTTACACACTGGCATTTTGGATTGTATGACCTGTGGACTGTACTCATGTGTTACTGTGAAGACTTTTTAGTATTAATAATAGTAAAAAAGAAATACACCAAAGTTTGAACCACTGCTTGTGTTCCATATCATTTCCATAAATGTAATAGATTTTTGAGGTTTTTAATGCTGTTTTGCAAAATTGTCCAGCAGAATTTTGACTTGAAGAAACAAACCACATTTGCAACTATTATGGTTCCACTGTAAAATAAGGGTTCCTAATAAACTATTTATAAGGTATTAATAAGCAATAGTTATTTGTTTTTAGTTTATAGGCATTTTCAAACATGTGTTACTTGTATATTGTATGCAGTTTAATAAGCAGCTAATTAATAACTTACAAGCAATGTGTTTTGGTCAAAACATTTATAATATATTATAAGTCATCTACAATGCTAGTAGTGCCCTAACAAATAACAAGTGTGCCTTATGAATATACTAAGAATCAATACTTATTGTGTGTATATTTATTATAGTTTTTAATTGCAGATAATTTAAAATACTAGGCCTGTTGCAACAATCATTTTTGAAATACCAAATTGTTCCATAAAATATCATGATAAACTATAATATTGCAGACCACTTTATTATTCCAATGGTATTATAACTCCACAGAATTAAAGTCACTGTATTTTTTTTCTGAAATAACGTGAAACATGCGCTGCAATTAATAAAAACAAAATAAGTACAAACAAACACAAGGTAAAAGCTATATATAAGTTGATATTTCGAATGAGTCATTGATATAACAAAGATTTGACCTAATACAAATGTTAATGTACCGCAAAAAACTAAGAAAATAAGTTGTTGTCAGTGCAAAAGAAGTAAAGATGAATATGGAGCTCTAAAAGAACATTGTTAATTCTGTGGTTTATAGAACGATATGTAGATATAGTCATTATAGTAACAGGCTGAGCTACTACTACAACAATTTTACTTTTTTTTTTCTTCCATTATGGCAGAACATTCTTATTTCTCCAGCTGTAATTTGAAAAGAAGTCTGTTTCTGAACATGACAAACTGCTTGAGTAAGTATAACTAATACCAATACTCGACTTTTATACCGCTATAACATCAAGTGCATTATTAACACGAGCTGTTCCACCTTTCTAACCTCCGCCATTGACATCTGCCGTAATGTGACACTGACGCTCTCCCTCTTCTAAACACAGGCCACGTTAAATATTTATGTGCCTCTTATTTTCCCATTTTATGTAAGATTTGCGAGATGCAAAATAGAAAGTTGTGCCTTTATGGTGCATGAAATATAGGGACGGCTTTGGGAGCAAGCTTGCAAGAATGCTGTATATTGGAAATGGCGTCGTAAAAAGCGCACAGCCATGCATGAAAATAGGTGGAGGAAAACTGTAACCATAAAAGTTGGGAGTTTGTAAAAGTAAAAAAAAAAGAAAAATATCTAACAGTGCAGTCTTTCTATTGCGGCGGGTGAAATTAAAATAAGCGAAATAGCACTTGAGAGTACAATGTAGTCATTTGGACTATTAAAACCGCCGTGTGTCATCTTTATTCAATCTCCACTTTAGAGAAAAATCACACTTTTTCTTCCACCCCAAAACCAAACACTCACAAATCTCCTCTTTCTTGCCCCGTTTCTTCTTCTCCCACTTTCTCACTCTCCCCTTCCAGCAGTTTAAAGAATCCTTCCACTATCATTATTAGTATCGAACTCATTTTGAAATTCAGAAATTGGCTAAGAAAGATCATTCATTGCGGCGGATGGTAAAATCAATAGCTTTTGTGTGTGTGGGTCGCTGTGCGGCTCTGACTCTCTCCCTCCCTCTCTCTCTCTGTGTCGGAGTGTGTGCAGAAGTGAAGAGGAGCAGACAAAAGCGGACTGAAAACTGAGGGAGTGGGGCCACCTCTTGACGACATGGATGCACAGGCAGGAAAGAGTGCGGAGGTAACCCACACGCAGGTCTCTTAGCACGCAGGGTAAATGTGGCTGTTTGTGTTGCTGTTGTAAGTGGTTCAAATGATTTAGATTGTATGTCGCGATAGATGTTGAAATTCTGCGTTTTTGGAGCAAAGTTTTTTCATCTTTTTTTGGGATTGTTTTCATACTTTATGGTTTGGTCCTGGTCCTGATTAGGACTTGGTTTGGTCCTGTTCTCGTCCTGGTTCAGTCTCAGTTTTGATGTAGTGTTTGCTGGAGTAAAAAAGCTGTTTTGAGACTGAAAACTGATAGACAATTGTGCATATGTTGCATTCAGCACATTAAATAAAACAAGTAAACAACTTGAAAACAACAACAAAGAAAAAACAAGGACAAGGTCTGCAATAAAAATGACATTGAATCATTGAAAAAGAAAAAAAAAAGAATATATATACACATGTAAACAATAAGTGAATTATAACAGCTACAGACAGAGTTCAACTAATAATTATATCAGTGTAACTTGTGGGACGAGACACAATTCCCACAAGACGAGAAGAGACTTTTACATAATTTACCATAAACACTTGGTGCAGTTCACTTTTTATTATTTTTTTCCAAGCAAAATTTTACTTTTATTTAAAGGAGACATATTATGCTATCTCCTAAACTACTACTAAAGTAGATCATCAATTTACAATATTGATCTAAAATGGCTTAATAATAGAAACAGGTTCCTGTTCAAAACTGACAAGCCCCGCCTCTTCATAGTGAAATGTCACTGCAACAAGCAGCAGATTGTCATTTCATGTATTTTATTTATGTTTTACTTATGTAATTTATGTTATATTATGTTTTTACAGTATTTTTGACATTTTGTGACCCCACACGTGTCACACTGAGTTTGAATTTTCCAAAGAATCACCACTAAGTACAGGGATGTGGGCGGGGATAGGGAGTAAGTGAAAACAGGAATTTGCTGAGTACTCGAGCTTCAGTTTTAAGACAATACAGGAGTACACGAACATGCAGGAATGAGTCAAAATGCAACTTTCAGTACATTAATAATGAGGAAACAAGTTATAACAAGATTAAAGTTGATTTAGCATATTCTGTCTCCTTTAACGAACAATTGTGACTGCTACACTTGTAACAGAATACATTTTAGCCATACAACTGTACTTTTACTTGAGAGCACAAATTGCCAGCACTCTTTCCAGCGCTGGCAGACACACACAAACACAAACATCCCTCTCGCACACTGTCTCTGTACTTAATGACATTTGCAGCCGCGGCCCGCAGTGACTGAACGGGGACAGCTTATCCCGACGAGAGCCAAATCAATCAAGTCCTTTTAATCACCACTCCGCTTTTATAGTGTGGCAGTAATGATGGAAGCCTATGTCGGGCCCATCCCCTAAGACCCCTCTCCCTCCCCCCTGTACGCACCCCATGGAGCGCCGAGACTCTCCAGCACACTTACATATACGCTGATGATTTTCATTTCTCAATTACATTATCTTATTAACCAATCAATTGCTTGGCCTTATCAATAATTAATGTCTCCCCAACTATTAGAACCTAGATTAGATTAAACGTCTTGCCTCTGTCTTCTTTGATACTCCTAACTGGGCTCTCCGTGCACCATGTGATTTCTTGGAGGATACTTAATGCTTAATAGGATTTTAAAATATGCATGCATTTGTCAAAGTGTTTACAAATTGCACGTCTCGTTTTTTATCCACCGTTTTTGTCAGTTTTAAAAGCGCTGTATGTTTTATTTCGCGTTTAAATCAGCTTTACAGGGCACAATAAAAACAAAAGTGTCAAGCAGCAAAATATATCGTGGATGTTTAGCATTTTAAGTGTCTCGTAAAATCTTGTGGACACTGGCATTCTTAATTATTATTGTTTCTCCCTATGCCGTTCTACCTGCATGAGAATTAGACTTCATGACAGACTTTTTTAATCATTTCAGGGAGATTTAAAGAGTGCAAGGTGGATTTTCTTTAGCTTTTTTCTTAAGGATAGTGGTATCGTTTTGCTCTGGCATATTGTTGGCCCACTATCTGCCAAATGAGCGCTCAAAGGGAGTGCAAATGCCGGCTACTCTTGCTTGCTTTACGTCCATTCTGAAATAGAAAAAGCGTATATTTATTTGTAACATTTCACAAAAACATCATCTTTGTTCTGATCTTCTCAATATATTCAGTCCTGGAAATGTCAGAATGAGACGGCTGTGGCTCAGTCCGAACAGTGAACATAGTTGTGTCCTGTGAAACTTCTACCTTTCTTTTAAGTGAGTGAAAAGTGGTGGAGATGGCACAGACTTGCCTTGTCGATTCGGTCTGTCAGTGTCAGGGCAGCTGTGGCAATACATGTAGCTTACTTCTCCAGGTGTGGAGCGAAGGAGTTAGTTATTTTTATTGATCTTCATTTAGCCAGGACAGTCCCACTTAGATTAGGCTGCATTTGTGGTTATTTGGTGCTAAATTCGACTCATTTTACTCCTGATGTGGGCTTGGTCTGGTCATGTTCAAGTCCTTGTTTAGAGAGCACACCCGAATCGACTCTTATAGAGGGACAAGGTGGGAACATGCAAACTCCACACAGACACCCGCCTGGGAGTCGTACCCAGGACCTTCTGCTGCATAAGGTAAGAGCTCAACTCACTGTGCTAGTCCGACCACTTCAGGAGTCAGTCAGGGTTGTGTCACTGCACCGAACATCTTCAACGCAGCTGTCGAGTGCTGGATCCAAAGCACAGTCTTACAGTCGAATGATGCCCCAGTCTTACAGTCGAATTCCACTCCTGTTCCACACGTTTGGATACCATCACTAAAACATTGTCAGTATAAGTGGAAGAAGCCTTGCCGCTGAGCAGAGACAAACATTCAATGACTGTCCGACTTCCTATCCACAACCAGCAGGTCCAGGTGGATGAAGGATTTGTCTACCTTCGATCCAGGATTGCCTGCTCTTGCTTGTCTGACCTCGAATACAGCAAGCTCGAGGTGCCTTCGGTCATTTCCTAAGAGTCTGGCAAAGCTCAAAGTTAAGATCCTCAGCAAAGTGTCAGCCATAATAATGATGATGACAGTTAAGAGCTTTGAGAGGCTTTGTCAAACATACAATCATTATATTAAGCATTATTCGTCTCATTCTCCTCATTATTATAGTGACTTATTTGACTTTTGATTTTACATTATTATGGTACAAAATCTGGTGCCACAAGGTCTCTTCCTTTAGGCTTTTAGTTAATTCATGTTATGCTTGTTTTTGTTGTTCTATTATCGCGCTGTAACCAGGACTTACTTGACTCTTTTCCTCGTCAGTGCAGTAGTATTTCTTCCCTGGCACGCTGCTGTCCCGCTGACTGCCAGATGAGCGCTCGGAGGGGTGTAAATGCCGGGTACGGTGGATCGATGCCTCTCTGCTGTAGCCGTGTTAGCTGTTGCCGCTCACACAGAGAAGCTTTGTCTGCTCCGCGCCAAAAACAGCCGGTAACAACAGTTTACCGCGTGCCGCCTCAGGCCTCGAGCGCTGAGCCGGGCCTGCGCTCAGGTGAACCAGCTGTGAGGAGTAAACAAGACGACTACAGGGAGATAGAGGAGTTTGGTGTTGGTAGAACGAAATCAAGACAGTTTGTAGCAGTTTGTCAATGGTACAGGACAAAAGTAACACTAAAAAAGTAAATATGTGGCTATTACTACATTTGAGAGAAGATATCTGTACTGTCTACTTCATTAAAAGTTTGAAGTGGCCCAGTAGAAGTAGAGGTAGAAACTATGTACATAAAATTCACACTCACAAAACAATGGAAATGTATTCAAATTGCTTCTGTTGACAAAAGATCAGCTCAAATCTTTACCAAATTGACTACATTTTCCTGCTTTAACAGTTAACAAAATCTGTTTTACTTTTTCCTTATAAAGTTGATTTTCAAACAGGTACTTCAAAACTCTTTTACTTTTACTTGAACATTTGTTTTATAGCACATATGTCTCTACTTTTATTAAAACAAAACTAAGTACTTCATCCACCACTGCAAGTCAGTGCAACTAACTTTTTTATTTTATTATTTTCAAACATGTTACTTCTCTTTTGAATAGTCTTTCTGTTTTTATCCTTTTTCTGTTTTTATCCTGTCAACCTCACTCTGGTCTGACACACTGTCTTTTATCACAGTCATTCTTTATTTTACTTGTAAATGCATGTTTATTTCTTAACGGCTCGTGGAAAATGCTGGCGTGTTTTATATCCTCTTTATAGCTTGACAAAGTGAAGACCTAATGCGATGTAGGTCGATTTATATACAATTATTCACTTTCAGTCATCCACAAGTACGTCAAGATTATTCTATTAATCATTATTCAGATCACAATATAATCATAAGAAATTAAAACTAAACATTTTTACTATTTTAGAAACAAAATCAAGCTCTTATCTGGCTGTTTTATTTAAGTTTATTTTATTTAGTTTATTTTAAATTTGAGTTCATATAGCTGCTCACGTACTAAACAGTATTAGAATGAAATACAATTAAGAATTTCACTTTTGTTTTGTTGGCTCAGTGCATCTGTTTAACAAAAATGAAAGCCTCGGTCTCCAACCCTCTCAACAAAACACAAACGTTATCTTGATTCACCTTCATTCAGAAAACTTGACTTTGATTTCGCAAATTCAAAGTCCTCCTCATGCAACGCAAAGTTTGTACCTGCCGCAATCCATAATTACTCTCTCTCTAAAACATTTATAGTCTCCTTACCCATGTTTCTCTCCGTTAAAGACATTATGATTTGCAAGGCTGTGCTAAACGCATACCATTGTGCACATTCATTCACACAAACCAGCGCCTAATTGCAGGTTTGTCGTCATTTTCTCGTGTGTCTTCTTCAGCGGAACATTTAAAGACACACTTAGAGGTTTGTGGCCCCAGACAACAGGGCTGCGCGGCCTGTAATTAGAACCACACAGGTCACACACAGGAACACAATGGATGATACAAGCATTGTGTTATAAGGAGAGTTAATAATTGTGGTACTTTCTTTGATTTGTTTGGTGGGTGTCTAAAGGTGCAGAGGTGGGAGAGGGAACCCGGGCCTATTCAAGTGAAAGGAGAGATATAAAGACGTGTTGGAGAGTAAGAGAGCCCCTTCATTTAGTTTAATAGTGCGTTTTAATAGTCTTATCAGCTCATTATCTGCCACTCGGTGTTCAGGTACTCGGAGGATTGTCAAAAGTGTCAAAAATCAGATACTAATCAATGTAAGACTAGTATCGAAGCTAGATACTCATTAGAGCAAGTATCAATGCAAAAAAAACGAGACAAAATATGACCTTTTAGAGAGTCAAGTTTAGTATTTTGAACTTTGAACTTCATTGTCGTCATTTCAATATGAGCCCGCACCCACAAATCAATCGTTTCTCGTCAGAAAAAACAGTGCCTGACGATATTAATACATCGAATAAATAATAACTACCACAAAATGACACTTTTATTTGTCCAACACTTGAGCTCAGAATCCTGTGAGTTCATTTGCCTGTTGAGGGGGCCACACTTTGTTTATAAGACGAACTGCTTGTGGATAAAAGCTAAGCATCCGAGACGTCCGATACCTTTTTCATGAGGGCATGAGAGAAAACGTGTGATGAGAGGGGTGAAATGATGAGAAAAAAGCCATATTATATTATTAATTTTCCTTATTAGTCAATTTGTTTTGACAGAGTTTGATTAGTTAATTAGAGCGTGTCATTTTTGTTCAATATAACTTTAAAAAATTGTGTTAAAAGGTCTATTAAAAGGTGGCAAAAATTCTGTATCAACAATACTGCAGCACTTAACAACAATATTGCATTATAACATTGCATACAGTATTGCACGCAGGCTACATCTGAAGTTACAGCTGCCCTGGGACTAACAGGCAAAGATGTGGCAGCCAATCACTCAAAGGCAAGTGCAAGAAAATGGACATGTCTCATCGACCAGACCACCAACCCCTGGTATGTGGGACAATGCTCTGAAAGTCTGTCCCGCTGCTGCTCACGTGCTCTTACTCTTTCTTGCTGAATGCCAATAATGTTTTTAAAGCCTGATAAAAAGGAATTGTGTCCCTCAAAAGTCTCTCCCTTTATGAAACTTCTAATTATCCAGGCTTGGACCCACCACTTCATTTAGTGAGTTACTGTTATCACTTTATAATACATACAATATAATACTAAAGCATGAACAAAGACTTCATTCATAAAGAGCAAATAGTTTATTAATCATGATTCAAGATTAGTGGTTATCAGAAAAAGAACAAAAATAATGTGCTTTGGCAATGTGATGCAACAACAACAACAAAAGTAATAATAGTAAAATATGATATGACAAAATAAAGGCTGGCCTGAAATAAGGTATTATGAAAATAAATAAAAATAGACCTTGATTGAATATGAATGAAATATGAAAAGAATATTAGTGAAAAACTACCTGTGCGAATAGTGTTTTTGTGACACAAGTAGTTATTAATTGAGTAGTTATACGCCTGAATCATTGTTAATAAACTGTTTCATCATCATTCTCTTTGTTCTAAGTTTTAATAATTCCAATTTGATTTTAAGGGGACACACTGAAGGCAAAACTAATTTATTTCCACCCCTTAAAGTAGCACCTACAACTTTTTACAAGAATCTTAACAAGACTTGGACTTTGTTGATATTTAAGTGTAAGCCTGATTCATCAGTTTTATCTAAACAAAAAATTAAATTTGACTTTTTTTTTGTTATATTTAGTTTACTTCAATTCTAAATGTAATTGAAACGTTAACCAAATGAGGCAAGAATATGTCCCAATTAGGTATATTTTTGAATAAAAGCATCGTCTTGGACACATTTTTTTTTCTTGCATTTAGGTAAACTGCAAATAAAAGTTTCAAATGTATTTTTCTAAATGCAAGATTGTTTCCTTTTTACCTGCAGTGTGTTGCCTATTGATGAGGAAACGAGAAGCTGAATGGGATGCTCACGCTGCTCAAATCATTTCACGAATCAATCTGTTTATCCTGACCTAAGAACGCCACAAAGACAGTGGTCAGTGACTTCCAAACACTAACCTTTACAACACACCGATGATTCGATTTGTTTTCGGACATTTTCCTTGCGCCTTACCTCTCGGATGTTCTGTGTTTTTCTTTGCGAGGAAAGCCCCTTCGTCCTTTTTTTCTCCGTTTTCTTCACTCTGGGCCTGGAACATCTGTCAGCACTCAGACAGGGGTGGCCCGGAGCTCACAGGGGCCGGCTGCGCTGAGACCGCCCTGCCCAAGAATCAGGGGAGAAGCGCACACGCAGCTCCTTGTTTATTTGGCCTGACCCTGCGTTCGCCGCCAGGTTACGGGACGTGCTCAGTGAAAGGAGCCATTGTCCTGCAGGAAAAATCTGGTACAAATATTTACCAGGCGGGAAAGCGCAGCAGTGGCACGCGGCCAGACAGAGCCGAGCCATAAAATTTCACTACAGTAGACTTTAAAAATGACTCACTCAGACTTAGCCTCCATCTCCTCCTTTAACCGGGGTTAAAATTATACCCTACGCTTTTATTAATGAGATCACACTGTCACAGATTATTAGTCGTTTAATAGCCTTAACATCATGATCCAGCCATTTCATTCATTTGAAATCCATCCCATAATTTAACATTAGAACTGAGCATAAGGAGAGGCACAGCTTTATATAGAATGGCTTAAGTTGGTTTGTATTTTTATGGTTAAGACAATGCAGGTAATGATGACTTTTTTGTCAGTTTGATTTCTCAACATAAGCTTCCACGAGGAAACAACAAAATGGCCCAACCAGTACCCGAATATGTTCAATCATCTCATTTATTCCATTGAACTTTTAACACATTGTAACCTTTCTAAAATGCATTTTTCTCCCATAGAGACGTAAGATCGGCCCTTAAAGTAGCACCAACACACCAAACTTTTACAATCTTGTACATAACAAGAGTTTGATGAAATGCACAGACAGATCTTCTACGTCTGAAAGTTTTAACGCCAAAATATTTCGCGGATTTCACATTTTACAGCAGCTTTCAGTAGATCTACTGTTCTCCCATGTTGTTGCCATGTTCCATTGTTATTGTTTTGTGTGCTGTTCTAGTCCAATGTGGTTTGGTAACATCCTGTGCCTTCTAAAGCTCGTGGACTCGTGCTGGCTTACTCATCCTGGCCCACTTTTCTTTATTTTCTTGAATCCACAACACTACGCATACATATATTCTGATCAAACACACGCACGCACCCATGACCGCTGTAGACGTTCACGCTTCGCCAAGATTTTCCATGAAACTGGTCACTATTGAGACCCATCGGGACCACGGCTGTTGTGATTTCGGCCACTACAAAAATAAATTGAATTGAATTGGATGTTAGTTTATTGCAGCGTTTTCAGCCTTTCTTGAGTCATGGCACACCTTTTGGATTGAATAGAAAAAGTCCACAGCACATCACGTACTAAAATATTAACAAACCACCTTTTAGAAAAAAAAAGTTCAGCAAATTATGGTGATTGTTTTTTGGAGTTCGAAGTTTGCCAAGGCACATCTGGCAATCCCGAAAAACGCACACTGGTTTTTCCTGGCACACTGGTTGAAAATCAGAGCTCTGTTGTTGTTTGGCGCATTTAAGATATCCAAAGTCCCTCTGTTCATTTTTGCATGTTTAATATGTGAACAAACCAGGTTCTACCAATGTTTCAGTCCCAAATGTACAATTTTGGCAAGTTTTCACATAAAATGCCTTCTATATACATAAAAACACTACATTACGACACACTTGTAATACATTTTGTGAGATGTATGTTTGTTTTTTTTCATTTACCTGTTGTATTCTGCCTTTTGTGTACAGAAACACAGTTAACCGCTTGTGTTTTTGTGAGAGGAACAATCTGGAGCACCTCATGCACACACTCCAGTCCTTATTCCACCGGGTGCTCTGTTAGGTCACGAGTAACAAATGCATTTCAAAAAGGCTGCATAAATTCCCCTTTTCCCTCATATGTTTTCCTTGAAAATGCCACAGCGGCTTTAGCTTGAATAAATCTGCCGGTTTCCATCAGACGCTGCCTTTTTACCCTTGTGCCGGACCTGGCGGACACCTCTCTCCGGCGCGTCGACATGCAACAAAGCTAATGGTGGCCGGGACAGGAGGGCCTAATCTTCACTAACTGACAAGATTTAAATTGAGGAGACATCTTCCGCTGATTAGCTCCCACACCCACAATTATCCAGCTGGGGTGTCAAGCAAGGTTTAACATCTCCACTGATTCTGCTCTCCTGAGACTTCCGCCAGGCAATGCAATCGCTTTTAATAACTGCCCCCCTCCCTCCCTCACTCACTCTCTCCCCCTTTCTCTCTCTCTCTCACCCTTTAGCTTCCTTCACTGCTCACACTCTCCCTCGCTTGTCCAGCCCTTACTTCCTTTTTTCTCTCGCCCCTTGCCTTTCGTTTTTTTATTATTACTACTACTGTTTTTGTTTACACATGCAAATGACAGGTTTTCATGTTTTGTTTTTTGTTTTTTTCAAAATTGTCACTTAGTTTGGTGGGATAGAACCTGTGGTCAATATTTATCACATCAGTCAATGTTGCGGTTTGTAAAGAAAGACTGAAAAATAAAAGTTTACAGGGGATCGCAAACAGAATCCCTCTGTGATGTCATCAACAAGCGACATTACATTGAAAATGCAAGCACGAGCACAACTGATTTATTTTACAGTGCAAACAATCATTTAACAAAATAAAGGTGTTATCTGGTATTATTGTTTGTCAAATCATAACTCTTGTGTAATTTAAATGGATTTTGGCCCTTGTTTACAGTATGGTTGCTAGGCAACAGTTGTAGAGCTACGTCTATGTCATATGTGCTGTTCATGTCCAATTAAGTGACATTATACATTTCAAGAAAATTGTCAAACTGAGGAAAAATGGGCTACATTTTTAGTAAGATCTTAAATATAACCATGTCCATATGTTTGAGTGAATATACAGTCTAACCTGGCATATGCACCTTTAATGCAAGACGCGAAAACAAGACCATATCATAGCCAAATCATAAATTGGCTTAACAGACAAAACCACGTCGGGACTGCATGCTTTTTACAATTGTGCATCACAAACACACATAACTGTTTGTTTGTGTGTGTGTGTGTGTGTGTGTGTGTGTGTGTGTGTGTGTGTGTGTGTGTGTGTGTGTGTGTGTGTGTGTGTGTGTGTGTGTGTGTGTGTGTGTGTGTGTGTGTGTGTGTGTGTGTGTGTGTGTGTGTGTGTGTGTGTGTGTGTGTGTTTATTATTATTATTTATTATTTTTATTTATAATTTTTTGTGAGTGTTGAGTTAAGGGGACATCAGAGGAGAGGGATGAAAATGGAATAAAACGTAAAAGATAAATACATTCTAATTTTAAAAAAAAGGAAATAAAAACATATATAAAACAAAAATATCAGCCAAAAGTATGGACAAATAATTATAAATAATGATCAAAAAAGTTAGTTGTAATGAGAGAAAGGCAAGACTTTTTTACATATACTTATTTGTTATTTTAAACATGTTTTTTTGGCAAACCCCTAGTCTTCCTTCACTGCTCACACTCTCCCAAGCTCACCCTCTGTCTCTCCTCTGTCTCCTCTTTCTCCCCCCGGTTCCAAGTCATTCAGGCTCCCTTCAAAATTAACCTTTCCTGGAAAAATATAATTTCTCACAAAATGAACCCCACTGAGCGATCCGGAATAATTTATTCAAATTGGCAGAACAGCGGCACAATCTGAGAGCACTGAGTGGACCCTGAATCTGCCTTTTTCATCTCGGGGTAAAGAGAGAGAGAGAGCGAATGAACAAAGTTATGTACCTGGCTGTCTCCTGGCGAATAACAGGGACAGGCTACGCTTCACCTTCTTTCCCCAGCGCTGCGCCACCGCGATCCCCCTCGAGTGTACACCTCATTAAAATTCATCTGATCTGAATATTTTTTGCAAATATGGTCTGATTGCCCGCCACGACATGAAACATCCCTGTGTGTTATTTTAATCACACGCACCCCGACGGCCAACATATAAATTTATATATGACGGCAGTGACATTGAACTCCTCCACTGCTTGACCCCATTTTGCGGGTACGCGTCATTTTAGGAGCGGCGCGGGGATGGGAGGTGTAAGAAGTTACCTGCAATGATAGACGTGCCTGATAATTCCCCGCTCAAATGTTCACACAGCATCAGCTCTGGTTAAAGCCCCTCTCAATCAACTTGCCTTTTACTCAGCCCCTTGTTTCGCCGCCGCTCCTCTCCGTCTAATCAACTGTTTTCCTCCACTGATGGAACGGGGACACAAAGCAATGTGATTAATAATTTACTGTTTAGTTTTACTAATTAATCTGTTTTGGGAGCGAGGATAAAAGTGGGGATGCATCCTCGGTGTGCGCAGCCTTTCATATGGCATTTATCCACAAGTCACAACAGGCTCCCTCAAGATGAATAATGAACTAAACAAGATCAAATAATTATCGCTGGGGAGACGCCGAGAGAGCCTTACAAACAGTTTACCTTAGATTCTTTCTGCACAGAGACAGGTCGTATCTGGAACAAAGACCTTAAGGGCTGTTAGTTTAGTGTTTGCGAAGTTTCTCAAACTCATTTAATTATCTAACAACAAGTTTTCAGTGAGCTCCATAGTGGCTGAGGTTATCTTCAGGTCCACAGCATTAACCATTAACAAACAATTTTGGACATGATAACAAATATATGTAGAGGTCTAATTTCCCTACAGGGACAATAAAATGTAACATAACCTTAACACTACATTTAGGCAAATTACTCAGTCCTGCTACAGTCCAGTCAATCCTAATCCAGCCTGTTTATGGGGCACCAGAGTATGTCACAACATCTCCAGCTGATTAGGTCTTTAAATGACAAATATTATACATTTGTACTGTTTTTGACCTTTAAACATGCTCTTGAGTATCTTTACTTTGACATCTCATGGTTTAGAAATAAAAAAATCAAAAATATACGATGAACAATATATAACTTTATCACAGCCTTGAGACACCCTATTAATTTAGCTGTGGCTCCATCTACTGGCTGCAGAGGTAATTACACACATTTCAGAAACACATTGCTTGTTATGCAAGTCGTGTTACTGAGCAGTCACACAGTTGTAATGATCGTAATTAGACAGCAGAAATTCTCAGAGCGAGTCTAACCATGATTTATTGAAAAGAGCAGTAGGTTCTGTGCCACATCACTTCTCAAAAATACGTCTCTCATTGAGGGAATTCAGGATGGAGTGTTTTTTATCGGTCGGAGGGGAGAGGATTTTCTAACATGATTCATCAATAGCGTGACTTAAGATAAATACACCTCAAAGTATGTTTTTTTTTTGGTGACGGAACAATGTTAGAACATGGTTAAAAGCTCAATAAAGTCAATTTAGATAGTAGTAAACATGGCAAATTTTAATACGCTACTAATTTTCGTTGTTGTAGTGATGCATTTACATTTACACTGAGGGGTTTTATTTCATTATCAATGCAGGACGGAGTGCATTTATGTCACACTGCTCTTGAAGCACCATTGTGAATGCCAAGGTCTAAAAAAGGGAAGCTTATAACTCTGTACAGTTTTGTGTTTGTGGATAAGCTGTGATGTTCTGCTGAACTAACAGTAAACTGTATTTTGCTATGGATTACATGCATCTGCCCCACTGAACCTAATGTGTTTCTCCGCTCTTCTCTCTCTAATGCTTCTATCTGCTGCTTGTAAATAAGCTTTAGTGCATGTGAAGTGCGGCTGTGCTCTCCGCGGCCTCTTATAAATACTCCCATGGCTTATTACGTGTAAGGCGCCAAGATTAAAGCGGCAGCTAAATGCCCATATCATTGGCCTATTAGCATGTGGCATATATGTGGAAAGGTGCCTGCTTAATTAACGTTGATTGATTGGAATCAATGAGTGTAAAAAGAGGCCATGGAGGGGCAGGGCTGGTGGGAGGGTAAGCAGGGCGTCTGCTGGAAAAAAATATCCAGAATTAAAGCAGGGATAGTCTTCTTATCGCGTTGCCTTTGATACTTGACTAAATTCTATCCTGCTGCCTCCACCCCCTCCAAAATAGTAACCTAATTTTGTCATGGATATTAGCCAGACACGTGCATGAATCAGTGCTGGTTGTCATAATTATGTTAACATGGGGGATATTAAATGAGACAGGCCTATTTCCAAAGGTGAGACTGTAGAATAAACTCAGCGCTCAACAAACCTCGGTGTCAATCACGCCAGCGATTCATATTCAACTAAAGTCAAGCGCATCTGCCTGGATGCATTATTTATGTCGGAAATAAGCAGCTTAACCGAATCATGCTAGCAGCTATTAGCAGGAGACGCACACCTAGCCCGCTCCCTGTCTGTCTCTCATCGGAGGCCATGTTTGAAGTCTAAATAACACAAGTTTGATTGGGCCCATGGAAGCAAAAGTAATCCCACTGAAGTCTGCTGTTTTATGGAGATGGAACAAAGCCGTGGCGGTGTTTGTTCTTGTCATTACCCTGTGCATCTCTCTCTATAGCTGCCTCTCTGCGGGCCAAATAACAGCGGAGGTTAGCGTTCGGGTGTTACGGCTCAATCCTCCTGTCACCGGCATAAAGCGCTGTTTTAGATCAGCCGCCGCCGCCGCCGCTCCTGACGGACAGCTCTGAGGAGAGTGTAACATGAATAACAACAGTGGTGTTGACTGTACAAAGGCGGGTGTTGATGAGAGGCCCGTGTACTGAGGGAGCTGAGGTGGGCGGGTGAGAGGGGGAGTTTTCGGGTTACGAGGGGGTTAAGCGTTGCTGAGGGTGACTGAGTGTCCTCTCCACTGTTCTGCCTCTACCTTTCAAATAGCTCTCATTCATAATGGATACATCCGGATCTCTGCTTTGCATCTTGGCCTGACAGTTTTGAGTGTTTTCTTTTTGGCTTCCTCCTGCCTTCACTTTTGGTTAACCTCAGCTGATGGTCGGCTCCACGTGCTGCGGGGAGAGGCTGCAGCTTGTCATCCTATTGTAAAAGTTGTTTGACTACAACTTGTGGACAAAAGTCATAAATAGAAGCAGTTATGAACCAATGAAAGTTTTCGTTTTGCATTAGAATTCAAGCTTTTGCATTAATGCTCAGAATGGATTTTGTGGATTTTGAGCCAAGTCTGCATCAGGAAGGCTATGACGGCTGGGAGAATGAATAGAATGGACCTGGAATTGCATTTTAAAGAGGCCACAGCTACTCTATAGTTAGCCATTTTCACTATATTTACTATATTACCTTATTATATTGGTTTTATGGCCTACCATGAGCCTGTACGAATAAACAGAATAAATGTGTGATAACTAGGCTTATTTTTGACATGGCCTTCCTTACTAAAGGAGCGACAGTGTCCTGCACACACATGCGCTCAGTCCACACACAAAGGCCCATCAGGTGGCCCACAGGTTAGCCATCATTAGGTCTAAATACAGGCCTCTATCACAGCGTCCATTTGCTTTAGATCCACACGAGCCGTGCCCTGAGCCGCGCAGCCTGCCTTTTACCCCTGCTTATTTAGATGCACTCCAGCACACAATGGGGGTGCATTAGCAGCGCTCGGCCTCACAGCAGCTGTAATTTCATTGTGGTTACCACATGCATCCTACTTGACTCTCAATTCACTCTCTGGGATGAGGGCCAAATAATGGGATTTAGCCTGTCTGACTCAAGCCTCCCAACCCTCTGTGTTTTGGAGTATGTGTGCGTGCAGCCAATTCAGGGCATCTCTGCTGTAGGTGAGGTCATTCATGTGTGTCAGTGTGTGAGCGCCATGTAGAACACTCTATCTCCTCTATTATCTCCTACTTCTATTTGCATTGACATTATCAGCATACGAGGCTGCTACACATGTCATTATATGCATTTATTGACCAAGTACACAGAATACCAATAATGCACACATCATGTATGTATCCAGTAACTTATGGAAATATTAAATTACAAGAAAAAAGATCTATTTTAAGTTATATTCATGATAATGTTTATGAGGTGTAATTTCTCATTCATTCAGGGTTCTTGTTGTCAGCTGCTGAAAAATATTAAGGTATGACACACATACCTTGATCTGACCACATGATCTGACTACATGAATCCTAAACTTAAAACGTGCAGATTTCATGAGCCCAATTTGAATCTTATTTTAAGCATTTCTTTTTGAATGATTAATGAAATATGAAGTCAAGAACCATATTTCACAATTTATTTGAATTTTGGCAATACATCTTTACTATTCTGCTATCAATATAAGATCCCATGTGTTTGCTAAACTGCTATTTAAGATGTTAATTAACTTAGGTTCTGTTCTTTCAGTATTAGGCTGGTCCTCAGCTTAAGAGCTCAAAATTACAGAGTTTAAAGAGTAATTTAAAAAGTGGAAGTTGGTTTAGGTCTGTAGCTGTTTAGCTGCAAACACAATAGTAATTGTCATGCATATTGTTTTTTATAAAAGACAGAACGGGTGGTTTTCTTGTTCAGAAAAGTTTTTTAGTAAAAATGCACTAATTGAAAAATAATGACGGGGCCTATTAAAACTTTTAATTTGCATCCATGAGATAAGAGTAGTGAGACAAACAGCTCCCAATACAATGCAGCTCTTTTATCACATGTGAGCACACACACATGTACTGCACAGATAGACTCTTTACACAGCACTACTGCATAAAACAACACACACTAATCAGGACAAACGAGGCCTGGTCACACACACACACACACACACACACACACATACACACACACACAATCGGATGTACAGGAGCTCTAATTTATGCAGGTTAGTGGTGGGCTTTAATTATAGTAGCAGCCTCTGTGCGTTCAGTAATAGCTGGAGCGCGTGTAGCTGTCAAAAACAAGCTGAAACAATTCTATGTGAGAGCAGAGAAACAAACAGTGTGGCTCCTCTGTAGTGTGTGTGGTGTGAAGCCCTTTAATCAGGCCCTGGTGTATTTCTGTTTGTTTATTATGTGATAGTGAGAACACAGCCTCCAAATGTGTTATGTTGCTGCATAGCTTCACTGAACATTTCCCAGAGAGAGGAAATTGATAGGGAGGTTCATAATTAAGCAAATTAATGAGTTTATTTGGTGAGCAACCAAACACTTAGTACAATGGCAGCTCCTATCTCCACAGAGACATGAAAAGTCTCACTTTGTTGCTTGGGTTATTTGTTGTGGCTCTGTGCATGTGTGTGCACTTGTTGTGATGTTGAAGTCTGCATCACTTTGCTTTGCCACCATCATTTGCATAAGACAGCTCTGCAGAAAAGCATTGGGCTGTTTTTCTGCAGATTTTAAAGCTATGCAAATGAGCGTCAAATGCATGACAAAGATGATAGTGTTTTAACTTCAAATGTGCCCAGTACATCTGTGACCAGTGACCACCTAAAACGCTGTTGTTTTTCTCACTGACTTGTTTACCGTTGCCCTGGGGACCCAGTCCTCACATTTAAAGCCATCTCATATCTGGCTGTGTCATAATGGGCCCTGTGACAGCAGGCTATTAATGAGCGGCCATTTTGTGCCTTTGACTGCAGTTCCTCTGCGCTTCATTAATTTCCACCGGTCTGAGAGGTGAGGAGGGAGGGAGAATGCTTGATAGGAGAAGGCTCTGTCCCTGGGGACAACACACAATAGCCTTGTTGGTCAATTCCCTCAAAGTCTCATTTCTATATTTCCACATGCACATTTGGTTTGTAGTATTTATGTCTATGTCTTATGTCTTCTTGTAAAACCATATACAAAACTATGAAGGATGATGCCCCCTCCTCTCGCATTTGTTAATGACCGCGGCACAGGGGCCGCCCTGGGGCCGCAGAGGAAATGAGGGTCTGTGTGGAGGACACACACAGCTTTAGGTCTCCACAGGTGTCTGCCTCCTGCTCACCCCTGACTCACACTTACACTGTCCCTGCTGTCTCAGCGTGGAGCTCAAACACAGCGTCAAAACAGGTGTCAGAGAGCACATGCTTTTCTCTCTCATGTGTGCAATTATTTAGGTTCTTCTGAATTTTGTCAAATCTACATTGTATTTATTCGCTTTTTTCTTGTTGGTAGAGGTGAGTAGACGCCCATTGGTTCTCAAACTTTTCATACCAAGTACAAACTGAGAAATAATTTAGCCTTTCGAGTACCACCAGATCTAAACCACGTCTAAACTGGGCTATACCAGGTATAAAATTACTGATCAATGCCTAATATCATTGTCCACTGATAGAACCATAAACCCAAATCTATATTTATCTTCAGTCTTCTCAGATGAATCAGGAGTGTTGGCCAAGAGTTAAAGAGAGAGATGTTGTATAGTCACTATCCTCCCTCCTCCCCTGTTCTCTGCTGATATATCTGCCTGCAGCACTTCTAACCCTCGCTCACCTCTGCACCCCTCCCACACCCCCACACAATAAATATCATGTCACCGCGATGGCAATGCTCCTTCATGGAACACTGCATGTTTATTAGCGGCAGGAGAAGTTTAAGAGAAATGCTAACAGTGTTCATTAATGGGCCGCATCCGCGTTTGATGAGCCATGGCACATCCTTCGCCACTGGCCGAACGAGGAAGAACTGCCTTTTAGGGAGGGGGAGGGGCTAAAAGAGGGGAGGGAGGGGGGCAACAGGCATAACGGCCAAACGGTAAACGGCCGGTAATTGTGTCCAAATTGTACGGCGCGAAGGCCTCTCAAGGACTGACAGTGACGGAGCAATTATGGTGAAACCAAGCGAGCTGTGTCAAATTAGCTCTCTCCTCCCGATCCTCCTCGCCGCATGACCCCGCCCCTTTCTGCCACCCGCTGATGGGGAGTCATATATTTTGCCCTACATAGCACAGCGAGCGCTTGATTGTGAATGATCAGGGACAGTAGCCAAGGTGTTTTGTCAGTAGTTTTTGCGCCTGAAGTTGGCAGAGCTGTTTGATGGCTATGAGTGTGAGTTTATAGAGCTGAGTGACGGCACTGGTGGAAAGTAATAGAGTACAAAATTTAAAGTAAGATTTTGAGGTGTCTGTGCATTACTTGAAGGGGACATACTATGCAAATGAAACTGAAGCCTGTTTTTAACCTTGGTTAATGGTGTGTCTCCTCATCATTACTCAAAGCTGTATTTTGATCGATTCCTGCATGTTTGAGTAATCCTGAACTGTCCTGTGACTGAGACTCGAGTGCTCCGATAATTCCTGTTTTCACCTACCCCCCATCCCCGCCCACACCCCTGTACTTAGTAGTGTTATTTGAAAAATGAAGGCTGCGTCCGAATGTCCTCCCTTGTCCCTTAGCCCTCATTAGTTACATGGTCCTGCACTCTTGAGCAGACAAAATAGTTCACTCAGTCACGACTCAGTCAGACTCAGTCAAAAAAAGTCGGCAAAACTCAGATAAAAATGTATTTCTGTAATGAATATGAGTTAAATCCGCCCAACATGGACATATCTATGGACTATAAATCGTCATACACGTTTTATTCATCATGGATTGCACGTGAAACCTCAAACAGACTGGATTATTCAACTCTTTGCCTGAGATTTGTGATCTATTTACAGCTCAAGCTAAGGTAAACAGCTAAGGCTAGCAACGCTGCTGCTAACATTTTGTTTCAAATGTTTTGTTCATAATCACGGCTAAATCTCACAGCTCAATCTCCTTTCATTTAGTCTGTTGTGTCCAGTTACAGACCTGACGCTGTCCGCTGTCAATATTGGCTGCTCTAGTGACCATCGCTGCACACTACTTTTCAAGGTGCATTGTGGGAAATTTTGAGTGCACTAGTTTTTCACCTGTTGGACATTCAGACAGCACTAAAACTGCATAATCATCACATGGTGCCCTGTATAGAGAATAGAGTAGACATTTGGACACAGCCTAAGTCTCCAAGACTTTGTCCAAATGTAGTGTCCAGCGCAGGTCAACACAATGGTCAACATTGACCACAGTGCATTGTAAGAGACTACTATTAAAACTACAGCGGACAGTGACAGGTCTTTAAGTGGTTTGAATGCAGAACCAGGAGCTGTTTAAATGAACTGTTGAGTCATGATTATGAACAAAACACTTTAAACAAACTGTTACACTGCAGAGTTTGCAGGCATTAGCCACTTACCTTAAAAAAGTTGAATAATCTAGTCCTTTTGATTTTTCACGTGCAATCCACAATTAATAAAACTTGCATGATGATTATTAGTCCATAAATATCTGTGTGTCAGGCAGAATTGACCCATATTCAATACAGCCTTTGATTTTCAACCAGTGTGTCATTTTAGTGTGTTAGAGCAACTTCTTCACAAAAAGGAAAGAAAACAACCATCATTGCTAAATTTAAAGTACCAAACCATACAGTCATGGGCAACATTTGTAACATAGATAACGAAATAAATAAAACATTTTTGGAGTGTAATGTTTTAGTAGGTGGTGTGCAGCAGAATATTTTCAACAAAAAAGTGTGCCTTGTCTCAAAAAAGGTTGAAAAACACTGCATTTACAGAAATCAATTTTTATCTGAGTTTTACTGACTTTTTTTTCTCTCAGACGCCAGTGTCACATGACGCACACCGAGGAGAAATCGTCGATGTAAACCCTCATTCGTCCAGGTGTGGTCCATCGTAGAAAGGGGTTCAGAGGTTGTCATCCGGACGCCGTTTAAAGATCGAGACGTTTCGACTTTTATCCAAAAGTCATTGTCAATCTGATTGACAATGACTTTTGGATAAAAGTCGAAACGTCTCGATCTTTAAACGGCGTCCGGATGACAACCTCTGAACCCCTTTCTACGACCGAGGAGAAAGTAGTAGAATCGCTCTGTGATTGAGTGCATGATCCAGTCTGCTAAAGAGTGCAGGACTGTATGGTGAATGAGGAAGTGGGGACTAGGGAGGACATTTGGACACAGCCCAAATGATATACCTTGTTTGCAGTATGGTTCTAGATTTTTTTTTTTTTTTTTTCATATTTGCTGCTCATGTCCAACTTGGAAGTGATATTATAAACTGCAACAAAATTGTAAAACTGGAAAACATGGCAACAATTTTAGTTAAATGTTCACTATGTTTTAAGGAAATGTATAGTTTAACCATGAAATATTTTGTACTTTTGCTTTTAGTAAGTAAGTAAGTGTTTTTTGGCTCCTGTATCTCTACTTTTACTTAAGTAACAACACTAAGTACTGGTTGGTGGTAGGCAGTGGGCGGGGCTTGCGTGGTGAGTTTGTAGCTGAGAAGGTCATCAGTCAGAGCTGGCTGTCATGGCTGGATACGACACAGCGGAGCGCGCCTGACTTTGGTAATTACATCTGACTGCTGAGTGGGGATGTCTTCTTTTGTGGGCCCACAATGACTGCATAATTTATAATTAACTGCAATCAGTTCAGTCACAAGGATGTTCATCAGAGCTTTTTGTTTTACGGTGGGGTAGTTAGCGCTTTAGAGCCGGGGCCATCATTCAATTTGTCTAAATGTTCTTGCATCGCCTGAAATCGCACCATTCTGTCAACTGTGTTTTTGTCATTTTTATTTTCTCGCGCACAATGTAAAGAATATATCTCTGTTCGCCGCACTATATTCTTTACGAGTCTTTTACTGCGGGTTTCAGAGCCGAAGGGGGAGAAGAAAGAACAACGTATTGGCGGTATGGACAAACTTTAGCCGGAGCAAATGGGTTTTATGAAGATCAGAGCGAGGGGAATCGATGAAGCTGATGATTCAAGGTGTCAATCCATACATGCAAACACATTCTAATAGATTTTCTCCTATCGATCGCTCATGAGCCGCTGCGGATGTGGTTAAGAGAGGGACATGTTTTTGTATCCGATGGGGGGGAACCCAAAGGTGATTAGTCGCGCACAAAACATTTGTCGTGCCAATATTTGATTTCAAAACAAACTCCCTACACGTTTAATCTCGCACCAGCATGTCAGTTCTAAAGAAAGTTATGATTATGCCAAATATAAATCAGAATGTGTTTAATTATGCCCGCTGTTTTGCCGTCTAACTCGTGCGCGCAGACGTTGGCGTGCTGTGGTGTGCGCGGTGTGTACGTGTGCCGTCGTCGTCCTGCTCTCCAAGTCCAAGTATATCAATCTTGTTACTGCCATTAATGTCACTTTGAGCTCATCATTCTCAAATTATATTAAATAATAGATAGCTTTTGGGCATAAATGTTAATGCTGAATTGCATAGGAGTTTATGTTCTGAAAATGACGTGCCTTAGCTAACCTCCTACTTCACTTCACTCAAGATGTCTAAAATATACCAGTAAGTTTTTTCAACAAACTTTCCTTTTAGTTCAAACCAGAAATGCCACTTGTACAAATTAAACACATGCATTATTATGATTTATATGATCACACAGCGATAATGAATTTCTAGACGAGTTACAATGTCTTGATTTCAGGATATCAATCTTTATTGCAGACCTTTTGACTTGTTAAGATTAAGACTATAACTAGATTATTTTACTTGTTTCAAAGAGTTCATGACCTGTTTCAATACTTATCTTCTTACTACAAGCCAAATGTTCTGCCAGAAGGTTAAGGTAACTTTGCTTACCCCAATGGCAGATAAATGTTCTTATTCTAAGCCAAATTATTGCATTATCAGTCAGAAATACCTTGAAACCACTGAAAAATTCTGCATCACATCAGCAATTGAACCGAGTCAAAACTTCTAAAAAACCAGACAAAAATGATAAACTCAAGTCATTTTAAGTGAGGCTAGATCTAAATTTTTTGCTGTGTACTTCTTAAAGTCAACTTTTCTAGAATAGAGCTGCAACTATGTTTGTTTTAGTAGTCGATTCATCAGTGAATACTTTTTCGATCAAACAATTATTTCTATTGTGCGAAGATACTTTTTAAACACACTTTTTAACCAAACAAATGTTCAAATATGGTGATTCAGTGTTTCTAGAAAGAGAATATTTACAATTAAAGTGTGTTATTGATGACAATATAGACATTTTGAGTCTGTATTGTCCAGACAATGACAACTATCAAAACACAACCACAATTATTCTTTATAGTCGACTAGTTTAGATTAATCGATTGTACCACAGCTAAACTACATTTTGGGCACCAAAGTCTACATTTTTGGGAATGTTATTGAGTCGATTTGATTGCTTCTTTTAAAATGACATTGAATAGCTATTAACCCACAAACAGCAGCATGTCTTCTAAACATTCCCATATTTAGTGCTTTGGTTAATGAGGTTTGGGGTTGCCTGGGGATATACATGTTGATTTCCCCACTTCCACTGCAAGCATCTCTGCAGCTCATCTCATATTAACAGCATCTCTGGTTATGTTCTTAAAACACGATGAGTACACTGGAGCCCAGATGCCTCCAGGATTAATTATTGACACTGTCCTTTTCACAACCTGATTTTTGAGCTTCTTAATACCATCTTAATATAAAAATATGCAGAGAATTATATCTGAAGCATGAAGCACAAAAGGGTCGCAAGCTGCTGAACCAAATCAACAGAAAAACTGCAGTTGAAATGCAATAAGTGTTAAGATTCTTTATGACAAACCAGGATAGTCTGTGGTGAAAGGGCACCTGGCATAAATATACCCAATTCTATCCAATATGCAACTCACTGGGCTTGAGGTGAATGAAAGAGCAATGCTTGAGCAACATTGAGCAACCGATTATAAGCTAACTTTTCTTTTAGTAATCAAACATGTTTCAGTTGTTTTATTTTGTACAGAATTATTTTTGGCATTTCATAAAGAGACCTTAAAATGCTGTATAGAAGCACAGAGAGGTGAAATAAAGGCAGAAACGAATGAAGATAACCTGGAAGTCAAGAATCAACTTCTTTTCTTCATCTACTTTCTTCATCTCTAGCTTTAGCCACATCTCAAAGCGCCTCAAATTAAACTAAATTAAACAAACTAAACGTCTCTTTGTGAATTGGCTTCATGGTTAAAGGGCTCCTATAGGAACCCATATAAACATGGTTTCTTCTATACAGTCAAAACAAAACAAAATGTTGTTGAATACGGTACAAATTTGTACAAGAATCCGATTCTAATCAATACTAAACCAGATTCTCATTTGAAAAAGTAGTGATACTGAAAGAAATCATATTAACAGATTAACAATTTCAAAATCAGATTTACACATGGATTTTATTGAATAATGAAGTGTCCTGAACATACTTCTAAACCAAAACAATCCTGATCGCCAACTTTAAATCACAAGACTAACTAGGCACACATTGTTCGCCACACTGCATACCACATTATTTGCTAAAATTTGCTAAAATAATGTGGTAATGTTTTAGTAGGTCGTGTTTACAACTAAAAAAGTGTGCTGTGACTCAAAAAGGTTGAAAACACACTTGTTTAAAGTGTTGAAAATCAGATTCTAATCAGTACAGAAACTAGATACTCAAGTATCAAACGGCCAAGTATCGATACTGAAAAAAAAATCACAGGACAAAATTTGACCTTTTCCTGAAAAGTTTTAGAATGGTCTTGAACTTTATCAGAACTATAAGACCACATGGAACATAAAGAAAGTACAATCTACTGTCTGAAAAAAAGCATACATATTTTTATTATCATTGTAGTATCGAAATCAGTATTGAGCCTATTCCTTACCATCAAAATTGAGTTTGAAATGTTAGATTTGCGACAACTCTAATTTAAAATAAAGTAAAATGAAGAAACTAAAAGTAAACATAGACATATCTAGTCTTTGTACAAGTGGTAGAGTAAGAACATCCAGGTCAAAGGTGTAAAGTGAACATGACACAAAGTCTTAAACACAACTCTGTGATGTGAATTGCTGTATATATTGTGCCATAGCTGAGTCCAGTCATGGCGGCTCCACTGTGGATCGAGGCAGGGAGGACGGCTGCGTGTTCTTGGCACAAACCCATCCTTCCTCAGTTCATCCTATTCCCCTCCCGCCGCTCATCCCCTTGTGGTATAATTTTGTTTATTAGCGCGACTCCCTGCTCCTCTTGTTTATTCATAAGCCATTGTTTTCAAGCATGAGCTGCTCTATTTTGAGGGCTTCCATATTTGTCAGCTGAGTGTCAGTGGATGGCACTTGCCCGCCTCTCCGCACCTCCAGAGACTCCCGCACTGACAAGGACATTTTTTTTTCCTTCTTCCCCCTCCTCCCTCTTGAAGCCAACGCTGTAATGAAAACTAAATACACTCATCTTCCACTGCTGCTGTCTGTCTCTTATCCAACTCTCTATTTTCTCCTCTCTTTTTTTCCCTCTTTATCTGCCGTGCTTCCTTGACACCTTGGCCAATGGGAGTTGTTCCAGTGCCCGGCCGTTGTCAGAAGTGACAGCCAATAAGCAATCAAAGACGTGGCCAGTGGCTGAGACAAAGGAGCACTCTTGGCTCTTTCTGAGGTGCTGCAGTGGGCTGAACCGAAGGGGCCTTGCATGTATAATTAAGTACGAAAAGGAAGCCCGAGCCACTTAATCTTCCCCCTAATGGTGATCCGCGCTCCATCACCGGGGGTCCTCTGGGGGGGCGTACCCCATAGACCCACTCCCCAGGTCACGGCTGTCCCACAGTTGTCATTGGCAAATCTCTTTCTATCGGCCGGAAGAGCTGTTTTCCTGGACCGCTGGCATTGATCCATTCATCATGGCTTTGTTCCTTTAAGAACTCCGAGGGCACACCAAGGGTCCGGCGAGCGAGCTATTTATCATCCGCCGAGAAAAATAGAGAACAAAGGGAATAGATGCATATTTTACACGTAGTTTTTCTCAACACTTACAATAGCCGCACATATTTTCAGGTTTGGGTTATTGTTACACTGCTCCCTGTCACCTGTGTGATTTATATGAACTGTAATCATGTTGAACTGCGAGAAACTTTTACCTGTTTGAATATGGTGATAATGAATAAACTTGCATTCCCAGCACAACCTGCACCTGCACACAAGAGCACACGCTGTAGTTCAGCTTTAAACAGTCAAATCACATGTGCGGGATATGTGGGGAAAAACACAAAGTTTTCAGTCTGCCCAGATACAGCTGCCTCTATATTTACTGGGGGAAAAGTTTAAAAAGTGAAATATAATTGTGATCATGTTTGTTTTACCACACCAAATATCAATAGCACTGCTGTTCAGCCTTTATCATTTCCACAGACAGACTTTTTTGTTCTGCAGCCACTTCAACAGAGGTGTGCACATAACTCTGCTCAATGTGGTTTATACACCAGAGTACACACACACACACACACACACACACACACGCACACACACACACACACACACACACACACACACACACACACACACACACACACACACACACACACACACACACACACACACACACACACACACACACACACACACACACACACACACACACACACTACACACACAGCACGTTCCCCCAGACAAACCATCCTCTCTTTAATTCTCCTGTTTCCTATTGACACAGCTAAAGGCAGCATAATAGGCCTATTACAGACTACCTGCATCATGCCTAATTCATAAAGGTGCTATGGCAGTGTTTCTTATGCAGCAGCGCCTGGTCCTTGTGATTCAAAGCAGCAGTGCGCACCGGGGGACAGCCTCTCCCGGGCCCTCAGTCTGGGCTCAGGCTGCACACAGGTGACCCTGGTGCCCAGGACGGAGGTGACGGGACAGGGGACAGGGGGGAGACCTCTGCGCCTCTGTCCAAATGAAGCGTCTTGTGCTTATTCTTCTCATACTGACTATTATGTGGTCCTAGCACTGACACTAATGGGATGTTACAACGATTTAAAATGATTTAATGGCTCCCAGGTTGGGGCCCCTAATGGCCCTCTTTATACGCCAATGCGTATTATGAATGGCAATGACAGTGTTGTGAAGTGCCTCTGTTTCTCCTGCTTTCTGTGCCTCTGTAGCGGCTGCTCAGACACTGTGACAGCTGTCGTTGGGAGCAGGGATCTGCAGTAGATCCAGTGCATCTGGTGCTCACAGGCTACCTGTTTTATATTGATCAATTAAACGCTCTATGATTGTTTGCTGTTATCAGAGGCTGTGGTTACATGAGCACTCAAAATCTGATCATCAGATGTTTGGTGTTGTAAGTTTATTAACATGATGAAGAGCTAAATCATTTTCTTTCTGATCATGATCCCTCTTTATCAAATTTTGCGGTTTTCCATGTCATTTAAATAATCTTAATGCTCAAGAAATCAGATAACAATCTATTTAGTTATGAAATACAGAAGACTGCATTAAAATGTATTTTGTAACATATTCCTTACGTGTTGTGCATTTGAACTGCGTTTTCAGAACAGACTTGCTCATTCACGTTGAATTGCAATTCAATATATCTATATATGTATGTAAAATAACAACGTAGGATTAAAACTTTGTTACACTTTGTTTGCACACACTTTTCTATTTATCTCTCTCTTATGTACAAACTGCCTCATGCCATATTCCATCACGCTCTTAAACCAAAGGAAGAACTCATGAACACCCTCACAAACTGGATTTATGAACTGAAAGTGAGATGAATGTTGTGTATGTTGTCTGTGTTTTTATAGGACTGTCTGCGGATGTGTAAAGCAAATTTTAGTTTAACCTTATTTTATCAGTTTGAACCTTCAATGGTGCAATCAAATGGATACCACCAAATGAAAGAGTAACTGAACCAGAATATAGGGAATAAAAATGAGAATTCTGAATATGTATTTTCAGTACATGCACTGTATTTTTTCACACTGGCTGTTATTGTCTAACTTTCCTTGTGTTATTCAATACACTGGCCACACAAACCTAAAGTATATAAAGATTTGAGATGATTGAACTCAACTAACAGCGTCAAAAGCCCTGTCCATGTATTGAGCACGTTTATGAAGCCGTGTAGTGTTGACTAAACCTATTGATCACACGTTCAACAGGTGAAGAGGTTCGAGTCACTTATCCTGCACTAAATCCCAGAAACTTCCTCGCCAAAGCATCAGAATCAATTTATTGACCCCTAAGTGACCTTTAAGGACTAGATGCTATTTTCAAGTCATTTGTCTGGATGCCCCGGTGAATCCTGGGTAAAACCTTGTGATCCACGGTTTTAGACGGCAACCAAGGGGCACGGGAGGTTCAGAGAAAGGCCGTGAGCTCGGTTTGTGTGGAAATGTGCAAATGTGTTCTTTGGGTTTGTAGTGTGTGCGTGTGTGCGTGTGTGTGTGTGTGTGTGTGTGTGTGTGTGTGTGTGTGTGTGTGTGTGTGTGCGTGCGTGTGCGTGTGCGTGTGCATGCGTGTGCGTGTGCGTGCGTGTGCGTGTGTGCGTGTGTGTGTGTGTGCGTGTGTGTGTTTATGTGTGTGCGTGGCGGTGAGACAGAGGGAGAGCCGGGAGGATTGACAGCTCGAGCAGTCATTACACGCTGGATTGAGGGCCAGATTAGTCCAAAGTGGCTCAGGGTCAAGCTGCTGCCTGCTCCCTTTTGGCACTCAATGACTATAATACTAGCTACTGTATTAGTCAATTACTTCAAAGGCAGAGCTAACCCTCCTCTGTCACCTCTCCCACACAGTCCCAGGCCAGGCGGGAGGACACAAGCTTCTCAGATAGAATCTCAGTAAGGCTAGAGATACAAGGTCTCAGAAATACATATTTACAAGGCATTGTGACCGTTTGTCAGAGTCTTAAAAACAGGGGTAGGGGACATATTATAAAAAAATATGTTATAATATGTTAGCCTCATTGCATAATTGCCTAAGCAAAATAGAAAAATCCCTCTACACTTAGAGATGGCTTACAGGAGGTGTTTTTTGGCTGTAAAAGTAGTTCTGATTGGCCGAGGATGGAGCCAGTGACACCTGTAGATACAGCAGGGTCTGAAGAGTTGAATGAGACTAAAACGCTTGGCCATATGCACCTTTAAATGAGACATAATATGCTTTTTTCAGATATTTAGTATTAACACTTTGTTCATTGTAAACTGCAATATTGATCTACAATGGCTTAATAATAGAAACTGATCCATTGACTTTCTGTTCAAAACTGCTGAACTGATAAGCCCCGCATCTTTCAGCGTAACAAGCAGATTATAATTTATTTACACTTATTTAATTATTTTTAATTTACACTTTTTGTCGTAGTAGTAGCTATGTGACTTTTTGGCACTCTACATGTGTCACTGTAGTCCAAATGTTTCAAACAATCACAATTAAGTACAGGGATGTGGGCGGGGATAGGTGAAAACAAGAATTTTCTGAGCACACAAGCTTCAGTTGCGGAACAACACAGGATTATTTACACATGCAGGAATGAATCAAAATATTAGTTTGAGTAAAATAATAATAGTGCTGTATTATGGTTAAAAGTTCATAGTTGATTTAGCACAATATGTCCCCTTTTAAAGCTTGATTTTTGTCCATCCAATCGGGTTATATGACTGCCACTGTTCTCTTTTAAAGTAAATTTTATACAGATTATTTATGCTTTACATTGGTTGTATTGTGATCTGAATTGTAATCTTTTCTTGTCCTGTGAAGCACTCTACCTTTTGTACAAACTGCTCTACAAATAAAATTGGCATGCCTTATTCATGAAACACATTTAGTGTCTTGCAAACAAACAAACAAACAACAAACATACAATCCAATAAATCAGTTCCTCTTCAATGGTTTCAGCAAATTCCAAGAACACAGCAACAGAATTAAGCTCTGAACCTTTGAATCATGCGCTCTGAATCACTTAAAGTCGAGAAATACATTTTAATTATTGACAGATTAATCCTTTAATACTGTATAAGCGTTCATTCGTGCAGGCCATACTCCTGCCTCGTGTCACGTGACGGCTCAGTCATGAGATCAGCCTCTCCGCTCTCCACCTCTCCACTATTTAGCCTGTCTATCAAAGCCGCTCTCCTCCCATTAGCTGTGATGTTAAATTGCTCCTGTGTGATTGTGTCATTGGGCTCTCCCTTCCCCTTTCTCTGGGGTGACTGATATGACCTTTAGGTACACCGACTGACAATTACTGTCACCGAGAAATTGAATTATTAACTTTCTGCGCCGACCGAGCCGCAGGTAGGTGGCTGGTAGTTAAAGCTAAAATGCTGTAATTACTTAGCCAAATTGCCATATTATATTTTAGCGCCACTCCTATTCCTTTTCCATTCTTCTCCGGGAATGATATAAAAGCAGGTTAAGAAGAAAGGGAAGACTGCTGTGCTGAGTGATTTCTGAATGCCTCCTGTAACCTTTTCATGCTGTTGATTGTCAATAGGGACAATTTGGAGATGTCACTTGGCTAAGGGGGATTCGAATAGAAAGGTCACACTCCTGTCCTCGTCTTTTGTCTTTTTGGAGCCTGGTCACTCTACACTTTTTTCATCATGTCTTGCTTTTTATTAGTGTCTCTATTAAGACTTAAGGAGGTGATTTGACACTAATAGGAGCTCCACAGACGGGGGTTAGTGGGAGTTTGACATGGTTTGGAGTAGAACATCAGACTGGGCCGGCTGTCTGGAGGGCGTAGAAAAGGTGATGATCGACAATGTAGTGCGTTCCTAAAACGAGTGTATAGTTAAAAGTATGTTACGATTTTCCATCTATTCATTTTCAGATTGTCTTAGATGATAATTGATAATATGAAACGTCACTGCTTTTGACAGTATTTGTGTTATGCCAGAGCTAATGTTAAGGACAACAAGAGACGAGATGAAACAATATGGACAAGGAATTCTCCCTTTTTGTGACAATTTACAATGACTTCATGCCAAAGTCAAAAGCAAAATAGGGACTGTGCTTTTTACAATTACCTTTTTTCACCCCTAAGAAAATTCAAATGTACAAAAGCCATTGTTGACAAAACATGATTGCATTATTACATTTAAATACAGTCCATTATCAAAATGCGTGTGTCCAACAATTTTGAAAATTGCATGTCACAAATAAGGTTTATTGATCTACCATAAGGTGCAGATTTAAAGCAGGGTGAAGTTTTTGAAGGAGGCAGATTTTGTTAAAAAGGTAAATCCTTCTTTGAACAGAAATGGTGAGAAACAATCTACCTCCTGTGTACAACTGTCTGCTCAAACCTTGGTTAAAGGAGAATTCAAGCCAAAAAGGTCAAATGCTCAGCAGGTATTTAACAGATATGAGAGAGAAGATGACAGAGAACAATGTGTTTCAACGATCCGATAGTAGGCTAAACGGCAAAAACAACAGAGAACAAAAACAACTCATAACGAGGTGAGTATGTAAACAAAGGCAGGGCAGTTTCAAGTTATTACTCCTTCCTTCTGGCAGATTTCAGAAACAGAATCCAGATGACTTTGAAACATTTTATACCACTAAAACAGGCATAGGGTAAACAAAACTCAAACGGACAATATCATGTATTTCTGTTTCTTTTTAAACTGGTTTGCCTTTGGTATTTTCTTGTGAACATATCTTGAGTATAAAAAAGATAAAGGAGCCTACTTGACTGAAGCAGGCAGCCGTTTGGGGAGGGAGATGCTGAAATGCAGGATGACGGACACAAAAGTACACAAAGTAAACAAAAAACAAAACTTCAAGTATGGCTTTGATGAATATACAACATTATGGTTATAGCTAACAAAAGTGAAACAGATCTTGTACAAGACAATGTAAATATGTGTGCTTTTTCCAGCTTAGGGGCTGGTCTACTTTAGTGTAAAGAGAGGACAATTTGCACGCACCATAAAGGACATTTCTGCTCATCGGCGCACCCTAGCTGAACCCCATTGCTCTTTGTTTTAATTGTCCGTGAACGGAGCAGCATTGTTCTGTGAGATCAGGGTCTGGAGAAACTCTCTTCAAACGCATTCATTGTTACAAGCAGCACATTATAGGACCTTCATTATTTCCCCTCTGATATAAAGAATATGTTATTTGAATTTACATAATTTGCAGAGCCGTTCCAAAGACACTTCTATAAATAGCTTTATTCAACTTGATCCAAATGAAAGTCATGGTGTGTGAGCCTGTCTCTTGTATAGTTTGTGTCGGTTTTGTTATGCCAAATTGCCCAGTTTTTGATAAATGTTGTGTTGTAAAATGAGAAGATTAATTTGTTGTGCGCGTGCTATATTTTCCTCCGAACACAGTCGACTTTCTGCTGACTTTGAGCTGCTCTAAATGAAGTTGTTGTCTGCGGTACAGAGCAGTTTGGCAGGGGCTTGTCCCACTTTCAAGGACTTTACTTGTTTTCCAAAGTGGCCTCAGGGTGATAGCTGTCCACTGTTTCAGACCCGTGTAGAAACAGCTGCTCGTCGAGATACAAAGTATTTCTTTTTGCCGAGCTCCAAAAAAGCTTCCAAATGATTAATAATAGAATGTTGTAAGCACTATGCTGCCACAGTGTCCACACATAGACAACCTACACATAACTGTTTTGCACACGTGTCATTAAGGTTTCATGTAAGCCTTGAATTTTTTCTCGTTTTCTCTTTTGCTATGTTCCACAGATGCTTAAAGGAGACCTATTATGTGACCTTTAGGGATTTTTAACCATATTATTGTTCCTCCTTATTGTTAAACCACTCAAAGTTGTATTAAGAGTGATTCGTGCAGAGTAATCTCCTGCGGACAAATTGTATTTTATTAAACAGTGACACGCATAAGATTTGTCAGCATCACATAGTAGTTTTGGCTGAAAGTTTTAAAATTCCTCTGTTTGCTAAAGAACTGCAGCTCTCCAGAGGTAATGTAGAGGGGTCGGTGCAAATCAGCTCTGCAGGATTTAACGCAGAAGTAAGCGGACTTAAACGTGTCATTTTAGAACAAGGTTGCAATTTAAGATGTCCAAAATATAACGTAATGATTAGAACTATGTAGAAGACAAAAGCACAATAGGTCTTCAGTCAGTCTACAAAGCCCACACCCACACCATGTGCTTTTGTATTGAACACACAAGTCTGTCCAAACTTCGGATTTGACAACAAATTTGACATTTCCCGTCACTGTTTTTTGGGAATCATGACCATGACTATGGCATCTAATCATTGCATATTTCTTTATCCGTAGTAAACAATGGAACTCTATAAGTTATTGGAATATGGTAAAAACATAAATTAACACTTAGCTTTCAAATAAATGAATAACTTTATGAGTTTTAACCTGCTCTGCTCAAGGAACAAAAATGTCATTTGTATTGCACACTGATTTTTTTTCTCTCTCTCTAACCATTCAGGCCCAAAGACTTTTTTTCAGAGATGCTCATGTTTCAAAATTGCAGCCAAAATTGTTTTTACCTTAATTTTAAGAGGGCGAGGTTGCAAAAATATTTAACATTTACAATATATTTACTTAACTTTACATTTCTTTTCATTTTTTTCTTTTTTGTTTAAGATTTTTCTCAAAACACAGTTGTAGCGTGAAAGGGGGAGAGAGGTAATAGACATTCGGCACAACACAGTCTCTGTAACAGCCACACAAGTGCAACCCCTTTAACCAGAGCACTTTCCCTCACATTTGTGCAGTTGTCTTCTCCTCGGTCCAGAGCCGGAGCGTGCCCCAGCTCGCCCGCAGCCTCTCACCTCCTCTCTCTCATTTCTCCAAATATTAATAATACAGAGGCATCCATAAATTGTGTGCAGTGCTTGTATTAAAACAGCAGCGGGCCGGAGATATAGCCAAGGTCACCACTAGACCTTACTGTTATTCTCCCCATGCACGCGAGGAGGCAGACCAGCGGCCATCCCAACACACCCGGGTTAGACCAAACCACTTATTCCTGACATTTTTGTATTATTTTAAATATGCAGCAACTGAGCCACCGGAGATCTCAGAGGGTTGTAACCTTTTTATGCAACAGCCATGTCATCTGCATTCTTTGTTGTGTTAAAAAGAGTTAAATGACCACTCGGGATGGGTAGCGTCTGGCCTTTGACCCCCGGTATAATGACTGCGATGAGGAGAGTGAGGTTTAATAGACTGTTGAGCTTGATAGTGGAGTGAGTAGGGGCCCCTCATGTGCGTCCGCTCCTCTTTGCTGTTGCGTTGGTAAAGATGATGCTGGCACAGAGGAGCAATTATGGACAGAAACACTACCATTTTTATTGGCGCCGGTGTGAAAGGCCCTGGCCTGCTTGCTTAGGTATGCAGACGGCAAGAGGGATACAAACGCTGGAGAGGGGGACAGAGGGCAACAGCAAGCATCTATTCACAATATAATAGGATTCAGGGCACGGAACTCAGGTTACATGGGTAAGGGTAGACTCAGTTACAAGTAAAGGTAAGCAGTTTAAATCGTCAAATAATGTCAAAATAAAAACTTTCTGCTTGTTGCAAGTTGCTTACATTGAGTGTGTTAAATGAGGCACTACACAGAGTGCTGAGAGCAGGCCTTATGCAAGAGTAAAATGATTTAGGGGGGAATTCTATGGCATATTCATCATTTTTATTTTGAGCTTTAGGTATGTTTGTTAATTGACTTCACATAAAGCAAAAGAAAAGAGTCTGCACTGCTGTTGTAGTTCCCAAGTTATTTATTTATCAGCACACCGAGTGATGTTTCGGCAGGTTGATGAATAAACAAATAACTTGACCAGCAGTGCGGACTCTTTTCTTTTGCTTTATGTTAATCACTTGTTGGAGCCCAGCACGCTGATTACATTTAACACGTTAATCGATTTTAGCCATTGGCGATATCTGTAATATTCTGTGTAAATACATAACTTCTATCTTTGGGCCATGATGCTATAACTTCTAGTTATTTGATTGCCTGGCAATACAAAACCACACACTTAAAATACTTTACAGAGATGTCTGGAACCATAGCTATTAACATGGGCACGATTGACAGGTGGATTAACCAATCAGAGAAACGCATGGTCTATTCCTGTCAAAACGAACTGTCTTATGAGTAACAAAGACTCAAGGACCGTAAAAAAGCACTGATTTCTGCAGAATAAACAAGAGAAGAAGTAAACGCTGAAGGGTAAGAGGTTAGGTTTGAATATTAAATTCTGAATGATGTCTTACGTCAGTGATTGGATGGCCCTAAAGTTGGACCGTTATGTGATGCGCTTTATGGTCTGGTTCCAGACTGTTCAAATATGCAGGAGAGCCAGGCACATTCACTGAGACTTAATGTGCAACAGCACTAAATGGTAAATGAAAACTATTTGATGACATTACTTAAATGTATACACCATGTAACTTCTCTGGTAGGAGATCTGTCACTGGATTTTCTCCATGGAGATGTAATTGCCTTTCCTAGAATATATTAATTATTACTGGGAGTAGGGTCATCTTTTCTTTCTTTCTTTAAATTAGATTTGTGGCATCACCTGCTGGTCTTGTAAACCCATATTAAAGAAGATTCCAGGCCAAACAATGACATCTCAGTGGAGACAAACAGGTAGCAGAACCTCCACCGCAAAAGTTACGTCATCTCTTTAATTTATACATAACAACAAACAAATTCACAGTACACACAAATCAAATATAGAAAAATCTACTTTATTACAGTAATTTTAGAATTTACAATAAGGGCCTAAAAATCAATCCTAGTACGTTTCTATTATTCATTAATTCCGTCAGCAGCGGAGACAAAGGAGAGGGGAAAGGCCAGACAGGCAAGTGTGTTTATTGATTACTATGGTGAAAATATAATGAGTAGATATGAGTTTCCTTTCATTCATTTGAAGGTGTCACGCGGTCACATCTGTCTGTCCCTGTCTTCTAAAAGGGCACATTTGTTGTATCTCCAGTGTTGTGTCAGGAAGACGTACAAAAGAATACATCCGTTCTCCTACACCCGTTTTAGACACCAAAGGAATTCATTTGTCTTGGTTTGGCTTTGTCTTTTAGGTGACACATAAGTGCGCGTTCCCCTTTTGTTGCACAAAATTGATGTCGCTAACAGTGTAATAAAAACGTCCAAAACTTGCAGCGTTGTTTGAGGAAGGGCTTCTTTTGTTCCCGAAGATAAGTACAGGCCCGTGTTGGAGGCAAGATGAATATGTTTCCCAGTCGGACCGAGTGTTTTCTTCCTAAGGGCTATATCTCTGGTGTCAACATCATAGCTCTTCCTTTGTGCGTCTCCATTTGGAATCGCTGCCCTGATTGTGCCCATTCTGCCGAGCGGTAAATAGTACAGTGTTCGGGATGATAACACATTTATCTTGCTGTAACTTCCTCCGGTGCCAAGTCACAGCGCTCCTGCCTCTCTCCTGCCTCTATAGGTTTACCGCGACGGAGGAAATGTATTTAATCATTAGAGGTTGACTTATCAGAGCAGTCCACTGATGACTATCGCAAGGTTATTAGTCACTCGTGTTCAGTCTATGTGGGAATGGATATTTTCATTCATTTTTGCTGCGTATGGTGGAGCAGGCCACAGCGAGCACAAACCTGCCTCAGAAGCAGTTTTTTACCTATAAGATCTCAAGTCTTATTTTAGTGGTTATGTTTTATCCGTGGGTCTTTGTCATATGTTTTTTTTTTTCCTGTTGTGGATGCCATTTTGAGGACGCTTGACTGTTCAAAAGGAGAACTTATATTTAGCATTGAAAGGTAAACTGTTGTGGCAATGCCCATGGATATGAAAAGCATAAACAATGTCAAGAGATCAAGTCCCTCCAACGTTCTGTTTCATTTTTCTTTTCTCTTTTTTATAGTGATAAGTGATTTTAGACAAGTGTGACAAAACACATATTAAAAAGACAAAAATGATATGATAACAGGACACAACAATGAAGACATTTAGGAAATTGGAAAGAGACAAGAAATTGGATGAACACGTTGGTTTGTTCTATTTTTTGTTTCATTTGAGCAGGGAAGAGGGAGACATGGGGAATGAAGGTTGATTAGAGCAGTGATTTTCAACCTTTTTGAAAATCACAGCACCCTTTGTTGCTTGAAAACATTCCATGTGCTAAAACATTACCAAATCACACAATTTAGGGGAAATAAAGAGGTACTTAATGCAGCAAATATTGTCTATGCGAGTGCCACTGTGTCTGGGTTTTGAAATGTGGTTTGTTTCTTATCTTTTTCAGTGAAGAAGTTTCTCAGGACAAAATGGTAAATTGTTCAATTTAATTACATGATTTCCTTTCTTTTTGAATGTGGTCTGAGGGTTGAGAACCAATAGCAAGTTTTTTGACAGTCAGATCAGTCTTTATTTTATAGCACGTGTCTCAAATGCAGAATGTTGTATTTTTTAGGAATGAAATGTATAATTTCTTTTTTATCTGAGCATCTAGTGCTTTGCTGATTCTTAGAAGTCTTTGATGCTTGTCAATTTTCTTTCTTTTCCAGGTTTATTGACCTGTAATAAACTCTTAATGGTTCTCAACCTCTCTGGATCTCTAAACGTTCCTCTGTGAATTTTGCCGGCCAAACAAAACAAAAAGGGCCAAACCTGTACAGGGCCATAGAAGCCAATGCTGACCCCACACTAAAGACAAAAAACACCATTTTAATTAAGACTTGAGTAATTAAATGAGAAAACAATTATAACATGTTTTTAATCTCAACAAAACACCATAATGCATAATAAGTTTAGATATTTAAGCTCCCTGGCCTGATACAAATGCCTGTCGACTTGACCTTGGTGGATCTACTTGACGACGCATGTTAAAACCACCTATGTTTAAGACTATTGAACCCAGCTCAATGACGCCTCTGAACAAATTTTTCATCCTCATTTCTGTCTCATGGCGGACGGTAACTTGACACGGCTGAATTACTCAACTGTGTCTGAGGACTAATGAGAGAAATTTCCCCTGAGAATCTTTATCTATTGCTCCTCGGAGAGCACCTTAGGGACCGGCTCTCCTGTCTGTCACACACACATTATAGTCCATACCCCCACCCACCTCTGCCACGTGCCACCCGCCCCCACCCATCGCCCTGCTGCCACCTCGCTCACTCATTGACACCCCTGTTTCCTTTAACACTATCGTGTAGCACAGCCATTTCACTTTTGCACCTCACAATTAAATCCAGGGTAGAGGCGACAGGGAAAAACACACTGTTATTCTTCTCCCCAACCCCTCCTCTGCCACCTCATATCTGCAACACAACCTTTCAGCCTGCCTTTATCCTTTTTTCTCATACGTGTGATACACATGTACATGCTATGTGTCAAAAATCCACAGTTTACAAGGATGGCAGGCATGGAATTAATTAACAATGGAAATTGCGCTGCTCCAGCTCTGATAATTTCAGCTTGTGCTCCTACGATAACAGATATCTGAGGTGACAAACACAATAACAAAAGGAAGAAGTATACTTTTGTTGTGTGAGAGTTTAGCGCCTGCTGTGATAATGATCTTCCATGAAAAGTAAACTTATTTGTTGCTGGCAACTTTGTTATGTAAAGCTCCATGCCTCAAACAACAGTATGGCACGTTAGGGACAATTTAAATTATGCATTTCTTTGCTACGTTAGATCTCAAAGAAAATAACATACTGTGTTGTAAAAACAGCCACATAATTATATCATAATGCCTTGTTACTTCTGCCCTATGCCCTGGGGTAGACTGATGGAAGCGAGGCTGCCAGTCTGTACTATTGACCCCCGACCACTCACACACACATTTATGTAAGCCTACAGGCAAGTTTGTTCAGGTATCATGCCCAAGGACACAACAGCAGGAGGCTCTGTTTCAAGTTATGATTGAGCAATATTTTACTTTGCTTTACTATGTGGCAGTATGAGTTTCTGACATATAATACGTCCAGTAGGTGGCACCTTAATCTACAGTGTAAAAGTCTCTTACTCGTCCTTTGACCTGTGCACTTCGGTTATTCCTGTTTACGCCCCTCCTCTGATACTCCAGTGCTGACGTCTTTGGCCTCACTTGGAGTTGGGGTCCAAATGTGTTGTAGCTAGCTATGGATTCAGCCTGAAATATGTGTCTAAAATAAAGCTCATGCGTCGGGCGAGTCATGGAACAGTGCGTCTTGTTTCATGTTGTTGTGCCTTAACTATGTTGCCTGGGACCCAGAGTACACACAATTCTCTACAAAGAGTGAGTCTGGTCACCACACCCTCCGTCGGGCCTCGAGTCAAACTCAAAGAGTATTGTGCAATTAGATTTGTTTATTTCTGTAAATTATGAAACAAATTAGCTCACTGGTAATCTACCATTTAGAACAAAATCAAACTTCTCTCACCTCAGATTAATAGAGTTTTATGCTTCACTCATCGATTTTGCAGAAAGCTGCCATGTTTTTCAGTTCCCTGTGATATTTATTACGGACCATGCATGTCACTGATTTCACCCGTCAATCACACCCATCTGAACATGCTGAGATGAAAACCAGACTGATATTGATCTTTATAAAAATTTAAAGATTTAACTATGGTCCAAGAACAATTTTACAGGGTGCCGTTGTTAATTTTCTTATCTTTTTTTTTTTACTTTTACTTTTTTACTATACTAATGTTAAACCACCCCTTATGCCCCTAATTTTTTAGATAAAAAAACAAAACAAAACACTTTTAAATCAAATTCTAGGCCAGTTACACGTAAGAAATAGTGTTTTCTAGAATTCTTGATTGGCCCTTCTTATTATTATTACAGATATTATGTTTGTAGTGCTGACCGTGACTCTGATCCAAGCCAACATGTCCTAACTTAAAAAGTGACTGTTCTGAATTAAAACTTTACACTATGATATTACCTACTCTCACCCACACACGAAAACATCCAGCAAACTTCAGCCATCCTCGCACTCACTCCCTCCCTCTGCCTCCTGTGTGAAGTCAAAGCCTCTTTGATCTGTAGTGTTACACTCCACTGACCTCTGTAGGATCCGGCCCCGCGCTCGCCTGAGACTGTGGGTGTGTGTGGGCCAGCGCAACCACACGCTAAAATATATGTACGTCATGTGCACATGCCCTTTAAAGACTTCAAAAAACAGCCTGTAATAAGCCCAAAGTTCTGCGTGGATACAACCGAAAAAAGTACAGTATCGCAACTTTATTTACGACTAAAAATAAAAAAGCACTCCTGCCTTGAGTCGAGTGGTGATTGCTTTTTCAAATGTTGGAGATGACTGCACTCCGTTGAGCCTAATAAGCCCGGCCACATGTGGAAAACATTGTCTGTTGAATGAAATCTCCAAGGCAGCCATTGGAAAGTTGCAAAATGCTATTAGTTTTTATAAATGCAGATAAATCCAGGAAATTGCCTCGAAATGACACAGGTAGTGAGTAATCATATTCAATATTAACAGACATCAGGGATTAGAGTTGGCCCTGTCTACGGTGTACTTACTGTAGATATGCTCTTTCTGATGGCAGGCTTCAACTACATCTCAAACTTGAATGGCTTGTGTGGTAAACGGCGAAAAAAAAAATACTCGAATGTAATAAGTGCAGCCAAAGTTTTGTCGGTTGACGGTCTGTTAGAGTTGTTGCCACACATTGAGCCATGGAAACATAAAGTCATTCATGTACTCTGAGGGAATTGTACTCCCAAACGCAGTCGCCTGTTGTCAATATGCAAGATATTAGATGGAACAGTGCACGTAAAGTAAAGCTATCTGATTTAATTGTCATGGTATTAGTTGTCTATGGACTTGTCTTTTATTTTAAACATATGGTAAAGAACACAAGCACATGAACAGAAATGTATTTAGACAATGACTATACACAAAACAGCTGTTCTCTTCTTATTTCTTGGCAGTGTCTTCCAGCTCCCGCACCAGTTTAAGGGTAGATTTCCCATAGTTGTTAGAGAGATGTCGGCCAGGTAGGTTCCATAAAAGAGGATTGAATTCTGTCAACTGGACAAAGGTTTTAAGAGTGACTACATTTGCCACTTATCTCACTTATAAAGTACAGTGCCGACCTAAGCCTTCAGGGGGCCCTGAGCAAAGTATATGTTAGGGGCCACAAAAATGTCACTGCCAGCCGGGATTAACCATCGGCACACAGCTGTAATCACATTCATTAACTGTGTTTGTATTACCAACATCAAATTAAAATACTGTGGTGAATAAAAGACATTTGTAGGAGTTAAAAGACCGGAAACCGCATGAAGAGTGTATTCTGTATTGGACAGGGGGTGTAGGGGTCTTCCGCCAGATTTTTTTATTTTTTATTATCCTGTTTTCTGATAAATAACAATTGGCAGTTGGCATTTGACATTTTTTCCTACTTTGAATTTAAATGATCGGAACTTTTAGGGTCCCTCTGCACAGGCGTTGCATTTGAGACATACAAGTTGAGCTGTTACTAACAATCGTTTTACTAATCCATTATTCTAGAGATTATTCTTTTGCTTAATTGATTAGTTGTTAAATTGCGAAAGGCCTGTGAATATAAAGTTTTCGCTAAATTTGACCCTAAAGTGATGCCGCTTGATCGAGGATATTTACAAATGTGTCTTTTTTTGTCATTTTGGTGTAATTCTTGCTTAGTAATACACCTCTTCTCTCAGAAAACAAAATTGTTTTTCTATGAATGATTCTGGCAAAATGACAAGTCAATTATGTTTACAAAAAGCTCCAGAATTTGAGTCATTAACAAAACTTGACACGGATACATTTTGATTGAACGTAAAAGACTACACCGTGTTTTCTACTATTAATACTAAATGTTCATGTTCCATCTGCTATTTTGATGCAATAATCAATTAGTTGTGATTAATCGATTAGCTTGTTTCAGCCCTGCACACAAGCTGATTTATTGATAATTTAGAACAATCTTCTCTCACCTCCAATTAACAGTGTTCAGTGCTTCACTCAGTGTAGTTTTCATGAAGTCTGCAAAGTCTTTTTGTTTTGATACGTCCAACTTTCTTTGAATAACAAACCTGTCAATCATTCCCGTCTGAACTTGAGGAGATATGAGGTCCAGATGAGATTTAGATTTCTTTATTCCTGCTTGGTAAACATAAAGCATTTTACATTATGATATAATAAAATGTCCATATAGATCATATATATTGGGCTCTAATAAAACAAAATAAGTGTTTTATTACCATATGTAAAGCAGACATTTTATAGTTTGCAGGCTACTCTTTGTAAAGTGTTCAGGGATTACACCTTTCTGTTTTATGTAACATTTTGAGAACTTTTCCCATTCAAACATTTTTTACACTGTTAATTGCTGTTCTTCATCATTCTGAAACCCATGCACAGTAAATGTGTGTCGTCTCGGCCGGCCAGGCAAGGCTCCGACACCAATTTGACACAATTCCCATGCAGTTCCATGTGTTGTCTGTGTTTGTATGGAGGTGCCTGGCCATCAGACAGAGAACACCGCCCAATACCTTGTGAACAAACATCTCCGGACATGCTCACAAACACCCACACACGCACTGTGGCCTTGTGGGAACGCATCACCGCTGTCCGAGTCAAGGATCACACCTCGGTAAACAAGCACTTCTGATTAGCCCTATACCGCTCTTCAATTTTTTATCCATCCCAAATTGAAAATGGGACTTGTGTTTGTTGCCCCCTCCCCCTTCTCCTCTTTGAGCTTCTTGCGTCTTTGATATTAAACATGGATTAGCACTGTCTTAGCCCCTGCTGCCTACTTCTTCCCCTCCGAGGCCATTGATTTCCAAACTACTTAGGTGCTGTTTGTATGTACGGACACACTGACTCGTAAGCTGGTTAAATGTGAAGTGCGTCATCTGTCACATGCCTCTATCTCCTCTGGGTGTAACTGAACATAAAACATGGACCGCACTGGAATCAGATTTCAACATTATATGGAGGTCTTTTGGTGACATTAGGGAGATGATCCAGCGCTGATCTTCCCTCATGCACATTCATTGTCACAATAATAAAGGAGGTTTATGTTCGAGGATGTCTGCTTATAATTCCAGCCCAGTGATTTTCTTCGAATTGGTAGAAGAGTCAAATAAATGGAAAATATATATATACTGTATCTATTCACTCATCATCTCAAAATACACAATTTAACACATTACTTTAAACAGACTCAGTCAAATGAATGAAGCGTGATGAAAGATTTATTGCATACATAAACTTTGTCTCTTAGACCCTGGCAGGTATAAGATGGATGTATAATAGGTATAATTGATTTGGGGGGGGAAATCTTGTGGTTTTCAGGTGCGGTAAAGAGGAGGATTGCTGAAATGGTAGGTTTGGCTGTTACCTTTTGTGGATTTGCATTGTGGGTTCGTTTCCTAGCCTTATTTGCCAAATGTACCCTCACTCTCTCCCAGTTTAACGCTGGGTGCCAAGTGCAGGTGCCGAGTGTGGTTCAGGACCCATGTGAGTCCCACAAGAGACAATTTGGTTCCATCTTCTGGTTATTTTTATACACAACAGAACTGCAGGTTAAGGTGTCTACTAGATGGATCTATTGTCTGTTAAAGTCTATCAAGAAAATGTATTTTAATGAATAGTTTAAAAAATAAGAGGTGAGACAGAAGGTCCTTGTCAGTCAGTCAAAACACAGGTTGAACCGTAATTTTCATTGAACCGTTATATTTAGTCAAATGGTTGAACTTGAGTCGATGAGGTCTGGTTCCCACTCATTCACTTACTCATAGTCAAAACTTCAAGGTGTTTCTGATGGTTATTGTTGGAATCCTTCATTCGTGCTGTCAATGGATTGTTTTTTCTATGAATATAAAAATAAAGTCAAACTGTGAAAGAGCATGTTTTTCTGGACAATTATAAAAATCACACATTGTCCCTCCAAACGATTATTCATTCACACAATTATATATCAGTTAAGTTAATGTTGATAACCACACAATCACCTGCTAAATAGCACTAATAGCATCCCAGTGACCATCCCACTTTGCTACTTGCCACGCTTGTCTGTAGTCATTATATTATACCTGGTGATGTAGCGTCTTCCACAAACACAACTTATTCTTGTGAAACGTGTGCTTGGCTTTGACATCTGCCTTGCTCTGGTGTGTTGAGGACGACTACTTCAGGTAATTACAGTCCAGCTCGCCACGCTCAGGCTTATTATGCCAAAACATCATGGGCCCCTTTCTCCAAATATCATAAATAATTATTACCATGCTCGTGTTCACCGCTCTGGGCCATGGATATAACTTGTTTAGTTTCAAACACACCGCAATCAATATAAGACTTATCATCTAAAATTCATGAGAACACCCGCTTTTATTTTATTTATTTTCGTATTTATTTATTTATTTGCATCATTTGGCTGCGTGTTTTAATGTGTGGGTTACTGTGTGCATACAACATCGCTCCTCTTTGTGTGAATGGAGAAGCGAGCTCAGTCCAGCCAAGCAAGCAAGCGCCACTCGAGGGACTTCCAGAATTATAGATTGAGGACAGGAGTCGCGGATGATTGACAGGCGCGGACGGTCGGAGGTGATTAGGTGCGCGGGGCCCAAAGAAAACAGACATGATGGAAATTTCAACATCCCTGCTCTAATTTGTGCGGCGAGTAATTATGATACATGATGATCTGCAGACATCATTGGCCACACAGTCCGCCCAGTGCTCAATCTCTCCCAACGCTTGTCTCCTGCTCGCTCTACATACAGAGACACACAAATTGGATGTAGTGAAGCATCATAATGCTATACAACACAGGGTGGGGTATCATTTATTTATCTCAAAACGGGGAAATTCACACAGCATAAACAAATTAAAAAGACAACCAAATTTGTATTCAGTTGCCTTCTTAATTCCGAATACAATATGAAGATGTATTTATTCCACCTCAGATCATGTCATATTTAGGCATAAGTCCAAGTGTTGGCAGTTCAATCCCAGTTCTGACCAAAAGGCTTTTTTCCCAAAAGCAACCAGCTAACCTAAGTAAAATTTTATAAATAACACCAAAAATTGAGACTTTACAGTTTCTGTTAGCCTTTACTTTTATACACGCATAGGTTTCCTCCGGTGACATATTTGTATTGTACGTAGGGCTTATTATGCTGCCAATGTTTATCTTGTATTATATCTGCTACAAGTTATATCTGTGACTCACTCTCCATTATGAGATCTTTTTATTTTGATTCATTCTAGCAAGTCCCGGCTAATCTCCATAGAGAATGAATGGAACAAGAAGTGAAGATCCACACTTCTGGGACAGTCTTAGCTGGGCGCTAATGTGAAAAGACCCTGTATGATTGAGGTGTGTAAGTGATTGCACATGCTTTGCACACAGTTTTTCCTGCTTTGTCTGTAACTGCAGCATAGCATTAAACTGAAAATGCACCTCTATGGTCCTTCACTGGTGGTGCAGTTGTTGTAGGTTTGATTCCCGGCCTCAATAACTCACCAATGCCTCCCTCTCCCCATTTCACACTACAACTGTCCTGTCGAGTAAAGCCTTTGGGTCAGAAATCTTACGATTAAAAAATAATTAATCTCCATAAAAACAACCAAGTGATGCCTCCAGGCCAAGTTACAGATGCAGATCCAAAGGTGATTTAAGCAACAATTGACAAAAAGCATGAGTTAATACCATACTGCATGTTGCACCTTTAAAGGAAACTTACTATGTTACAGTGACTTTTTTGAGGTTTTAACCATATTCTAACAATGTTCCGTCATCAAAAACATATTGGAGTTGCATTTAGCTGCATTCACACTATTTTGAGGAATACTGGTTAGAAAATCCTCTCCCCTTTGATTGTCAAAACACTCATTGCTGAACTCCCTCAGTCAATGACGTTTTTCCAATTTTAAACGTCACTTATCCGGGATTCTTCTACTGTTTAAGTCCTTAAATCATTGCCAGGCTCATTCTAATCAATTCTATCGTCTAAACACAATCACTGCTACTGCTAGCCTGATCATCGCATGTCATGATGTTCCTTAAAGTCATAACATTACTGAATTGTGTAAGCGTGAGGCACCATCTACTGACTGCATAAACTCAGTGAGCGCCAGGGCAAACTTAAGGTACACAAGAGCATGTTTAAAGACTAATAACAATATGAAAAATGCATAATATTTTCCTTTCAGTAAACTGTATAGCCAGAATTTCATAGTAATTAGTGACAATAAAAGTAATAAGGCATGATTTGATTGCTTCCATAGATCACTAAAACACGTTTATCACGTTTAGCCACCAGTAAACCACCATTGCTCCCGGGCTCCAGTCAATAGAATACCTCAAAGTTCCTCCATCCTCCCGAACTCTTCTCCTCTGACAAAAGCTGCCCCTCACCCTTCCCTCTTGCCCATGTCAGGTGCATTTAGCCTGGCTTTGAACACCTTGGCTCCATATTTTATTGAGCACGTTGTTGGTTGATGCTGGATCTCTACACAATGCTGCGCGAAAGCTTCATGCATTAGAGATGTAAGCTTTGGATGCTTGCCCCCCCAAAAGATAGAAAGAAAAATAGAAAAGCTAGGCCTCAGCACTTCTATGTCTGTTTGGATGGAGTCAAGAGAAGTCGTTTTTGCGTTGCCGTTAGCTGCTCACTGGTAACAAGATCCATCTTCATCTTTTGTGTTTTCATGGATTTTTTCCTCAAGGAAAAGACAATGTTTGAATTGACTTGTTTTTGTGTGTCTAAAAGTTTCAAGACCACCTCATGCTATACTTTGGGCTATGGACCACCAGAAATTAGGAGTTTGTTGAACTATCGTTAGCTGTGTTTTGACTATATCTTTTCCGTAAAATAGGCAAACTCTGAAATATAGACTTAATCATTTGTGTATGGCAGTTATTTCCTATCCAACATATGAATTTACAATGATACAGTGACTATAGGTTTTACAGTGACACAGAGAAACTGACACAGGTGCAGAGCTTCTTATTTGACACTGAAAAAGATGGGAAAATAAAATGGTCTATTAGGGAGAGGCATGAACATGTACATGTGCTGGTCAGCCTCAAGAGCTCGTTCAGTAATAGATTACTGCCTCACTGAGAGATACATATCTGCTGTCGCTATCAAACTGCTCAACTCTGTGCTGTAATATCATCTTTGGAATGTTCACTGTGCAATATTTTGTTCACTTGTTAAAATGTACAGGAACATGTGTTAAATGTATTCTGTTTTACTGGAGGTTTAGCTTTTAAAAGGACAGATTTATAGTATAGTAGTATAGTATTTTATTCTTACTGTGATACTGCTATATATTTTTAGCTTTTTAGCTGTCATTCTTTTATTTCTTCTACTGGTCGGTTGCATGTCTGTAACAAAAATAATTTCCAATTGGGAATGAATAAAAGTACTTTTGATTAATTTTGTAAACTGTGGCACTGTGCCACTCGTGCAACATCCGTGAGTTCAAATCCGGTTCCCGACAATGGACTGCATATCATTCTTTGGTCATGTCCCTGTTTCATGCTGTACTTGGTCTTGTCGAATAAAGCCTAGGGGCCATAACATTCTATAAACAGCTTCACAACAAAACCCTGCGCTGCAGGACCAGGCTGATTGACCCACGGTTCACAGTAGTGCCAAACTGGAAATGTGACGCTACTACATGTATCCCCATTTTAAAAATAAATACATTCCAGTAACAAAGTAAGTAAAAGTAAACTGAGAAGTGGATATGTATGGAGGGCGAAAAAAGGAATTTGCATAAATCACTGTTAAAACCGTGTAGTTGAGCGTTACTTCAGTTCAGATACAAGCAACGTTTAGGGTCAAATGGAGACCGCTGTGTTGTGTTGCATCTAATTATAGTGTTTTATTCTCTGAAAACCAGCAAGCGTGCCATTAGCATGCTAGTTGTAATTAGCTTTACAATGATGGTAAAACTTGCTCTGTACTTGTGTAGTTGTGAAAAGCCCTTATAAATTTACTGGGGTAAATAATTACAATACACTCACTGTATTAGCCTTTATTGTCCTTGGAGGGAAATTGGTCCTCTGCATTTGACCCATCCTTAAATGTTATTGGGGCAACCTTGTAGTGCCCGGATGATCCATCTCCAGATCTTGAGCTTGGTTTGGTCAGAACCTCATATGGACAATTTTACATATTGTGCTTGTTTTTAGTTTGAGGGGGGGAACCATAGTGCCCACCCAAACTTGAGGAAAAACATGCAAACTCTGCACTGGTATGGTCCATGGAGTCGAATCTGCAACCTTCTTGCTGTGAGGCCACTCTGCCGCCTTGGATTTTTGGAACGTGAGAAAGAAATTCCTTTGTACTGCTGCAAACAGTTAACAATAAACTCGTTCTGTTTTTATATTCCTTAGATTGTAAAAATGCGGGTCATTTAATGATGAGGGGAAACCATAATAACAGAGTTTAAAGTCAATTTATTTCAATGCATTATCTTTTTTGTAATAGCTGTAGTATGAAACTAATAATTCCGCAAGGAGTCAGTCATCCGTCAATCACAAGGAAACAGACTAACGAGTTTTCCGAATCTCACAAAACAAACAGTTACCAATCACCCTTTAAAGCAGTGTTTAGACATAGACACAATGACTTATTTAATTACGACGGATAAAAGACAGACTCTTCACACACGCGTATCCTCACGTTCTTATCAAATCAACCCATGGCCCACTATTTTTACCCCTCGGTAGAATGCCTGAATGCATTGATTACTCACGCCTCTTTGTGTCTCTTTGTACGCAATTAAAAGCCTGCATACATTCGCCGATATTTGCATAAGGTGAAGCCCAATTGCCCTTGATATATATTAAGTGCAAGCACACTGAAGAATCCCCCACAGAGCAGCATGTAAAGAACATATCTGCAGCCTACACATTGTAACATGTAGAAATAAGAAAATGAGACAGTGGCATGTGTTGGGTCTTAAATTAACACCCCATATTTTAGTGCCATTGTGACGGCCTCTGCAGACATTGGAGCATGTTGTCTGACAGCCTCATATCACCTCAGCATCACTTTTGGTCCATTTGCATACGGCCTTGTTTCAGAAATAGCAAGTCAAATGATGTCTTTTGTTAATCCTTTTCTTACAAAGCAAACAGCCAACAGTGTTTGGATCTAATAATATTATTTGTAAATGCACCACTCGACAATCTCTTAGCGGGATTTAAACACACGCCATTCATATTTGTTTGAGGTTGACGGTGATAGTTTAGACGGCTACAGAAGAGCCAAACAGATGTCCCGTTTATGAATAACAATTACGCACTGAGAAATGTTGGATGGAGAAGTTTATTTAAACAAAATCCTCGCATGACACCTCAGATTTATTCAAAACGGACCATTTTATGCTGATTCCCGCGTTTGCCCCGCTGCCCCCCCTGCGTCCGTGAAGCAATAATCTGGCTTCCTGTAGACTAAACATAAAATTAAAATGCAATCTGTCCGCGCCGTATGTTTTATAGAAATCTAGGGGAGAGAAAAAGACCTCACATCAGCGACTTTCACAGATAAAAGTGCAGCCAAGTCAAAAGACGGATCAAAAAAACGCTCTTTTTTGTGCACCTCGCGCCGCCTTTGCATATGTTCCAGCAGCTTGATTAACGCTCGGGCCACGCAAAAGCTAATTATTTTATTGAGTAGGGGGACGAGGTAAGAACCCACCCCAGGGATTTGGCTTTGGCTGCAGAAAAGAGAAAGCCCCCCTCATGTGCTGGGAGATGCGCCCCGTCCCGAGCAAAGACAGCTGGATGAGCCAGGTATGGGTGGTCTGATCTCCGCTCCATCAATAAGAAGCTTACTAGCCGTACTGGAAATGGGAGGGAATACAATACCGTTGCAATTTGATTTTAAGCCCCGCAGGTCAATCTCCTGAACCCACTTTTCAGGCACTTTCTTTTATCATTCCAGTCCTGTCGTTCCAACTCTATTTTCCTTTTTTTTTTAATTCCAAGTCACTATCACCGCCTGTCTCTCACTCTCCTCAAATGCAGCGCTAAACTGTGATTTATTCTTGCGGGAGTGAGCTGTCTTCGGGGTTAGTGCGGAAGTCGAAATATGCGCAGGTTCAAACTGAATGTCACGATGACATTTTGTAGTTTCCAGGATTTTTGTGGCATGGAGAATTTCACTTTGCACATTCAACACTCTGTCCAACGTACTGTGTTTGATTTATTTAGAATTGATTTTAAGACTATATGGATGGCAATTGTTGGATCCCTGCTGTTGGCATGGCATGCTGTACTCGGGCAAGACACTTATAGAGGTTTTGCAGATGACATAATGACATTCAGAATTTTAGAAGTGAATGGCAATAGTAAGTAATGCCATTTTCTCTTGTAAGACCTCAAAACAGAACTCAAATGTGAAACGTTGTTATAGTCTAATGACAAATAAATAAAGTCTACAACTCTAAAAGAAGAAAATCAAGTAGAAAACCAGATTCACAGCAGGATTCCTGCAGCCACGTTCACATTTATCACTGATACAGACTTTGGGATCACACACACAGGTGAGTGGATTATCTTTCTAGCCTTAAAAAGTATGTTTCTGAGTTGGTTTGTTTGTTTGTTTGTGGAAAATAATTGTTGTGCAACAGTTAAAGTGTACTAAAGTTCTACAACTCTGTAAAGAGAAACTACTTTCAGTTTCAGTATAAAGTTTGAGTGAAACAAAAAAAGACAGACAAGAAAAAAAAGGGCCAAAGAAGTTAAGCAGCACATTTCATCAGTTGTGTTGCCCATACTTCTGGCACTCTGTCGGAATGTTTTGGAATAGAACATTTTTCGAACAAAATGACGTTATAACCTCGACATGTCTGACTGACTGTCTTGAAAGTAAGGTATATTGTCTTTGGTGAACGTTAATTCTGTTTACTCTTTAAATAAAGCACAAAACAATGGGGGAAAAATGCTAAAAAGAGGATCAAGAACACATACTGTACGATACTAACAAACAGTTACCATGTATCAGGGGATCACAGAACGCACAGAGGGCCAACACACCAGTCAAACCTCTAGTCATAACAAAGGACAGAACACAGCCAGAACACAAAAGCAAAGTACCATATGAGATTATTTGTCTGTCGTGTAATAAAACATTTGTAGGGGAAACTGGAAGACCATTTGGAACAGGGAAAAAAAGAACATAAAAAAGAAGGTGAAAAGGAAACGGCCAAGAGACAAACAAGAGCAATAATAGAACAAGCAGAGCATGAAAAGGTCATCCGTGCTGAAAGTAACAAATACCACCGCTGGATCAGAGAGGCCACCGAGATGCACAAGCGAGGTCCAAGAAGCATAAATCGTGACGAGGCAGCCTACACCTTAACACACACGGGATGCGGTGCTGGAGAACACGTCAGAGTAAGGCAGGTTAAGAATGTAACAAACACCGCTGTCTGACCAGAACAGAATCACCAAGCAAGGAAAGAACAACTAATTCTATTACACCAAGTTTGAATTTATTTGCAAATGGATTCCTGGTCCTCCTTCAGTGTGGTTCTCCGCAAAGTTTCTTCATCCCACTTGCTTTTTGGGAGTTTTTCATTGCCAGGAAGTCTAAGAACAAGAGTTGCTCTGGGACAGTTATCCATTTTCTTGTGTCCTGTGAACGTTGGTTAATTTGCTTGTGTTCTGTTGGCCCAAGACTGTTTCATTGTTTGATTTTCGAACTTTCTGTTGGTTAAATGTCCAATTTTGCGAAGCCCTGTGAGGCGATTGCTGTTTTGACGTTGGGCTGTACAGATATAAATGTAGCTGAAATAGGAAACCGTGCACTTTAACAGTTTTAAGGGCCCACTGCAGCGCTGTTGCTCAGATAAAAAAGACTGTAAACCAACTATCAAAAACAAGGTGAAAAAAACAAGCTAACTGGATATTGTAGGTGGAAGGTTTAAATCAATGGGTGCCGGCCTTTTGTATGTGTTTGCATGGACCTGCACATCCTCCCTATCTCAGCCCACCTCTGTATTGTCCATATCTATCTGATTGACCCCACAACCTTGTCAACAGGATGGGCCCTTGTGCCTTTGAGCCCTGTAGTCTCTTTATTGGCCGCTCTGTTCTCAAGTTGTAGCGCTCGCTGGACAACAAATTGGCTCCTTCGTGTGTCTCCCTCCAAATGCTAAGGTTAGGCTTTAATTGTGGTACCTGGGTTGTGGAAGCGGGCGAGTTATAGACAAAATAGCGATGCCGGTGTCAGTGGACGTGTTGTGAATAGTTCACATAATACCAGTGTATACACAGTGGACACCGAGCCAGCCACCTTTGCTCCTCTCCCCTGTTCTCGCTGAATAAGAATCTGACATAAATTCTGCACATATAAAATTAGTAAATGCCACTGTAGCCGTAGTTAAATATCACACAAACCCCATGGGGAGAGACGGGGGGATGGCGGGGAGGTGCCAGCGAGTTACCTTGGCCTATTTTTTATGGTGAAATGAAGCCAGAATGGGGGAGGAAGAAAGAGAGTAGAGAAGAAGAAAGGAGGAATGGCAAGAGGTTAGGGAGAAGGGAAAGGGTGAAGGAGAGGAAAGAAGGAAGGAAGCAAGGTGGGAGGGGCAACGGTGACAAGAATATGGACCAGATTTACACAGGTCCTCGTTTTGAAACTATCACATGAAACCATGTCCGGCACAAGGATCATTCTGCAGACACTTTTACAGTATGGCTTCATTAGAGGTCAAGTGGAGTCTAATCACTTGACTAATAAAGTTACTTTGAAATAGTAAAGGGTGGAGCAGGGTGACACTGTACATTTGCAATGGTCTCTAGTCGTCTTTTAACAGCAGGTTTGAAAAAGTGCCCTATATGTGTAAAGGATCTGCTTAACAGAAATACAGCATGTGGAGTGAGAATGAGCAACACATTTTTAGGTGCAAAATATGCATCAAAAAAAAAAAAAAAATGAAATTAACGTTCTATTAGTCTCATCTTATAAATTAGTATGTGTGGCAAGATGATAGTGGGTGGTATAATAACTTAGAGGCCTAGTTATCAAAACCTTATATGAGTAATTATTTTTGTCTGTCATGCCAATACTTTGCCACAAGGAGTTAAAGCACATCATGGTTTCATTAAGCAGCCCACAGCCCCTGCAGCCAGTGGACGGTTCACACTGTTTTGCTTTTATTTAAATGTTGGCCTTCCCCTTTCTCTCTGCCTTGCATCTCTTCAGGTCTGCAGCAGCCTGTTGCTCCCTGCCTCCTCCTGGCGAGATGCCAGTGCTGGGCGGGGATGCCCCCACCTCATTAATTTACCAACAGATTGCCATGGGCTGCTCGCTGTTCACCGCTGGGGTGTTTACAACAGTTAAATGACAAACTGAAAGCCATTAAAGCTTTAATGTAGCGGAGGCTCCACTGTTACGTGTGGCGCGCAGGATGACACAGCAGCCGGAGCGGAGCGTGTTGTTGGCATTTTGCCGTAATTGGCAGTTCTGGGTCTGAGCCAAATCTAGCAGCCAAGACTTGACAGGCAGAGGCTCCGCTCAGCCAACAAACAAACATGTGTGTCTGCTGCTAGTGAACATGAATGAATACATCCTTTTAGGCTGTGAATGTCACCATTGCTCTGACACACTTGTATCACTGACTCAATGTGACATAATAGGACCAGTCAAACATGTGAATGAAACGCTCCAATCCAGCTCAGGCCATTCACCACAACAAAAGGTAGACTGAAGTGACTGGCTGTTATTGTTGGGGCATCCTACCTGATCCAACACAGGCCAATGTGGAAGCCATTTGCAGAGTAAATGTTATTGCACTCACACGCATCAACGCCACATGTTTTTGTGCCTTTTGTTGGAAATTTGGCTGGAAGGCGGCGAGAGTCTTTGTCCAAATGGATCATGTTAAACGACTCCGAACCGTTTAGTGTCCCGCTCACAGAATGGTATTTCTCTCAGCATATGGAAGCCTTTAGATAATGTTTTCCTTGTTGATATACAGAATCTGTAACAAATGATAATGGTTAGCAGCTGTGGTGCGGATAAGGCGTGGTGTCCAGCTATGGCTTGATGGCTTCAGCATAAAAAGTTCCTCATGTGCCCAATCCAAGTGGTGCTCTCCAGGCAATAAGAGCTGTCTGGATGTGAAATTTATGACGGCTTTATGTTGTCCAGTAATATGGCTGGAGGGGTTTGAGGGTGTGGGCTGGGGAGACTGTGGTGAAGTTAACTTAAAGAAGACTTTCCTCTGTGCGATTTGTATGCTGAGAGCCTATATTGCTTTGTTTTTTACACATGCGCTTTCTCTGAGATGTTCCTATTTTTCCAACTTGTCCAAAACAGTAACATTATTCCTTTTTTGTTGAAGTGCCTATATTATTATTATCAACATTTATTTATATAGTGGAAACCAGTTCAGAGTCATATTCTCTTTTACAACGATACCCTGTTTGCATAAGGATTACAAAATATTTACTGTTAAGAATAAATACGATAGCACACATAGAATTTAATCAAAACATACACATTTGTCAATTAATACATCTTTCAAAAGACATTTGACATTGCTAACAGAAAGAAGTGCTGTGGACCATAAATTGTAAAGGCAGTTTTACATAATGCTATTTTTACCAAAGGAATGTCAAAAACAAAGCGCTCATATGGAAGTGTTGAAACTTTTTTTTAAAGCTACATTTGTCTAAAATGGCTTTAAACATACATGGAGATATACAACGGAATCAAATTACAGTAAAAATGCATTAAGATGATACTAAAAATAAAAAAACACTGACTTAGTAGAATCTTCAAATGACTAACTTGAATCGAACAAAGAAAGTTAGCTGGCATTGCCCTCTTTTGAATGTGATATTGTGGGGTTGACTACCAGAAACTGGCGATGAAGCGGTGACAAATTGTATCGCCGTACAAATCGCCATATTTTGGAGAGCTCCTAATTTGTCGTTTTTAATAAAGTCCGTTGGTTCTCAAGAGTCTGGGCTGGTTGCCAGCGGCTGCTTATAGCCACACTGATTGGCTGTAATGTCTGACAGCTGTCTGGGGGTCCGCACGAATCGAGACAACTTCTACATGTCACGCCAGCGTTCTGTATATCAATATGTATAAAGCAGCCCGGGCTACAGTGAAGTTATGGTTACTGTTGTGGATACGTGGACCCCATCTGGCTGCGTTTTCGGCTCCCCAGGCTGCGGAGTGTGGAGAGGCCTAATATGATGTGAGTTTGGAGGGGAGATGAATGGAGAGCAGGGGGTGGGGGGTGTGCTTACAGAAGGGACAGTCTGGAGGCTAACAGGGTAGAGAGTGTTTGGGTCAAGAGGGTTCAGTACCTCCGAGGCCTGCGCTGCTGGGGCAAATGAGGGAGTGTGTGCGAGCAGCAGAGAGAGAGCCAGGGGTGGTCAGGACAGTGTACACTTATAATAGCACAGGCTCTATCGAAGTGGCTGCTGGAACAACTGTGTAGGAGGGGTTAGTATGCAAAAACATGTTTCGAATCAGCATTATTTATGTAGCGTATGTAAGTTGGTACTGGAAAAACAACTATAATCGTATCAATACTACGTTTGCACGCAAGGTTCAATTTACAACAATATTTTGACTGAGGTGTTGTGGTTCGAATCTCAAAAGATCCCAATAATAAACGTGGAGAAATCGGAGAAGTCTGTGTGTTCGTATTGCCTCTACATGCAACACTGAAGTCCAACAACACGAGGAGCAAATGTTATGTATCATGGCAGTTTTTATTATTAATTATAGCTTCAAAGTTTTAGTGCTAATGCGACATTACATGACGCTCCTTTCGCACCTAATCGGTTTTAAAAATCTAAATATATGTATCAGCAAATATTGGTTAGCGGTCGCAGCAGCAAGCCAAATATCACATACTGTAATCTAATGAGGTTCATTTGGTCTTCAGATTATTTATTTGATACGTTCTTTATGCAGACCATCACAGGGACAGAGGACAACAAACGCTGACTCTGGATTAAGCAGGCAATAGAAATATGTAAACTGGGACGAGGGGGCCTTTTGACTCGCTCACACCTGACATCGGGCTATAGACCAACTGATGTCTTGCCCACCCAATCAAAACCGTGCTTCCACCACAGTACGCATCAGATTGGGCAGCAAAACGGCATGAGATTATACCAATTACGCATGATTCAGGTTGATTTAGGTAAAAGAACATGCAAACTCCGCACAGAAAGCTTCTTCTCAGTCTGGGAATCAAACCTGCTCAATTTGCTTTTGCTGTGACTCTGTACAGAAACTCTGAATCCTGAATGCAATTAAGTCCAGTTTTCATTCACTGTGCTGTTTATTGTTCAATCTTTTCTGAATAAAAAAATTCTCTCTTGGCTTTCGTTGTGTCTTGCCCATGGGTTGTTTGTTGTACACTGGATAAACTGACCTTTACTCTGTGTGAGCCCGATCAAGCTCTTTTAGTGGATCTGACGCCTCTGTCTCTGATTATCCCTCATTAGCACTCTCTGTTTGTTTGTTTTGTTCCATCGACCAGCGACAATCCCCAATCAAACAAGACACAGCCCAGACACATGCTTTCTGAGTAAACACCAGGCAGCTTGTTCAAAAGTCCCATTTCATCCACATTGTCTGTTCCTCTAAAAAGACCTGAACATGTCAAAATGACTTCAACCTCAACATACACATTTAAAATGTGTATTAAATAAAGAATATGCCAATGAAGTAAGGAATTTGCACTCTAAAATACTGTTCATGGTCCATTAGTATATAGTATTTTGCTGAATAATATTTTGCACTGTAGGGAAATAGCAATAATTGTAATCGTAAATATCTGCAATATGAATCTTTTTGTTCTATCATTTACATTGAATATTTATCTCATTGTTTCTGGTCATTAAAAATACAGGACTTGCTATTGAGAGGATGCAAATTCTTCCCCTTTGTGTGAGATGTGTCGTGTTTATTAATATTTCAGATTCTGCGTATCCGATTATGACAGACAAGGGGCATAGCTTAAAGAAACTGGGTTTTCTTTCAGAGAACAACAGCTGTTTCTGTTGATGTTTTCATTTACTGTTTGTCAGTGAGACACATGAATTGGCAGTGAGTGCAGAGAGAGGGAGAAGGGGAAAGCACTAAATGAATCACAAATTACATTGCAACTTTGTGTGTGTCGAGAGAGCAGATTTGAATATCTATTATTTACACAAACATCTTGTTAGCTTAGAGTAAGCAGTTTGTTTACTAAATATGTGTTTTGGGTCGGCTGTGAGCTGCGCAGCTACATAATGCATGAAGCCACAAATTGTTTGTTCACGTAACTCAAGTATTGTAAAATGTGTTGGTGTGGGGCACATCCCTGCACATTAAAAATACACCAGTGCAACTGCTTTCACTTATTCAGGCTCTGCTCATTAATATTGCACATTGTGTATCAGCGCCGAGCAGTGTGCTTCTGCCTCTGTTTGCTGTAGTGTAGACGGATATTTTTTAAAGTTTCACATTTTGTCAATGTCAATAGGACACGGGTTGAAACAACTGAATAGACATGCATGCTTTTGCAGCAAGTTACAGTAATGCATAAAATATGACTTTTTTTTCTTTTGAATATATGCTTCTCTAAACTACTGTAAGCTAATGTTTGTGAAGTTGTCTTCGTTTTTTTTTCAGTCACAACATTTGTACACAGGTGTTGCACTGCTTCCTCAGTGTACATCCAATGTTCACTACATTGGTAGAACTGTAGGCCTGAGAAACAGTGTTGTTGAGGAAAAGCTCCAGCTTCTGCTCCCTCCCTCTCCCTCTCCACGTCCTCTCTCCTGCTCAGAATTAATCCTTATTTTAAACGTCTGCTGCTGCTGGAGCAGATCAGGCCAGGTGAGAGATTGTCTTCTCTTCATGCCTTCGGGGCATCTCAAGCTCCATTTAATCCAAATGCCAATTTGTAGCACACAAATAGGAAGCGTCTGCAGCGGAGCCTGCTGGCTGCCTTGTTTGGGCGTTTTGTGCACCTCCAGTACAAAGGTGTGTACATATCTGCATGTGCGCATACAGTAGGCCTCTCAGCTTGGTGCATCTATAATTGGAGAGTGGGGAGCGTCCGGAGGTGTAGGTTGTCAGTCAGTGTTTAGGTTGCCCCGGGCCCCTGGCTCTACTGTGGGTATCAAAGTGGCGCTAATTAAATGTGGGCCCCACCGCACGGCCCTCCACATCACGGGGCCCCTGTCCTCCTCCAGCCTTTGAGATTCTGCTGCTTGCACTAATTACCCATTGTCCAATTGACTTGGCCATTTCACACAAACTGCAGCATACACACACATTCATCCCCTCCCCCACCGCCCCCCACAGCCCCCTCCTATATTTATTATTTCATATTTTCCCTGCCCACTCCGTCTTTGGGAGCCAGCCTAATTAATCTTATGGAAATCTCCTCCAGCCAAGGTTGGCCTCCGATGTTTGTAATTTGATTTGGGCATGATAAAAGTGAAAGGGCTGTGGGATGCTGAAGGAACAGTGTCATTTCAGTGTCCTCTCGCTCCCCTCCCCGTCCCAACACTCCAGAGACGCGTGGGGGCTATCAATCTTTCCCACGTGCCCAGCAAACTGATATCCCAGAAAATTAACTTCAATTAATAACAGAAATCCCCTGATGCAGCTGTGGAGGCAGCCGGGCTTTGAAGGAGAACCTTCAAAGATGTGTCTGTGCTGGTCTTTATGGGCCGGCTGGGGAGGGCTTTTCTTTTCATTATCATCAGCCACATTAGAACACTCGCTCCATCCCTTTACACTGCTCTGGACATTTAAATAAAACTGCTGTCAACACAAAAAATTGATTACATTTCCTCTGGCAAAAAAACAAAATGGCGACTCATTAACAAACTTGGTTTGGTGCCTCGTAGAAGACAGTGTTTGTGGGTCAGTCATCACATGGAGCTGTGAAGAGACAGAGGTTAGAAATGTCTGGTTAACACTGATGGTTGGGATTTTAACAAGCTGCAAAACATGGACAGATCTGGACAAGAACTAAACTGGAAATGAAGTTTAAGAAGTAACCTACTATTTTTTTATTTCATTGCTCAAGAAAATTGTAATATGAGACTATGTTGTTTAAGGTTTACTTTATTTCACTTCATCAACAAGGAACCTAAAAGTTTCTGTCAAAAATAAATTCCATATGTGATTAAATGTCATCGAAATCCAACAGAGCCTATACTGAATTTGTCAAGTGTTGGGTATTCATTTTTCATTTGGTTAATATTAGAAAGTGAAATCATCACTCGTCACTTTAAATTAAAAACACAGTAAACGCAGTATCACTAACAGACCAAACTTGCCACTGACCTAAAAGGTTTTTTTTTTCTTGTAAATGGATTGATGGATTTGAAAGCCTTTATTTGTAGAAGGATACGGTTCATTGTATACCCTAATATTGTACCTCAAACCCATTAAAAAGTGTAAAACAGCTATTGTGTTCCAGCGCTGCACATAAAAGGCCATAAACAGTAAATATCCCCATGCCAAACTCCCATTTCCATGCTTGTTGTGTCCTCGCCCGCCCCCGCCGCCTCTATTCCCACAGAATCCGCTTGACTTTAAGTGGCACAAATGCAACAAATACAGCGTGCTTATCAAGTCCCGTCCCCTGTTGCCCCTTACAATACCATTTTTTCCCTCTTCTCTCTCCTCCTAATGCTACTCTGCCATGGCGGTCACGTCTCCCGGCTTATTTATTTGCGCCTGTTTTCCTCGGCTGTCAGGGATAAGGAGGGCAATGCGGAGCAAGTGTGAGAACATAATTTTGCTGTGAGTGCCTCTAGCCTCCAGCATACATACACACATACACACTTACTGTATACAGCGGCTTACGAGGCTGTTGACCTGCTGAATAATGGTTTCGGACTGGAGAGAGAGAGTGGCGCGCATCGTGGGAAAATAAAATGTGTGCGTGCGTGTTTGTGTTGTTTGTGGGTTCGCCTGGGAGGAGCAGAGGATGGTTAGCAGAAGCTTAGCCCTCCCGCTGACTCCTGTTAAGGGCTAAAGGGATCCGTGTCAACAGCAAGCAATAAAGAAGATGCCTCGCCCGTGGAGACATGCGGCAGGAAAAAAAGGGAAACACACATACCAACAGCTTTCGTGTGGGATAAAATATAGATAGAGGTGAGAGCGTTGAAGGGTCTATTAGCGCAGGCTGGCAGGGAGCGATAGGGGTGGGATCAGTGTCACTGGTGCACACGGCGTGAGGGGAGTTTTTGGAGGACTGCCAGCCGCCTGTTTACAAGCCAGGCACATTACAAGCACGTTTGATACTGGGGCGAGTACAGCTTCCACTTGATTGCCGGCCAAATCCCCTCCGCAATGAAAAATAAACTAGGGGTTCTTGTGAAGTGGAGTAGGCCAGAGCCGAGGGGAGGGAGACATGCTGACTGAGCTTGTTTGGTTGTGTGTTGTAAGGATTTGGGTTGCAACAGGCGCTGGTTACATCATTGGTCCAGACAACAGCAAATAATCAATAAATAAAGAGGTTGCATGTGAATCTTCTGTTCTAGTTGGCATTGTTTTGCAGCATATTCCAGGAGCTTTTTCTTATCTTTTTAGTGAACGGTAGCAAAGCATTATTTAACAAAAAATAATTTTATGATTTGATGAACAAAGTCAAAGTTAGATTAGGTAGATTGGATCATTTTGGTGTGCAGTGATTAAGAGGCATCAAACAAACACCAGAACATGCACACAATAAAACAATTCAGACAAAATGGACATAAAGAGCTATCACTTGTGCCGAGTGACCTTTTTGTAAAAGGACATAACTGTCTCTGTATCTTTTGGTCCTGCATTTTGGCACAACCAGTCTATGGTCCGATGGTAGGTACTGAAAAAGTATATATTGTAGATTCTTAAAGTCCATGGCAATGGCATCGAACTTTCAATGAAATAAAAGAAGTAAAATTACGGCACATACAAACTAACATTAAAAAAGTGTGAAATAGAAGAAAATGTGAAAACAAATGAAAAGAAAGAAAGAATAGAGCGAGTTATAGGTCAGTTTCCTCCAATCAACCCAAATAGATCAACTCCTCCAGCTACGCACAGATCCTGACTTTTCCTCAAGATTTTCAGGCACTGCATTGTGGCGCTCACTGCTCCAAACAGGTTTCCCCGACACAGACTGATTTCCCTCACAAAGGATTAGAGAAGGCTACCTTAACGATGTAAGGTATGCAAGAGGGAGGGTAACGTAATCATATGATGTATGATTGAACAAACTGAAAGAGGGATGTGAAGAGGGATGGGAGATATTGACAAAAACGAGTATCTATATATCTATAGTCTATTATCCCATTATTATATAATTATTAGTATTTAGTATCCCAATAACAATAAAAACCTTAAACGTGTTGAGGTTTAATAATCAGACAAATGTGCAATCTCTGTAAAATGAATCACAAAAGTGCAGAAAGTTTAGAACATTACTTTTTAATTTAACTATAAAAGATATGTTTCTTTGTTTGTTTTTGCATACCTTCTATCTAAATGTTGATATATTCCCCACTTCTAGGTGTAAGTTATTACAACTGAAACAAACAAAACTCTGGTGCTTAGACATAGAAAAACATATTTTAAACCTATCTTTATTTAATAGGCTGCATGACGTCTGATTAAACTTTCCTAACAAGCCCTTCAAACATTTCCCTCTTTCCCTTCTTCGTCTCCTCCTCCTCCTCCTCCTCCTCCTCCTCCATGCTTGTGCTCCCACCTGAAGCACGAGAAGCCTGAGGCGGTGGCTGTCCTCTGGGGCAGTTTACACACAGCGCTGGGCCTGCTTTATATTGATCATTGCTAATGTGTCAATGATCTCCTCGTGTTATTGGTGGAAGCTGCCGGCGCTATCTGCTCTCTGATTGGTTGGATGATTAGTCAGAGATTAAAACGTGATTATGAAGGAGCATGGTGTGTGTGCGTACCATTCTATCTGCCTCCATTCTTCTGATCTGTGGTTAATTAGAAGCAGTGTTAATTAAAAAGCAACTTCCTTTACATTAATTCTGCTAATGGAGGTTTTAGTCACTTACACGCCAGACGCTTTGGTTTAGAATCAAACTCTTGGTTCTTCTCTTTCTCCCCCTTTCTTCCTTTGTTCCTTTACATTGAAACACTTTCAATTCTGTTTAAAGCTTTGGTCTGAAATGTAACATGAGTCTCCGTTCTCCTTGTTATCCATCTTCTGCCATACATCCATGACTTTCCAGAGAGTCATGGATGTATGACGAGATTGGCCAAATTTCAGTCCAAACGTTCTGTGGAAGATTTGAAGATAAATCTGGATGAAAGTCGTAGTGCATGTAGGATAATGATTACACAGGACATATGCACCAACAGTTCATTCAATAATAATACAGCATTTGATTAATTTACAGCCTGGTTGAACACTCCAGAGCGCTTTACACTTTGACCGCCAATCCCTGACGTACACACCACATTTATACGTCGGAAAGTGTCTTGTCCAAGCCTACAAGTACACAATGGTTCAAGATTTGATAGAAACGCTGAACTTCTGTGTCAGTGGGGAAACTCTTCAATTAATGGTGGACTGCCAAAACCAGAAAACGTTGTTTCTGAGTTCAAATTAAGATTAAACGTACCCTTGCTGAAATACGTTGGTGTCCCTTGTTCCAATAAAGTGCTTCGGACTCTTTACCGGATTTCGCGCTACATCGATGGGTACTTTTTTTGGTCTTTTAAGCATCGCAAGTCTCATTTGATTTCTATAATATACATTAAAACAACACTTGGAATGTCTTGACGAAATGCAAGCAGCATACTATCATATACAAACCAAAAAGAGACGGGTTTGTTCATACGTTTCTTGCTATGTACGCATCCAAAGTACAGTAATAACATTTGCTTGTCCATGAAATGCAAGTTTGGCTCCTTCACAAACTTCCATCACAACAGCAGACGCCACAGAAGCCAGCCCCAGGTTCCTCTTTGCAGAATGTGCGCTCCAGACCTTTCTCTCTCTCTCTCTCTTTCTGTGCTTGGTAGCTGATTTCCCTTTCCCATCCTCGTGCCTATGTATATTGTAGCATTAATCATTTTCCTCGAGCTGAATGTCACATAGTCTGCCTGCTAGCCCTGAATAAACACTGTCATCCCTTTCGCTGGAATAACCTTCACATTTTGCCACTGCCACGAGTTTGGTGTGTACAGTATGTAGTGTGTGTGTGTGGCTAAAGGTCGCGGGGGCATGTAAATAAAAGAACAGGACATGGCAGCCGGTGAGGAGCGATGCCTGGTGGATCTGTACATTCTCAGCGTTGGTATATGGCCCCTGTGTTGTGTTTGATTAGTCTGAGCCAAGGCACTCTCTCTCCTCCCTCTCGGCTGTCTCCCGTTCAAGTCCGTCCCCGTTTCCTTCTCCAACTGTATCGCTCATTTGTTTTCATTAGTGTGATTGCCTCAATGTCTGCCTGACCTTCAGCCATCTTCTTTTTTCCCCCCGCACATACACAAACATTGGGCTGCATGATCACTTCTGATTTTCGGAGCCATATTTTCCTCCCCATGCATCGCTCATTCTTTTTTCTTTTTTTTCTCCCACTCTTGGCAGCGTGAACCGGCGGCAGGCGTTGCTGGGTTTTAATGGAAGTTTCAGACATTACTTTTGAGTATTTTTAATGGACAGTAGCTTGCAGTGTTGTGGTATTGAGATAATGCGTGGTTGCTAAGGAAGAAGTATGACAATATATGGCAGAGAGGCTGGTGGAGATGTATTGGTGGACAGTGACCTTCAGCAGTGCTTATGGACAATTAAAGAAGAGATCTTGAGTCTGGACACAACGTTGTCATTATTTAACATCAACCAAAGAGTATCTTCATTTTTATTCATTGAATCCTTTACTCCTGTGATGTGGTGGAAGGGTCTATCGATACAAATAGCCATCATACATTACGGAAAAACTGGATAATGGACCTAGTTTCATTGAAAACGTTTTTTTCAAAATGAATGTAAACCCGGAAATTATGATTGAGGTGACTTAAATCCAATCTCAAACATCTCAATAGCATACATAACACAGAAGTCCACGTGTAGTATTCCAGCCGCATGTAACAGAGCAGTCCGATCACACTAGGAGAGGCTTTCAACTGCACCAGGCGAGAAAATCAGTCGGGGAAATGTTAGACATGTGTTTGGATGTGCGCTCACTCATTTTAGATCAGCAGAGATGACAATCTAACATTGCGGTCAAGCTGTTGTTTTTGTTTGATGCGTCAGAATGTGAAAAGTGAAAATGCGGTGTTGCTGTCTCACCTGTTCACAAACCACAGATTCCTCCCCAGCATTTACTTCCGCTTTCACACACACCTCGGCTGCAGCCAATCAGCCTTCAGCCGGCTAGATTTAAACGTCCCCTGCCTCCTCACCGCTCAACTCCATCTCACGCCACAGCCCTCCTCCTCCCCTTAACCACCTCATCAGAGTCTTCATCAGCTCATCGGTTATACCCTGGGGAAATCCATTTGTATACTCTCGATTCGATGTCCCTCCTTCATACGTTGCACAATATTCTTCTGCCAAAATTCTATGTATGTACCAGCATATCATATTTAATATCACCCTAATGCATTTGTTTTTGTCTGTTTTAGTCTTCATCCCAATTTAAATGAAATACAAGTCAACAGTAATGAGTTGTTGCTTGTCTATGTTTGCCAAAAGTGTGGTTGTGTGATAGCCGTTCTTATTTGCAATTATAGCTACGTAAAAGTTGTCTGAAAGGTTTTGGGGCAAAGAAGAGTTAATTTGGTATGTCTGTCTATGCATGTTAACGTAGAGACTGACAATCACATGCAATGCTCTAGTCCTGTTTTAGTTCAGGTTTTGTTGAAATTTTGAAGTAAAATGAGTGCACATGTGAAAATTAGATCCACGCTAACCACTGCCACGATGCAGCAAAAAGCTACAATGAAGAGAATCTTGCCAACGACCTCTTGATCTGGTCACAAATTTTTCAACTCTTCTGAGAATGTGAATGAATTATTGTCAAGCTTTTGCTTTTAAGTCTGTTAAAATAATTAAAATAACATTTGAAATAAGTTCTGTAAATGCAATATGCGCTGAATCAAGTGTCATCGTCTCTCTTTGAAAAAACATAATTCTTTTCAAAATTGTGAATTGAATGATTTCACTCAAAAATCTGTCAACCCAAACTGCTCTGCCTAATAAATGCTTTATCCGTTCCAGTATTTATCCGAGGCAGATGAAGGTCTTGTTGTGTGGGGGAGGGAGGATGATTAATATTAATTTGAGAGCTGATTGAAGGCTGCACTCGAGCGAAGTGGCTCGTGATCATGTCTCCTGAGCTACACCCACACACTGCTCCAAAGGAAACAGCGAACACAAGGAGCAGAGGAAACTGGGAGGAATCTGGAAGAAAAAATACTTTAAGACAAGAAGTAGTTGAATGGTTCATGTCCAATCATTCAGTGCCATTCACAAAATAGTGGAAAAGCTAATCATTTACTTTACAATTCATTGATGGGGACCTTACTTTTTGCTCACCCAAGATCAAAGTAATTTTACTGAAAAGAAACTGAAAAGACGAGACAGAAAAAAACTTTTACTTTCAGTCCAGTCATTGGTAATCATGAGCACAGCTCAAAAATAACCATTCTATTATCTTTGTGTATTCCAAATTACACAGCACTTGTTCCCATTTAGTTGCTTTTTCTGGGTCGTTAATTGTGTTAAATGAATCTGACAGCTACTTCGCTTAAGCATCAAATAGTGTACAATTTTGTCTAAGCAAAAAAAAAAAGAAAAACCATCAAATGCAAGAGTTTTGAATTGACATTTCGACCTGGTGAAACTACTATAAGTTAAACTGTCCTCATAAAAAGCACATACAGTACATCATGTTGTCAGTACTGGGCCAAAGGGCCCTCTACAGTGAGAGTACTTTCTCACTTCTGAACTCTATTGCTTGACAGTATCTCCTCCGGAGTGTCCATCTTCTCAGTGCTTGTGTGAAGACTTGTAAAGAGTGACCAGAGGTCTGGCTTACTGTATGCTAATGCAGTGGGGATCATCACAGAGCGCTGGAGATAACATGTTTTAGGAGTCCACATAGCTGCAAGGGTGAGTAGTTTTGTAAAAGTGTGGCCCGTGGTTCAGAAAAAGGCCACAGGGCTGGACTGTTGCAAACCGAGCCACCAAGCCCACCCTTAGGTGCTCTGTGAAATTAAGAATGATTAAGAAGCAAGAAAACCGGCAGCAGTGCTCTGAAGCAAGACTTCTTTAATGAACATAGCTGCAGGAAAAGTGCAGATGAGTTTACATGAAAGTCTCTCCCTAGTGACAAAATGGTCTCTAAATAAAATCTATCATGTCAGAAATGTATCTTGTAGTATTTGGTTGGTGTTTGGCCTGTTTTTTTCCCATTTGAATCTATATGTATCTAATATAAAAAAAAAACACAAAAACTAAAAGCATGTACACAGGCTGAAAGGTACTCTATAACTTTTCTGGTGAAGGTTTTATCTCTATACTTGCAGCTAGTTAATGTCATGCTGTGGAACAGTCCAGGAAAAGTAAGTCTTAAGTAAAGTAATATATCCATAGAGACAGCAGGTGGCATACTGTACATTCGACCAGACCATTTTAAATGCAAATTTGATGTCTAATCATTAAATAAACAAAAAATAAAACGTTAAAAAAAAAAGTTTGTTCACAATAATCACACAATCACACGCACTACGGGTAAAACTTTTTTTTTTAGTTTGCTCTCTCAACATAAAAACCATTCCTCACCTAAAGACGTTTTATTATTTAATATAATTCACTCTCATCCATATGGGACATTATAACTTCAAAAGCCGTTTTCTCACATTCATTGTTCTCCGCATAAAGACATGGACCAAATAGTAGAATTTTGTATGTGGCAAGATTTTTTAAATATGAAAACTGAATATACATGTGTAAAAATGTGTAATACATTGTAAATGACAAAAGAAGTTTCTATTGTATCTCTGTAAATTTAAGAAAACAAACATCCAACAAGGCATTGCTTCTATCTTACAATGGTTAGATCAAAAGCCAATACCTACACTCAAACCACACATATCATCTAATTTCGGTTAAATGCTTTATTCGTCACAGCGGAAAGCCAACATGTGACTTTCAAAGCAATCATTTCTTCTCTTCATTGGCTGAATTTAGTATCTTTGACTCCAGAACAAATCAGCATGGACTAAAACATAACCTCGCTGGCGGTGACGAAGACTCGAATGCCATAACAGCATTGTCAGTCCTGATTAACTGTTTGGACATTTCTCCCTGTTTTGGTTCATTCATAATAACGTCGTTGTACCCGGGTCACTGTCTTGATAGCATAAATGAGTCAGGTAGAGAGTAGCCGCTGAGAGCAGAGTTTGAGGGCTCTGCGGCGTCTGTCAGCATCTCGCATTTACTTTGGCGCGGACTGATGATGTAATTAACTTTTAGACCTTCCTGTTCGGGGCCGCTTCTCCAGGCAGGTGGGCCAAGGAAAACAAGCCGCCTCCCTTTCACCCCTTCCAACACATTTGCACACTCATACAGCTCGTGCGTTCCACCGCTAATGTTATGCCTCTTTCTGCCCAATGTTTCTTCATTCTTTACCTCCCAATCCGCCGTTCAAGCCTCTTCCAACCCTGTCGTCTTTCACTTTTGCCTCAATCACCGCAAAACCGTTTCCGTTGCTCGTAACAGGCGTGCACTCCTGGGAGAAGTGCATACTAGGCCTATACGCTAACTTCAACCGATGTACTCGCCAAGTTGCTTAACCCAGCACTTTTTTGTCATCGGCATGGCGGTTTTGCATAGGGTGTAGACAATGAGTGACAACAGCAGCTATCAGTGACGGGTTTGTAGCTTGTAGGTGTCAGGGTGACTGTGTTTTCGTCTGTGAGAGTCTGAAATCTGCCGCGTCTTGTGCATCAGGCTCGATTTCAACTTTTGGGGAAAATGAATACGTGATTTGAAAGAAGAATCATTCATTGCCATATGAGTTTTATTGTAGAAGTGGGTTAACTTTTCTCTTGGTTGCAAGTTTTTGACACGCTTCACAAAAATGTTCACACAACATACAGAATCTTTTAAAGCGGCATATTGTAGATAATGCTGTAACTGTCTCATAAAGGAACAGTACGGAACATGAGGGCAATGTTGTGGGACCACTAATGCCTGGACTCTAAATTAAATAACCCATTCGGGACCTTTTTCCTGCTGGAGAGATTAAATTCTAAAAATGTTTACAATAAGTTTATATATTGTTTATTTTAATAGTTTATTGTATTATTGGGTTCAGTTTCACTAGATCATTTTCAAACTTTAAACAGAAAAAAATACAAAAAATACTGTCAGTTTTAAATTATATCTTGAAATCATCTTAGGAACCACTGCCCTAGAGAACAGAGAGTTTCATACATGATACTGGCTCACAGTTGTTGGTTTTTCCTCATAACTGATTCCCGACTGCAGATACTCCTTCTGACCACAACAAGACAGCGACACAGTGAGCTAAACTACCAGACAAACTTTACACATATAACAATGAAACGTCGATGTAAACCCTCATTCGTCCAGGTGTGGTCCATCGTGGTTCAGAGGTTGTCATCCCGTTTAAAGATCGAGGCGTTTAGACTTTTATCCAAAGTCATTGTCAATCAGAGAGCTGGTCTGGGAACTCGGGCTTATATGCTACTCTGAGTACTGGGAGTCCTGCCCCCAGGGAGGAGTCACTGAGTCCTGTCTTTGTTAGAAAATTGTTTGTTTTCAAACAAACAATTTTGGGGGCAGGACTCCCAGTACTCAGAGTAGCATATAAGCCCGAGTTCCCAGACCAGCTCTCTGATTGACAATGACTTTTGGATAAAAGTCGAAACGTCTCGATCTTTAAACGGCGTCCGGATGACAACCTCTGAACCCCTTTCTACGATAACAATGAAACAATAAAATAACATTTGCGTAATAGTCAAATTTTCTTTAGCTGTCCTGAATCATTGTTTTTACAGTGTGTAAATAATAAGTAAGTACAAATAAGTAATGGAATCATAAAATGAAGGTTACATATTTGGATTTACTGGCCAAAATTGAGGTATGAATTATGAAGTTTGTTTTTTGGGGGTCCTGTGGGGTTTTGCTTGGGGCATCAATAGACTGTTGCAATACTATGACCTTCAAGGAGACACAGTGTGATTTTTTCAGGTACATAGTATTGAACTACAGAGATGACAAGCTCCGCCTCTTCATTGTGGCATTTAATCGTAACAAGCAGAGTTTTTTTCTTTTATATGTTTTTATTTTTGAAAAGTGGCTATGTATTCTAGAATGTCACAAATATCACTCAGAGTCTTGTATTGTCAACAGATCACAACTAAGAACTGGGATGTGGGCTGGGATAGGGGGTAGGTGAAAACAGGACTAATCTGAGCACGCTTGCCTGAGTTGCAGGACAATACAGCATTACTCAAACATGCAGAAATCAATCAAAATAAAAGCTGGAGTAAACTAACGATGAGGAAACGCCACTGTAACAAGGTTAACAGCTCATTAAAGGTCATTTTGCAGAGTACGTCCCCTTTAATCACACTGAACGCACTGCAGAGTGTAAAACTTGTCTCACCGCCTCTAATGCAACAGTACAATGAATGAAACATTTTGCCTTCACAACAAAAGACTGCTGGCAGAGGAGGCCTCGTTCTCACATTACCAATGCGCAGATGCAGCAGGTGTGTTTTAGTAAACTAACCCCAGCCATATCTGCTTTAACAGTGAAAAATGAACCTGTTGTGTTTATTTGCTGTCCTGGAGACGAGGCCTGGCTTATTTTGATACAACGCAGCTCTGCAGTGCTCCGTAATGGCTGGCAGATGCATCAGCCGACGTGTTTGTTTGTACAGGCAGATTTCTCAGACTACGGCAGCTGGTTTGGATCAAAACACAGCGGTCTGAGTTGACGGGAAAGAAAGGGCCTCGCTCCACCTGGCAAAACAAGATTGGACATGGACCTGACAGCTATAAGTTTAACATCTCCACTAACAAATGATCAGTTTACTCAGACGTCACCAGCAGGATATGTGTTGTTTTAGTATTAAAGGCCAGAGTGTGCATTAATAGAAACTACTTATCCATTTAAGTACCTTACCCCTGGTAGCTGTGATGTGACTGAGAATAATGCATGGGTCTAACTTTAAAGCCTTTGTAGGAATTAAATTGTTAATACTTAACACCAGCAGAGGGCACTAGGACAGCAAGTAGAAGTCGTTTTTTTATCAAGCTGAAAACAATGGAGGCAAGTGTTCGAAAGATAAACCAAGCACAGAAGAGGCAATCTGACCCCATTTGATTTTGGATTTGAATTGCAAGTTGAAGAATGATGCTGTTTATTGGTCAGACCTGTGGAGAGTCAAGCCTGTTCGCGATAAGAATGGATTTTTTTTTTTAAGCAACGAAAACACCTGAAACTGAATAAATATATTGAACAACATATATTTGAACAGCCTTAGCAAAGCATTAAGAAATACTTTATTAAGAATGATTCAGGCACACTTAATACCCTGAACTCCTGAACCACAGGGGCCTGAAGGGCAGTAGGAAAAAAAATCTTAAATTTAGATACATCAGTTTAAAACATCTTGTTGTATTTACTTACATGAAGGTAAAAACATGTTGTTGTTTTTTTCATAATATTGTTTTCAGATGCAAATAAAGAGCAATATGTGTAAAATGACCAAAATCTCAGAAATGCGGGACATTTAAAACCAAAAAATGGCAAGAGCCAGGTTTATGGTTATTGCATTGTTTTGTTTACATAATGGACAAACACACACACCATTTTTAGGAACTTGAATAAAGCAGGCTTGGACTTAAATATCACAAATCCGTCTGTATACAATCAGTCAAAAATCTTTTCAAGTACAAGATTAGAACGTGATCTTTATGTCCCTAGTTCTTAACCTTAACTCCTAACCCTTAATAGAGTTACTGAACCTCATAATAAACTATTTGTCCATTAATTAAGTCTTTGATCAGGCTTTATTAAGGCTAATAAGGTGAAGTTAAGGTCAAGATAAGCAGGTGGCACACTTCCAACAAGAAGGTATAACTTTAAAATTAAAAAAAGACACAATCCTGCTCAATCGAACTGTTGTATCAAACACAACCTCCAGCCAGACGTCTTTTTCACCTCGCCCCTTAACATTTGTCTGTCTATTCTTGCGGATTCTGTTGACAGCGGCTCTGAATCACAAATCTACACTAATGCATGAAGCTATTGTTGCTCGGTAGCAGCACCTGTGTAGGCATTTGGTTTACATTAGGCCGCCCTTTCAGTCCTGGCGAAAACCTACGACCGCTTTAGCCGTCACGCAACACCGACCGCAGCCAGACGCCATCCATTCACTGTCATTGTGTCTGAGAGGAAACGGTAAATCAAATTCGGGGTAAACAAGGCAACGGCGCCCCTGAGAAACACACGGGCGAGGTTGCTCACAGTTTGCGGCGGCGGCGGGAAAGAAAAACAGTGTGCATGTTTAATAGCGAGTCGTATGTTAATTTTAATGAGGGGTTTTGGAGCGGCGCAGGTGTGACGGAGGAGGCTGAGGTTAGCGAGCCCTCACAAACTTTACTGCGCACGAGACAGAGAAAGTCAGGGAAAGTGACATGGGAGGATAAGGAGGCGAGATCGTAACGAGGTTTGTGTATCTCGGGGAAACGCGGCGATGTCAAGAAGTCGGGTTTGTCGTGGGGAGTGCACCAAAGAGATCACCTCACTCTCTGTTTTAGGTTGTTCAATTTAAAGTTTTCCCTTTCTGAAGCACCAAATATGTTGTCTTTTACTTGTTTTTGTCAAGTTAAAGTTGCTGCATTTGATTTTCAGTATCTTAAAATGTCAAAATCAGTACTGAGTCCTAAAACGTTTGCAGTGATGAGTTTATAAACGCTTTTCACCACATTTAGAAGTCAAAGCAGAGTGTTTTGCCAGCTAATTTTTATTTATTTTTTTCCCAACTCATCTCATAAGACTGGCACTTTGCATTGGTAGCAAAAAATGACATTTTTTACAATATATTTTTTCACAATTAGGGTAAGGTTAAGGTTTCGGTTTGGATTAGGGTTAGATTTAGGAGCAGATAATTTGATTAAATTTAGGGCATTTGGGGCAGTTGAGCCAACCGGGTCTCAACAAAACATGTTGTAGAAAAAAAGGACACTGCTGTTACAGTAAAGCTAACAAACATTAGCATGAAAGAAGCGCAGGTTTAGTTTAAGAAGATACAGCCAGCACACTGTGGTCTCATCTTCACCCTAGGAAGTGCTTTTATATTGTATCTGTGGTTCTGGGATATTTTTTTTTGTTTTGCTTTATTACATATTGGGTACAGTCACTTTAAACATGCATGCTTATTGGTATAACTATTTCTAAAACATTTCAAAGTTAAAAGAAATGTTATCTTTTAATCCAAAAGTCGTTAACCTGTACCATCAAACTATTTCAGTAATAATTGGCTATGATGTGGAAGTAAATCTGGATGTGCTCATTAAACCTGTTAAATACATTACAATCTTTTAAGAAAATTGCAGTTCCGGACAACCATAATAAACATAAAGATTTGTTTCATTGTCAGGTATATTATTACTTTTCATTTCAACATAAATCTATGTTTTACAGTATTATAATCATCTAATAACTTCCTTTTGATACCACTTACAACAACAATTAATTTGCAGAAGAGGTTTGCAGCCATATGCACTAATTTAGGCATTGAGCAAAATCTGCAAATTATCAAAAGCTGACGTGCACGCATTTGGCACTGAATTATATAAACATTCATTTCTGTAATTCTACAAGTTTTAAAAGTCTATTCCTTCTGCCTCGCATGCACACCACTTGCAGCATTTCAGTGTCAAAGTGTATCAATATTTCAAAGCCGCGTGGATAGCATGGCTGCAGGCCAGGGACAGGGAAGCCTCACTATCTCCCCTTTATCAGTCGCCTGTTAGTGCTGCTGCCACTTCATAAATAAAGCCATTACAGCGGGTCCAGGAGGGGCTGGCACGTATAAACAAGCTGACACTCTCACTACAGGCAGGTGCTCCGTCTCCCGTCTTTGGGGAGCTCTAACCCGGACCAGCTTAGTTCAGAAAGGCTTTACGGGACATGCGGGAACAGCGGCGGATAGTAAATAGAATATCCAGCCATGTCTCGTGTCGCTCTCCTGGATTAAGCTGCAGAAATCTGAGCGCTTTTTCACTTTGACAGAGGTGCGTGAACCCACATGAAAACACAAACACATCCGCCAGAGAAAAAGCCACGCGGAGAGAGTGTGTGAGACAGAGCCGGTCCCAGTGCGCCTCGCGGTTTTTTACGCTGACACTTTAAGAGGCTGTTCATTGCGCGGTGAAGTAGGGGCTCGGTGGCTGTTATACCTGCCGCTGACAGCACCTGATGGGCAGCGTGAGTGAGTGAGTGAGTGAGTGAGTGAGTGAGTGAGTGAGTGAAAGGCAGGGGGGAGTGAAGAGGGGGATCTGTGGAGGATCTGCTTGTGATCCACTGCAGCTCCCACCGGGACCAGGGCTGAAGAGCTCCCCAGACGCAAAACACACAGAGAAGCCAGTGTTTGTAAAGAGGGTTTGGCTGTCCCTGTCCGCTTGCTGAGAAAATCAGGAAGTAAGTGTAGATTTGTTGTTAATAACCAGTCCATGAGTAGATCATACCAAGCTCTTTATTAGCAGCCAACATGAACGTACATGGCACCGACTCCATACCGTCATGAACCCCCAGTGTGACTACAGCGACTCCTACTGTACACTCCTGGTAACAGTGGTATGGTAAACAGTAAGGACCAACTTAATGATAGGTTTGTAACAAGTGTCTACATCCCTCCTTTTAAGATTTTGACTTTTAGGCAAAACAACGAACATAAATCGTTTTTAACATAAACTGCCGTTAGCATTCAATATAAGGATTACTGTCCAACTTAAAACATGTTTTTGCTATCACCATTAAATGTAGCTTTACAAACTTGTGAGAAGATAAAACATTTTTTTAAAACTCGAATACTCTGTGTACTTTTAATCCAAGTATTTACTGTTTGGTTTTGACACTCTACCATATCTCGTGCGGTACAAGTTATCATTACATTGCACTGGACTCTTAACAGGTGTGTCTGTTTTATTTGGTGTAGACTTTACATTGATCTTTTGTTCACCCTGTTTTTTGTCTCGTACCAGTTTTGAATTTTCAGTCATTTGGCATGTTTCACTTCTTATTTTGTCAGTCTCGAATTTGTCCATGTGTTGATACATGTCCATTTCGTTCAGCTGTGAAGTGTCTTGATCAGGTTGCGGCTCACTCACAGGCAGAAGATGTTGTCTGTTGCGTCTGTACTCTTTTCCATCTGACTTCACTACGTGGGAACGTGGCTCGGTGGAAATCTTACACAACCCAATCTTGTCATGTCCTTTTTTTGTTTGTAATCTTACTACTTGATTTTGTGTTAGAGGAGTGAGTGGCTTACTTGACTTATCATAATGTCGTTTTTGAGCTCTACGCTTTTTCGTGAGCTGGGCCTTTATGGTGGTTGTCGCCTTTGCTGCTGGTCTTAACAGTGTTTTGCAAACAGGCATAGTTGATCGCGTTCGCCTTGAAAGCAATCTTTGAGCTGGTGAGCCAAGGATTTTGTCCCGTGGTGTGTTTCGTAGATGCAGCAGGTTTAGGTAGAAATCTGTTCTGTCCCTTTTTGTTGTTTCAAGAAGTCTCTTTGCACTGCGAACAGCTCTCTCACTGAGGCCATTTGATTGAGGGAACTCAGGGCTGCTTGTAATGTGTTCAAACTCCCAAGATATAACAAAATCACGAAATGTCTGACTCGTGAACTGAGTACCATTGTCAGAATACAGTTTTTGTGGTATTCCATGTACTGAGAAGTTCCGTTTCAGCTTTTTGATCACACATGCTGATGTGAGGTTTTCGAGTCTGTCCAGTTCAAACCATCCGGAATAAGAATCCACAAGCACAAGGTAATGGTTGTTGTCCCATTCAAATATGTCCGTGGCTGTGATAGACCATGGGAGATCCGGGATGTGATGTAGTTTCAAAGGTTGTTTTTGTTGATGAGGTTTCAGGCTGTTGCAAATACTACATGATTTTACCTTTCCTCAATGTCGCTGTTGATTGTGAGCCAGAACACGGTGTCCCTTGCTCTCTTTTTGTAGACTCCATGCCCGGATGTCCTTTGTGCAACTCCTCCAGGTAAACCTCCCGCAATGAAGCAGGAATAATTGCTCTGTTATTTTTCAAAACAACGCGTTGTTGTCAACCAGCAGTTCATCTCGAAAAACTGAAGAAGCGGTTTGATTACCTCAGGATACGCTGGTCACTGCGGTCGGCCACCCCTGCTGGATGGAGCGGGTCAGTGTTTGCAGAGTAGCATCTGCTGCGGTGTGTTCTGCAAGCTCGTTTCGGCGGCGTGCAGAAATGAGCTGAAGTGCCAGGACCGCACAGTCACGGTGCTCGGCCTGCAGCTGTTGAGGATCCAGTGTTGGCGTCCAGAAAGAGTGTCTGCAATGTAGAGGTGTTTGCCTTTTTTATAGATGAGAGTCAGGTTGAACTTTTGTAATCTCAGCATCATTCTCTGTAAACGTGCAGGGACTGTGTGAAAGGGCTTGTTTTGAATAGTAACCAATGGTTGGTGGTCAGTTTCAATCACCACTGGTTTTCCATAGATGTAGTCATAGAACTTATAGCATGCAAAAACAACTGCGAGCAACTCCTTCTCTATCTGTGCATACCTTTTTTCTGTTTCTGTTAAAGTCCTTGAAGCGTACGCAACAGGTTTGTCGTCCTGGAGACAGGCAGCTCCGAGACCGTACTGAGAAGCGTCGCAAGTGAGGGTTACTGGCTTTTGCATGTCGTAATACTGCAGCACTGGTGGGCTGGTGATGCTTGCTTTTAGCTTGATGAAAGCGTCCTGTTGATGTTGAGTCCAGCTCCACACCACATCCTTATGAAGTAGTTGACGTAGTGGTGCTGACAGTTCACTTAAGTTCGGAATGAACTTCCCTAGGTAGTTGATCATGCCTAGAAGCGCTGAAGAGAAGCACGGTCTTCAGGTGAGTGCATATCATTGATGGCGGCAATTTTGGTTGGATCAGCTTTGAGTCCTTTGTCAGTGAAGATATGACCAACGTAGCTCACCTCTTTCAGCTTGAATTTGCACTTTTTTTTATTTAGTCTGAGCTTGACTTGTCTGGCACGCTCCAACACTTTTTTGAGGTTTCTGTCATGCTCCTCAACTCCTTTCCCTCCAACAAGAATGTCATCAGCGATGACGGCGCATGGATACCCTGAAAAATCTGTTCCATGGCTTTTTGAAAGACTTCGAGTGATGTTGATACCAAATGGCATTCTCAGGAATTTGAATCTGCCAAAAGGTGTGACAAATGTGGTAAGAAATGAAGACGATGATCCAATTTGATCTGCCAGAAAGAACTTTTAGCGTCCAGAACTGAGAAGACGGTAGCTCCTGACATTTGTGCTGCCACTTCCTCGACGGTGCGCATGGGATGGTGAGGTCTCATTAATGACTTGTTTAAGTCTCTCGGGTCGATACAGAGACGAACATCATCAACCTCTCTTTTGTGTGTGGCTACCATGTTTGACACCCAATCAGTGGGCTCATCCACTGGCTCGATAACCCCAAGTTTCTGCATCCTCTCAAGTTCCTTTTTGACCTTCACCTGCATTGGCACAGGAATGCGTCGCGGAGGATTGACGACTGGTGTAGCGTTTGGAGTGAGTTTCATCGAGTAGGTCACGGGTAGATCACCGACTTCATCTTTGAATAAGTCTTGATATTCAAGAAACACTTTCTGTTCAAAGCTTCCATCCTGAGCCATATCAATGTGGAAGACTTCCTTGCTGAAACTAACCAGGCTCAGTCTAACACTGTCCTTCAGTCCGAGAATGGGCTGTACATTTTGTTTCACGACCTGGAACAGTAGGCTATAGGACTGTTGAGATAATTTGCAGCAGAGTGTAACTGTGCCTGCAGACTTGATCTTTGTTCCTCCAAAAGCGATGAGATTTGTCTGCTTGCCTGATCTCTGCAGTATGTCTCTGTCACAAATGTCTTTATAAGTGTCCAGTGAAATCACGTTACATTTTGCTCCTGTGTCAACTTTTAAATTGAGGGTCTTGTTATTGACTGTCATTGTACAGTATCCTTCTTTTTTGTGATTGTCCTCGCCCTCTAATGTTAAATGTTCAATGGTAAAAGTGTCGTCTTCACTGTCTGTTTCAACTGCTGAAATTTGGTTCACATGTTTGCCTCCCCGGTGTGACTTTGCTGACCTGCATTGGCTTTTGAAATGATTATACTTTTTGCAAGTGTGACATTGTTGTCCAAATGCAGGGCATTGCTCGCGTTTGGCTGGATGTGACCCACCACAGTTTTTGCAGTTTGAGATGCTTACAGAAACTTGTTTTTTCCTGTATTTGTTTGCATTTTTGAATGTGTGGCTGTGTCTTAGTTGTACAGTGTCCACACTAGCTGACATCACCTGTCCTGGAGTAGAAAGGGCTTTAGTGTGCTGGTCTGTGAGCTCGCTTATCTGACAAATGCGCACTGCTTTAGCAAGTGTCAGTTCAGTCTCTTTAAGCAGGGAGCGTCTGACGCTATCGCTGCTGATACCACAAACTAATCTGTCTCTGATTAGCTCATCTTGTAAAGCACCAAAGTTGCAAGTTTTTGCCATGTTTCTTAGTTTACTCACATAAGCCTCGATCGTTTCTCCTGGTTTCTGTTGTCTTTTGTTAAAGTTGTGTCTCTCCATAATGACATTTGTTTGTGGGTTGCATATTTCTTTGAATTTTCTTTTCAAGCACTCCGGGTCTTCTCTAGACTCTGCGGCTGTTACAACTGTGTCATCTGCAGCAAGTACTGCTGGGGCATACGTGAATGATCGCTCTCTTTCTATGGCCTCGGGTCCCGCCAGATTGAGGAGTATATAGGCCTTTGTTTTATCATTTTTGTCGCTATAGGCAGCGGCTATGAAGATGTCATATTCTTGCTCGAACTTACGCCAGTTTTCAGCAACATTGCCGTCAAAGACGAGAGGATCTGGTCGCCGGAATCCGTCCGCCATTACTGTCTTTTTGCAGAACTTTTTAGCTTGTCGTTCCTTGGTTTGCACCGGCTCCGGTTGTCTTCATGGACTGTGCAGTCTTTGTGATGTATCCCACTTCTGACACCATGTAGATTTGTTGTTAATAACCAGTCCATGAGTAGATCATACCAAGCTCTTTATTAGCAGCCAACATGAACGTACATGGCACCGACTCCATACCGTCATGAACCCCCAGTGTGACTACAGCGACTCCTACTGTACACTCCTGGTAACAGTGGTATGGTAAACAGTAAGGACCAACTTAATGATAGGTTTGTAACAAGTGTCTACAGTAAGCAACAACAGGAAGTGGTTTGATCCCAACTACGACCACGGTATACTGCTGTTGTGTCCGCTTCAACGCCATGTTTCTATCGGTCAACCCCAGGACAGATGCGGAGACAAAAAAAGTGTGCACGTCTTTCTTAGCCCTACAGTAGCTCTCTAATCACTGTGGTTATTTGACATAATATCTACAGCAAAAACAGAAGTAAATATTACAAGTTGTCGAACTAATTCCGATTTCTCATAAACCGTTTGGCACATTGTTAATATCCACAAGCATTTATTTTCAGCTTTAGAACAGCTTTATTCAGACGGCAAAGTAAAACTCGTGCAGAACGCCCAAGTACAACCGCTGCTTTTGGCTCTTACTTCCGGGTTGATGAAAAATAAAATACTAATTTTTATTAATTTACAAAAAAAGGCCGGGTATCCCAGCTTTAATAAAATGGCTAGTCCAGAAATGTTATGCTTTTAATAAATACATGGTCTGGTCAGAATACAGAGAGAAACGGTCTTAAATGTATCGCCATATTGTGCTTTTTCTCCCCGTCAGTATTGGTTTTGTGGTGTTATTTCCTTACCAACTTTTAATAATGCCTAACTGTCACTTACTGTATATAATTTTGTGACTTTTACCTATAATTTGTTGAGTATTTGATACATTCAAGTTGTGGCCCACTGAATGTATTATTATTGTGTTGTTTTTTTGTGTAGCAAGTGGGAAGGAAGAGGAGGGATTCAATACATTTTCTTCTTTCCACTCCTTCTTTAGCTCAAATAAGAAACCAAATTCTTTGTTAAATGTGCCTAAGTATGTTTTGGAGACATGAATACTGTCCTCTTGTATCAATTGACTTGCTCGAAATGAACAAATAGTTTATTAAGAATGATTAAGGTTTAGTACTGACTTAATCAATACCCCTAAGCCCTTAAGTAAGTTACTAAGCCTCAATCATACTTTATAAACTATTTGTTGTTTATTAGTTATGTTTTTGCTCATGCTTTATTAAGGTGTAGGTATTTTAAAGCGATAACAATGTGACTTTCTTTTCACTTTGTTACGAGTATAATCTACAGAGAGCTGTTTGAAATATACACTTAGAGAAGGCATGATGTGCTTTCTAAACATCATTTCCTGATCTTATTCATCAACAAAAGCAAAGTCGAAACTGTGTGAAATATGTTTTCCTTTTGTTGATAAAAATGCAGCCAAATCAACAACTTTACACCCACAATTTGAAAAACCTTATAAAATCTGATTTGTTGAAATTGACTTAAGCCCGACACAGTGTACGATGTAAATATTTATCCTTTTGTCTCTTTGTTATTTCAGACAGAGATATTTATAGTTTTTACATATGGGCTCCGAGCACATTGAGTCTAAGGTTTCTCCGTGACGTGCACAGCCATGATTGAATTCCAGTCTGCACCTAAAGTGTTTTTTGATCTAGTCGGCCTGATCCTTTCTGCAAAGCACCTCCACCTCATGCATAGACTTGTGTGCGTGTGTGTGTGTGCCAATCACATTATGCAGCATCGTTCAGCCTAAAAGTGGATCATTATTTACTAAACAGGTTGCCTAACAAGAAAAGACGGATTCCCCTCAAGGCTTGTATAAAAACCCTGGAAGCATGGCGCCGCGGCAATATCCATCATAATTGATGTGTTGCAAAGCAGATTACACACATTAGCGCACACTGTTCTAGCTATGACAGCTCCAACTGAACATGACAAATACCGTAATGTGGAAAAAAGAAGGTATTTTACTCTCTCTGGGTATTAAAGGCGAGGCGAGTAACAATGAGAAATTTGCATGTTCGGAATGATATCCAATGTGTTCTTGCATCTCTTCGCCTAATTACGTTTTATTTGTTCCGCGTGAAGCTGACAGTCCTATAAACTATTTGCAGATTTAGCTTTGACACCTGAATGCAGCTAATCCCAGTGTGGCAATAGAGCTGCACAGATGAGGCGTTCAAGGCCTGGTAGAGACAACGACTGCGGCATTATTTACAGAACACAACTGAGCTCAACAGTCCCGCACACTTTGAAGTTCAACATGGTTCTGGAAGCAAATTTCTTATCCGTTTTTTGCCATAAGGATTTAGAATAAAGTCAAATATTAAAGGCCTTTTCGCACATTGTGGGCGCCGCCATCTTTTTCCCGTTTGCATGGGGCTGACGAGCTCAAGAAATTAAGTTCTACACGGACTACAAAGCCGTTTTCAGGCCGACCAGGAAATCGCTGCATTGCTGACGTGTTTTTACTTGTGTACGTTAAACATTTTACACAAATCAATCTACTTTATACTGTATGTCAGCGGTGAGACTTTTCCCTCGTGCGCCATTTACCGGAAGTGCGTTGACTACAGGAGTGCGGATCTGTGGCAAAAGTGGGGAGGGCAGAATAAGGTGAATATACTGTACTGTAAAAGCATCTATTCGGGTGAAAATGAGTCCACGCGCTTTGTCTGCATCTAATTATGGAGCGTTTTATTCTACGAGAAGTAGGAAGTGTGCTGTTAGCATGATAACTACAATTACAACTCATTGCAGTGAATGTTTCTGATCCGGAACTGCATTTAGGCATTGAGCGATGCATGTGACTGCTGTAAATATTTTGAGATAAACTAGTTCTGTTTTTCGCATTTCAAAACCCAGGTCACCTTTGAAAAAGAGGTTTTGATCTCAATGGCTTCTTGATTTTATAAGATTCATAAATAAATAAAAACAGTAAAAATCAGGTACAAAGTTCAAAGAGATCAAAGGCACGATGATCTTTTATATTGATTTATTTCTTTCTTTATTTAGGTTTATTAGTCTATTATTTCATTGTCTTAGTCTTTTTTCTTGTATTTATTTTACTGTTTTAATTTAATACTATTTCCATCCTATACTACGGTTTACTTACTGCATTAGCTAGTTTATTTTACTGTTCTACATCCAGCACTATAGCTTTTGTTTGTGAAATGTGCTACAGAAATATAGTGGATTAAACTGCATAAATCTTCAAATGTAGCTAAATATTTTAATAACATAGCGGTTCATAAAGTTTCAGAAACAGATTTGAAATAAATAAAATGATCGGTCTTACTCTCATCACTCACCACGGAGCAGATTAGCCCTGAACATTTAATATTAACTTTTTCTGAATCTCTCTATGGGAAAATTGAATGGAAAATCTACTTTCGTTACCAATCGGTGGGCGGTCGCTGTTGAACTGCACAACTACAGCAACTAACGACATGTAAAGCCCATTGAAGTCGCTCCAGAACGTTCATTGTGGTGGAGTTTTAACATTGTCTGTGCCGACGAATCAGAGCTGGAAACAAGAATGAGGAGTGGAGAAAAGGAGTGAGCAACGTCTGCGTGTCTCTCTCTCTCTGAACTGCACTTTTCACACAGAAGCTTGGATTATTTGTTCATTAAATTTGAGTTGATTGTTTTGTTTGTATTGACACGTTTGTTGCGTATGTTATTATTGTTTGTTGATGACTTTTGGAACCTTTTCTAGTACGTTTTTATATCATATAATTTATGTGTTTTAGTTCTATCAGTAGAGTCAATCTTTCTTTAGCCCATCCATGTTTAAACTTTAGTTTTTTGTGGAAGTATTGACAGTTCTTGGTTTTTTGTTTGTTTGTTTGTTTTCTGATTCAAACCTTTACAACAAACAAACAGATAAATAAACACGCAGATATGTACATTTACAGAATGTCCTCAAAAAAACAAACATGTAAACACTTTGTTGTTTTTCTTTAAGATTGTTATTGTGCTGCTATTGCTACAATTATGAGTGATTTGTTTATATTTAATGTCCATTTATATACGTTTAGCATCTAAAATTGTGTTCTAAAATACAGAAACAGTTGCATTTTTTAACATCTTCTATCCATTTATAATTTATTTGTTTCATATATTTTGGTTTGCTCCATTTGAATACATTTTAATCAGTTTTTTTTTTTTTTTTTGTTTCTCCCTCAATGGCACAAACCCATACTTCCAGATGAAATGATATCAGCACATGCCACGTCGACGCCATAATTTCCTTTGGCTCTAATTGACAGTTTTACATTATAATTGTTGTGCGGCGGCTCCTCCACTTTATTCTCCATGTGTGACCGAGGCGCGTTGTTAGCCCGGTGCACCCCACTCTCTCCCCGCGACCCGCTAATTAACACCCCATGTTAATCACTGTCGACCCCGGCCAATAACCTGTGTTCCAATCACTACATCACGCCGCATCACAGCGGTGAGGCCGGCCCCTCTCTCGCTCGGCCCGGGATGACATCTGCTGAGTATTTTGACACTGTGTTCAAAATGTTTACACCCTGACGTTTGGAGTTGGTGTCATTCACCAAGCGGCGTGGATAGAAATACAGTTTTAACTCAAGAACTGTCGGCCCCACTATAGAACTTGCATTTTTATGGTCTCGATGGCTCTAGCACTGAGTCAATTCACTCAATCCGACTTAATACGCTGCTTTTAAAGAAGATGTTGGCAAAATATCTCCCATTTAAATCTGCCATTCTGTCTGAAATAATGATTTTGATATAAGTTAAGCTGATTTGCCTAAGCTACCGAGTAATTAACTCAACTTAATCATTTCATTTCAATTCATTTCCATTACCTGAATAATTTTTCCAGTCCTCACTATCTTTTTTCTGTCTGTGTCTGGTCTAAGCCCACTGTTGTACTGTGCAGAGCGGCTGCTGCGACGTGTGAACTTGTGTTGTGATACTGACCTCTAGTGGCTGTGGTGAAAGCTTTGAGGGAAGTGTGAGTTTTAAATGTGACATTTTAGACTCATTGCTAGTCCTATCTAAGGTAATGAATCCGCTTTGGACAAACGGGCTGGTTTGAAGCTTTAGCCTGCGAGTGCCTGGAGCAGGGATTGCCCGGGACAGTGCAGAGGTAGATTAGGAGTCAGTGTAATGAGAAGCAAAGCGTCTCTTTAGCTCAGCCTTTGTCTTTGCTCCGTCCTCGCGCCTTCAGCTCCAGCATGAGATCCTTCTCTGGCCGGTGGCTGCCACACGGGCATTGGTGTGATTTTTCATCATCCTCCTCCCTGCCAGCTCCGCTCTTTTTTACCCTCTCTATGTATTTCCAGCTCCTTTTCTTTTCCCTTAACTGTGGATGCTGACACTTACTCGGTACTTACGCCGAGCGGCCTCACGTCCTCGACAGGGGAGCCTCAGATCTTTTACAATATGGAAAAATACAGCCACCCTGGTGCGACGCAGAGGTAATGGGCATAATAGGGTCAGGCCTGCATTTAATAAACAATTACCTATCTATAATAGATGAGAGCAGCGCGGAGGCCCATGGCTGCATGGCCCGGCCGACACAGCCTGCATGGAACAGGGAGGAGAGGATGAATAATGCAGAGAGATGCCCATCACAGCCTAAACACAGAGACACACTGCACCAATTATCTGCTGCTAATGACCACTGTCTGCTCTCCTGCTCCCAAAACTTACAAACCCCTCTTTCAACCCATCTTTCTGCTATTCCCTCAATGCAAAGTGTAGACCTATTTCAATGTAAGAACTTGATTTGTCCAAGTGGCAAAGTTTAGAAGTTAAAAATGTTTGACCTTATTGGAGAAATGGCTAAGAGATTTTGTTGCTCTATTTACGGTGTGTTTTGCCTCCAAAAACAATGGTTAGGTTGAGATTTTGCAGGTGAGTTCACACATTTACCACATTAAAATTGGGACTAAACCAGGACTAAATCCAAAACAAAATCTGGATTAGTCCGGATTAGAACAGAACCAAACCAGTTCCAAATCAGGTTAAAAAATGGGCTCAATATACGTCCAAATTATAAACCAAAAATAAGTGTGAACGCAGTTTGAAACTTGCCAAAATCTTTTTTAATAACACGCTCATACTCATAACAACCTCCACAAAATCAAATTATATTAATAACTTCCTCCCAAATAGTTTTGCATGCACTACCCAGTTGTCTTCGTAAAAAATAAATAAAAAGAAAGTCATTATTTTAGTTTCCAAATTCCTCCAAGTTCAGATGATGACGACAAACATTAACTTTTCTGATTGAAGTTGGCTTTTTAAAACCCCCCAAAAAGAGGGTAAAAAAATGCAATCACAATCAGCTTTAACAATACAGAGGTCACAGGAAAACATGGAAGTTTTTAGAAAGTGCTCATTTATTTAGTTGCCTGTATTTAATTTAAAGGGGAAGGGAAGGTAGGGGTGATTCACAGCGGCAGGCCATCGGGGCACAATGGTCATCACTCCTCTTTTGAATTACAAATCAATCACCGACTTCTTCCCCCATTCACGGCAAGGTCGGTGAGATTACACAAGGTTAAAATGTGGGCCGTACTGTAAGGGCGCGCGGCTGAGGTGCGCGCCGGTGTGTGAGGGGGCAGGGGCTGATGGGAGGACGGGGAAGAGAAGAGGGGGGAGCGTCACTGGCAGGATTAGCATATACAAGTCTAATGGAGAATTAAAGGCAGAGGTAGAGACAGACAACGGTCCCCGGTCTGTCTGGACCATTCGAACAGATCAGTGATGAGAGCAGAGCGACGTCAGAGCCAGAGATCACAAAGAAATCAACGCTAGTTTAATTGTGCCGCATTGTTACTGTTAACTCTTGGATGTGATGTTGATTTGAGCATTTACACCTTCAGTTTGTGTACTTTACAGTGTATTTTGCATAAGTCCACTGCATTTATTTAGCACATTTATGCATTTTGTTTTTATAATTTATGTTTTATCGATTTGTATTGTGGTTTTAATGCATATTTTCCGTAAATTGCGCAAGTGCTTTGAATTACTTTGTGTATGAATTGTGCTCGCCAAATGAACTTGCTTTTATTAAATGAAATGCTTCCAAAGTGCTGCACAGAAAACCAAAAAAACTAAGAAATAAGCAATAGCTACATTACATATTTGTATAAAGTATTACATAAAAAATAGTTGTTAATTTAATATTTATTGTTTTTCACCCAATAATATCTTATTTTGTTTATTTTGTGATACAATTTTAATTCCTGATGATGTGTGTAATAAGTGTATTTTGGAAAAAAAAAAGTATATTCACAAACGAGTATCATCGTTGTTGTTTTCCTTATTTTACTATGTTTTTAAAATAGAAATGATTTCATTTTAATGACAGATAATGTTCTGCATGAATATTGATCAATCATAACTACAACTACCTTTTTTTTCAATTTTGACATAAAAATAAATAAATAAACAAAAAACAGAACACAGAAACATGACCAGAGAGCCGGAAACAAAAAAAAATACGAAAGATAAGATTGAGATAAATTGTAAAATTACAGCACATTTGCCCATACAGGTCCAAAGTCTGTCAAACAAGTCGAACATAATGTTTTCCTTTTTTTTTTTTATGTCTATTGTAATTTCAGTTCATTCCTTCATAGTGGGCTCAGTTTATGTCATCCATTTTTTTTATTTTTACGATTGTCCTTTTTCCACTGCCAAAAGTACATTCCAAAGATACCGTCTGACCTTGTCCATGGCAGGGGTTTTACACATAGAATTTGTTGTATTCTTATATTTTTCCATTATTGTTCTCATAATTGTACTTTGTTCACTTAAATAACATTAGTTTTACTTAGCTTTACAAATCAAATTCTCACCAGAGACTTGCGATCGGACAAAGTGCAGCGGGCTTATCTTTAAAGCCTATATATACACTATTTGGAACACCTTTAATCATATCTAATGCATGGATACTGTACCCCATTAACATACAATACGCACAAAAAGCCAACCCCTTAATTGTCCCTTTTTACCGTCTAATCCCAGCACTGCAGCTCCATTGTAAATCACATTAACGTTTACATTTGCGCCGAATTCTCGATACGACTCTGTGCTTTTTGCATTAGACGCTAGGAGTACACAAGGATCTCCGCGCTCGCTAATGACGTCCTTTCATTCATTCACCCTCCCCTCGCCGCTGTCCTTCCCTTCACCTCCATCCCGCGGCCCGCCTGATCTAAAACACACACAACCATAGGCACTTTTTTACTGCCGACTAACACAGCGAGCCCAGCCGGGACACCTTTGGTCGCCCCTGCCCCATCTGTTGCACATCTGGAAGTGCTGTGTGCCGCGCCAGTAATTGGAAGTCAATTTGTTTGAAGTTATGTATTTGGCATCTGGCAGGATTCGTAAAAACCCTGGAAATCGCATTAATTTTATAGCATTTTGAGAAGCAGCTTTTTTTCTATGCTTTTTTTTGTTTCTCTCCGCGCATTCAGGGTGACGTGGGACGTTTTTGGAGAGCCAGCCAGGGTGTGGTCTTGTAATAAAAGCGGCGTAGTGCCCTGTCAGTGGTGTAAGGATCACAGGTGGTGCGGAGGTGTCTGCTAGTAGGACTTTTTGGCTTTTTTTTAATAAGAATCAAAGAAAATTTATGTTTTTTATCAGTTAAGGTGAGACACTACAGGTGAATAGGAAAACATCGTAAAGTGAAAGACATTAATTGGAAACTTCTCCTGTAGAGTTTTTTTGTAGAGAAAGAAATGTATCACAAATTTTTCATCTTGTAATGTTTTCATGACATTTTATATGTAAAAACAGCCGAAATTCCACATATTTGCGTCATTTAAATCTGAAAAAAATTAAATCTCTTGCTTTACTTGGTCCCAGATTGAGCCCAGTTTTTTTTTTTTTCAGGTTTACACTTTATTTTTATTCGTGGTTCAGCTCCGGCCTTTCCATGTTTAGTTCTGGGTTTAGTCCTTGTTTAGTTCAAGTTTGAATGTGTTGTTGTGTTGTGTGAATGTATACTGTTAGTCAGGGAGAGATATCATTTCAGTAATGCTTTGAATAACTTGGCAAAATAGGTTTATAACTTTAACTATAACTTTAACTTATTATAGTTTATATTCCACTATTACTGATTGTTTTATTTTGAACCCTATCACTAAAGCAAATTCATAGTTTGTACATTTTGCACATTGACAATGGCAGTAAAACCTTGTCTGATTGTGAAATTAAGTTAATTCATAGCTTTCAATGACATGACTATTATATCAGTGGATGGTTTTCAGCTTCCTGTTACATGCAACATCCTTAAGATACAATATATAGTTTTAATCTTGATGACAACAGTCCTTGAAACCCATTGATATATTAACCTTTATTTAACCTGGTAAGACCCCAATGAATTCAAACCCATTTTTCTTTTTTCCCCACTAACTCATGGTATTATGTATTAATTGGTCCAACTAAAAAACTAAAATGTTAAAAGTACGTTATTTGTTCTTTTTTTATGCTTTTTTTTTTCCCTTTTTTTTTACAACAAAACACACAACATGTCACACAGAGAGAAACCACATAGAAAAAAGTGGCACAAGCCATAAAATATGAAAATAAAAATTCATAGCATAAATTCTAAAGTTCATTTTCAATTGTTCAAAAGTGTCAAATAGATGTTGGCCCAGTCCTTAATCGTTAGTGCAAACGGTGTCATCCATTTTATTGTGATGATCTTTTCCCTGATGCTCCAAAGGTATCCACTGATTGTGTCCATGGCAGGAGTTTTGAGGCCGTTGTTGATCTCATTCCAATATTTCAGCAGCAGGATAGTACCAAAACACATGGTAATGATGGGTCACTTGACAACCACAGTTTCTCCAACAGTCAGCATTTCCCTGTGAATAGTGGGCGCTTTGACATGGGTTTATAAAAAAAGTTATACATTTTCCCAACAGAATTCCCTCCAAACATGTGATTTCATCATCCTCCATTGTAAAGTACATATAAATTCCCACTCTTCATCTGCCAAAACAAAACCACTGTCTATTTCCCATGTTGTCTTTAATAGGTTTGTCCAGATTGTTAATTTATTTGTGTAATATTTAGTTTTAAATTCTTAATCTTGATGGCAATTATCCTAAATTGAAACAAATTGATTTATTTATTAACCTTTATTCAACCAGGTTAGAACCCATTGAATTCGAACCCTCTTTTTCATAGGAGACCTGGGCCAAAGTGTAAAATTTGCAGTAAACAATATATTTTTTTAAACATTTAAACATCTACACCAAACATACAATGAAATGGTAAAACAGAACTACATTTATAGAAACGCCGACAGTGTTCAAAGGATTAAAACTCTGTGTTGTTGTTTCTTTTAATTGGGTGAAATTGACATGATTCTGATGACATGACTTGATTATTTGTTTCCGATCACTCACCACTTATCAAATTTTATTCCTGGTCTACTCATTCGCTTTGACCCAATTTCCAAAAGCTGCTTATGTTTTAAAAAGTTGCTTGAACACTGGACTGCTTCAAAAGTTTCCTCAAACTTTTCAACCTTTTTAATTCCACCTTCTTTATGACCTTCACCTCAGATCCAGCCTCGTTTCTCTGCGTCTCCTTCAGGTAGAACTCACCCGGGGCCCGGTTTGCCTCGGCGTTAGACCAGGAGTGACTGATTGAGAAGCCGTGTGTGCTGTTGTTTGTCACACCGCTCTAACTCTCGGCTGAAAATAGATTTGACACTTGATGTTTGGTGCCTCTCTGCCGCCTGTCATATTGTTATTCCCACTCAAATTTCACCTAATTTGTGCACAAGTCTTGTCACCGTCCAGATTGTGATGAGGGCTTTTAGGCAGTTATTTTTTTCCCTCCCAACTCCTCTCCTCCTCGCTGATGTGTCGGAGGTGCAATGCCATAGACACTCATGTTTGGTGTGTGTTTGGGTGCACATTTTGATTGGGCTTGTTGTTTTTTTTTGTGTGTGCGATGCGAGCTTCCATTGCTGACTGTATATAGTATGTGTATTTGCCCCCAAAGTGAGTCAGCCCGTAGCTAGCGCGAGGTGATTAAGAGTTGCAAATGGCAGGCTCGACAGGTGAGTGCATTGTAGCGAGTTGGCAGCTTTTCGGTGGCATTGGGTGCGCGGCGGGTGACAGCTCTCCTCGGGCTCACTGCCAGCCAGCCAGCCAGCCAGCCACGGGTGCCTGCCGCCGCCGGTGTCAGTGTCGGTGGGTGGCAGCAGGTCTGACAACGTTGTTTTGGTGACAGAACGACTCCGCTGTGTGTGAGGTTGGCGACATCGCTTGCCTCTTTCAGATTTGTCAGTTTATAGCCAACGTGGAGGAAGTTATAGGAGGAGTGCCGTGGACCGGAGCCTGTTCCGCTGTATTTATTCCATATGTGGAAACGACTCCTCTGCAACTTTTTTTTGTGTAATGCGTGGTAAATGTGTGCTTTTTTATGTTTGGAAAGAGATGTTTTACTTTATTGCCTTTGCTTAAATAATCCTCTTTGTTGCACAGCTCTCTCAGTGAGTTTTTATCAGGCACAGCAGTCACAACACAGCCCGCTGCTGCCACCTGCTGGAGATATTTTAGTACAACAGTAACAATCTTCTAAAGGGATTCTCCTACTTTCACACCAAGAATAGACCCTTTAAAGTTTGTCAGCAAATACATTTTTAATTCAGGAATGGAGACAACTGTAGGTGAAAGTGAAGTGGAATCTTATGCGATTTCACTGGAGAAACCTCAGAATATCATGAAATGTGACAAATTAAGGTGGTTTTGGCAAATGGAAGCGATAGCAAAGTCTCTTTTAAAGACATTTACATTTTGTTGGCATTGTATGAACAACATTGTTGTATGAACAAATATTTACAGAAACGTTAAAATAGGTCAATTTTAAACAACATAAAAAAAGAACACTGAACAAAGAGAGCATGCAAGCATTTTAGAAATGTATTCAGGCTATGTGTAGTGCAAAGTCTATTCAATTTGTCCAATTTAAAATTTAGTCTGAATGTAATTTTTCCTCAATTTTTCATTTTATGCACTGATATTTTGCACAATTTACCACAAATAATGTTAAAATAGTGTTTATCCAAACTAACTGATATTTCTACCCTGGAAATGAAAAACATTGTTTTGTTTGAGATACTTATTTTTTATATTAATTTACTGTAGATCGGATGTAGTTTGTCATAGAAAATAAATTGTGGTTTGATTCATTTATCCCTAAGTTCCCTAAGAATTTTAAACATTCTAAAAATAAATGAATTAATGGTGAAACTTTTCTGGGCAAGCCTTCTGTTTGTCTCAGTGGAGATGTTAGATGTGTCTTGAATGTTCCACAGTATGGCATTAAACTTTCAATCTAACTTACATATATTTATTTCATAAAATATAAAATACATCATCAGTGTGCAATTACACATACAAAGAAAATGACTGAAAACGAGCTGTAAGTTATTATGTTATCTGTCCCCTTTTTAGCTTGAACTAAGACATTACACATTTATTCAGTTACAAGTGTTTTTGATGTTAAAAAATAGTCAGATGAAAAACATGCATTCTTATTTGAGCGTGCTTGCACCTGCACAGATCTGACCAGTAATTTGGCCTGATGAAGCTACTTGCTTGTCTCAAAAGTAGATAATACAGAGGAACATTCCAGACAAAACAATAGCACCAGAAAGGTTGTACAGAGCAGCTTTAAAAAGTCATTCAAACAAGATTTGACCAGGACAAAATCTGGACTAAAAAGGGACTGAACAAGGATGAATTTTAACTAAAGCTACACCAGCTGCCAGGACCGAGTCAAGGACTAAACCATGTAGAAAATTATGGTGTTGTTTTCCCTTCAAACTACACTTTATTGAACACTTTTGTTGTTTGTTTTGATTGTAATATATCACATTTATACAATACTTTATTTTAGTGCTTTGTTACTTTGAAACTAACAAAGTACTTGCACTGGGTGGAGCTGGTTGCAACGCTCTGTTAATTGTATTATCCTATTTGTTTGTTTTTTTTTAGTCTCCTGTTGTTCTTCTACACTAGAATTTTCCCACTGTGCAACAAATAAAGGTTCTCTTATTTTAGATTAATAAGCAACAGCCTATATTTTCTTAAATTTATAAATATAGTTTTTAGAAAGGAATCACAATATCTGCAAACTTGGTTAAACTCATCACTCAAACTATTTTTCGTGCACTAGTTGTTGTTTTTTCAGAGACTTGTAATGACCTATTTTAACCATATACGAAACCAAAAACATGTGCATTAAACACCTCATACTCATTGTGAAACTATACACTCTTTTCTTTTAATGGACATCATTTCAAACACCATTAAAACTATTGAAAAACCTATCGTTTTACAAAATGTGCATGTTTTGGAAAGCTACAGCACACCCTAGGTTATTGAATCAGGAAAAAGAGCGCGGACCAAAGTAACGTTTTCCCAAATGCTCTGTGTTTTCAGCCTAACAATGCAACCCGATCGCCAGTGCAGTTTTGCCCATATTTGTTCACACTTCATATGACTTCCTGTGTGTCCGTGCAGTGTATTTTGATGAGGTGTGATATCCCAAATAAAAAAGTGTCTCGCTCTGATGTCACCGTTGCCTCATCCGACCACATTTCCGTTTGAACCGCGCAAGTTATGGGCCTCGATCTGGCTTTTGATACGAAGAAAAAGAGTTGGAGAGAAGTTTGAATAAAAAAATAGTTAATTTTCAGGATGCATACAAGTAATTGGGTCCATATACTTTCTCATATACGAGGGGAAAATCAAACAGGTTCGTTGCGATTTAATTTCATTCACTCTTCATGTTTTTCAGACTTAATGGAAATCTATATTTACCTTGCATAACAGCTTTGGCCAATTACTCCTAAACATCACTGACCACTTTGTAGTTGGAGAGGCAATTTTCCATAAGCATTGATTTGTTCATCTTATTTGCAGCTGAAGAGGAGAGTGGTTTCGATTGCATTATAGTGAAACACTAATAAGTCCGACTCAAACATTAACTCCGGATCACTTTGATGAGAGCCCATGTGGGAGGTGCTGGTGTATTTCTCTGTGTTTGTATTATTAATAGATGATGTTGTGATTAAACTGGTGCATGTTGATTATTATATTTTAAATAATTCAGGATCACATTAAACAGAGAGCGGTTTGTGTTGTAATTTGCAAACATCAATAGTTATGTTCTGAGGCGGGAATGAAAAGTAGTAGATAATTTTACACAAGTATGCATGCAATACTTTTGGATATATTTTCTGATATAAATCTCTACAACATGAGTGAGAGCTGTTAGGCACTTTTACATACAAACTATACTCTAAATCAGCAACAAGTACATGTAAAAGTACAGATGCAGGAGCAAAAGTACTCAAGTAGCTCTCACAAAACCTGCTTTAATTTCAGGTCGGTGTGAAGCTGCAATGGGCCACCCAAGCACGGCCAATCAGAGCACTGCATTGGGCTCCTACTTCCAACTTTATTTTACATGAAGACGGTGAACGGTGGTCTTATTTTGTTACAAAGTCCTGCTTTTACAGTTTACTCTTTTGGGGAAAACACAGAATTTACAAATTCATAAAAGAAAAAGTCAGGTACCCCAGTTTTATATAATGAAGCACCCAATTAAAAAAGTAATACACACCGATTTGAGAACTATTAGAGTCAAATACAGTGATTTTGATAAAAAAAAAAAAAAATGTGCTGATTTTGAGAGTGAACAGAAGCAACTGAATGTTATTTTTCTCAGTATTTTTAATGTATTTATTGCTCAGAGCCAGGGCATGAACTTTTAGGTAAGATTACCCATTGAAGACAGACACTAAAAAAATTACTTTCTACTTCTAAGTCCAGTTAAAAACTATGGAGGTATAGAAAGTACAAATACTTGTTCTCAAATGTAGTAAAGTAAAAGTAATAATATTAGTAGTAGTAGTACTAATAGTAAAAGTAAAATGTACCTACTGTAATATGTACATTAGTAAATTTAAGATTCCTAAAAACGTCCTTACTGTGACTTTTATATCGCATGGAGAGGAGCTTCCTGCATCTTTCCGTGGAAATGTTGTTCTTTAGCTATAGATTCCGCAATATGGTGCAAAAGTCTCCATGTAGAGTGTTCAGAAGAATGATTTTAACTTTCTATTTCCATGGAATCATTCACACGCCACATCTAGAAAGTTACATATTGTTGCTTTTACTTTTGTACTGTTACTTTCATGCACACATCATGAGTGGGACTAAACCATAGACATAAAAATAGTGGACAGACGATCGTCACTCCGCCCCATTCATGATAATGCGGCTCAGTCATGGAGAATTCAAAATGGCCGCGGGTTAGCCCACACCACTCCCCCCTCGGTGGGGGGAGGCGGGAGAGGGCGACTTTGGGGCGGCCTTTTGCTGACGTACTGCCGTCGTTGCCTCTATGGTTACCGCCCACTCGTAGGTGTTTGGCTGCGTCCTGACATTTCCGGCGCGTAAATCCCGCCTTCTTCATTAGATATTCAAGAACTTTAAAAAATCACAGCGGCTAAACCAGCCTGGTTCAAAAAAATTCACCCCCCTCAGCGTCGTCACAGAGCCGTAAGCTAACGTTTGAGACCAAAGCCGTATTTTGAGTCAGGCTCTAAAGTAGGTTTTGAAACGTCTAACTCCCCATTGACTTGCATTGAATAATTCTACTTCCGCAGCCAGCCCCTAGCGGTCAGCAGCAGATTGCAAACATGGCAGCCTGCAGTCGGCGGCTCAATTTGAGCGCGGTAGCCTCGCCCACTGGACTAAACACAGAACTAAACCTAGGCATAAAGTGCATATGACAGGTTTTCATGATTTTCTAGTTTTGACTTTATTTGGTGTATAAACCCTATTGTAAATATTTATGATAGTTTTACACCAATCAAGAGTCAGTTTGTGAAGAAAAGTTGAAAAATATGTTGACATTTTTACAGGACAAAACACGATGACATCACACTAGGGAGACACACCAGGGACAATTTTCAACCAAAAAACATTTTTTCTGATCCTTCAAACATCGATTGAACAAAATAAAGGTGTTCCCATTCATTTTTATCTGTCAAATAAGGATTTCTGTGACATTAGAGGTGTTTTGGTCCAGTGTACGACATGGTTGTCAGGTAACAATTACAGAATTTCCTAGTGTGATGTCATCATTTACAACCAGGAAGTAAAAATTTTAACCTAAAAAATTGCCAAACTTGAATAAAAATAGTTAATTCTTTAACATAATCTTAAATATAATGATCTTGACTGTGTTTTGGTAAAATGAGTACGTCTCCTGTCAGAGGCACTTTAAGCTGAACTATTCCAGGGCTAGAACTGGACAAAACCAGATGTAAACTGGGATCAAACAACTAATCAGCCTCAGATTTTTGCTTTCTTTTAATTATATCTATATACTGGAAGATGTCCATTACTGTATGATTGTTGCATCCAAACGGTAACTCTATAACATCACCTGTCATTCATGTTTAATATCGACAGTCAACTTTCTTGCTCATAAGCTCCGTCGCCTCCAGGGCTCATCACTTGAGTCTGAGCTCGGTGCAATTACTGCCTCTCCTGTGTGATCTGGACTTGGTCTCACAATCATTTTCTCTCCTCCAGACAACCTTTCACCTGCCACTCCACTCACTCTGCCCTGACGCCGTCGTGTTTTTCAGGTCATGTTTGGTACAGACTAAGAAAAATATACTGCTCCTTAAGAGGAAGAAGATATCCAATTTTAAGGACCATTTAGGAATTTCAAAGAGGTGGACGATACTGGCCAAAATGAACATATAGAATTTTTTTGCATTATCTTGAGAATAATAATCAGACAATGTTTTATCAAAGCATCAAGAATGTGCAAAAATGTGACTGTAAATGTTTTGATTGATGTTCAAGTATCACACAAAATATGAATAGATCATGAAATCAACCACTAAAGTGCAGAAGTATCACTTTGTACACTTGGTTTGATTGCACTTGACATGTCTGTTTCTTTTTGAAGTCATTTTAATAGTTTTAATAATAGAATGCTAAGTAATAGACCCTAAAATAACACACAAAAGGTGCTATTGTTGCTGTGATTTGGAGGCCCCTAGTGGTGATGCATGAAAAAATTGTTGTAAAAGTTGAAATTACATTCAGACAAAATTGCTTTTTATGAAACAAGGGGTTTATTAACTTTTCCCACCCCTACTAGCATGAAAAGAATGTTAGATAATAATAATTAGAATATATATATATATATATATTTTAGTATAACATGGATTAAAACATACATAAATATAAAAATAAACATAAAATACATGTTAAGACGGTAAATACTTCAAATACAGTTCCTTGGTTTCAAAGTAAAAATAGATAAGGCACAGCTGTAAGGTGAAAGAACCATTTTTTTTTTAGAAAAGTGAAAAAGAGAAGTGAATACTTTCAGTGACTATTTACATATGTTACAGTGTATGACTACCCAGTGTTGTAAGTAAAATAAAAAATATTGACAATATTTAAGGCCCGTGATTGTCTCCCTTTTTCCCTTAAGTCCATTTCAGTCCATTCGGGAGGCAGTTGATTGTCTGTTACTAAAGCGTCTTTGGATCTTGATCAACCAGGACCAATAGAATAGACAGTCTTTTCCGTGTAACCATTAAAGTTCATCTCCCTCGGCCGAACTGAAGCTGCTCCTCCTGCTGCTGTCTTTGGACGCTGCACCCGGCGACGCGGCGGACAGGAGCGGGTCGGTGCCAAACGGGGAGAGCGGGTCGTCGATGAGGATGTCGTCCAGCCGGTGCTCCTCTTTTAGCGTGGCGCTGAAGAAGTCTGTGAAGTGCGACAGCGGGTCGGAGAAGGTGGTGCAGCCGTCGGCGTTGGTCATGTGCTCTTGGGGTGGGCAGGTGTTGGCGATGTTGGGGACAGAGGCCACGACGGCGAGCCTCTGGAGGTAGTCGGTGTTGGGGTCTTCCTGGTAGAGCGGTGGCTGGGGAGGGGCTTGTGCCTGAGGGGAGAGCTGCTGCTGCTGCTGCTGTTGTTGTTGTTGTTTGAGGAGGTGGGACGAGAGCTCCACTGAACCCAACGGTGCAGCCATGTTGGGTAAGCCATGTGCCCGGGCCTGGATTTCAAGCTCCTGCAACAGAAGAAGGGAATGTTTAGGATTCATAGTACAATATACATATCTGAAAAGCTCTGAAAGAGTTTTCAAACTTTAATCAATCTCCATGTAACATGCTTGAATCAATTTAATATGTTTCCATTTATTTACTATTATGTTTTTGGCACATTTTCATATGGAAAAAGCAAGCAACACAAGTGAAAATTACACTGTACTTTTTTTTTTACTTGTTTGGCTGATATTTATTCACTGGAAAAATGAATTTCTACAAGAGTTAAATGTCTTGATTTCAGGATATTAATCTTAATTTGAAAATTTTGACTAGTTACGATTAGTTATGACTATTTATCTAGTCTAGTCTAGACTAGTTATATTACTTGTTTCAAACTGTTTCTGACATGTTTCAATACATGTCTTCTCACTTCAAGTCAAATTACCTGCCACTGGATGGGGATAATTTTACTTACCCCATTGTTAAATACATGTTCTTATTTTAAACTAAATTATTGTATGATCAGTCAGAAATACCTTGAAACCAGTAAAATATTCTGCATCAGATCAGCAATTAGATCTCACAGTCAAAACTACTCAAATCAAGATAGAAGAATTTTAAGATAGGCTTAACATTTTTTGCTGTGTTTCAACAGTGTCCCTTGTGGTGGTATAAATTATCATTTTAGATTTTAACAGGTCTATTTTAAAGGGCCTGAACCCAATTATTTTATTATAATAAATCTGTTTTCTCCTAGTACACATATGTTGTAAAAGCAGCTCTTTGGGTGAAAATGAGAGTGCTATGTATCGTGTGTATCTAATTATGGAGCATTTTATTCTCCGAAAAGAAGGAAGTGAGCTGTTAGCATGCAGTTGTTGTTAGATTTACACTGACGGCAAAACTCTGCTCAGGGTTCTGAAAGTGTATGTATATATATATATATATATATATATATATATATATATATATATATATATATATATAGTATAACATTGCAATATAGGTTGCGTTCATGGTCTAGAATTTGATATCATAAGATGTACCACTTTTTGAAATATATCTATAATATCTATAAATATATATATAAATATCCTATCCAAAATATAAATTCACAAATTTTGAATTATTATCATTTGTTTGGGATTGGCTCCATACAATTATCACATTAATCTTCCAATGGTAATCTAAGTCCTTTCAACTGACAATCACACCTTTGGAGTTGAATAATGGCACCACTTTCTGAGGCTATTGTGAAAAAAAAAATTAAACTTTTGTTTATTTATGCCAGCAGAGAAGTTGATGAATTTTTAGCCAGTTTTTGTTTCATGTTGGAAATATCAACCAAAAACCAAGTCAACAAATGTGCAATCTGACAGTTACACAGCAAATTCTAGTCTCCTGCTTTTTAAAGCAAATAATGTTGCGATGTCACATGAACACAACCCGTAAGAACGAAAAATTGAAAGTGTAAAGTTTGGGAGTGGACACTGCCTCCTTTATTATTGCTTTGCGTTTGACACACTCACCGCTAACCACACTTTAATCACAAAATCCTGCTTGACCTTTGCATCGATTGCGTGTCATCCTTTAAGTGTGACTAGTGCTTACCAGCAAGTGTCACAATTATTAATCCTGCCTGTAAAACTTCACACTCTGATGTGAAGGCATGCGTCATTAAGCAGTGTAACTTCTCCTATTAGCGCTCATCACCGGCCCCTGACCCGAGTGGGAGAGCGGAGTGGCACACTTTTAGCATTCAACAGGTAATTAGCACTGCACTGGGAGAGGAGCAGGTGGGGGGCTGGCGTGTCATGTAAACAGCGGTAGGGGGGCTGTCTTGATTAGGTTTCGGGGTTGTAAAAGCTTTGGAGGTGGAAATGAGTTTACGTTGCCGGGTCGTAAAGCTTTAGTGGTGGAAATTAGCGTGCGAAAATAAGCCCAGGGACTTTGACGGAGGAGAGTGGTGTCGGGCCTGGAGTGTGCTGTGTTTGACGACTGGCTATGTTTACGTGCACAGCAGAAGTCTGATGATTGTCTGATTTCTGGAGTAATCGGATTATGCAAATGTCATGGAAAAGTTACATTTGACGTGAGTAATCTGATTTCTGTCTGACTGTTCACACTGGTGCAGGTTTTGATAAGGAAAAGTATACAAAAATGGCAATATGACAAAAGAGAAAATGTTTTAAAATTCATTAAATACAACAGTTACACTAAAAATGTAGTAATTGTTACATATTATCTGGTATTTATAGTATAATAGTAATGAAACGTGAAAAATCGGAACTTATTATTGGGTCATCTGATTGCGATCTGATTTTTACTGGCCATGTAAGCTTGTTTTCAAGTCCTATTTGAAGTTTTGGCTGGCTTAACTTAGGTTTTATTGCAATAATTAAAGGTTTTATTGCAAAACATTAAAGACTGGGCAAGGTTTCGTAGTTAGTTTTTTTTCTTTTCTGAGCCTTGAATTGGAAATGTTTTAAGCACACCTAGATATGCACATGTACTACAATGTAAAACCCATTGTCAAAACAATATAATGATTGTTTTGAATAATATTGACTGTATTTTTGTATTCTATTGACTAAGTTTGTCAAAAGATTATACCAATCATTACAAAAACCTATATTGAAACTAGGTACTCCTTTAAACAAGTGTTGATCTTTAAACAAATCACATAAACAACACAAAAGCTGACCTTTCCTTTCCTATTTTGTGTTGAAGTTTTTTACTCTTAGATTTTGACTTTTTTCAAAGCACTTTGGTCACCTTGAGTATTATAAAGGGCTCTATTAATAAAAGTTGATTGGCTGATTTAAATTTGACTTTAATTGTGGTATGGATGTTGGTATCGAGTATAGATCCTTTTCCATAGCATCAAAAAAGAGTTTGAAATGTTTGTATCGTGACAAATCTAGTGTTTGCTATGTTTTTCTTGTAGATTTGCACAATACATTTTCCAAATAAACTACTTTAACCTAGTTTAGAAACATGTCATTATCATCATTTATTCTCTATTCCACCATAGTTTTGCATCTTAAATTCAAGTTGCGCTGACACAAAAGCTAGATTTGTTTTGTGTTTGGGTTGTGTTTGTGTTTATTGCCCGTTTCCTCACCTGAATTCTGAGCAGCAGCCTCCTGTTGGCCTGCTCCAGCTTCTTCTGCCTGCCCTCCAGCTCTCTGGCGTGCTGCTGCTCCTTCTGCAGCCACCTGATGTACTCCACCGAGGCCTTGAGGATGGTGCCTTTGTTCCATCGCATATCCCTGCAAAAAGGACAAGTGTTAGCGATAACCTTTACCTCCGCACCTCCTGTGTCGGCAGAAAATCCACCTCCTTTAGCACGACCGGAAAAGTTTGAACACCGAGCTTTTCCTGCCTTTTTTATGATATGAATAGGCAATGGCGATTTACATGGGGCAATTATTCATTCTTTGGACATTACATGGGGGGGACAGAATGGGAATTTTAATAGAATAGTTAATGCTCAAAGTCCATTCTCGTACCTCCTTGTTCGGTAAAATTAATCCGTGAGTAAAAATAGGTGAAGGGAAAATGAGCTCAAGTTGGAAGACAGGAGAAGAGAATGGAGAGTCGGACTTAAGGTGCAAGAGTGCAAGTCATTATTTTGTAGATATTATTGCTTTGGCTTTAAAATGGAAAAGGGTAGCCGTAGTAAAAATGTCCTTTTCCGCACGAGTGAGACGTCGCCACGCTCAGCACTAATAATCTCCTTTATCCAATGTTAATGACACGATGACAACGCTAAAACCCCCATTTAAAATTCGAAGCAAAGTTCAATAGTGAAGAGATGGCCGTCAGATTTCTATTCAGTGTCGTGTTCGGCCTTTTCTATGTTACGATTGTGCGGCAAACTTTGATTCAAATGGTGTGGCCCGCTTCTTTGCATTTGACCCCTTCGGCTCATCATTCATGCTTTAAGTTGAACTGAAGGGGACCCAAAGAGAGGATGTACGACTCCTGGAGCGCAGACAACAATGGAGGTTCAAGTGCACCCTTGAAATATGACTGAAATGTGCTCGAGAGCTCATTTAAATTCAATGAACAACGTTTAGAGTGTCTTTGTGCTTTGAATGTAATACACTTCTCCCTTTTGCATAAAGTCAAACGTGTGCGAGCACATACAGAAACTTACGGGTCGTTGGACTTTGGTATAAGTGTCCCCAGCTCTTTAATTCTGTAGTTGATGTTGTATCGCCTTCTCCTTTCAACTGCAGAAAAAAAAAAAGTTCCAAATGTTAGACTTCTGTGCACAAATGCTTTAATTGAAAGTGGAAATTGAAAAATGCTTACTCAAATTATGGTTGTCTTTCTTCTGCCTCTCTTTGGCAATCACCCTTGTGTCGTGTTCTGTTAAAAAATAAATCAAACAAAGACGGAAATCAGTTAGTTGCGCACATTACTGTGGAAACAGAAAGACAAAGAACAAAAAATACCACAACAAAAAGTCCAGTCAGCCGACGCGCAGTTATTTTGGGGGAACCACGGGCAAAGGTCAGACAGTTTGACCTCAGTTTTCACATAAACACGGCGTGAAAGAGTCTAGTCATTGTTGGAAATGGACACTTTTGAAAAAAACTACTCGCTCAGTAATTAAGACAGTTTAGCCAATTCGCTCTTGTGCGTGAGTGAGACAAAAATGTGTCCATATTTGTCTTCACATTCTTCTAAATTACATGATTTGGGACCCGATATTGGATTTGCCAATTTGTCTGTGTTGATTCAATCAGGACAATTTCAAGTCTGTGTAACAGCTCATTGTCCTCCACACACCACACTCCAATGAAACAGATGCCAATTTACTTATTTGCCCCTTGAGAGTGAAGGGGCGTCCTTTATATTTCTTAAATCAATTAGGATTTCTTGCTTTTTGAGTGTAAATGCTTTTACCAGCTAAGAATAGACTGAACATGTAACACTATAAAAACAAAGTTGGTAACACTTGAGTTTAGGGACCGCATTGTAATTTCTGTTAGCTAGTGGTTATTCTGTATAAGTTAAGTTAAATAGTTAATGGCTAAACAGTTGTTTCATACGGTCAAACAGAATAAAATATTAATAAGTAGTTTATAAACACAAACAAGACCCCTATGAACTAGTTACAGTACATTACTTCCACTTAGAGATGAATATGTGGTCTCTAAACTAAAGTGTTACCACAAAGTCAATACCATTACTACAGCACTGAATAATCATTAAATGAAACTGAGTCAATTATGTTTCAATTCTGGATTGTATCAACTTAAAGGACACATATTATACATTATTTTTATTGTCATTGGGTTTAAACATGATCTTGAGTCCATCTGCTTTGGCATCTTATGCTTTAGAACATAGAACTTAGAAAAATTGGTCTACTTTCTACTTTCCCACATCAGGAATTGAGTTAGAGCTCCATCTTCTGGTTGCAGAGAAAAAGGGATAAACATATTTAGCTTGTCCCTGACATGCTAATGCAGGCACGCAGTTGTAATGTACGTGATTTGACTGGAAAAATGTCCACAACGAGCCTGACAATGATTTATGAACTTTAAAACAGTGCAGAAGATCTCGGAGCTCCACCCATGATGTTGCAAAACAGGGACATTTTGAAACCCAGTTTTTTGTGAGGCTTGTGAGGGAAAGACCTCATCAATAGGATTCATCAGGCAAGTGTGAGTGAAGCTAAATATTGCTCTCAGTATGTTTTTGAAGAGTCAAATATGCATAATATGTGTCCTTTGTTAAATTAAATGTAAATTAGTAAGGAATATGTGTGTGAATTTAAACTGAATTTATATGCAATCATTTTCTATGGTATATGTTCGTACCTGTGTATTCCCTTTTAACAGTGAGCTTTGAGGGGTTAGAAGTAGGACTCATTCCACCACTAGGGGCATTCATACCTTGTTCACCCCCATAGACATCCAGCATGCTGCTACTGAGGGAAACCTGGAGAAGGAGACACAGAAGAGCGAAAAAAAAGGTCAGTCTGTCATTTCCACGACACAAATGCTTGTTTTGGGCTGCTGTGACTCTATTGTCTCTGTCAGTGGGACCTAAAGGCTGGCAACATGTAAAAGATGCAAAGTTATCAGAGGCCAAGGAAGAGGGGATGTCTGCCCCCGGGACACTGGCTTTGGTCGTCCCACGGGGAGTGGTATGACCCCAAACAACGTCGCTTCTTATTTAACATTACAAATAACTCCACGCAACCAGGCTCGGGCTAAACTGGCTTTGAGTTCATGTAAGCCTGACCTTCAACCTCGCTGTGAGGCTACACATCTGTTAAACCCACCATTTTCAAAACCCTTTCACTTAGAAGTCTCATCCAAAACAGGGCGAGCCTTTGTGTTGAAAATAGTCCACCGCTGCATGAAAAGGCTAGCTGGGTCAACTGCTCGAGACAGAGGCAAAACTGTTTTCCCTGTGCTTGTCTGGGAAAGCATGCATCAAGTTTGGGTGATAATGACGCCTTTTCACAGACGGAGCAAGGGAATGTCAAGATATAGCGTGCTGACATGCGTGTGTGTCTAATTCGCATTTGTGTATTTATGGGAACGCGCTACGAGAGGGAGACACAGATTCCAAAGATGCGCGCAGGCGATTTCAACTACAACGTGTGTCAAATCGAGCGGGCCCGGGCGATAAGGCTTCATGTCAGGCTCGGAGATGGGGGAGAAGTGGTTGAAGCAGGAAACAAAACAGAGGAAGAAATGCAGACATATCAAATATTTGCATTTTCCGTGGTTTGCGAGCATTTGTCTCATTATCTCGCCAAAGATGGAGGAGGGTGGGATACAAGGGCTTATCAAAGTGAAAGATTGCAACAGTCCGCCATTCCACTTCAATTGTAATCACTTTTAGTCCTCCTACATCTGCATTCCTGGATGTGTTGACGCCGCAAAATGACAAGATGCATAGTGGTACAGTATGACTAATTGGAATGAATTGATCTACTTGGTATCATTTCTGAGCAAGCCCACATGGGGAGTAGTGCGTGTATTCCCCCAATCTGATGGCTCAGTATAGACCCTGTAGAAGTTTGTAAAGAAAAAACACGCAAAATTCCAGAATGGAGGCAAACGTGAAATGGGACATGATGCAATTTCAATAAAGGAACTGGGATTAACCTCGGAATATCACAAAATATGAAATATGGCAACTGAAAACCACTCAGATACATGTGAGTGATATAAGAACCTGGTTTAAAGACATTTACTATTGATTTTCTATTAAATTAAGATGATCAAATCCTGATATTTAGGTTTTACAGAACAAATACAGAAATGTTGAGCCCACAATAGGGTTTTTTCATTGTGTATACAGATTTATTGCAAATTTGACCCCAAATTGTTACTTTTTGGCTAGAAATGTGTGTGATTTTCCATCCTAAGTAATAAAAAAGCAAACGAACAATTACAATTACTTCTATATTGTCAAAATTATTCTGTGGAGAAACTATAGACTGAATATACTTCATTAGTAATCTTTTAGAAGTGCCTTCAGGTTTTGAGTAGCAAAAGGAGTGCACTTTTGATTGTGCAATTAATTGTCTTTTCGATTACAAAATTTTTGAAGAGAATAATAATTGAAATCACGATTCCATACACAATTAATTGAACATCCCTAATTTCTTCCCTGGAAATTCAAATTAGTTGCTTTTTTCCCTTACAAAAAGACCGTAAACCATTATTAGTAAATATTTTTAGTAGATTTGATGTGAGATAATCATTGAAAATGTATTATAGTTCTTCATTTTGCCTCCAGTGGCCTCCGTTCTGGAATTTGGATGACTTTGCATTTAAAAGGGTCTATCTCTTGCCTTGTCTATTCCGTTATTTGCAACATTGTGAATTTCTCCCACCCACTCGTTTCTGCCTGTGTCACCGTATTGTTGTGGGTTGTCAAGGCCAGCATGTTTCACCCGCATTCACAATCACTTTCTGTATCGAGCATTGACTCGGCGCTGCATTCCTTCAGTGTTTTCGCGCTGAGATCCCCGCATACCTGCCCGAGCGTACTAACGTCACATTGTCACCTTCTCGTTATAACTTAATCTTCGTTGTTGATCTTGGTGAGTAATGTGAGAAATGTCGCTAAGCCTGGGTGAACTTTGACTCGTCTCCAGATTTAAGCTGCCCCCTTTTCCCCAGAAGGGTCCCCCGTTCCCAAGCCAGTCAAGCTGCACATATATGTTTACATCGACTTGAAGTTAAAGTTGTTAGTTGGACAAAATCATCAGACAGTTTAGCTCAGCAATGATTGATACTTACATTATTTTGCATTATGATGTTGGGCTCCATGCAATCCAAGCCCCCATCATTGAACCCGGATTCAAGACTAATTAGGTCATCAATAACTTCATCCATTGGAAACTAAAAGAAAACAGTGATTTTTCAGTATATTTTCGGACAGACTGGACCAATACTGTCCAAGTTAAACTTTGGAAAGCTCTTATACATTCAAAATATACACCAGAAAGGGGGGAGAGGCCATTAGAGACTAACCCATTAACTAGCTTTCCATCGCTGTGTATTAGGCGCTAAATCATGCATTTGTTATCAATGGAAATTCTCATCTCATCTTCAGACTGTATGAAGTTATTGATGAGCGAAGCAGATAGAGACAGAAATCAATCATGGCGTTGCTTTGTTTCAGTGATCAGTCAGGGCCATTTGCATTGTTGACGTGACTAAAAAGTGATCTAATTTATGGTATTGATGATGTGAAGTAGTCAACAAAGTAACAGCCATGATTTTACATTAACACAAGAGGTTTAGATGAATGAACACACAGCTAGAAGAAGGAAGTTACACAACATTTGATGAGTTAGTCGTTTGCCAGTGGTGGAAAGAAATAAAGAACAAAAGTAAAAGTAAAATTTCGAGCTATCTGGACTTTACTTTTTTCTTTTACCTCACTAGATCTGAGCGCAGGTATTTATAGTTTCTATTCCACTACATTTTTGTAAAGGACTATTTAGCATATTCATGGTGACCTTCTGCTGAAAGGTTTTGCGTTCAAGCCCCAGCTTTGAGCAAAGCAAAATATGCATTAAATTAACTAGAAATGTATTCGATTTGCTTCTGTTGACCAAAGATTAGGAAATTCTTTATCAAAATCACTAAATTCAGCTTTGATGCTCAAAATCTGTGTAAAATACTTTTACTTTTTACTCTGCATACATCTTTAAAAAATCAGTTTTTTGGTAGTGGTGGAAAGTAGTGAAGTACTAAAGTAAAAGTAATATTTTGAGCTATCTTTTCTTTACTTCACCGTTTGAGAGCAGGTATTCTACTGCACTACACTTTTGAAAACCAATGAAAAGTAGAAAGTACTGTGTGTAGTTTAAGGGGTTATTTTTAGCATGTTTGTGGTGACCTTCTGCCAAATAGTTTTCAGTCCAAACCATAGCTTTATAAAAACAAAAATATCCATCAAATTAACTAGAAATTGCTTGCCAAAGATTAGGAAATTATTTTTCAATTGCATGAATACATTACATTCATCACATTTAAAGCTTTGATGCTCAAAAAATGTGAAATACTGTTACTTTTATATTCTGAACGTATTTTTTGCCCTCATGTCTGTACTTCTACTTCAGCAAGCAAGCATTAGTACTTCTCCCACCACTGTCGATTCCAAACTTTCATTTTGAGATTCCAGCCACTGAAAAGCACACGCTGACTTAGCTTAAAGTTGTGCAACTTTAAATACAGAAGTAGCAGTACCCACCTCGCTGTCCGTGTTGGCCATAGTCAGCAGAGTTACGGGACTGTTGGGGTTGCTGCCGTCGCTAACTGAGCCCATGTGCTGCCTCATGACGGGCACGGTGGCGATGGGTTGGCCCGGAGTGTGCGGGTGAGGCATGGAGCTGTGTCCCGGGGCGGCAGAAGAGGCCAATTTGGAGCCCAGCGTCAGGTACTGCTTGACCTGCTGCGACTGGCTCTGGTGCAGGTGGAACTTGGAGCTCTCCAGGTGGCTCTGAACCTGCAAAGATAAAGTTTGCGTTTGTGTTGAGAAAAGTGCAAGGTAGATTTTGGTTGATTGTGTTGTTTAAGTATGACCTAAGAGTCAGTCATGGTCATTGTTACCAGTCATTGTTTAGTCAGTACTTTTATTAGTCAGCTTTGTTTTGCTTTTTAAACTTTTGGCTTACTCATGAGTTCTTGATAATACCAAAACTCACTTCTTTGAATTTAAAACTAACATTTGTCATAGCAATGCATTTCTTCAACAATGCTTTTCAGTTTTCTTCCAACACTTCCAAGCAACAAAAAACTGACTTAAAAAATGTATAGACTTTTAAAATAGCTGAAGAAAAGCCTGTGAAATTAAATCAAGTTCCCAAAGTTCCCAAGTTCTAAAACCTTTACAACAAGTCCAGACAGAGCAAGAAAGCCAACAAACAGAAAAAACACATTTAAAAACCAAACATTTTACATCTTAAAACAGCATCCTTACATTTGAAGCTCTGGTTGCATCCCTCATGGTGTAGTAACTGCAGTCAGTTAAGTGTGGCATTCTCAGAAAAGCGGTAATCTTCAGGTGGTTTTGTTTTTGGATGTAGCAGCAACGAAGCAACTTTGTAGGATCCTAGTGCGTCCTGCTGCTGCTGCTTCTGCTGCTACCACTGTGTCCTGAGTGAGTGACTGTCCCTCGCAGTGTCCCCCCAGTGTTTTATAAAGGCCGGCTAAGTGAGCTAATTAGGCCCAAAGCTGGGGGTAAGCCTTTATGTTGCGTTACTTCAAACACTAAACTATCAGATCACCCCTGGTTTGATCACTGCAGGACATCTGCCTTTAGCCACTATCACTAATTCATCCGGGCCGCCCTCTTCTCTGACACTGACCAATCAGGGCCCAGCTCCCAGCGTCCTCAGCGGCCTGCTCCAGGGCTAATGTGACAGCACAATTGACCCTTGTTCTTCTGTGGCTGTTTTAAATAACTTTTTTAATGCCATTTTTAACCAGGCCCCTTTACTCATTCACTGTTGAGTGGAGATAGTCTACTCAAAAACATCTGATAAATCTATTTTGAGTTTTTGCGATACTGTGTGAGCTATTTCGGGAAGGGGACATCTTACCTATAAATGTCTAATCCAGTTTCCCGTTTGGAGTGCACTGTAAGTTGCTTTATTAGTTTATGGCTGCTGAACTATTTTGAGAGTTCTAAATAGTGCAAACAATACTTGTATTGTTTCTGTCACAGCCAAACGCATGAGTCTAGTCTGGTCAACTTTTAGTAAGCCTAAATGTATAAAGAACTTACAACAATTGTGCTTGTTTGACCATCTGGGCAACAAGTTACACGTTATTTTAGGAAGGACTGAGACAATGTGAATGTGCCAAAACAAGATAATATTTAAATTAGGAAAACATCTACATCTTGCTCTAATGGATTATATTAGATCCTAGGGGGTAAATTATCTTTCTATGTTCACAACGATAAAGAACTAATAACTATTTGTTTTTTAGTGAGTTATACTAGCTTAAAACCTCTATGTCTTATTAAAACAGATCCACAATCACACTCATACTCACTCCAATACTTCACCGATCTCAACACCTTGACTAAACTAAATATGCTTTAAATTGACTGATTTAATAAGAAAGTGCCTTAAGTGTCCTGAAATAAATTTTGTGTGAAAAAAAAAATAGTGACAATGTTCAAAACGTTTTTTTTTAAGATTGTAAGAATTGTCTACATTTACAATCAAATCTACATAAGTATATTTATTTATTTTTATGAGTTTGTGTTATGATTTCATATTGTACTGTGATTATTCATTTCTGATTTAATGTATTTTGTATTGAATGTTAATCATTTGTAAAGCATTTTGGATTAGACTGTGTACAAATTGTGCTGTACAAACACACTTTTCATATTAGCTAAAATGTATTATGATTATTTGTTGTTATTATTGTCACATTTCAGACCATCCCTGAAACCTTGGGCTATAAAAGGACTTTTTCTCTCTCTCTCCTCACTTTGGAAGTTACTTTTGAGCAGTGTCATTTAAAAACGTGCTACATATCAGAGTCAGAAAAAGGTTTATTATCATTGCCAGTGAACAAAATTCCCAAACTAAGAACTTGCCTCTGCGATATGGACAATAAGGCATACATAAAAATAAGGATTTACTGAATTAAATACAAATCGACTCAGACTAAACTCTTTGACTGAGATTTTTTTTTTTTAAACCAAATTCACTGACTGAGCTGCACCTTTCTGTATTATGAATGTCATCAGTACTTGCATAGTAATTAACGACTGTCTTGTTTAGCATCTTTCTCCCTACCATGCCAAACAATATAGAAACTTTGTCTGTGTCCGTTTCCTCCTAAAACACTGCATTCCCCTCGGTCAGCTCGCAGTCTGATTCACCATTCATCCACCTATACACACGCCACAATACTCTGGTTGTCAGCGCGGACCGGGGGCTCTTATTTGGGTTATCCATCCCAAACAAGATGCCAGTTGTTGGGCCAATCAGCATATTTCTGTCACCACCACGACAGGGGAAGGGATGCCATGTTCGGGGGCTGCTCCTGGTGCTGCTGCTGCCGGACACTACCACTGCACTGTTTGTTGTGTGACAAGAGGATTGTCCTGGTTTCACTTCGCTTATCTCACTACTGTAAATGCCGGAGACACGCTTGTTATCTACTTAAGGGGAGCTGATTAGATTTCAGAGGTAATGGTGCTTCAGTCATTCAGGCCAGCTTCCACAATGGTCAGTCTATGCATGTGTGAAAAGGACATGCTTGCAAATTATCAATGGCCGCCATCCGCACACACGGGCTAAATATGTGGAGCCAAACAAGGAAGGAGTTTGCAATCGTCACAGTTGGACAAAAATGAAACGCTGACACTGTTGTAAATGTATTATGTCACCTTTTTCCATTTCCATATTTTACTTTAGATGAATGCCCATGAGTTTCAGAATGATTGTTGCCATGGTGATTGACTGTATCTCTACGATTGGGGGAAAAGTCCACAAAATGCTGCATAAAACAGGAAGCTGACACCCAGAAAGTTTTGAATTAAATAAATGATTTGCTTTGGCTCAAAATAAATGAATTCAATTTAAAATGTTGATATAATTCCTTTTAATAGTGTTTAGTAGTGTTTTGTTTTTGTTAATATGATACAAGAGGTTGGCAATATATTGAATTTGAGATAAAATCGTACTTAATATTCATCAAGTTTATCGTTTATAGTAAAAAACGCATTAACGAAGAGCAGATTAAATATAAAAATGCAAAAAAAAAGATTGCAAACGTTGAAATAAGGGTTTATAGTGATATTTCTGCACTGTTGTGATTCATTTTAAAGACATTTCACATTTGTCTGATAATTAAACCTCAACTGATGCGTTTAAAGATACGACGGAGTATAAGGGCCATTTGGGGGAAAAAAATTAAAATGCGGACATTACGAGAATAAACTCGTAAAATTTCGACATTAAACTCGTAATTGTATGACTTTTTCTGGATTCGACTTTATTCTCATACATTTACGAGAATAAAGTCGTAATATTACGAGAAAAAGTAATATTCGAGAATAAATAATATTACGAGAATAAAGTCGTAATATTACGAGATAAAAATTGTAATATTACGAGATAAAAATTAATATTACGAGATTAAAAATTGTAATATTACGAGATAAAAATAATATTACGAGATTAAAAATTGTAATATTCACGAGATTAAAAAGTCGTAATATTCACGAGAATACAGTCGAAAATGTGTATGAAGCCAGTACCTGTGTTATGGAGATGTGGAGCATTTTGTGCGGTTATACTTTGAACTAGGGTTTACACACGAAGAAATACTGTGTCTTTTAGCACAGCATCACCACATTATCATTAGTTTAAGGACTTTGAAGCGACAATGCAGACGTTTGGGTTTGTTTCGTCGGAAGAACCAAACAGATTTGGAAGAAATAGCTTCTTTAATCTCGTAATATTACGACTTTATTCTCGTAATATTACGACTTTTAATCTCGTAATATTAAGAGATTAAAAGTCGTAATATTACGACTTTATTCTCGTAATATTACGACTTTTAATCTCGTAAATGTATGAGAATAAAGTCGAAGCCAGAAAAAGTCATACAATTACGAGTTTAATGTCGAAATGTTACGAGTTTATTCTCGTAATGTCCGCATTTTTTTTTTTCAGTTGGCCCTTATACTCCGTCGTATAAAGACATGTTGTTGTTGTTTTTTTTTTTCAGCATCACCTTCCACCATGCAATATACACAATTTTGAATATAAATTAAATACTAATGAAAAATGCAATCACGATTTAAAACTAGACTTTGATTTACAGTTTTATGTTATATTTTTTCAGTACTGTATCTCAAAGAAACTAGGATAATCAAAACTAATTATTTTTTGGGTAAGCTATCTTTCCTTTACTTATCTTGCTGTTATTATTAAATAATTTGCACAGTGATTTGAATCTGAATTGACAGTTTTTGTGCTTTCATATTAATGCATCGTAGATCACCCTTAAAATGAATATTTATGGTTATTTGAGTAGAACAACAGTCTGCATTGATTTAGCCCTTCCTGTGGTTGGAATTAGTATTTTCCTAATCACATTATCTCTATTAGAAATAAATAACCCGACTAAACACACCCTACAGATCCACACGCACATGTCTTTGCCTCCATCCTGTCTGCTCCAAATAAACACACTCATCCATGTAACTCATAAGATTGTCACAAAACTATGCACTTGTGTGGTGTGATGTAAATTATTTGTGTCAGGATCAGGATGAAACTGCACAATTTTCTGATTATTGTAAACAGTCAAATCTTTAATTTACTTTCACTTTGTATTCCAAATTATCATTCCTGTGGCATGTTTATGAAATCCTACTTTTGAATGAATAATTAAGGAAAAGGTTAGTGTGACCTAAACTAGATTAAAAAGCACATAAGATTGTGGGGCTGCAGGATTTGACCAAGACAGACCAACGATTGCGATTAGATTTGCAAAATATGTTTTATATAATGGGATTCTGTTCAAAGTTCACATTTTAAGCACAATCAGGAAAATTGACAGACAAGAGTGAAATAAGAACTGACAAACTAATAAAAGAATCATGTTTCAGAACGTTTATGTCGCTTTTTGTCATGTTTTTGTCGCTTTTAGTAGCATTTTTCATTGCTTTTAGTAGTGTGTTGTCGCTTTAAGTCACATTTTGGTCACTTTTAGTAGAATGTTTACCACTTTTAGTCACGTATTTGTCACTTTTAGTTGCGTTTTTGTGGCTTTTAGTCACATTTTTTGTCGTTTTTAGTTGTGTTTTGTCAGTTTAACTTGCATTTTGTCAATTTTAGTCTAGTTTTTCTTACTTTAGGTCGCGTTTTTGTCAATTTTAGGGAAGTTTTTTGTCACCTTTAGTCGCACGTTTGCCACTTTTAGTCACGTGTTTGTCACTTAATCGCGTTTTTGCCTTTATTCGCATTTTTAACGCTTGTTTCAGAACATGTTAGAACAAATCTAAACTACAAGGTTAGCAGCTTTTCTGCAGAATAAAACAAATTTATTGTTTGTGGAGGAAATAATTGCACTTTAAAAATGGCAGACTTTTTGATTTGCTAATTGTGATTCGTTCAAATTGCGATTTAATTTCAATTTTTGATTTTGATTAACTGTGCAGCCCTCTTAGATTGTATGCATTTTTAGAATATAGACTTCAGTTTGCTTTTTTACTTCTCACAATTATACTTTTTTTTATTGTGACCTGAATAATCCTGATTATTGATTAACTGATAAATCGGGACATTCTATAAATCTTACGGATGTAATTTAACATCTATGAGTCTCCTTTAATAATAATTAAGATATTGATTCTAATCTTTCCTATATATTCATGTATCTAATCACAAAGGTTCACAAGTCTTCATGCTAACTTCAAGCCCAGATAACCAGAAGGATGCCACTGGAAGGGCTACAGAAATCAGAAATCAAAAGCTCAAATTTCCTAACATTCTGTAGATGGTTTACTGAGCTAATACTGGACGGCAAAAATAAATAGGAACTTTAAAATACAATCTGTCAAACTGTCCACAAAGTAAATGGACAGTTAAAGTTTTCACACAACCACAAAACACTAAAACTACAAATTAAAAGTCAAAATTCGGATGACAATTGAATGCGCTTTACCTCAAGCGTGCCCCTGTGTAGTTCCCTTATGATGTGTGTCACTGTTACCAACTGCAGGTGTTTCTCCCAAATGAAAAGCGATTGCCTAACAAAGTACAAAGTTTCAGTCTTGCCCAAGTTCTCCTTTCACTTCAGAAAAACTTTGCTCACTTATGAAACAGCGAGTGCGGGGGACAGGGACAGGCTTACAAACGTCGGACAAAACCTCGTAGGAGTCATTTCTGCAAAACATATAGACAGAGAGTGGTCTGTGAACCGAGCAACTTCACATATCGCTTTCCCAATCTTAAAAATCTGCGCTGATAAGATGAAAGTGGAACAAAAAGCCTCTTCAGAAAGGCTAACTGTATGTTTTTGCTGAGGCGGCTAACCAGTACAGAGCTTTAACCACACAACCCAAAGATTGTGAAATGTGAGGGCGAGATAAGACCGAGATTGCTAACCAAACACAGAATTAGCATTTGCACGCTGGCTACACAGTTATTCTGCCTATAAACCCATGCATTTCATAACACCAACTCAATTCTTATAGCATGAACAGCTAAACAAGCGCACTCATTCATACACGTTTTTCCCGCTTGCAACGTTGCCCTATTTTCAACGTTCCTACCTGCACCAGTTGGATCTCAGTCAAGGTGAAGACATTGACCGCACACAGTGGCTCATAGCTCCAAAATAAAACTAAAAATCTGACTCTGGTCCTAAAGCAGCTTGAGAAAAAGCTACAGCTATCCTTCCTGACATTTGCACGAAAATGAACATGCACCAAAAAAAAGGAAGAAGTGACAAATCAGCTTTTTTTGGATGTGCACGACCATTTCCTAAGGTTTGGTCAGAAGCAGAAATACAGATGGCAGTTATGGTGGGAACATGCAGGGGTTTGGGATAAGTTGACAGACAGCAAGTTCCTGATTGTGGAATACCGCACTTTTCCTTCCTGTTGAAAATCCAGCTTGAATCAGCACATTTTTCACACACCCAGGTTATCGGCACAGACACAAACTTCCCTTCAAAACCATCACCAGAGACAGACCGGCTCAGCTGCTTGAGGAAATTACCAAAAGTGATCTGAGCAAGTGCAAAATGTTGCTGGAGCTGAAATATTTAAAGGAGAAACATTTTAAACAATTTTGATGTTGTTAAACGTGCTCTTGTTTTGATATTTATTCCAAATAGTCACAAAAAAGTGAGCCTATTATTTAATAACAGTCATAAATATATTACATCTACATAAGGACATGGGATGGAATAAAGAAAATTGAATCAAACATGATTCAGAATGATAATTCAATCTTAGGTGCAGCTGTGTATGTTTGTGGGCGCACTAAATAAAATAAAAGCTTCTCAGAGCTGCAAAATCACAGTTTGTTCCACATGTGTCCAGACTGGCTCTTTATCACAGAGAGGATGCTGCTCTTAATACTATTTGTACAGTCGTTTCAGCGTAAAATACTTTCATTACAAGTGAATATTAACAGGAAGAAAGCAGGAAGCAAATGGCATGTAACAGCTCCTTAGAAGAATCATGGAAGGCCCTGTGCTCAGTTTTGCTCCATGTGATCTGTTAGCTCTGCCCACTCAGTCACTTCTCTCGCTCTAATGTTGCACCATGATAGAGAAACAATAATCTGAGATAGTCCAAGGCAGTTCACATCCACAACATGCCTAAATGGTAAAAATAAAAGTTTCAAAGGTAGGCTTCTGGGCAGTGTTTTTTTGTTTTGTTTTGGATGTTTTGACTTCCATCCATCTTGATTTTTAAAGGTCCCATATTCTGCTATTTTGCACTTTACACAGTGTATTCTAAGAGCTTTGTTGATCAAATTTTGCGTTGTGCAATATCCATAACATAACAGTTTCCAAAAAACACCCATTTCTTGGACTGGCCCCCCTCCTTGCAAACGCAAACGGCTCACTCTGAGATCTGACCCCCCCGAACAGAGAGCAGGCTGCCTCCCCCGCCCAACCCGCACGCCTCCCCCACCCAACCCGTGCCGAAGCCTAGAGCGGAGATGGTGCGCATGCGCCGTGTGCTCCGGTAAACAGCGATACACAAACACGGGAATAAACATTTTATCCGTCCTGACGGTGCGTCGTGCTGAGTCCTACGTCCTGGATCTGACCTGGAGTTTGACGTGCTCCAGTACCTCGACGACGGACGCTGCCGTTTGGTAAATAACAAGCTAACTCTTCGATCTGTCGTATCCATCGTGTAATTACTATGTAGCATTAGCATTAGCTGTTTTTATTCTGCGGCTGCGCGCTTCCCGGAGGCGTGGCTTAAACACCGCATCATCCATGGGAAGCCGCGTCATCCTTGTGAGGAGCCCCCGTCTGCCTGCTCAGCCGAGGGGGACGGAAAAGACAGTTCTCTAGCGAAAGCATGCGGGAATCAATCAAAAAACCACTTTGGGCACACATACGAGGCCCAAATAGCACTGTAGGAAGGTTAAAACCTCTGAAAAGTCGATTTTGCATGTTATGGGACCTTTAAAACACTGTCCAGATGATCTTTGGAACCTTTTATACGATGGATCACACCTGGATCAATGAGGGATTACATTTGCCATGCTGTTACTATATTGTTTTATAAGATACAGGAGATGTTGGTTTACGCAAAACTACTCTAACAGGAAACTTCACTGGAAAATAATTCTGGTAAAGAGATTCAACCTTTACACATCATGCAAAATCAATTTTACTCTTGTTACAACAGTGTTTCTTCATCATTCGTTTACTCAGAGTTGTTATTTGATTGACACCTGCATGTTTGAGTAATCCTGTATTGTCCTGTAAGTGAGGCTCGAGTGCTTAGGAAATTCCCGTTTCATCTACCCCCTATCCCCGCCCACATCCTGTACTTAAATGTGATCATTTGAAAAGACTCTAACGCCTGATGCACACTGACTCCGGTCCGGCTCCGGTTCGGGACCCACTCGGGTCACGTGCGGGTTCCGCAAGTGCTTAAAATCAATGCGCCCTGTCACACCGACCTCGGAGCTCTGTGGTCGTGGGTCTGGCAGCCGCGCGGGTCTGCGGAAAGAATCCGCAAGAAGTCTATTTTTGCCGGACGCCGCAGCGGTCTGGTGCGGCTTTCATGTCATTTGACGAGTGCTCTCGCGCGAAACCACGTGAATCTACGTGGCTTTCGTCAAAAACGGACCGCAGTGAACCGGAGCTGGTGTGACAGGCGTCTGCAAGAGACCCGCGCGGGTCTCGGACCGCGACCGGACTGGACTCAGTGTACACTAGGTGTGAGTGACACATGTAGAGTTCTAAAATGTCATGCAGCCACTTATCAAAAAATAAAAGTCTGCAAATGACAATCTGCTGCTTGTTAAAATGAAATGTCACAATGAAGAGGCTTAACAGTTCTGCAGTTTTTAACAGGAAGTCAATGATGTGTTTCTATTGCAACATGTAAAATTATGATACTTATGTTGTTGTTTAATTTATTAGTACCTGAAAAACACATAATATGTCTCCTATGAAATATAATCAAATGAAAGAAACACAAATAAGTAATAGCGAATTGCAACAACGTAATGGATTTACATCCATGGATTTAATCAAAGTCACTTCAGTCCAGTCATAAAGGGTCATAAGTTGTCAGTGTGTCAGTTCCAGTAATAATATATGAACAATTATTCTGCAAATTTCACTTCAGTTAAGTCAATTACACTGCATGTCAACTTTGTTTATTTGCCACATTTCTGTAAAAATAAACTTTTGTGGCGACTTGAGTCAGTATAAAAAAAAACAAACTGGTTTATAAAAAATAATAGTCTTCTTTCTTATTTTAATGTAGTTATTTAAAACAACAATGTTTGGATTTTTTACTCGTCACCATATTTCCAGTCTTGAGGGACATTTTCCATCCTCAAATCTCCAGCTACTATGTATTTGTCTGTTTATTTGATGTCCACTCTGTGTACCACTGCAAATTCCTGGATGGCCATTTTGGGGCAGACGGGGCTGGCCGCTGGTGCCCACCTCAGTGTGTGCCCTGTGCACGCCATGTTTAAAACATCAGGGACTTCCTGTAAGAGTCGGCTGCTTCTGAGACACAACTTCAAAAGGCATCGCCCACATCTGAGGCTGTTTTATCCAGCCTGAAAAGGAATGCATAATGGACACACTGCACTTTTAATGACGCTCGTATGAATTAAATATTACAGCCATTTTAAGTGGATTACACGGGAAACTGTGTGTGAGGCTGTGTGCTTGTTACCTTGATGAAATATTGAATTTATGAAAATGCTCTACCTCGACAGTGTTGTAGAAAAATAATTAAAATTCACACAAGATGCCGTCTAGATCTAGAGAGGCACATAATTGAACTCAAAGTCAAGTTTTTCAGTGAAGTTTGTTTGGAGTGCGCTTTGGAACTACAGCTAACGCTGCGCGAGTTAAGCTAGCGATCGTTTTGGACAATCAGATTTTGCAGGTCATGTGACTAAAATACCACCATAATGAATCATGTAATGAATGTTTATCGTATAAACAAATGTAAAACTTTACAATCAGTTGTGGCTTCGTGATTCCTACAAGATATCACATGTTTTAAAACATGCTTTATTCGATACAGTGCAGTGTTGAAAAGATTTGGTAAAGGCCATTTTAGCAAAATATACATGTGCATTTACATTTGTTTTATATTATTCTTATTCCTTATTTGAATGTATTCTTTACAAATACAATTAAAAGACAGAGCACTCCTTTAATCTGATGTATCTTTAGATTCTCATGCTGAGTAGTTAATTATGTTTTATCATTTGTGCTCAGTCAAGACTAAAGTTTTAAACTGTACATCTCAACAAAATGTTGTTTTAGTCTTTGTCCTCAGTTTGAACAAAGAAATCAACATTTTAACTTCTATTGATATGACATTATGATTTAATAAGGTGCAGATCAAAAACCTAAATTAAAATCAAATTTGCTCTTAGTTCAGATAGTAAAGGATGTAGCCGGTGTTGCACATTCCAGAGCAAATAGGTTAAGTCAGATAAACAAATCTGGTTTGTAAGTCACTAATTTGGCTTCTTGCATTAACAAACATTACATGAACAGACTTCTGAAAGCCCATTTATGGAGCTGCAGAAGGACAGAAAGAGAGCAGGGTCGAAAAAGTGACTACTACAGCCCAGGACTGAACTCTGGTAATCAGCCGAAATCAAATAATACAGTTCATGCTCAAAACCAGGGGGAAGTGAAAAGCTCCCTGTTCACAAAAAAAAACAAAAAAAAAAAACACACCCTTGTAGCCCACACAAATGTGCATGGACAGAATATACTGTGTTTTCTAAAGATCACTTCATGCACTAATCACAACGATTTAATATGACAGGTTCTCTTTTTTAATTATAAGTTAGTTTGGTGGGAGGGCATCTGTAGTAAATATTTATCATAGTTTTATAGCCATATAGTTGCAGTTTGTGAAGAAATGGCATTGTGTAATTTATATGGCTTTTGGCTTTAGTATGGTTGGTAGGTAACAGTGGATTTAGTTCTATCTATGTAACATTTGCTGCTCATGTCCATCCGGGAAGTACAATTATAAACATTACAAAAAAGGGGGGAAAAAGCAAAATCTTTAGTAAAATCTTAAATGTAATCATCATCAATTATTCAAATGTTTAGTCTAACCTGTTAGTCTAACCTCAGGGACCGGCCTCCTGCAGGTGCCCAGAGTCAGGACTAAACATGGGGAATCAGCATTTCAGTTTTTTGCAGCTAAAATCTGGAACAGTCTCCCCGAAGATGTGAGACAGGCCTCCACTCTGGCAATGTTTAAATCCAGGCTAAAAACAGTTCTCTTTAGACGTGCATACGACTGAAAGATCTATCTGCACTCTTCTCTTTTAAAGCACTTTATTTTAAAATTATTTTAAAATGATTCTGTGTGTCTTTTTGTGTTTTGTGATTTTAATGCAACTTTTCCTGTTATGTAAAGCACTTTGAATTGCCCTGTGTACGAATTGTGCTCTACAAATAAACTTGCCTTGCCTTGCCTTGCCTTGCCTTGCCTTGCCTTATATAGACTTTAGGCAAAACATATTTGGAGAGAAGGCTGTTAGGGATGCATTAATGACCATGATAATGTGGAATGACATAAACACAGTAATAACACCTCATATAGCAAACTCCACAGTGGTGGGCAATATATAAAAAGTATATGTATTTTAGACATACAAATGGGACAAACTTATGTTGATTTTTAGAGTCTCATACAGACAAACAATGGTCCTTTGCTCCATTTCAGTGCACCCAACTTGAAAAAGGGTTTTGTCAGTTCATTTTAGCCAACAATATCTGACTGACTGGGTTTATTTTGGTTGCATAGAAATAAATTAGTATATGATGCATTAATTTCTTAATATGAAACAAAATCAGCCAAAAAAGGTGTAGGCTTATTACACCTACACTTTTCACAGGGTCATGTCTATCCTCCTACTTTACAGATACATTAGATATACTTTTTACAGAGGATTTGTTAAATATACAACTTATACATTCTAATATTTTTGATATAGAATTGTTTTGAACAGTTAAAAAAAATGGCAAATAGAATTACTGCTCTGAAGTTCATCTGCTAGACCTCTCTAGCACCTACAATATCTCAAAGTACCAAGTACTGACTAATGTTTTAATAATGTACCGTGACCTTTGGATACAGTTACATTTTTAGTGCTGTGTGTCCTAAATGTCCTCGGAGACAGAACTGTAGAGGCTTTGTTTCCTCTAAGTTGCATTGCAACAATTTCTATCATTTCACTGAGTTTAAAAGTTAAAAACCAAAGCTACTCTTGATATGATCTGAAACACCAACAACATAAAACTCACACTCAATGCAGTCACTATGAATGTTCCAGTCTCAAGTCACTCCTGACACAAATGTTTTGTTACTATTTAAAGCATTATATCTTTGAACTTGGTGTCCGTCTGCATGTGCTGCTTTCATAACAATGTAGTGCTGATCTGATCTGATGTCAGGGTTAGACAGTGGACATGCCATACAGATGTAATCTGTGTATAACTGGGACTTTCTCTGATATTGAATCTGTCATGTACAGATGGCAACCTTTACACATGTGTACATGTGACTTTGAATGCATGTGTATAAGTGTTTGGAAAACAAGGCACAATTTGTTGGCCTTGTGTTCTTTTACAGTCATTTAGAACCATGTAACTGAAGACATTTATTTGTACAGTTTGTATTATTGTATTGTGTTACTCATAAGAAGGACTGGCTCACAATCTTTGTTTATTCTATAGTATAAAGCTACATATATGTATGAGCTGATACTGCACGGCATATAAATCTGGTGAAGGGCGTTCGTTTTTGTTTTTTTTTTACCTTTATTTAACCAGGTTAGAGTGAACGAGGACCAGATTCATGATCAGCAGTACATGTCTGTCACGATAATTACATCGACTAACCGTTCAATAAATGAAAGCCAGAACAATAATTTTTAAGGCTCAATATTTATCGTGTCTATCTTTTCTTTGCACACTTGCTGTTATTTTTTGATAATATCTTAGCATTTCAGCTGTAGAAGGTGGATAATTAATCATACATTATACACCCTAACTACCTAAGGATTTCATTCCGCTCTTTTTTTTTAATTTTTTTTATTACACCTCATATTTTTATTTATGATACGGTAAATAAAGTAGTTTCAATATTACTGTTTATCGTGACATTTTCTATAACAAACACATCAAAATTTGTCATTGTGACAGGCCTAGTTAGTTTGCACCCGGACTCTTTTTACGCTGGGAGTCTGGAAAACTAATAGATGGGTAATTGTTGCTCATTGGTTGTAATGGTTGTGGAATTTGAATGAGCTAACCCCTGCTCCTAAATTCTAGCACAGGATTTGAGAAAGATTCTTGGTCTCTTTGATATTATTGCCCACTAAAGGTGCCATTTTTCTTATTCATATTCAAATTGTCAAAAAGTACTAATTTAATCAATACTGACCCTAATCTATTGTTGTCATGAATTGTAAATGACATTTTCTGTACACAACAACAATTATAACACAGAGACGGTAAAGGAGCATTTAACAGAGTAAGTAAATGCATGTTAAAATTAAATATTTGCTTATTTATCTTTATTTCCATTGAAGTATTGAAATCAACATTCTCCCAAACAAACATCATCATGACAACACCAGCCATATCTGGTCCCTTAACAGACTTAGGATCAAACTTTTAAGCTTAACATGACATCAAATGCAACTTTACTTAAGCAACATAGAGGGCATTTTCCGGCTAAATTTGTAAACCGTTCATCAAAAGTTTCTTCTGGGAGGAAAAGATTTATTGATTACTTCTCTGCACCTCCGCCTCCTCTCCCCCGCTCAACATAATTTGATTGTGGGAAATTAAATAATGCAATAGCTGTTTAATTAGAACTAAGCAGAAAATTCAATCAACTATGACCTTAGCTGAACTAATAATATCTGGTTTGTGCTGGGTACAAAGAGGTCCTTGTGGCGCTGCTATCTTTGACCCTGTGCCGTTTGAACCAAGGACTGATGTGATCAAGCCAGAGTGCCACCGCTCTCTTTTCCATCAATGGAAAAAAAAAAGTTAAAATTTGGGGCGGGATGCAACTCAAACATGTAACATACTTGTGCAAAACCAATGTCTGGCATGGTAAATCAACTGTAATTCAATAAGGATTTAAATTTATAAAACACATGGAAGATTTAGCCACACTAAAAAAACAAGTGCAAGTAAAGTGCAAGTAAAGTACGTGTTATGTGCGTCTCAGTGGTTTTCAAATATACAGAAAAGAGTTCGTGCCATCGCTCTAATCTCAACGTTTCATCTCAATTTATTTTCCGGTTAGTTGATTTACAGATCACGCACCACGTATTTTCCTAATTACTATAATATTGTTTGAATTCATTTAATTTTTATTGTACATTTCATGATTTCAGGTTTCAGCAAGCTTCAATTTGGTCATTTTAGGTCCAGCTAACTCTCCCACTGTACACAGGGTCAATATCGATATACAACACTCATTAAACTACTGTGCTATCAGCATCCACACTTTTGCTAACAATGCTTACAATGTTTAAATGTCAAATCAATTCACGTGCCTCATTCCATGCAGTGATTTTTTTAAGGTGCACTATGTAAATTTTCTGGAGGGTCTGCCACCTGCTTCTCTCCGTAGAGATGTTATTGCTTTGCCGCGAATGTTCCACGGTATTGCGTCATTAAACTTCACTATAAAACAAGCGGCTGACACAGTTACAAGTCAGATCTGTGAAGAGGCCACCCCTCTCACTATCAGAATGCAATTTGTCGAGGTAGTTTTAGCGATAAACTCACCAATAATTGATTAATTGCAAGATATATATTTTTAATGACATAACACTCTAAAGGTAAATAATACTAAATACAGATGGAGACCAGATAAAAGAAATATTGATCAAATGCAGATTATTTAGGGTCTAATCACTAATAGTTCAGGTTCAACATCAGGTTCAAACTGTCTTTTGCTGCAGATCTGATGGTACGTTCAGAATGACCATCAAAACATCTCTAGTTGGACAACTTTAGAGGGCAGAGTGTGGTCAGACGTGAATCTGCATCTTGAGAAGAGCTCTGGCTGGGAAATAACAACTGCTTTGGGAATATCTGATCAAATGCATAGCTATGGTTGACCAGAGGAATATCCCCAGTATTTAGGGTCAAGACTTTATGTGTAAACCACAGGCCTTTGACGCCAAATCATAATCCGTCTGAATGTACCATAAGAAATAAAGTTCTAAAATCTGAAAACCACCAGGAGCATTCCAGGCAACATCTCCATGGAGACAAATAGGTGGTGGACCCCATATCAGAAAAGTGCACCTTAAAGGCACCTGCAGTTGCACATTCATCAGGTTTTCAAACAAGATATTCTCCCTATCGAAACCGGCCGCTCACTGTAAACGGAGTAAGTGTCTTGCCCAAGGACCAAACATCAGTTTTCGTCACAGTCGCCCCATCCCTAAACGTACACATCTGCTGCTTTCTCCATAGCAGCAGCGGGTATTCAAATCGCACTTGGCATCACTAATCCATCTCAGACGTCGAGTTTCCTGCTCCACCAGTGTCAGGGTCCAAGCATGCGTATTTATTCGACTTAAGTGTTGAAAATGCGAGCGTGAACTAAGAAAAATGCCGTGCTTTGCTGTGCGCTCTTCTGTGTGGTGGCGTGTTATGTTTTACAATGGAGAATCTAATCAAAAGCTTGCACTGTTAGTATCAACTCAAGCAAGATTAAAGGGGTTCAGCAGCTGTTTTAACTACTTCAGTGCAAACTATGTGCACATACTTAACCCTTACAGCTGCTCTGTGCTATAACATGAGCTTAACATTGATTTTCTACTTTGTGGCCAGCCATTGGACACAGTGGATTTGAATGGTTAACCGCACTCATCTTTTGTAAATGTAGTGTAAAGAGGCAGGTAGTCCATCACACAGGGATGTCTCTGTGGCCGAGGGAGACCTTTCTGTGACACTTGAATACTTCACTGTTGCTCTTCATTTGGATCTTCTCATAATATTAGAGAGACATCAATGAGTGGCCCAAAAAAGGAAATAAAGAGAAGCTGTGTTAGTGTTAATTAATTCATTAGCTAAAGTAAAACATGTTGATTTTAATTAAAGGAAAAATATTCAGCATTTTTCAATTTGCTGCTAGCCTTTAAACATGCTCGAGTGACTTAAATTTGTCATCTTCTGTTTAAAAAAAAAAAAAAAGTTATGACCTGTTTTATCAGTCACTATGAAATTCTAGATCTAGTTAAATTAGCACTTAAAAGACATCACTGTGTGGATTTGCTGCAGCAGTTATTGTGTTCAGAGGCAGAAATGCTCAGAACAAGTCTGGCGATGATTAAAGGACTAAAAACAGTGGAATATTTGCTGATAAGTGAAGGCCGAAAATACATTAAAAAATACAAGAAGTTCAGCAGGACATGTGTTTGACGTTCGGAGGGGAGGAGGATTTTCTAAGAAACATTCTTCAAAACAGCGTGAATGCAACTGAATGCTACTTCAAGCATGTTTTTGATGATGGAACATTGTTAGAACATGGTCAAAAGCCCAAAAAAGTCACTACAGCAGAATGTGTAATTTCACATGAACTACACCTCCATCTCCAAATTAGTATTTAAGCACTGAAACAATAAATAAATTAAGCCCATAGTTGACGTTAATGCTAAAGCTAATAGAGGTATGCATTTGTTGTGAACATAATTTGACCACAGAACGACTTCGGTGATGGTTTATATTGATGTAAAAACTGTGCAAGAGACGTGTGGATACAACTTTAAAGTAAATGTACAATCCTGATCAGAGGTTTAAGGCCAGTTGAATAAATTGCAAAAGTCATATTTTGCATGGATGGATCTTAACAAGGTTCCAAGTAGAGTTTCAATAAGCACCAAGAAAGTAAACATTCTATTGAAAACAACAACTGAACTGAAAATATGTTTAAGGTCTTACACTGTTGATCTGGGCTGTATTATGTTGTCATTTTAATATAACAAAAAAACTTGATTTTTAAGCTAATCTACTTAAAAGATACAAATACAGACATCAATTATTTTCATGGAAAACAATGCAAAAAAACCAAAAACATCCACTTCTCTCACACTAATCCACTATAAAGTATCTTCAACAACATCAGTCTGGTTTGGATTCACTTGCAAACAATTGTTGTCTGGTCTCTCTGACATTATCTTAAAAGCATCTCACAAATTCAATCTGATTTACTCGTAGTTACTCTGAGAGAATTCAACCAGCGACTGACTCTGTTTCCGTTCTATTGTATGATCTATCGATGGGTTTCAGAGTAATGAAAATCTGCTGTTTCCATAGCAATTAACAACTCAAAACAAACTAATACACATTTTGAAAGGGCAGAAATCTTCAAAATATCACCTACAAACAGGAAGATGAAGCCCATGGCACAGTGTTGGCACTGACATGTAATACAATAATTCTATCTTTATAGCATGAAGTGCGGGTGAAGAATTTCAATGGAGTTAGTTAGCATTAGCATACCATAGCATAGGTACAATTCAAGGACAGTAAAGTGAATTCACTCTGTACTATTAGGTAGCGTATGTTGAAAGTGTATTAAAATGTCCTAAATATGTACTATGTGTGTATCTAGATCAAGTAAACACTATAACAGTATAAATTTTGCTGATAACAGTTGTAATGTTTATTCTTAATTTCTAAAAAATAAAACATTAGAAAAGATGGTCAAGTAGTTCTAGTAGTATCTTGTCATTTAGAGTTTTGGGTCTCAAGAAGATAATCTAAATGAAAGAGCCTCACACTTTGCTTTGCCAAATCATAAGATCATACCTACGACTCAGAAAACTGCAGCCAAAAGATACTGGGATTTTTTTTTTTTTTTTTTAATTAAACCAGCAACGGCTACACACCCTGTCTCTATTCAGTTCTATTTCTTGCTCAAATGTAATTGTTCTGTTTAGCTGGGCTCTGACTGAAAGGAGTTTATCTGCACTCTTCTCCACGTTTTTATTTCATTTTTGTTGTATTGTGATCTTAACGCACACCTTCTTGTTCTGTTATTACTACTTACTTACAAATTGTGCTGTGCAAAGATACTTGCTTTGCCGTTATGTCCTCTCTCCTCCCTGCACCTCCCTGGGCTTATGCTAATGACTTGATGCACTGGGAAGGCACCTGCGCGAGGCTAACGTGACAGGACACCGGTCTTCAGATCACACTGGGGAGCCCCAACACCAAAAGACAAACTTAAAAGAGCTTTTTTTAGGGCATTAATTACTTGACAAAGCTCTAGTCCTAATCCTGGTATGGGAAGTCTCTCTTAAAATGTAACTGAGTGGTGACAATTAGACTATTGTGAGGAACTTTTTCGTGTGGGACTATATAAAGTGTTATGGAGTCTTGGAAATGTTGATTATGGGGAATTGCAGTATCCACACAGCGTAAGAATTGCAGCGTAAGAGTAGAATCCCAAATTTAGGAGAATGGGGTTGTTTTAACATCCGACAGAAACATCAATTAAGAGATTTCAAAATTAAAACGGAATAAAGCTCCAAGAAAAAATATATACTAAAATAAACACTATTACAGGTGTTTTTATTGTACTAAAAACTTGAAAAACATGCACTCCTGCTGGAAAGCGGCTTATTCCTCGACAAACTTGAATTGTACCATTTCAGCCACCTGCTTGTCTCCATGGTGATGTTCTTACTTTGCATCAAACACTCAACAAAATGGCAAAAAACTGATCTATCTCCATGGAAAATGTTCCAAAGTCTGATTTTAACCGGTACCAGGAATCTTACATTGTGCTGCTTTAACATTTTATATGCGATAGATAATGTTTTATTGGTAACATTTCAGTTTTTAAAATTATCTTTACGTATCCTTACTGTGAAATTGTAGAGTTTGTATTTCAATTTCCATTTCAGTCACGTGTGGGGCCTAAACTTGGTTAGTGTAATCGAGTTAAGTGCTGCTCTGGGTCTTTGATGGTGCGTCGCTGGTTTGAGCGGAGAGTAACTTCACATGACCAGGGTTAACGTGTCCAAACCCAGAGGCAGGTATCAATCCAATAAGAAGACAAAGGAACGGACACAAACTGAAGCCACACAGAGGACGCCTAACTGTTATGGGATTAACCAATATCCTCTGGACATTGTTGTCACGGCAACTTCAACGAACTCTACAGGCATCATCCAAGCAAGTGACAACAAATTGCAGTCGTTTGGTTATGTTTACATAGACTACGACAGCAATTTATTCAGTTTGGATGGGTTAATTGCCAGTTGAGCACTAAATGTGAATGTGTAAACCAGTGTTGCAGATTTGTGTTTGTGAAAATGAAAGTATCTTGAAACAGAAATGAACTTCTTCCACATCTGACAAGAATCAACTATTTCTTTTAATGCAATGTTGAGCTAAAGGGCCTGAATGTTTAATGTATTGTCTCGAATAAACCTAAATGTAATCTTAAACACAATGAGCTGCACAAACTCACAAAGTGCTGATCCGAAACACATGGATCCAACAGAAAAAACGTGAGGCAAAACGTGCATTGTGTATTTCCCAAGCAATCTGATTATTTTGTGCACAAATTTGATGATCCGGCATTTCTAGAAACACTTTTCAGAGAAACTGTCATCTTTCCTTTATCGAACTCATGCTTTAACTTGGCACCGACTAATGTCTCCACTAATAAAGTCAAACCAGTATTATCGTTCCGGTGAGATTTGAGCCTTAAATTACATCGTCATTTTGCATTTGGTCTTAAACGAATTCTCTTGCGTCTTTACAGTTTGTGTTCCAGACAAAATGACCTTTGTCTAAACCGCACGTGATAAACTCATTGTTGGATAATTGCATTTAAATGATTGGAAATACAGTGTTGTTTCTACGGCGATTCTGAAAACAAAGCAAAAATCTAATTACGCTACATCCAACGGCGGCTACTTTTTAAATCAGCTGCTAACATGATGTCTCACTATTCGATTTCTCCGTAACAGAAAAAGTACATTGCTTCCCACGACATTTGACCCCACGCAAACTTAGGATGCGCCTTGACTCACCTGTCCATACCAGTTATATTCCAGCATTCTGACAACACTCTCCAAGAACTCAAAATCCTAAAAATGGCCGCCCGTTGCTCCTCTCGTTCACGCTAAAACCGTTAGCCTCCCTGTTCGTTGTCAAGTCTTTGGAAGGCTAAAACTCCGCTAAGCCATTTTGCACACACATTTCGTCGGCCGGCTTGCTCCAGCGAACAGTCCTGCCTCTCCTGTTGAATTTTGGCACTCCCCTGGCTTACGACCTGTTGATAATGACCTCGAACCCATTATTTTGAGTCAATGAATTGAAAGAAATAGGGCAAGGAATGAAAGCCACAGGGCCAATTAACGGCATTCTTTGATGTATTACCCCTTCGCTCAGCACACAAACCCACCGCGCCGCGCCTTTTGTCTTTATCCCCTCTGTTATCCATTAATTATTCGGAGAGGGGTCAGAGTTGGCGTGGCTAATTGTGCAAACCGTCTCTCTTTGAGGATGCCGTAAGATTCGCCAAACGCTGACACTGCCCCCCGACTGTGCCCAGCCACCTTGAATTATGCCAAATATTCCAAGCGCTTTGATTTCGCTCCCCTCCTTCCCCTCCCTGTGTTATATCATCGCTCGCAAGTTATAGGTCTCGTTTAACCCCCGTTTAATCTGACCGTCGCCGGGATCTCCACCTCCGAACGTGTTCAAACAGTTCTCGTGAGTGGGTTTTTGGATGTTGATTTCTCGTGGCTTGTTGTGGCCTGAGATTAGACAGGTCTTAAATATTTCGTTTTTGTAGCTTAGGCATGCGTGGTGATGGTGGGAATGGATACGTGGATGGTCTGTCGTGCTTCGGGTGCAGCTGTGGAAGAAGAACTCAAGTTTGTCAAGTAAAAGTACAGATACAGGGAAATAAAAACACTCAAGTAAAGTAAAAGTGTTGAAGAACCAGTTGGAAATTTTACTTTTTGGGGTAAACTTTAGGAACTATTAAGGAATCAAATGTAGAGATCTTGAAAAATAAATTGCAGTATTCTTCTGATTTTGCTGAATGTATATTGTATTTACTTTACTTTACTTACTTTACTTTTAAAAATGTTACACATCCTTATTTTGCATAACCTAATTTTAGCATAGTTTATACTTTTTTATTATTTATTGTTGAATGTTAGCCCTTACCACCAAAGCAAGTTTTTATTAAACCTTTCTGATTCTGAATTGTCCTGAAGTGACTGAACTGATAACTTGTGGAGTCATTATTATTGATATATTTTTTGTCAAAACCTGATCTTTAACTCAAAATCTTTTGGCAGGTTTACAACATGGCCATTTCTATACTTTTTACTTTTCAGTCCAGTTTCCAGAAGAAAGTAAAAAGAGCTGCTCTTAAATGTAGGGAAGTACAGATACATAAACATTTTCTTAAGTACAGTACTTTAACTTTTGTACTTCAACCGCTGTTAAGATGTGATTTTATAAGTATACTGTCAATTACTGATGAAAACGTGCAGAAAAACTATATATATAAACTTTACAATGAAAATAATAAACTCTACCCACCTACAGTACACGTGTTAAATGGTATTAATAGTTATTTAATTCTGTCTTTTCAAATCTTGCACCAATAAAGAGGACAAATTGACAAGAGTCCAAAAACAAAAACATATTACATTAAGGGAATGTCAAAATTAACTCCGCTTGTACCTTTTGATTTTTTAAGTGCTGTTTTTACAAACTCAAAGAAGACCTCTATCCCAAGTTCCCATAACTTTTGAAGAGAGTTTGTGCCTCCGGATTTGTCACAGTCTGGGCCACTTTTAACGGGCCATTGGAAACGCATAGCTCAGTTTAGGATCAAGTCGATCTTTTGTTTGCTCCGGAGTACCCTGTTTCTCAAAAATGTATATATATTTAATTATTATGCAGACATGAACTGAAATGGAAATGTGATTTAGGACTTATTTGTCAATTTGTAAATGTCCCGTATAAAACGTGCAGACAGGCAGGCTACTTCAAAGGAATTTCATTTTTGACAATGCCCTTCCAGGAGAGATATGAGAAGAAAGGAGGTATATAATCAGATTAGGAGATGTTTCTGAAGGTCTAATCTGATTATAGAGAAAGGACAGTATGTAATTGTTTAATTACCTGCTGTGTAGTTTATAAATGTCTCTATGTATATTCAAATGCTGACAACTGTCATTTGTATATTTTTCAATGTATTAATCCTCCATGTATTGTTCAAATAACACTTTTCACAAGATCTGCAGGTATAAAATTGCTTAGATGCACAGTTTAGGACAAAATGCAAACTTGATTCTACAAATTGAATTAGCACTAAACTTTGTCTGTCACAATAATTACTACATTGACTTATTGTTCAATAAATAAAAGATAGAACAATACTTTTTGGGGCTCAATATTTATTGTGTGTATCTTTTCTTGGTAATATATTTTGAGCAGTAGAAGGTTTAATATTTATTATATACAACTTCTAAATGACATTAACATAAGTGTGTTATTTATTTATTACAGCTCATGTTTTTTACCGTACGATTCTTTTCGTTTTCGTGCTACTGTGTCAATGGTAAAAGTCATTTCATTATAATCGTCCTATTGTTCTCAAATTTTGGACTGAGATTAACATGGATGCCTTTACTTTTGGCAGCAGGCAAGAAAAATTCATGACACAAACTTAATGTTTAAAGACTAAACCAACAGAGTATTGACATTGGAAAAATGGAAAAAATAGTTTTCGCACTCGGACAAATTTGACAGACTTTACACAAAATGAGACCAATGTTCCAGACTACACGTTTAGGACCATGTTTAGACGTCTTGTGCTAGTTAAGTTTGTATATTCTCTCATATTCTCTGTTTTGATATGTTTGGTTGAATTACATAAAATGCTTGTGTGACGGACCTAAACATTACAATTTCATATATTTCCCAAAACATTTCAAATGGTCTGACTTTCATTACTTGGATTTTGACACGGCATGACCATATGAACCCTAATTTGTTCACGACAGAACTTTTTATGAACTGAACACAATAGATAAAGGCATTTCTATCCTTGTATAAACATCTCCTCCACTTTCTCCATTGGACACATGGGGAGATCACAGCGTGAAGATCAAGTGTCTTTGGCTTGCGTTTGGTTCAAAGGGGTCCCGTGTGTCACCTCAGGCCGTGTCTGTGTCGCTGCTCTGTCCCGTCCTGACCCCCCCTCGTCCCCCCCGTGTGAAGATGGGCCTATCTCCCCTGCTCATCTCGTCCTAAAGCGCTCAACAAAGGCCAGTGATGTTAACAAAGGACAGATAAGATCACCAAAAGCCACACGGAGAGGAGAGGTTTGACTGTAGAAGTAGGACCAGATTAGAGGAGTGTTGATGCAGGAAGCATCAGATAAAGATAAACATCCTCTCATGATGGAGGAGGAAAAAAGCTGTTAGATCCAGTTTGATCCTGGAAAGTTAAGAGATAGAAATCTACAACAGTGTTTTTCACAAGTTGGTACTGATAACAGTTTGTAAATTAAATATAAAAAGGATCAGATGCCCTGTCAATATACTGTATACTTTTGTATATAGGGCTGCACAATATTGGAAATGATTGCGTTACGTGCTGCCATATTTATAAACACACTTTATGACACAGTAATTTCAGTTATACTATACCAAGCACTTTAGCTGACCAAGAGCTGTACACAAATAATAGAATATACAAAGAGCAATAACGTGGGAAATAATATTAAAACAAATAGGAACAATAAGACACAAGTCATTATTAAAAGCAAGACATCTAAGACACATCTCGCTCAGAGTTAAAAGACAGTGCCAAAAAGGTGCGTTTTTAGGAGTGATAATCTCAAGTGGCAACTGGCTCCACAGCCGTGGGGCCACAGAAGAAGCACGGTCCCCGCCAAGCTTGCATTTTGTCTTAAGGACAGCAAGATAAAGCTGATCTGCTGACCTAACAATTTGAGAGGGAGCCTGAGGTTGGATCAGGTCAGAGAGTTAGGAGGGAACAAGGCCGTTCAAACTTTTAAAATCAACTCTAAAACACACTGGAAGCCAATGAAGGGTAGCTGAAATTGGTGATATGCTCTCATAATTTTGGGTTCCAGTTAAGAGTCGAGGTGTTTTGAACATCGCTGCAATTGAGAAAGTGCATTTGGCTGACACCAGCATAAAGTGTAATACAATAGTCCAATCTGGTTGATACAAAGGCAAGTATTACAGTTAGAAACACAAAACAGGCTTCATTTTGACCAGTTGTCTAAGATGGAAAAGCTTACTACAGCACTGGTTTGCTGATCAAGTTTGAGATCAGGGTCTATTTTGACACAACTGGCTTTATTAAAGGTCCCATAACATGCTAAATCGACTTTTCAGAGGTTTTAACCTTCCTACAGTGCTATTTGGGCCCCCTATTTGTGCCCAAAGTGTTTTTTTGATTGATTCCCACATGTTTTCGCTAGAGAACTGTCTTTTTCGCCCCCCTCGGGTGAGCAGGCAGACGGGGGCTCCTCACAAGGATGACGCGCTTCACAAGGATGACGCGCTTCACAAGGATGACGCGGCGTCTAAGCCACGCCTCCGGGAAGCGGAGGCGGAGAATAGACTGTGTAAAGGGCAAAATAGCAGAATATGGGACCTTTAAATGACACAGAAAACCTACTGTACATCGACAGGGGTAGAGTTACTTTGAGAACTAGGGCCAAAAACCATAACCTCAGATTATTTCTGGTTTAGGTGCCGAAAGTTCAGTAACATCTGATATTTTATTTCATGAATACAGACCAAGAATTATATTAAAACATATAGGTTCATGCCTTTATGTAGGTTCACTGTGTAAAAATAAGAATAGAGACAAAACAAGTCTAAATCAACGCTAATTTAGACTGAATAAAGATAATCAATTTGCCTATTTCAACGTTTTGTTATTGCAATATACAGCCAATATTGCAATACTGATACTTTTGTGCAGCTGTAATTGTATATATTATAGTCATCATCATATCATCATCATCATGTCATTAAATTAACCCGATCTATGTAATGAATGTCAATGAGGTTGACAGAAAAGTTCAGAGTTCATGTTAAACAGCAGATAACCCAAAATAAAGAAGATTTGACCCAGGACAGAGACAAAAAATAGATCAGATATTTGGTTAACAACTCCCACATGGTCCTGCTAACACACTGTTCCAGAATATTCCATCATTTATCTCAAACATTAATGACATTAAGTCAAATAGTACATTGTCGGCTCCAATTCAACTAAAACAGAAGATATATTGGAGCGGTAATGCAATAATAATGTTATTTTAAATGTGTTGCGTAACCTATTCTGTTGTATGCAAAGCTAAAGACAACTCCCTGTGTTTGTCTTTCAGATGCGGCGGCCCAAGTGTAAACGCGTATTTCACGCTGATTCACACTGTGTATGAAACATGGATCATAAACAGTGATGAGGACACACACAGCCACCATGGGGGTCCCAGTGCACCAATTATTCCGGCCTTGTTCCCCCTTCAGAGCTTATCTAGCCTCTGGGGAGACCTCCAACCCTCTCCCTCCTCTACCTGAACCCAAAGCAGCAGGACACTCCAGCACAGTGTCCCGGCTGACTGGCCCCTGATCCCACTGTCCAAAGCAACCACACACCAACACAAGTAACACTGCTCTTACACATTGTACCCGCTCTTACCCCCTTTTGAGTACTATCAGTGCATGAACTTCATTTAACTGAAAAAGACTGTCGACTTCACTCAATTAGGCCTAATAGGATTAGGGTGCTGGTATGAGTCTGCGGTTTAAATAAGGAGGAATTTTGGCAGACACCTGCTCGATCCATTGCATTAATCTCATAAAGGCTCAGAGTACGAGGGGCCCAGCGATGCCAGAGCATAGTTAGATTAATGCCTGTATTAGGTAGATGGCTATACTGCCAACAAAGCTCTGAGAACTGAGGGTTGGTACAAGAAAACAGCAACATGAAAATAGGGGCAAGTAAAAAACATTTGACTCAATTATTCCAATTAATGTCAGACTACAACAAGTTAATCAATTAACTGCGACTGATTGATTATTTAGATAGTTTTCAACTAATTATATAATCAAAAAATCGAAAACAGGCCATGAGCCGTGACAAGAGGTTTTATGACTCAGAGCAGGAATTACAGAAAAAGGACCAGGGAATGTGTGTTTTTGATGAGAAAAACTTTGTAAATATTCTCCACTGAGGTACTCTCTAAAGCAGTGGTTCTCAAACTTTTTTCTGTCACAACTCCAAAAATAATAATAGTTCACATTCGCGACCCCCAAACACAAAAAATAGGCGACACGCAAAGTGATAAATTATCCTTATATCTAATGTTTGATTTTATTTTGAGAATATAGACCTAGAAAAATGACTTTGATTGGCCAACAAATAGGAATCTACATTTACCACTGCATTTGAAGGTGTCAAGCCTTGTTTAAGACTATTGTATACATTTTTCCCCATCATCTGGAGACCCCTGGAAATCATTTCGCGACCCCCATTGGGATCCCGACCCTTAGTTTGAGAACCACTGCTCTAAAGGCTTCACTTCAGCCTTATTTGAGTAAAGTTGAGTAAAAATGTTTTGTTTTCTTAACATCTAATCTATAAATCAAAAGAATAACAGCTAGACTAATCGATTAACAAAATAATCGTTGCCCTCAATAAACATATGACTTACTGAAAAATACAGATATATCTGGAAAGTTCACATTTTGATGAAGGGGCGATTGAAAGTACAGCATTACTCTTCAAAGGTAAAGGTTAAAGGTACTACTACTTAATGAATCCCTCATAATTACACAGTTACAAAACAAATCAAAGTCATTCTCTGCTCAGCTTTACGGGACCCATCTCCCGATCTTAAGTTGAGAAACTCCACACAGAAAGGCCTGGTCTGACCCGCTCTCTCTCTGAGAAGTTAAATAATTCTATAAATATTTGTTTAGATTTGGAAAGGCGTTTAGACCACTACAATAACAGTATGACCCACTGATACACAAAAACAAGTCATCTGAAGTGTCATTCTTACTAAAAATGCACAAACAAACAAAGTAAACTTCCACAAACAAGTCTCAGATCACCTTCTGCCTGTTTTCTGAAATTTAAGGACATTTTTGAGGAACTTTGTGGACATTTTTTTTAAATTTCCATGTCAATTTGTCTATCACAAATTTAATGTGGAAACTCATGTGCGCAACATTTGTGTAGGTACAGTATATGCATGCTTTATAAATGACACCCAGGACATTCAGTTGAAGACTTGAAAAGATTATATTTAATTCATCATACTGTAAACTTTGATAACATTTCTAAACAATTTTACCATTTGCACTACTCTACACCTGAACTTGTACTATTCCCCAGTGTTGGGAGATGAGGCCAGGATTTGGGTTTGATCTTTTGTTGTTTTCTTTATCCACTTAAGTGTAAAGTTTTGGAGTATGGCTCGAGTGATGTGTCAGTGTACCTTATTTACACCGACCCATCACCCCAACCTCACTACGACGTCTCCTAACAAAGGCAATACCATAACAGTTTGGAAAGAAAAGGTCAGGTGTTCCAGTAAAAATCACCTAAAGGCCTGACAGAGAGGAGATAATTACTGACTACCTGCTAACAATTATATCCCCGAATGAACCCAAGACAATTGGCCTTTATCATGGCACTGATAGATTTACAGCCCAGACCTGAACATAATCAATTCAGCAGCATATTACCTGGATACATGCAGTGCCCAAACATTTTCATGCCATATTATAATGTTTATGATTCTTATGAAAATCTTAACCGAAACTAGTTTGTTTTTGGCTAATCCACAGTAATATAATTTGCAGAAGAATGTGACAGAGATTTAAATTAATCTAAATTCATTATTTTCACTTCTCCTTTTTATCAATCCGATCCTCTGTTTTTTATATAAATTCAGTTTACTCCGTTTTTCATCAGGGGTCCAGTCTCATGAGGACTCGCCAGATTATTATTATTTTTACCACAAAATGTAGGCAATGCTCGATCAGTGACACAGGCATCTCTTGATTGAGATTTGATTATGCAACTTTCTGGTTGAAAAGAAAGCGTTTTTTCTGATGTTAGTTAGTTAGTTTTAGTTACAAGTTAGTTTTAATAGTCATTTTCATTAAGGCTATGTCCGTGCACTAGATCCAGGACATGAACTGATCTTAAAAAACGATCGAATAGTTTTGTAGTCTATGTAAGGTTAGGATGTAATTCAATACAAATGGAAGTCTTTATCAGATCGGAAACAAGGTTATTCCAGTTCAGAAACCATTCATTATTTGACCGTATTCATTCTACTGAGATGTCTGCAATTACCACATAACCATATCTTAAATTGAAGTAAAACGTACATCCTGATAACCGCTGCGAATACTATGAGCCGAGCAGTGCGTGTCCCTAAGCTGCATTCTTCCCAGGAGTGTCATAGCCCGTCTTATACCAACACTTCAGCAGGTCTCTCCCGGAGGTCCCAGCATCTGTGAAGGCTCTGAATGGCGATCCTGGTGGCCTTGACTCCCCCCACACCCTCCTCCCAAGGATTATTTAATGTTTCATCCATGTTTTTGTTCTTCATGTCAGTTAGCGGTCTTGATCTCCTCTGTTGTTGAGGATAGTGCGTGCAGGGGAGGTCAGAGGTGAGTTCTGGGGGCGCTGGCTGTGTGTTGGATGAAGTTATGGTGAGTATGGGACATGGAATCAAACATAAGCCATTTTGAAAGCCATTGTGTCTAATCCTATTAGTCTTAAAAAGTCTTTCATTTGAAGAAGAGAAGGTCGAGGGAAACACCTCTGTGAGAAACTTTAATAACTACATCCACTCAAATGGATTTAAATAATACTTTTATGATGTCTTGAAAGCTACTGCTATAATCCTGGGATTAAAAGACATATGTACGCATGTAGTCATATACATCATACATTAATATATACAGCATAAGAATACTGTATTATTGTTATTGGAGAAGACATATTACACTTTTCCTTTGTTATTTGCTTTAGTATACATATAGGTAATTATTTCACATTTTGTTCATTGTAAACTGCAGTATTGATCAAAAACACTTAAGGTCCCGCCTCTTCATAGTGACATGATGTCATCATTGTTGAAATGTGGCTATGCAATATTTTTGATCAAGACATTTATGACCCAGTGTTTAGAATAATCACAAGATGGAGTGATAACACCAGTCCTGATGAGTGAACGCCAGACTGTTCGACAAATAGTTTTAAACATATTAAGTTCTAAAACATGAAATAAGGCTAAAGTACAACCCCAGTGTGTGAAGTGAATGAATAATGTATGTGACAGTAAAACAATATAATCCCAATTCATCCACATTACAGATTTCTGTAAAGACAAAATCCCACCAAAAAACTGTAAAACAGTCACAAAATATGAGCTTCTTTATGGCATTACTCCAAAAATCTACTTTACCTAATTACTTAATTCTTTTGCCCATAAACTCCATGACTGTCTGGGCATAATGTTATTTTAAGGTTGACCTGAGGAGAATTAACAAACACAGAAGAAACTGTTGTGCTCCTCCATGTGTTAATGAGCTCTCTATGCCAGGGTTTAACAAACCGCCTTAACTACACTACACTGCTTATGTATACCTCTTTTTTAAGAGTAAGAAGAAGAAGAAAAAAGTGAGTCACAGAGAAAACACAATTAAAGCCGGAGGTCTTATTTGATTAGCTGATTTCATTTACAACATAATGTGTAAATCAGAGCGGGCTGGGCAGGCAGGGTCAGACAGCAGAGGAATACAGGAGGAAAACTCTTGAAGGGATTATCTCCTTTAAATCATTTGCATTTTGTAGGACTGTAATCAGGAGATGCTCTCTGTTCTTGTGGTAGCTGGAGTTACGTGCATGATTACTACTGTTCACACGATTAAGAGATGGTATTTACAAAAGAATTCAAATGCAATTGCAATCAGATGTACAAATAATGGACTAATGTAGACATCTTCATTAACAACTAATGTAATGTAAATAGTTTTAGACTTTAGACTGGTCTGAGCAGGACATTTATTTATTAAACACTTTTGTGTTTGCGAGAGTGAATGCAGGACAACACATGAAACCTAGCCCATGGCTAATTCTGACGTTGCATGTTCATTAACATGTACTGTCCTGACCATATAAACAAATTTTTTAAAGTATATATATATATATATATATATATATATATATATATATATAATTTTATATTCACACCAAAGGACGATAAATGATCTACTTATCAACTGCACTACTGCAACTTAGATAAACAATTGATTAATTAAAAAGTAACATCTCGAAACAGTGAAATAGATAATTGGATGTTATAAGATTTAGTGGCTGATTTTAGCCCAGAAAGTGCCATAATGTTTGAACTTTCATATAAAGTTGTTTAGTAGTTATTTGCAGGATAAATAACAGTTACATTCTACAATTAGATCCATGTTGAAATGAGTTGACCATGTTTTAAGGACGAAATGTTTTAATTCTACTATCCACACTTGTGTTGATTAATACCGTGTATCGGCGGATACTTAAAGTATCAATAAAAATCCTCCAGCTCTGCCGAGCTCAGGATCTGGAGATGTGTCCTTGGGCGCTGCTCTGTGGCCCCACTGCTCCTGCAGGTTGCCTCAGTGGATTGAAGGAAGGGTCAAATGCAGAGGACAAATTGTCCTACAAGGATAATAAAGTGTACTTACAACTTAACTATAATACTATAATCATTAATACCACCATTTGGTCATACAACTTATGAAATACTTCTTTCTGAACAAAAGAACTGTGTAATTAAGGAAATAGTGTTGCCAAACATTTTTATTGACCTTTTGGAATGAGGGGGATTAGGGTAAGACAGTATTTGGACACAACTTATTATCCTGTTGCCAGTGACAGACAGTGTGTTTGTATTGGCATATCTTTGCACCAGCATCAAACTCCACCTGAGGATTATTACAGTAGACTCCGGCCTGTCTGCATCCCTCCACTCAGCCGTGCCGCTCCAGTCCAAGTCCAGTCCAGGCACTGTGCCAGTCCCGTTGGGTGGTCCGGACCAATAAAACGTCTGGTCCACAATACTCATATCCTGCTTCAGTTATGTCTCACTCTTGTGCTTAAAATCCAGTTTAACATGGAAATTAGACTACTACTACTACTTCATTCAGTTTACAGACTTTACTATAAATGAGCATCAAAGGAGCGTATTCCATTTGATGTCACCACAGGAGATTACAGTGTACTGTATGTGACATAGATTTTATATTTCAGCATCAATTTTATAGTTCTTTGTAAATGACACATTTAGTTACACTGATTTCTGCTTCAGTGTTTTACTTCAAGGGGACTTATTGTGTCAAATCTACTTTGATGAGCTTTTAAATATGTTATGATTGTGTTCCCTCATCATCAACCTACTCAGTTGTATTTGGGTACATTCATGTTTGAGTAATTCTGCACTGTCCTGCATTTGGGGCTTGAGCGCTTAGAACATTTCTGTTTTCGCCAACCCCCTATCTCCCCCCACTGCTCTGTACTTACTTGCAAATATTCAGAACATTTAATCTCAAGGTCAGACCGGTAGGGTTCTAAAATGTCACATTTGTAAACAATAAAAACATGCAAATGAATATCTGCTGCTTAATACAGTGACATACCACAATGAAGAAAAAGTTCAGCAGTTTTGAACAGGAAGTAAATGGACAGGTTACAATGATTAAGCTTTAGACATTGTTTACAATCAACAAAATGTAAGATAATGGTTCACTTATGCTACAAGTGAACCCCAAACTTTGGTAATAGCCACAACTGATGCTGTAATAACAAGGCACTACTTTGAATAACTGTATAATAGTGTTGCATGTCAATAAATAATTGATTAATCCTGTCCCTGTGCATCCAACTACTTCTTAATCACCTCCCCATCCTTTCCTCTTCCTCTCCCTCCTCTTGCTCAGAGCTGGTGAACCTTGGGGCAGGTATTGACTCATAAACACAGGCACATGCACCAGAGCAGCTTTAGCACATGAAAGGCCCCCTGCCGATGTGAAAAAACATAGTGCAACAATGCTTTGAAGTCTATCACTCATCCATCTAATGTAGGGATGTTTTCTGTTCCTCCATCTCTAACAGTCTGCTTCTGCCTCAAAGCCTGAGAGACAACCGCTTCTGAACTGGGAGTCCTTTGGCGGCTTTTGAAAAATATAGCCTCAAATATACTATACGCATCCAACATATTCAAAATTCAACCCTGCTTTGACACCAAAGCAGAAAAATACATCTGACTTATGAATCCCAAATGGTCTTTGCAATCTCAGAGCAATCCATAAAAACATCTCATCTATGCAAGAGGCACATAAATAGACAATGTTTGCAGGCTTGGCTCACAGTAATTGCAGCAGTCAATTTAAAGTGCATTCATGCTTTTCTAATTGTCAATTGGCAGTTTGTGAAAAAAAAAAATAAAAAAAATTGAACAACAACAGTTTCAAAATTACAGGAAGTAACACGGAGTTCTGAAAAGGAATCCCTTTATCTGTGCCATCAAAACACAAAATTTCATTAAAAATCTAGGGAACAATTTATACTTGAGGAACACACTGCAAAACTGGCTTGTGTTCAGGCCACTGATCTTAATTTCAGATGTTTTAACCAGTTACGATTAGTTTAGACAATATTTATTTGTATTTTGATGGAACTAGATTATTTTACTAGTTTTAAACCTTTCTTACTTGTTTCAATATACTGTATTATATGGCTGGGCGACATGGCAAAAAATTATAATCACAATTTACTTGGGGCCAGATCATGATTTCGATTTTATCATGATTTCTGTTCACATTGTTTTTTCCATTGCCTTTAACAGAGCTGCATGATTTAGGAAAAAATATGTAATTGTGATTTTTCTGACCAGTTTTGCGATTGTGATTAGATTTTCTATTCAGATTCACGTTTTAAGCATAATTTTGTCGCTTTTAGTCACATTTTTCTCACATTCAGTTGTGTTTGTTGGAATTAAGTGAGTCTTTGTCACTTTTTGTCGCATTTTTTTTGCTTTTAGTTGTGTTTTGGTTCATTGAGTTGAATTATTGCACTTAAGAGGTGTAAGAGGTAAATAAAGTAATCTGCTCAGAGGCTACAGAGGCTAAACAACAGGAGACAGAGGAGAGAGAAACAGTCAATCAAGATACGACAATGTCATATAAATAGCAGATTGTCACAGGGATGAGCTCACGATTCGATTTTTATCACCATATCACCCAGCCCTGCTGTATTTCTTCTTACTTTATCTGGCATATTTATTTTCTTATTTGAAGCTAAATTATCTCATGGTCAGTCAGAAATATCTTGTAACCAATTAACTATTCTGGATCACATCAGCAATTTTAATAGAACTGACTCAAAGTAAAATCAAGTCATTTGAAAACTGACAAGACATACAGTTTAAACATTAATCTAATAAAATAGTTATTATCATATATTTTTATTTGTAAATGAATAATTATTGTGTAAATTAGACGAGCATGGCTTTTGTTTAGTGTATCCATATGGATGTCAGGGAACAGAAATTGCCTGCACTTATGCGTTCCAGTCATCCTCAAACTCATAATTTTAAACTGGAACAGCCTTCCAATTTGGAATTCCAACTTGGAAACTGATTCAGAGAGCATTTTAGAGCTAGAGTTAGAAAGTAGTAGTAGTTGCTCTCTACTGCCCATGTGCAGTCTGTGAACTTGTTGAGCCTCTGTGATTAAAAAAAAGAAAGAAAAATCACTTGCAAATGATGCATTATGCATTATGCATAATGAACTGTAAAGGAACTAACCAGGTTACTAAATTAACTTAATTGGATTCACATTTTGGCTAATTTCAGCACTTTACTATTTTTTTTTTCTTTTTTACTTGTGCGAGTTTTACTCTATATGCTACTGCTCATTGTTTTTCCGAATTGACAACTGGAACACTGAAACTGAGAAAATGCTACTCTGAAGTTCTGACCTCTGAGGAGTGGAACTGGAATGCAGCATTTTATTACATCTGCTGCTCATGTCTAACCACACTGGAAAAAATACCTTAGATAAGATAATAAGTTAAAAAGTGATTAAATTCAGTATTATTTATATTGATTTGGGTAGATTTTGAGTAGATTTGTTCCTATTCAAGTGCAGTAGCCTTTGTTTCTAATTTCAAGTTTAAAATTGTGGTCTTTTTCTTATTTCAAGTAAAACAAGACATTTTATACTTGTTCCATTGACAATCTTATTCAAGACAGTCAAAATATACTCAAAACTAGATAAATACTCCATATTTCAAGAATGTATTAGCTTGTTATCATATTTCAGATGGTCCTTTCTTCCAGTGTAAAAAAAAACTTCATCAAGTTGTTGAACTGGGGAAAACTAGTTAATTTGGTTGACAGTGTTTTTGTGAAATGGGTAGTCACTTTAGCATTGCCTTGTTGCTGGACAATAGTGCCTCAATCCTAAAGACTAGATTCCTCAAAACTAACCCCCAAAACAGAGACCTCATTCAAATGTTTGTCAATGGAAAAAATACTCACTGCAACAAAATTCAGTCTATAGAATGAAACCAATTGTACGAAGCTGGATGTAGACTAATATTAATAGACTGAGCAGACCACAAGCGAGCCTCTGTCATAAAGTACTGTGGGGAAGCTTTAAACGCAATGAAAAAATCAGTTAGAGGCGTGTTATATCTTTGACAAAGTGAAAGTATTTTAGAGCCACTGGATTGGGTAATACACTGAAACGTTATTTGTACCATCAGTAAATGCTCATTCAACATTAAAAGTAACAGTGCCACATATGAAACACGCGAGTAGAAGAGGGAGATATATAAGAATGGATAATACTGCTATTGTTGTTTTAGAGATAAGCGTTATGGCTATATCTTGTATGATTAAAACTATTAAAAATGTCACAAAAAGAGGCAGAAACGTCAAGTGTAATCTTCCAAACAAGGGTACAAAGTTTAAAGTTAATTGATTAATCACAACGAATCGATATTGCGATAACTGCCAAGTCATTTAGTAATTGAATAATTATAATCTGGACTGTAGACAGACTTCAGAATTGACCATGTGATTCAAGAAGAGGCTTTATGGCTCAAACAAAGCAAAAAAAAAAAAAAAAAACAACAACAAAGGAAAAGAAAAGAAATCGAAATGATGCTGTAAGCATGCACATTTTGGTGTGACAGTTTGTCTGCAAGTACATTATTTTTGCTGTATCTGGTTCAAATTGAGTAAAAAGGCTCTATTCAGAGATAGATTGCAATATTTTAAAATCAGCTAATCGATTAATCGGAAGAACAATCTCTAGATGAACTGAACTGAAAAATAATTAGTTACAGCTACGATTAATCGACTAATTGTGACTTGTTGACAATAAAAAATATTCAACTGTGATAATTGATAATCATAATCGTTATCAGGACTATACAGGCTCTGTAACACATGTCAAAATACTTTTTTTATAACAAAAACAGCAATATTATTACATCAAAATGTCAAAAAAGAATAAATGATTGCTGATTTTCATCAATAATACACTTTACTCATCAATATTCTCTATCTAGAAACCTTCAGTCATCACAACTCAACCTTTGTTTCAAAAGTTTAAATACACTATTAGAATAATCGTTTGATTAGTTGACTTATCGAAAAAATAATGGCAGAATAGTTGACTACTAAAATAACTGTTAATGACAGTCCTAGTTGCAGCAGTATAGATGATATTTCTGCCCTTTTTGCAGTTAATTTATTTCACGTTTTGTGCTCGATGTGAACCACAACCAAGATATTTACAGGCACATTTCCTGACTCACTGTGGAAAATGTTGTCTTAAAATAGTTATCAATTTGATAATACTCCTACAGAGGTGGCTAAATGTCAGGAGAACTCCATCCATTCTTGATTATAACACACCACTGACTGACAAGAGTCCTTGATGTTGTTTACATTGCATCTCCAGCAGGGGGCCTGTGTTTTCAACCCCTCTGTTATTCATATTTATGCAGCCTGTTGTATTCCATGGTGCACTGTAATTATGCAGGTGACAACATTTTTCTAAGCTTTACAAGAGAGTAATTAAATCTGTAAAGAGGTCATTAGTGTGGATTAACCCAGTATGGGGCAGTGTCCTTTACCTGCCGTCTGTGGAAAGGGGATCGGTGCAGGGACCTTTAGACCTTTCAGAGTTGTGCTTAGGGTTGTGTTAGAGACAATGGTGCCTTAAAAGAAACTGTTTTTTGTTTCGTTTTTTTTAAAGCAATGGTGATTTTCGATTACACAGGGGTATTGTTTGAAATGAGTGTGTTTATATTCTCAAAAATAAAATGACCAAACAGAAGGGATCGTCTAAAGAAAATACTTTTAGAGTGACCCTTCATTTAAAGATAAGAAATAATAAATACATGAATGAAATGGTGAATGAAGATGCCAGGACAGAATCGGTGTTTCATATTTCATGAGACTTTGTTGGTATTTTTAGTACAGACTAAACTTGTCTACTGTGCTGGTTTGTGTCTGTTTCAAATAAATATGTAATATATTTGTTTGTGTTTTTTTAATATATTAGAAAGGAAGTTGATTTACACTTGTCTGACGAGGGTTGCAGCGCACATGTATTTCAACTTAAAACTAAAAAGTAGACTGCGTACAAATGTCCAGCAGATAAAAAGTTGATAATACACTAAAAAATTCCCACAATGTATCTTGAAAAGTAGAGGGTAGCACTGGCATCTAGATCTAGACCGGTCACTATTTACCACAATGCATTGCAAGAATTGGAAAAACAAAAGCAACAGGTCTGGACACAACAAAGTGAGCTGCGTGTCCGAATCGCTCAAGTGCTCAATATAGTCTGCTGAAGAGTGCAGGGCTATGAAGTGAAATGTACTCACATTTTATTTAAAACATGTATAGAGGGCCTGTGTACTGTGTGTGAAATATTGATTAGGTGGCCACTGTTTCATTTAAGTCTGCTCTCCTTCTCTGTTAGTATGGGTTGTCTTTAGATAACCAAGACAAACCTGAAGGCATAAACCAAACATTTCCGCAATTCAGTTTCAGGTGTCTATTCATCATTTTGAGTGCAACACATTGAAACAAACTTTCAGTGCTCTTGGTCCAGCACAATGACTGTTATAAAAGAGGACGTAGAGACACCATAATGTTTGCTCCAACTGAAACCAGTTGTAGCGGCGAATGTGGAGCCGAGTTCCATATTTTTCATTTTTCATGGTAACCAAAAAAAGTCAGATCAGGACCGAGATTGATGAAGGTACTCGCTCATTCCCGTTCACACTGCTGGTTTCCACGTGACGGGCTCTTAGCAACGAGCCATACTAGTTGTCAATTAAACCTGTTGATAAGTGGACTTTGGTGAAAGAAGGCACCTGATTGGTCACTTCCATATCTTGATTTACACAATCAAGACAATGTCAAAACTAAAACACCAAGATTATTTAGAGCATTTTAAAACAAACATTTTGAGTCCAGAATGACGAGTTTGACAGCAGTATTTACGGGGAAAGAGGCAGAAAGGCATAAAGTGAATGGAAGACAGAACCGAAGGAGTCGCACCCTTGCTCATGTCTTATTTCGAACATGGCACCTAGCAGGTCCAGCTGCAGCAGTATAAATATATATGCAGTAAGTTGAATATTAAATAACACTAACAATAAAAGTTATGGAACATTCCAAAAAGTAATGTTAGACTTGAATTATACTTAAAAAAAAACACCATAGTTTTACAACCCTCTTCAACCCGGGCCCGTAGTTTGGAAACACAGATTCGTACTGTGGCCTACCTTCCACGTGCAGGGCGCCTCTCTCCACCCTGGGTACTGCGCTCTTGCATAGGGAGTATTCAGGGCCCATCCTCGGCCTGGGTGGTGGATGGTGGCGTTGGTCTGAAGAGGGTGAACTTGGGGCCAACTGTGTGAAAGAGCCCCATGGCCCCAGTATTCTTGGTCTCCCTGAGTAATCATCCATGAATTGTCTGGATCGCTGTACTGGAACATTCTTGACCGCTCCAAACAAGATCTGAACAGTGACAAGGAGATTGATTTAATTGTGCATATTGTCTTTCTCAGTGGGTATTTGGTTAGAAAAAAAAGAGCAGATTGTGCATCCATGTGACCAATGTTTCCAAGAACAAAAGAAGGACAAACTATGCATTATTTTGCCTTAGAAACGCATGTACTTTATGTATTCGTCTTTGTATTTTATTAAATTTGATTAGATATTTACTGATAATGATGTTACATAGATAACTATTTCACAATTATATTCTTTGTAAATCACAATATAGATCTAAAATGACTTAAAGGAGACACATTACAGTTTTGAGTGATTCATGCATGTTTGAGTAATCTTGTGTTGTCCTCCATTCAGAAGTGGGTTACGTTTACTTTTTTAAATAATCTTTTTCATAAACGTTTACTTCTCAGAGTCCCGTCCTCTTACCACTGTCCCTAGCTAAGTCTACAAGTGACAAAAAATAATAATATTGCCTATATTTGAACATTTGTGTTTCTTGCTCTGCTCCTTTAGATATGATTTTGTTTTTCTAATTGTGTATATCCTTTGATATTTTGAGTATTATTTAATATTTTATCTTTCCAATTACATTAACAAATCAGAAGTTACGCCCCGACCATTACTCTTACATGAGTAGTGGTTTCCCCCTTTACTTTATTGCTCTTACTTGAGTAATTTCTTGGACCACAAGTTCATACTTCTACTTAAGTAATATTATTTTGTGGTGAATGTGTCGTTGGGTCAGGAAATGTGAGGCAGATGTTCTTTGAGGATCCAAGGTATAAAAATGCGTAAAAGCAAAAATGAAGATGAGATCCGAGACGCATAACGATATGTTTTGACCATATCTTGTTATTCTTCAGGACATTAATCTTTTTTGCTTTTAACTTTGCTCTTACTTGAGTTCAATTTTTGACTTTTCGACACCTCTGCCTGTGTTAGAGATTGAGGAGACTCAGGAAATATCCTTTTGCACCACTCTCATGTGGAAATTTAAAATAATGTGTGCGTAAAGAATAACTAAAGGTCACTTATTTCTGAAGTGAAAAAAAGAGTTAGCCTGGGCACGAGGACACTGTGGAGTCTGAATAATGACAAGAACACTCACTGCTTTACGGAGATGTTTGCGTGACGAGCCGGTGTGACAATTTTGTACCATAGAAATTGACAAAGACATGCAGAATAAATGATGATCTTTGATACCACTATCACCAGTAGATGCCACAGAATTATCAACACAACAAACACAGCTGACACAGACAACAAAGAGCACGTTCATGACTTAATCCCCGCAGCACGTGGACTACGCAGCGGTTTTGACCTATTCCATTGGCTCACATTTTGGGACTACATTCCTATTACTTCTCTGTATCAATGGACTTTGATGCACTAATTTGTGAAAAGTAAAATTTCATAATATTTTATGTGAAAGAAAATGATTGAGCAAACTGGATTTTAGTGACATGCGTGTACCGGATCAAAGCGTTGCAGTCTGACCAGTGGCCACACAGTTTAACAAGAGTCAGTTGAGAAAGGAACATAAAAAATCCCATTCAACATGAAAAAATTTCTGCCTTTCAAGTGATTATAAAAGATCTGAGCTAAAACATGTTGATTGTCATTAGCAGGTTGCCTTTTCCAAATCAAAAAGTTTGTCAGATAAATTGGAATAATTAGTTTGAGTTACTTTTTAATCCAGCCGTACTTGAAGCCTGAAAACTCACTCATGCCTTAAATTAAACATACCAATTACTCCCTTTGTTACAAGCTGAAATGAAGACGATGGCCACAGTTGGATAGCACAGCGGAGGCTTGGCTGTAACTGCATTAAGGCCAGCTAAACTCAAATCAACAATAGCTGATGGTCCCGAGGGGGGCACAAGGGGCGCGAATGCAAGGAGCTAAGTAAGTACTTCATATCCAAATTATAATATTTGAGTGCAAATTAGCTGTCACTGGCGTTGGAGTACTAATAGAGACTACACGCAAAAGAGGGACTTGTACAACTGCTGCTACAATGCGGAACTGATTGAACACAAAGAGAAACTAAGTGAGACAGAGGCAGAGAGGGTGCGATTATAATCTTTTTTTCTTCTCCCCTCTTCATATGGAGGAGGTTAATTGGCAAATCCAGCTGTCCGAGCAAGTAGCAGGCACTATTTAATTGCTTATATTCGGGCCACAAACTTTGCAGACTTTATCTCTGTTGTGGAATCATCAAGTTCTATAGTTAATCCTGTTGTGCATTTTATTTTCCACAAATAGCTAAATAAACCCCATCATATGAATACTAACTACATTTCCATAAAATCGTTGTCAAATGGTTTGCGGATTTCGATGATCAAATGGGGGCTTTTTAATCTACATGATCTATCAGCCAATCCTGTGCAGTAAAAGCATGTGCTATGGGAGGAGTTCCACTTCTGAATATATCTGATTTGTACTTATTTAAATTCACTTTCACTAGTCTGTTTTGTCTATGTCCATGTCTTTTCTGGTACTTAATATTGAACTATAACATAAGCAGAGGATAATTTAAATTTTTGATAATTGTAAACTGCAATATTGATCTTAACCGACTTAGTAATAGAAACAGGTCCATTGACTTCCTATTCAAAACTGACAAGCCCTGCCTCACATTTCACCGTCACAAGCAGCAGGTTGTAATTTACATGATTTTACTTTGAAAAGTGCCCACGTTACATTTTTAAACCCTACATTTGTCACTGTTAGTCTTGATTTTCAAATAATCACAACTAAGTATGTGTGAACAGGTGAAAACAGGAATTTTCTGAGCACTTGAGCAATCAATCAAATTGCAAATATTCAAATATTTTGAATCAAAATACAACTTTGAGAAAGAAAATGACCTTGTTGTTACAAGGTTAAAATCTCATTAAAATTGACTTTGAATTTGTCCTCTTTAAAAGCCAATAACATTATACTGAAAAATTGTATTGATCAATGCAAGTAAATAAAAATCCTGATAGGCCATAGCATCAAGGCCAACAGTATGTTAACAATTACCAAGCATCTGAACCAAGCAACTTGTAATGATTATAAATATAATATTATTTATAGTAATATTAATTTTGACCACAAATATATTAAATCTAAAAGTAAATGTCCATAATAATCAATCAAGCGTTTTAGACTCTAATTACAAACAAACTTCAGCAAATACTATTACTTCTATATCCATATTAGTTCTCTCATAACTGTAAGATACACTCACAAAAAGGCAATTGCAAACTACACTAACTTGTTACAAAATAAAGGCATAAAATATTGCAGAAACCACCACTTTTAAGCAATATAATGTGAATTCTCAACCTGCTATGCATAAAATGTAACGACGGTGTGGACTACGTTCTTGTGAGCTAAGCAGAAGAGGTTTTTGTCCATCTAGCAGCATTTTTTCACAGGGACTCACGGCAAACAAGTGCTGTGTCTGTCAGTGTGTTCAGCCCGAGTCTTTGTTTCGGGTTAGAGAGCCCCTCTGTCTGCCCCTGAGCAAGGCATCTCTCCAAAAGAAAGACTAGACTGGAATGAAATATGCTCAGGTTTCTGGGAATGCCACACAACATCTTACTAAATACATTGTTCAGGCAAAATCCCACCTAGGGCCCATTATTTTCTGAATTCGTCGACAGAAATATGGAAAAATGCTCATACTCTTCATATTCACTGTACAATAACTTTGAAATAAATAAATACATCAAAGCCTTAGTTGGCATGACATTAAATCTGTGGCTGCACTGAAATCTCAAGTGGAATTGAAACATTTTAAAAGTCAGTTTGGCAGAATACAATTAGCACAATTCTGAAAAATGAAAATAACAAAGACCGATTTCAAGCAAATTATGACACAACAGGAAGTAGTCGGAGTACAAAATAAAAATAAGTAATACTCTTTTTCCATGACAACGGTGAAATTGATAAATTGTGTTATGTAAAACTTATTTTGTTGCATGACATTTTCAATTATACATAACCAGTTGTAGATAACAATGGTTTTGTATTACATAAGCTTGAGTGAGTGACTAATTTCATTTCAATGTATAATTCATTTCTATTTAATAATGTTATTATTTTAATTATTTTCCACTCCATTGTCCATCCACATGATATGTTTATTCTTTGTTCAATACAAAACAAAACATTACCTCTAACTAAAGTAATTCTGGGATTATGGGATTACAGATACACAAAAACACATTCAGGATTCGATATTTGACTGTTACTGTCAAAAGTAAAGGCGCGGCACACTGGAGCATCCGCCCATTGGACAGTGCAAAAAGTCACAATCACATTAATATAATCCACTTTCAGCATGTAAACACAACCTAAAACAAGACAAGAAAAAATAGCTTTGTTTGTAGTTAACCCTTGATCTATTTCCTTCCCCATTTCCCACAAATCCAGTCACCTTGTATACTTCCCTCGGGCCAAGACACATGCTAATACTCTCACTATTGAGTTTTAACATCCAGATTAGGACCTCCACCCAAAATGCTCCCCGTCTCTTCTCCTCTACCTTGATTACCTAAACACATCCCGTTACTGATGTGGCTTAAATTGGAGCGTGAAGCTATCAGCCCCTGTGACCGTCATGTCCCAAACACATGATGCTAAAAGGTAGATTATTACTTCACCTGTAGTCTTTTAGAGGTGAACAAGCCCCTTGTTGAGAGTTGGGATGTTGTTGGTCACCTGAGAGGGGAGTGTAGGAGACAAAAGAGTCCTGCTGCTCTACAGGTCCCATGATACACAGTACAAGGCCTGGCCTGGAGGGTGAGGCACGCTCTGTCAACGGATGCTGCTAATTCACTGATGCAACTTATCTTTAGAAAATAGGTATAGGTATAGGTATTTTCAGAATTAGTGAGATATAATCAGTAAAGAACATTTTCACCTAAACTTGCACTCAAAGACAGAGTTCCACAAGGATCCAATCCTGTTCTTACTGTTTAATAATGACATTACAGAAGCTTGAAGTACCACTGCAACAAACAATGCAAGGCAAGGCAAGGCAAGTTTATTTGTATAGCACAATTCGTACACAGGGCAATTCAAAGTGCTTTACATAAACAGGAAAAGTTGCATTAAAATCACAAAACACAAAAAGACACACAGAATCATTTTAAAATCATTTTAAAATAAAGTGCTTTATAAGAGAAGAGTGCAGATAGATCTTTCAGTCGTATGCACGTCTAAAGAGAACTGTTTTTAGCCTGGATTTAAACATTGTCAGAGTGGAGGCCTGTCTCACATCTTCTGGGAGACTGTTCCAGATTTTAGCTGCAAAAAACTGAAATGCTGATTCCCCATGTTTAGTCCTGACTCTAGGCACCTGCAGGAGGCCGGTCCCTGAGGTCCTCAGATTGCGAGATGGTTCATATGGCACTAACATGTCAGAGATGTACTTTGGTGCTTGGCCGTGGAGAGACTTGAACACAAGCAGAGCTGCTTTAAAGTCAATTCTCTGAGCCACAGGAAGCCAGTGCAGAGACCTGAGCACAGGACTAATGTGATCGTACTTCCTGGTTCTTGTCAGGACCCGAGCAGCAGCATTCTGGATGTACTGCAGCTGTTTTACAGCTCGTTTGGAGAGGCCAGTGAACAGGCCGTTGCAGTAGTCTAACCTACTGGAGACAAATGCATGGATAAGTCTCTCCAAGTCTGGTTTAGACACTATACCTTTAATTTTGGCAATGTTTTTAGGTGGTAAAGGCTGTTGATGTTATTGATTTGATGTGGCTGTTAAAGTTCAGGTCTGAGTCCATTATTACCCCCAGATTTCTAACTTGATTTGTCGGTTTTAGAGCGAGAGGCTGGAGGTGACTGCTGACACTTTCTCTCTGTTTCTGCGGCCCAAAGACGATGATTTCAGTCTTGTCTGAGTTTAGCTGAAGAAAATTGTTTTGCATCCACAAGCTGATCTGTTGGATGCAATGACAGAGTGAATCCACTGGTCCATATTCACCTGCCGTCAGTGAGACATAGATCTGAGTGTCATCTGCGTAGTTGTGATAAGACACATTTGTGCTGAGTATTAACTGGCCTAAGGGCAGCATATAGAGGTTGAACAGAAGGGGTCCCAGGATTGACCCTTGGGGCACCCCACAGGTCAAGCTCACGTGGTCTGAGACACAGTTACCAATCTCAACAAAGTACTCTCTGTCCTCAAGGTAGGACTTCAACCAATTTAGGGCAGTGCCAGTGATGCCCACCCAGTCCTCTAGTCTCTGTAGGAGGATCCTATGATCGACAGTGTCAAAAGCAGCGCTCAGATCTAACAGAATTAAGACTGAGGCTTTGCCCGCGTCAGTGTTCAGGCGGATGTCATTTGTCACCTTGATAAGAGCAGTCTCAGTGCTGTGATGAGGCCTAAAACCTGACTGAAAAACATCAAATGAGTTGTTTATTAAGAGGAAGTCAGTGAGCTGTTGGTAAACAACCTTTTCGAGGACTTTGCTATGTGCTAAATTGAGGCTCTAATCCAGGAAGCTAACCGAAGTCTAAAAGCTATTTCAGAACGAGCAGAGCGTTGGAATGTTCAATAACCCCCCCAAAAAAACCACACACAAAAACACAGCCTTATTTTTCGGACTGACCAGCTGATTGGGGTTCTTCTCATCTAACATACATTTTGAATCAGTGCTGATCTAAAGCACAAAACAGGTTGACCAAGTATGTCACCAGGTTTCAAAAGAGATATTTTTGTTCTGTAGATTAGTAATCCTATATTTCCCTTGCTTTGTTTCACTGTAAAGAGATTTTGCTTTGCTCTTCGTACATCTGATGTAAACTAGCGAAAGCAAAGGCTGGAACTGTCTGGACTCTCGTTCTCAACCTCACACACTTTTGATCGCTCACCTTTTTACGATTAAACTACTGAACAAGATCCCACAATTGTGGAACTCTACATGAGTTGAAGTCTTAAAATTCTCACTGTGGACCGACTCTGGAAATCTAAAATGAACTGTCGCACTGAGAAGTGCCAAGACCTTTTAAACTTTAACTATTAAATTTATGATAATCTTTTGTCACCGTATTTACAGGTCATGGCATTTAATTATGTATGTATAAAGTTAAAAGAAAAAGCAAGATCAAGTAGACACCATTTATTTATTTTATTTTGATTTATTTATTAATTTGAGTGCACAATGAGATAACATTATTCCATAGGAAAAGGAAACTAAATTGCTCTAATCCGCAATATGTATATTTTTTCCCATTCACCAGCAAAAACAAATTGATTAAATGCAAGATGAGTGCATTGAATTAAAGTCCAGAATGATCTCTCTGTATTTTTGTTGTGTTTGAGTTTGACACGAGGTGCAATGGAGAGAGTGGTGACTACACTAACTATTTGAAAATATGTAAAAAAAAAAAAAAAAAAAAAGTGTATTCTGGATTCCAGGCAATACATTAGGCAAATATAGGTAATTGGACACAGCAGCAAGACACATATCGGTTATCGGCACAAAAACTTCATACTGAACCATCCCTAGAAAGAACAGTGGCCAGTTAGCAAAACTAGTTGCCAGTTGCATTGCCCAAACTATCTTTCTGTTTACATATTAGTGTGCAGTCCTACTTTCCAGCCATAGTTCCAACCATCTTAGCTCAGTTTCCTTTAATTCTTCCAGCACCTGCCTCTGTACCAGTCTGTCTGGAGTGCAGCGCTTGTAACACACACATTCTCACACCATGAACTGTCGAGAAAGCCTCATTAAAATCTCTCCCATAGATGTACACCACAGCTTTACCCCTTTATCCCGATCAAGGCTTCACTTCAGCCCTTGTGTCTTATAGCGCTTTTGTCGATGAGCTGTCGTCTGTAAAGCACCTATTTATTTGTCTTTTTACCGTTAATTCAGCCTTCTGTCCCCCCTCCCCGGCTTCCTGTTGCGCCGGGAACAAGAGCGAGCAGCAGGTTTTAGTCCGCTGTGGTCAGGATGTGAGTCACTGAGCCCAGATAATGAAGAGGAGCTCAGAGTACACAAGAAAAATCCTCCTTCTGGCACAACAACGCATTTGATAGTTATAATGTGACACAGTACATAATTAGTTAGTAATGATGGTTCTGTTTTTTTCAAGTTTTAGTCAGAAAATATTGTGGGAAATTCAAAAGAAGTGACTTGACTTTACTCAACAAGTACAACCAAACTATTTTTCCATTTGCCAACATTACTGTGGTAAGACAAACCAGAGCTAGATTTACTTACTCAGATCATAACAAAACAAATAACCCAGAACTAAATGAGCCTAATTAATTAATTTCCCCCCATTTATTATCTGCATTTTTGCAATAACTAACAGTAGAATACAAAGAGACACCAAGACTAAAACTATTTTAACAGGGTTTGTGCATTTCACCTAATCAATTTAATGCTTTTTAATGCCACATTTCAACATTTTTAATTCCATAAACAACACCAAAAAACACCAAAACAAGACATTTACACTTGTATCATGTCAAAACTGGCTTGAAACCATTCCTTTGGGCAGCAGAATGACCAGAATATAAAAAAAAAAAATACTTTATAATATTCAAAAAGCTAATTTACATGAAATTTATACCATGGACATGTATGTTTTGAACCCTATATTTTACTATTTAAATGATTTGATCAAAGCTTATATTATATATAGATTAAAAATATGAATTACTTGAAATGTTAAATTTCAAAGTATTTTATTTCAATCTTATTTTTCTTACATTTACATTTACTGTTCTGATGGATAAATATCGTTTTGTCAAATTGGTTTCAGATGTAATGCCTGTGGGGATTGAATTTAATGCTTTTTAATGCATTTTAAGGCCTTATTTTGGCCAAAATCCCTCTAATGACTTTTAAAGCTTTTTAATGCCCCGCAGGAACCTTGTTTAAACTACTCCTCTACTCGTACATTTTAAAACACAGGCATAGAATTTTACAACATTAAGATCAAAGGCCAAATTTCTACTCACACTGCACAAATACTGTACACACCAAACATCAAGCACAAACATCATAAACAAATCCATCCACAGGTCTGTACAAATACGATTGTAGTCCCTGGTTCATGTACAAAAAGCGGAAATAAACACTGTCCTCGCTAAAATGTGCTTATGTTCAGCTGTGTGTGGTCAGTTTTGGTTATCTAATGGCAATAACCTGAGTTGTTTAGAGAAAGAGCAGAGTGCGGGCAGCTCATATTGTTGCTGGATGGTGTTTCAGGTTTGAAAGGCCTAAGAAAATACAGCCTGTCTGAGGGCGCTTTTTCTTGATCGAACTGTACACATGCTGAAATAATTATGCATGTGAATACTAGCAATGTGCCAAAGAGTTTGTGAGAACCAGGAGTAAGTTAGCTTTGTATGCAACTGTTTTAGAATTAAAAGTAATTTAACTCAGAGGTCATTTTAAATAAAGCTCGGCAGATGCATCAATCCCCCCAAAAAATGACTGTTTAGCTTCATTCATAAGTGTTCGAGTGCTTTATGGCCCTCTTAAAGCTGGAAACAGACATGCAAATTATGTTTATTAATATCCCTAGCATTACATTGCACTGGAAAATTAGTGTGTTAATTTTACTAAGAAGTAATAGACCTTGTCCAGTTTTGGCTCAGAAAAGTTTAACCAATTTGTCATTCCGCTCCCAGCTGTCACATTATTAGGTTCAGTCACAATGCAATTTAAAAGGTCATTGTTATTAATAAAGGCTGTAAAATGTGTTATTTCCTATTGTTTCTCTATCAACAGCTGCACAAACACATCAAGAGCAGATGGGCGAAAGTGTCACAAATCTACATGTTATATTAATGGTGTTTTTGCCTTTGCATGTCACAGGTGGAGATTTTTGCGTGAAGTATATATGAATATGTTTTAAGATTGTACTGCAGCAACACAGGGTCAATCTTAGGTTCAAAGCATATTAACATTGTGTCTTTGGCAAAGATTCCTCACCCATAGTGCCAAGACTATTCATGGGTTTCAGCTTCCTGACTTGTTTCCCACTGAAAATATTCTGATTTAAATTGTTTACTATGGCAACGGTCCTCATTTGTCGTCGTTCTGAAACCCATTCACATGAGACTGATTGTGTGTTGGACTTACACACCAGAATATGGAAAGAAATGGTTAAAGTCATGTTTGCTTTGAGATTCATTATTATTAGCCACAAATATCCAATATGCTGATGAGCAGGGCTGGGTACTGTTAAGATGTGCTTACTGTAACACGTTAAAGTCAATGTGTATTCTCAGATTGAAAATTTTGGATGGAAATTGAAACTTTTTCTTTTCTAAAAGTGTTTGGATGACTTTGACTTTTTTTCTAACATAGATAAAGAATTCCATCGATGATAATATCAATAAAAAAAAAAACTGTTGGTTAAAAAAAGGCACCAACAACAGCACTACACACGTCACATGGAAGTACCAGTAAATTAGTTTAGTTTAGTTTAGCTTAAGTTAGCTTAGTTTAGTTTGTTTAGTTTAGCCTTGTTTTAGTTGAGTTTAGTTTAATTTAGATTAGTTTAGTTTGTTCATTTGAATGTTGCTTAGTTTAAAAAATATAAAAAATAATTTAGCATGATGATCAGATACATAAAAACTAGAACTAATCAACATTATTATTCTTTTTTTATGTTAATGATGACACTAGCAGGTATTGTACGTACAAAAAAGTATCGAAAACTGAATTTTTTCCCAAGTAATGGTTAAAAAATGTAAAGGTTCCAACTTACAATACAATAAGCAACAACTAATACCCCATAAGCATAACAACACTTCACTATTCTGACGTCGCAGCTCAATCAGGCTTCAAAGAGCTGCAGACACAGGAAGAAGCTGCAGACCGTGATGAGCATTCACTCGCTTCAGCCTTCACTAGAGCGCACCACGGAGGGAGAGGGAGACTAGACCGGACCACTTTGAAGTCAGCACCTGGACCAGACCAGGTTTACCGTCTCACACCACATCACTCACACACGTCTGAAGCACTCCGACAGCCGGCCAAAGTAATATAGCATAAAACATGACGCAAACGTGGCTTACTCCATCTGTGTTTTTAATGTGTGTGTGGATTTACCTCTGTAGTTCTGTTCTTTTTTTAAATACAATGAAAGAATAATAGTTAAAATATTTAAAATGTCATCTAAAATTTGATTATTACATAAACAAGTGGCACAAATTGAACAATTAGAGATCACATGGATATACTTAAAGTCATAACTGTAAACAAAACTATACAAGAAAAGAAAACTGTTCAAATTTGAAGTGACACTGGTAGAGCTGAAACAAATCGATTAATCACAACTAATCGATTATAGAAATGGTTGTCAACTAATTAAATAATTGAGTAATGGTTCACTGGTCTATACACAAACTCCAAAACATTTTATATGCTGAGTTTTATTACTAAGACAGAGCAGGAATGACCCAAAAAACACACAGGAAACATGTACATTTATTAAAATACTTGCTCCTATGTAGATTTTCTCCAGCAGGATGACGTCATACGCCTTTACTTCAGTTTTGTCTGGGTAAAATTGAGTAAAATTCTCATATTCAAGCGTCTTTTGCTTTCTACACAACTAATTGATTACCGTAATCGAAGGAATAATCGCAAGACTAACTGATAACCAAAATAATCGTTAGTTGCAGCCCTAGACTCTGGTAACTTTCTGGAAGTGAAAGTCACCTGTTTTATTCCAAGGAAATGGAAAGTTAAAACTATACAACGACTCAAGGACTGAACCACCAAATTACATTATACAAAAATTACATTTAGATTTGATTTGAAAATAAACACATTTGACAGAATTTGGACTCACTGGAACAGATATGTGGACAAAACATTATGGATGTTTGTTTATATTGTATGTTTCGTGTCTGTGTCATGTTCTTTGTTTCTTGACTTGATAAAAACTGCATAAATAAAGGGTGGGACAAAAGTGGGAATTGTGTGGAGATGCAAGATACAAGGTTTTTTTTTTTTTTTTTTTTATACATTTTTAGTTCAATAAAAAAAATTCAAAGTAAAAAAAACAAAAAAAAAACAACAACATGGTATTATTTTAGTCTATTCTTTGGCTAAAAGGTTACACAATGGGGCTTTAGGCAGTTATAGGTTAATACAGTGATTCCATAAGATAATATTCAGATTTCCAAGTACTACTAGGCCTAAGTTTGTGGTAAAGTCAGTCAAAAATGAGGCTAAACCAAGTCTAAAATGAGACAAATATAAATAAGGTGTCTGAAAATAATGATGATACATAGGTTAATAACAGAACGCAAGAATGATTTGACGAAAAAAAGGACTAATACAGTAAGTTAAATTAAAATATGAATGGACTGGTTTGCACTTTGTGAATCCCCTCAATCACGGGGGATTCACAAAGTGCAAACAACATATTATGTAAAATCAACTTTATTGCTTTTTTAACCTTATTACAACAGTGTTTCCTCATCATTAATTTACTTATATTATATTATATAACTTATATTTTGATTGATTCCTACATGTTTGAGTCATCCTGAACTGTCCTGCCATTGAGTCTCGAGTGCTCAGAAAATTCCCCCCTATCCCCGCCCAGTGATATCCCCGAATGATAGATGTAGAGTTCTAAAATGTAATGTAGTCACCTTTCAAAAAAAACAACAACAAAAAAACATGTAAATAAGCTTCATTCTCCTTTCATTTGAACTATTTTGTGATCCAAAAAGAAGCGCTTGCTCTAATTTTGGCATAGAAACATTTCCGAGTGTACACTGAATCTGGAACATTGCTAACTGTTTACTCTGACCGCAACCCTTTAATGTTTTTGAACTCTTTACAAAATCCTAACCATCTTATGCGTTGGGCTTTATTCTTGCAGCCTTATCATTTAAACATCCAGCACATTAAAGGCAAGGATAATTTGCTCGCTGATGCCTTGTCTCATGTCCTGCTGTAATGCCTTTCTACTCCAGTCCTCTAGTCTTGCTTCTCCTATTAATTTGCTCCTGGGCACCAAGGCTGCTGAGGCTGGTGATGGTGAGCTGGAGAATGGAGTTCAGGGAAGTCCTGGGCCGATCGTCATTTAGTTGAGTATGCATTACTCATTTGACCTCAGTGTGACGGTACTAGAGTGGCTCTTATTTTGAAAGCCTTTTCATTGACAGGAAGCTGGGGGAGTGTCCAGTCAGCCCTCCCACTTCCACCTGGCCTATTGACCTTATTCTGCCCCGCCCACTTTTGCCGTTTTTTGCACTTTTGTTGTAAACGCACTTTCGTTTGACGAGAACTCCGTTAAAGCTAATGACGAACGAGGGAAAAGTCTAAAAATGTTACATAAAGTAGGTTGATTTGTGTAAAATGTTTAATGAACACGAGCAACAACAAGTCAACAACGCTCTGATTTCCTGGTCAGTCTGAAAACGGCTTTTTTGTCCGTGTAGAACTTATTTTCTGTTGAGCTCGTCTGCTCCATGTAAACTAATACAACAGAAACAAGACGCCGGCACGTACGGCAACTTCCGAAATAAGGTGAATATAAACTGAGGGAACGGCTGGACTCGCTCTCTGCTCCCTGCTTGGTTCTGCTCCTGCCCTGGCCGCTTGCTGACTCCTTTTAGTTTGATTTATCTATAATTGCACACCCAACACGCACCTGCACCACCACCACATCACTGACCCACACTTCCACGTTATTTTATTTATATAGATGTCTCTTTAAAACGCTCAGTTTGTGTGGTCTCCCCTCTTTGTTGCTGCTCTTGAGCCAGAGTAGTAACATATTTCAACACTGATAAACGCACATTGGTTGATAGCAGAATGCAAGAATTATTTGAAGAAAAAAAAAGGACTAATTAGCTAAATTAAAATATGAATGGATTGGGTTACACTTTGTGAACTCCCTCAATTCACAGTGATTCAGTGCAGACGACATATAATGCAAAATCAACTTTATTGCTTTTTTTAAGCATCATTAGTTTACTTATATTTTGATTGATTCATGCATGTTTGAGTAATCCTGAACTGTCCTGCCTCTTAGTTGTGATTATTTGAAAAATTATAACTAGACCGAGTGATAGCTGTAGAGTTCTAAAATGTCCTGTAGTCACCTTTCAAAAATAAAAACATGTAAATGAAAATCCGCTGATTGTTACAGTGACAAATCCCTATGAAGAGGCGGGGCTTATCAGTTCTGCAGTTTTGAAAAGGAAGTCAATGGATCTATTCTATTATTTAGCTGTTTTAGATCAATATTGCAGTTTACAATGAACAAAATCTAAAATAATGATCTGCTTATGTTATAGCTCAATACTAAGTACCTGAAAAAAGCACAATACTGTATGTGTATCCTTTAAAAATTACAGTTCCTTAAAAATAACATTAATAAACAAATACTGAACAGGCCTGCACAACAAAGAGTTTGGGAAACACTGGGCTACTTCATTCTCAGACCATCAGTAAACATAACACTGGCCACAAGATGGTGCTGTTTACACTTTCCCAGTGTAAATTAGGTAAGACTTTTTTGTGCCTGTCGCTTTGATCACTTCTCTAAATCTGTGTCATTTTTATGTTGCTCAATTTAAACATGTCCTTGTGCAAAACTTTCCCGTTCGCACTGCACATGTTTTTGCACCCTGCTCTCCATTCAGTTATTCTCAGATGCACACGTTTCACACAATCAACTTCTCCATTGTCTGCACACTTCACTTAGGTCCTTCCACACCACTCCATCAGAGAAGATAGTTAAATGCATCAGGGCAAAAATAGTGTGGCTAAATCTTATATTAGTAAGTACTATACTGAAGGACAACTGCAGCAACCCTACTCAAGACATAAGAGCTGTGATGACGAGGAAAAGCATTAAATTATATAAAATGTGCATTATGATGACATTGAGGGTTTAAAAAGCAGTGTTTTTAAAATATTATTTTAAAGAAAATCATTTCTAGGCCTTCAACTAACAATTATTTAAGGAGATTTCAACTTTTTAAATATATTATTGACTTATATAAATATAAAATCAGCCAAAAGTAGTTGAAATATGGCAACTGAAGGCTTCTAGATAGTGTGTTAAACGATCTTTGTGCAAGTGTTATGAAATGTGTTTAATCCAGATAACAATTATGATAATATGATGATGACTTCCTTTAATAGTCAAATAGTCAAACAACTATTGACTTTTTAAACACATTTTCAACCAAATAAAGCTTGGAATATTATGACTGAAAGCTTCTAGATAGAGCATATTACATGTATGTTTTCCATTTTGATTTAATAATGCTGCTGTCCTTGTTATAAAAAGTCTTTTCATGTGTTTTAGAGTCAGTATAGTCCAGATAATGATTACAGTGCTCATAATACGACGATTAATTTTTTTTTTTTTTATAGTCAACTGGTCACAGTCAGTCGATTTATTCGATGCTGCTCTAATTATTTTATTAAACATGGTGCTGGTTTCAGGCTGCGTCACACCTGCACAACCTCAAAAGTTGGACTAAACCCAGAACTAAACCAAGATTAGACCATGGCTAATCCAGGACTAGATCAAGAGGACCAAACCAAGTCCACATCAGGATGCACTGGATCAAATCAGGGCCAAACCAGATGTGTAACTTGGAGTAGGCCATTTCTAATTTTGTCAAGTATAAAAATCTCATGAGTAACAAAGTGGTATGTTTGAATGTATATCATAATGTAAATTTTTTTTAATGTGTTTAATCCAGTTAAGATTATTTGGTAACTCGATAATCGTAACAAATCACAACATAATCTTGAAAAATAAATAAATAATAAGTGTGGGAAAAAAAAAAAATTCTATGTAATCTTTAGACCAATGTTGTGCAAATATGCCTGAAGTACATTATTATCTGGCTGTTTATGTAACAATACAATTACTTTTTCATTCATAAAGTTTGATATCATAAAGCTTGCAAAGAGCCATTAGACTTGTGAGTAAAAGGAAACAAGGGTGCTGTTTCTTCGTGACATTAAAATTTGATATCGTGCCATCCCTAGTCAACACAATAAACAAACAAATACACATAAAGGCACAGCTGTCCTGTGACTGCCTTTACGTATGTCCCAACTCTGACGGTGGTTTTCCCCAGGCCCCAAAAGCGGCACACGACCCACTTTGAGGTCCCCGTCCCGTGATGAGCGTGCAATTAGAGAAGTTCATTGGGTTTTCTTGGACAGATTGTAAATATTATCAGATGACTACAAATAAGGAAGTGCTCCGATAGGGAAACTGTCCTGCTGTGTCATTGTGATCTAGTCAAATATGCCATGACACATTTAAAGGCTCGGCCGGAGAGATGCCAGGACATGTGCGAAAAGGATGGAATAATATGTTAAAATTGTCATCTGCTTGTCTCCATGGAGATGTTAAAGCCAGGACACAAACAGGTGACAGCACCAAGCAGGTCAGATCTGTGGAGAGGAGACCCACGCTCACAGTAAGAATGCATGTTTTACAAGATACCTTTGAAGAATATATGTAAGTAGGCCTGTCACAATAACACATTTTGAAGCATGATATACTGTATTACTACACAAAAATATTGCAGTAAACAATATTTCTGCCACTGGGACAATAATCTTAAAGCAGGATAATCAGTAATCAGTTTAAATATACAGAATCATTAACAGGCCTGAAGTGCATCAAATAAATGGCAAAATGAACCAATAATTAGCCATAGAACTTCAACCTGCTACAGGTAAATCTTATTGAATTACACACAAAAAATTATACGAATCTCCCCATAATTGTAAATTTATGTACACAAAATAAATATTGAGCCCTAAAATATATTCTTCTAAATATAAAAAATGTAATTGCACATTCCAGCCAAAGCAAACATGTCCATGGTGGCGGAACCACAACAGTAAAGTTACATCTTGCCCCTTTGAATGTCACTTTTTTATTTATTTGGTCAGAGCATTACATGTTACCAAACATAAATGAGTGTCAAACTCTATTCCAATATTATGGAATAGACTCAATACTTGACATCCCATTTCCTTACCACGAATATAATGAAAACTACTGTTTTATTACACGTTCAACTCAAATAAGGATTGTTTCTTTACCGTAGGGTCATAAACTAATTTTGATAAAACTCAAGATCATTCTAAAACTGTTCAGGAAAGGTCCAATTTTGTTTACGTGTTTTTTTTAGTGTCAGTACTTGCTCAAATTAGTATCTAGTTCTGATACTGTAATAGTGATTAGTATGTGGTTTTCGATACTTGTGACAAGCCTAAATGAGTCACATTCATGTGAACAAATGGGCTAATTTCCATTTGTTGACCTCAAACGCAACCTCACACACATTCATAAACAAACAGCGGCAGATAGCAGTGTCTTGCCCAAGAACACAATGACAATCTGTAAAGTAAATGTATATTATTTTATTTTATTCTTACTCGTTTTCTATTTTCTTATTTACTATTAAGCTGCCTTGTGCATACAATACCTTGTAAAGCACTTTAGTCGCCTAAGGTTGTGTTGAACATTCTTTATAAATAAATTTGATATTGATATTGACAACATGAGCTGCATTTTAAGAGCAGGGATTCAACCACAAACCCTCGGACTACTGGCAAATGTTCTACCACCGAGCCACTGCGGCATATATTACATTTATATTTGCAAGTGGTTTAAACTGAGCACAGTATGATGATTAGCTGGACTTAAAACAAATAAACTTTACAATACAATGTTCTAGTTACACAAGAAAAATAATTTCCCTGGATTGAGAAATGTGTGTTTTCCTAATATTTTGAATAAATAAATAAAATGTGTTTTGTTTTAATAACACTACTCTACATTAGAACCATTCAAACGTCCACAAACGTCTATACCTTTCAGTCTGATGTTGCAAATAAATGATTACACAGCAAGTTTGTTCTACACGTAAATATAGACACAGACAGTATAAAAAAGAAAAACAAAAGGCTTTATGTTTAAAATTTCTGATAATAAAATGTCCTTTACCTGTGGGTTGTGAGGTTTGCGCCGCTGATCTCTGACACGATGTTTCAGGTTTAGGTTAAGGCTCAGTGTAAGATGCTGATGTTTCGGTGCAGAGCTCAGCATTCCTGGACACATGTTCAAGTGAAAGGCCTCAGATTTAAACCAACTGATGTTTCCTCTTTTTCAGTGCCCACGAGCGGGGTGCAAAGACAAGCATTTTGTCATATATTCCTGTTTCTAAGACTTGAAGCTATTACATATTGCACAGCTTTCAAAGGATGGGAAGATAACAAGGTCACAAGGAGGTTTCTGAATATTTGTAGCTTCAGTTGTGTTATAACTATTTGAAATGGGGTTACCAATTTGAAAGAAAAGCTAATTTTGCACCTTAGACGCTTGAATAACAGCCAATTGATCACAGGTCTATAATAAAATTTTGAATAATGCAACAGCAATCTCAAGTATTGTTGTAAATATATTCACCAAAAACGCTTGACTTAAGTGTAACTTGTGTCTAATTCCTGTTCTTTCCTCTGCTTTCTCTCCATAATCCAACAGCGACACTTCAGCAGCAAGTGCAAAACAACGTGTTTTGGGCCAGGCTTGAACAATGACATTTCAATGCTAAAGTAAAAGGGGGCTTGCGCGGCGCATTCATTTACACGCCGTAATCTGCATAATAACAATGATGAACAGGCCATCGGGGACTGTTTGAGAGAGAAGGGCGCGCGAGCCACTCCAGATGCATGCTGATTGTGTTTATTCAATGCAGTTAGGTTGATGAGGGAGCAATATGGAGGAGGCCGGAATGGACACTTGTTACGCGTTAACCGTTAAAATAGCAGACGTCGCTCTCCAGTCCACGAAGAACAAACAGCAAAGACAGGCTGAAATCAAGGCGCCTGCTGCACCTCTCATCCATGTAAATTCAACAGCGCTTCATTACTCGTCTTTTCCCTGCAATCTTGTGTCTGAGAGACCGAACTAAGTGGTTAATCAAGCTGAAGACCAAACTCTGTCTGAGGGGCACAAGAGGAGACACCGCGGTTCACTGACTGTAGAGTGGACCCATGTCTGCTATAGAAGGCTATGTCCATATCATGACTATCAATGGTCCCATTTGGATTTATTTCAGCCAATACCAATACTGTGCTGTTGTGGCTAAAAACCAATATTTCCCGAAGGCCCACAAATTGTATTAAAGTTTAAGCAAAGTTCACAAATGTAAAAATAATTCATCTTGGATATGGTAAACAAAGTCAGCTCTTAAAACTTTATGTATATGGAATAGCTCCTGTGGTAAATATCAGTCAAGTGGCAGTTTGTGAAAAACATTGAATAAAAAAGGAGTGTTTAGGTAGTACTGCAACGATTAATTAACCAATCGTGAGTAGTTGACTATAAAAAAATAATCTGAGTTGTATTTTGAGCATCGTTATATCTGGAACACAAGCCAAAAGACGTTTATAACAAAGACAGTGGCATTATTAAGTCAAAATATCAAAAAAGTATACACTTGCCAATTTTCATCAATAATACTTTACTTTATTTGTAAATATTGTGTATCTAGAAGTCTTCAGTCGCCACACTTCAGCCTTTACTTTAAAAAGTTTCAATAGAAATAATAGTTTCTGTGTCAGGAAAGAAAGCCATAAAGAAGAAATGGATGAACTCAACAAGCACCGATAATAATGGACTGGACTTAAAGTAGAACTAAGTAACATTTTAACCTTATTAAACGTCTTTGTAAGTCAGTGTGATGGTTTAAATGTATTTTCGGGGCGTTTGAAGCTCCCGCCGTCGCCCCCTGCTGTCTCTGAGCGGAAAACCAGCCTTGCAACTTTCCTGACGCCGACACAAAGACAACTCTCCTGAGAACCGTTGACTCTCCTTTTTTTCTATTTGGCGACATTAAATGTTTTTATATGTGATTAAACTTCCTTATTTCAATGAAAAGGAAGGGGGAAAAAAAGCTTCTGCGATCATTTTACTGGGGATGTATGTTCACAAGAGACCTGCAGGGGGAGCTCTGTCGCTGAACTTACGGAGTTCTGCTTTAAATTGTCACTAACATTAAAAAAGTGACAAATAATTACATTTTAACTTAATTTAATTAAGACTTTGAACTAAATGGGATTAATATGTACATTTAGTTGTATTTTTTCTTTATTCATTGTTGCGCTATATTGCGTCTGTTTGTATGTCTGTTTTGTTTTAAATGTTAAAACAAAAAGTTTGTTTAACAAATAAATAATCATTTCACTTGTCAACTAATCGAAAAATAATTGCTGACTAGTCGAATACTAAAATAATAAAATCATAGAGGAACCTCGCTGCCTGTATTAATACACAAAATTCCATCCAAAATGCAGGGACAATTTTAATGCAAGGAACACTTTTTTCAGAGAGGTTGAACATCGATTTAAGAATGTAATGGGTATATTTTTATTTGCCAAATCATAAGTTATGTGTAAATTACCTTGCTGCCCATGTCAAACCAGGAAGTAAAATAATAAACATCACCAAAATTGTCAAACAAAGAAAAACTAGGCAGCGTTTCAAAGCCTCAAAAAGAAGAAGAAAAGAAGAAAAATGGTGAATAAATGGTGAACTACAATGTAAAGTTGTTGTATGAGCTTAACAATTTAATAAGTGTGTTCCTTCATCAACTTAATCAGAATTGTATTTTGATTTATTAAAGTGTGTGTGTTTGTAATCGTGCATCTTCCATTTGAGATTTGACCTTATCACGGTAAATGTGAATATTGAATAGAATCAGACTCCAGGTAACATACAGGGTTCAAAAATGTCATGTGGTCATTTTTTCAACAACACCTCATTGAAAATCTACTGCTTATTACAGTGAAATGCCACCATGAAAAGGAGGGACTTCTCAGCTTTGAACATGAAATCAATGGAACTGTCTTTATTTAAAGGGGCTGTACTTGATTTTTTTACTGTTGTGAAACGGGACAAACAGAACTAGTCCATGTTCCTGAGAGAGACTCGTGAAAAGTGCTTTTAATATTCTCATATAATATACTCATTGTGGTGTGACTTTAACATCAACTAGTTATGTTTTTCACCTTTTTTTTTTTTTTTTTTGCATGCGCGGTACAAACGTTGCTGTGTGCCCCAATTTTTACAGTATATTGATTAAATTATATTCACTCTAAATTTCTTCCACAGTAATTTGTTTCATAATAATTACAGGCAATGTATTATTAACACCAAGCCTAATGTCTGTTAAAATGCATAAAATGATCATAGTTACACTGAGTTTAAACCACAGCAAATCAAACTAGCAGAAAATTACTCTAAATAAGGCCACGCACAGAAGCTCTCTCACACATACATTCCCCAAATTATCCGACTAAAAGGCCTACACATTGAGTACAGTCAGCCTTTAGCCTTAAAACTTAAGTATATGCTCCTGTGTACATTGACGGGACAAGATGCTTTCACATACTTTTGCACCTGAATTGCATTACAATATTAATGGCTAAAAGTCGTGAACCCTATTTTAAATAACCTAAATTAGAGATAATTTGGGAGTAAATTGTAAAACAGGGGTGTCCAAAGTCCAAACTATGGCTCGGGAACCAAAAGCATTTGTCGGCCCTCATGTCTCCTGCTGAATTGGTTCAAATGTTCATAGACTGTACGTTTTTCCTGCAAAAGTCTACCACTATAATCTGAATAACACAAACGCAACATTCTGATACAGACCTAAAAGAAGTGGTGGCTCTGTCTGTTATATTATTATATTATGCATTTTTTGTATTCTTATTAGCCTTTAAACATTCTCCTGAGCACCTTAAGTTTGTTGTCTCAAAAACATTTTAGTAAAAACAAAACGAGCATCTGTGTCTGGCACAGCATGCGTTAATGATAAATGCGAGTGAGCTAGTTAGTTTGTAGTGATCGTGTTTAGATGGCAGAAATACTCTATACAAGTCTGCAGATGATTTAAGGACTTAAAACAGCAGAAGATTCTCAGGAAGGAGACATCTAAAATCAGAAAAAAACGTCAGCGATCGAGGGAGTTCAGCTGTTTTTGACAATCGGAGGGGAGAGGATCTTCTAACCAGCATTGCTCAAAATAGCATGAATGAAGCTAAATGCAACTTCAGGTAAGTTTTTGATGATGCCAAATTTAAAATGATGATGGTTAAAACCTCAAAAAAGTCACTGTCTATCACCCCTCCATTTCAAATAATGTTTTAATAATCACATGCATACTTTTTCAGGCACGACTTTAAAACAGAGTGCTGCCTTTCTGTTTGACTTCATTATGAATTGCAGACAGCAGGCAGTGGCCTCATTTTTGTCACAAAGTCCTGCTTTTATAGTGTTATATTTGGGGGAATCAACACAAAATTTACAGATTCACAAAAAACTAGTCTTGTAAATGGGTTATTTCTGGTTCACTGCGGAGATTTCAAGTTCACAGTGTTGTTGATATCAGAACACAACTGATTTATGAATAACTCAGCTTAAGCCGTATATTTAAGTGTATAACTCTGAAATGTATTAGGGCTGCAACATTAATCGCAATCGAATCGAAATCGCAATTTGAATGGACACAATTAGCAAATCGTAAACACTGCAATCTTTATTAAAGTACCATCATTTCCTTATTCTGCGTAAAAACTGCTAACTCTATAGTTTAGATCTGCAGCAACATGTTCTGAAATACATAAAGTCAGTTCATATTTCAGTCTTTGTGTCAATTCTCCTGCATTTAGATATAAACTGAAACTTTTGAAACATAAATTGTAGATCTAATCGCAATAGAAATTTGATATTTTTCCCAAATTGTTCAGCTTAACAATTTATAAGGAATGGAAGCAAAGTATCGCAAACAAACAAACATCCTTTATCGATTATAGATGCGCCAAAATATTGAAATATTGATATACATTGATACTAAATTTGGTAATACAGAAGCGATATCATGGGCTGCTGTATCGATATCTCGCCATGAGTCATTTTTGGTAAATTGGTGTTTAAAATCTGTGTTTTTCATGTTAAGTTTGAGCAAGTTGTGGTTTGAAAAAGAGAAAATGTAGTTAAAATGCACTGGGCTCTTTAGAAAATAAAATGATGAGCAATATCTGTCTGTCACAACATATTTCCTTATGAATATATTCAGTACAGAATTATCTATAACTCTGTTTGTTATTGTGTCATAATCACTTAATACTGAACTTGTTGTGACTGCACTTGTTCAAAAAAATATTTAAAATTTGAATAAAATATACATGTAAAGCCTATGTACTATCAGAATATATAAGCAATTAATTACTTTACACTCTAATATACACAATAAAGTTGGAGTAAGGCTCAACATTCCCAGTGAATACTAAATAATACAATAATAAATGATCCTGATTCAAGCAAATTCACACCACGCCTCTGTCTGCTGGTATTTTCTTATGACGTATGGGTCTTTTTTATGGGTTATTTTCCGTAAAAGTATGTGAGGAATGCGAGTGAGTGAGTGAACTAAGCTCGAGACACCCGGCAGCAGATTTAGGATTCAGAGATGAAAACTGCGAGTGAGTGAGTAAGAAGTGAGTGATTGAGTAAGTCAGTGAGTTATTCAGAGCTAATGTTAATATGATTCAATAGTTAGGGGTGAAATGGAATGGTTTGGTTGAAGAGGTTACAGCCAAAGTATTGCTGCCATGTCTCAGTTTGTATATAACTATAAAATATAACTATAAAAATATAACAAGTGTAACAAGTAATTGTCAGTAAATCAGCCAGTCTGACTTAAAGTGCCTATGACAGGTTGGACTACTCATTTATCTAAAATGCAGTTAAGTTAAACATATTTCAAATTCTGCAATAATCTTTACAAATTTGACCCCAGTTTAGCTATTTTTGTTTAGGTTTTTAATTTTACTTCCTGGTTGTAAATGATGACATCACAGTAGGAAAATACCAAGATAACATCCTGTACATTTGTCCAAAACTCCTCTAATAACACAGATTTTTTTGTTTTGTTTTTTTTGACAAAGAAAAATATTTAATTAATTTGTTGAATCAATATTTAAAGGGTCAAAAAAGAAGTTTATTTTGTGTAAATTATGCATAACCTCCCTAGGGTGATGTCATTATTAATTTGTTTATTTCCTGCAATGTTCAACATATTTTTGATGAGTACTTGTTGATGTTACAGTGACCTGATTGAGGTAAAATTAAAATTTATATTTACAAGAGGTATTAGTACACTGAATAAAGTCAAAATTAGAAAATAGAAAAAAACCTGTCACATGCACTTTACACTTTCTGTCCATCACTGTTTACATTTATATCGCCGAAAAAAACAAAACAAAGAATAATCAAATAACCCAATAATATGGTCAGACTTTTGGTGTGTGTTTACGTGCACTAAAGAAATCTGGTAATCAGCAACTCTTGATGTCAATTAATTTGGGGATTTTAAGATAAATTGTTATATTTATAAGAAAAAGTACCCTGGATTTTAAAATAACATTGCATTTCCTCTTTCATTTTTTATTTTGACTCATTAGTTTGCCCGTTTTTGCATAATTTGCAGCAGTGTTAAATAAATCAGATTACTCACAGCAGATGTGACTGTTCACATGATATTTCAATAATCTAAAAATCTGTTATCAAGGGTCAACTGAGGATCGCTGTGGCAAAGCACTGGGAGTTTAGTTTGTTGAATTAAGTTAGTTTGTCTGCTTTTTAGGGTTTTGCTTTTGTATTTTTACTTTCTGGGTCCTCGTTGGTTTTATGTTGTATTTTATTGTAAAATATTATACTTTTATTTTGATTTGTTAAAGAAAATCTAACACTTGAATCATAAATGTAACTAGAAAAAAAAAAAAACAGGAATAAATAATAATACAATAACCCAAGAAATCAGATAATAATCAGTTTTTTGGTGTGCGTGTAAACTTAGCCACTGCCTTGTCTCCATGGAGATGCTATAGCTTTGCCTAAAATGTTTCCCAGTATGACATTAAACGGATCCATCTCCATAGAGACAAGCAGGCGATGCCAGTAGGAATGCATGTTTTTTCAAGCAATTAAAAACACATGCAATTTAAAAAAAAAGCAAGATATATAAGTTTAATGCCATACTGTGAAATATTCCTGGCAAAGCAAGAACATCCTCATGAAACAAGCAGGTTGGGGAAAAGTTACACAGTGCACCTTTAACTCATACAACACTGCATTAAAAAAAAAGTTTTCTTCTTCTATTTTTTTTTTTACAATGCGGTAAAGTTAAGGTGGAGGAAGAGAAACCCGGGACAAAAGAGTAGAGAAATAAAAAGTGTTTGATCTCCGCGGGATATGCACATTTTTACTGCCCAGAATCAGAAACACATTATAACTTGGACTAATGGAGATTGGACACTAGTCTCATATATTTATTTGTGCCAATCCATTTCCCTTACTTTGCACACTGCCGATGATTGTTCCCACTTTTCTCTTTCAAACGCTGTGCTGAAAAAAGTCACATAATTCCGCTGCCTTTGTCCAAAAGTTTGCCTTAAGTGACTATCTCTGTGTGTGTCCTTGCTCGTATCTTCAGTGCCCTCATCTTTTCCTTTTCTTCTAATTGATAGCACTCAGAGAAACATTTCTTTTCCAAATAAAAGCCTCGGAAAATAATAAAAACGTCTCCTTTTCAGTGGCGTTTTGGTACTGTATGTGGTGTGGTGTCTTTGTCTGGCTTACCTCTGGGGCTTTGATCATGGCAGCGTGTGACCATGTTTGATTCCAGAGGTACTTTGACAGGTTTCTCGCCGGTAAATGGTCTGTTCGTCTATGAAGGCAGATCTGAAGACAGAGCAGACGTCCAGCTGAGACAGGATCAGAGGAGACACAAACTTTAGTGAGACAGAGCTATTGTGAGGGACAGAGCAGCACCTGGCACTCAGAACTTTTGTGTCCATTTTGTGATGATTAATGTTACAGTGGATCATTTGTTTTTTATCACCAAGTTCAAACTTATAAAAGATGAGTATTTTTATGTGTTAACGTACTCACCTAAAGATGTTAGTAAGATGTAAGAGAAGCAGCATTAAACGATGATGTCAAGAACAGCTCTATCAACCCAGGTAGAAATCTATGCCATATGTATATTTATATATATATTTATATATATTATTATATATGGAGGTGGGAAACACCTCCAAAGGTGATAGAGAATGACTGAGTGAAGATCCTGTGGGACTTACAGAATGGTAATGGCCAAACAACCAGACATCGTGGTGGTGGATAAAGAGCAGAGGAAGGCCGTTGTGGTTGATGTGGCGATACCAAGTGATGGCAACATCAGGAGAAAGGAACACGAGAAACTAGAGAAATACCAAGGGCTCAGAGAAGAGCTGGAGAAGACCTGGTGGATGAAGGCCAAAGTGGTGCCTGTGGTGATCGGAGCACTTGGGGCAGTGACCCCCAAACTGGAGGAGGCTACAGCAGATCCCTGGAGGAACATCAGACATCTCAGTCCAGAAGAGCGCAGTGCTAGGAACAGCTAAGATACTGCACAGAACCCTCAAGCTCCCTGGCCTCTGGTAGAGGACCTGAGCTCAGAGATGGATGTGACCATCCGCGGAGGGTGAGCAGGGAATTTAATTTTTTAGGGTGATGTTTCGATGTTTTTACTTTGCCTGAAAGGTTTCACAGTATTCATTTATCCAGTTAAAGAAGTTTTTATTGCTCAAAAAGTACTTGGTTTGCTGCTTGTCTTCAGAATATTGTTTGGTTTTATTCCATTTCCAGGAGAATAGAATGTTTCTCACGCTCCACCAGCAAAACACATTTTTCATTTTTGCATTTAACATTTTGTATATTTGTGTTTTGTTTGTTTTTTTGTTCTTTTTTCCTTTTGTGGTTTAAATCAAGACCTCATAATCCACCAATGTTCTGTGTGTATAGACCACATAAAAAAGGGGAAATGATGCCTCAGGCCAATGAAGCACCAAAATTGTTTAATTAATGAAATGTATTATCCATATGATTGTTAGGCTACACTTGCTTTAGGCTGAATATTTTACGTTTACATACACCAAGTATGTCGCCTATTTGAGTGACTGCCTATGCATAGGCAGTCACTATTTGTTCTTGTATTTTCCGGTTTTTCGGCACGTTTCACAGGCCACAGTTTTTAAATTCTTTTAATTTTTTTTTGCATTTTTCAATACTTCCTAGCCTTCTAATGTCTGCTATTACTTTTGGTACATGTACCTTTTGTAGTTTTTTCATAATTTGCCGAGCAGTTTTTCCCTATCTTTTACAGTGGGAGCCTTTCTGTTGGTCCTCTACAGGAAAGTTTGCTGTTTAAAATGTTTTTGGCGGGAGCACGGTCGCAGAGCGGCTAGAGCTTCTGCCTCCCAATAAGGAGGTCGTGAGTTCGAATCCTGGACCATACCAACATCACACAAATTCAATTGCGCAGTCACTCGCAATAGCTGCAGCTATTGCAACAGCATCTAGTTTGTAAAACGTCCTTTCTCACTGATGCCCTTCAGGTGTGGCGACGGTGCCCTCTAGTGTCCAATAATGAGAACAGCATTGGGCGAGAACGAGGCAAAACGGAGGGTGGATCACGCCGATGAAGGCCAGAAAAAACAGAATTTTAGAGAGAAAAAAAATTACATATATCAAATTTCACCACCTTTTCAAAAAGCAGGTGTAATTTCTATAGCCGAACGATTCACTCCAGTAGAGGCCTATTTTGTTGCGCAAGCTACACATAATGTCTTGTTTGTCACGTGTGTCAGAGGGAAAAAAAACAAAGCTGACAACAAACAAACATGAAATAACTTAATGAAGATTTTACCACATGTATGATTACCGCGTCCAACAAATATTTTAACAACATAGTCCAGGATCAGGCTCATGTGGCTCTGGTTCATGGACTCTTGCTTGTCAGGGTAAATGGCGCCCTCTGGTGTCTCCTGAGTGAATCAAAGGCCCTGGCAGACATCGTCAATCGATCGCAGATGAATCCTTCTTCCCAAACCGCTCGACGCTGAGCTCTGCATTTGTTTGTTAGTTGCGCTTGGTGCTTGGAGCGATGGCCACAGCAGTGAAACTCAACACCGGGGCCCAAATGCCCATTTTGGGGCTAGGAACGTGGAAGGTGCGTGTTTATTTCCACACTACTTTCTGTAGATTCCGGGTGAGCGTGATGGGCAGACGGGAATGGTCCAAACTAGCATAACTGTGAGCGCGATCTGTCAGTGTTACACAACTTTTCAAAGAGAGAGAAAGTTTATCCTTGGAATGGCATCTTTTATTGCAACTTTAACATACTGCAGATTGTCCTCTCACCTGGTTTGCATTGCATTGAGTTGCTTAGTCCCATAAATCTCCAGTGTCTGTGTAGGGTTCACGTGAATTTCGCTGCACAGTTGTGTGTTGTGTATGTGTGTGTGGGGGGCTGGGGGGGGTTAACCAAGGACATTTTTTACTTTATGATACATTTGTACTTTTACTTTATGATACATTTAGAGACAATTGTATTTCCATAAAAGAAAAGGTCGTAGATGAGTCACGTGTCCTGTGTCCTCTTTGGAGGTTCATATTCTGGACTCAAACTGGTTAGACGGGTGTGTCTTTGAAGGAAATAAAAATGCTTATAACACAATTGAATTAGTCTCTTAGATCAGCAATGTAAGATAAGGCCATAGTACTAACTTATTACATCAATTTAACTGATTTTAGTCATCAATTTATTCAAACTTAGACACAAAGTCGCACACATTGTTTCATAGACCATGCAATCAATTTCAGTCATGTAATCCTAAAGTCTTGCCTTGTGTTGAGTGATTAATAATATTTGTTTTTGCTGTTAAATTTATTTAGGCCTGTCACAATAATTACTGTATCGACTTAATGTTCAAAATATCATAGTTGAGATAATATATGTTCGGCCTCAATATTTATTGCGTGTACATTTGTGCACATTGTGCACATATTGTTCTTTTTCTGTAATACAATAACATTATACAACTGTAGAGGGTGGAATAAGTAACATTTATGATTCTTTATTGATACCAACTGAGTACTTCATTGTTTATTGTGCTAAAAAATGGTTTACTGATAATCCTGCTTCAAGGTTAATGTGTCAGTGACATAAAGTAGTTTCAAGATTATTGTTAATCGTGATATTTTCCTATAGCAATACACCATACATCAAAATTAGTTCCACTGACAAGCCTACAATATGCATTATATTCAATTTTATTTTACCGTGGGCCAGATTTTTTGGAACTAGGACTAAACCGATAACCAGAGATAAAATATTTTCTATATTTGTGGAAGATGGGTTGAGGGCCGGATCATATCCCTTAGAGGGCCTGAAGTTGAATAGCCCTGTATTATATATTTTGTTTCCAGTCTCCCCCGGGGAAGGTGGCAGAGGCAGTGAAAGCCGCCATTGCAGCTGGATATCGACACATTGACGGTGCATTCGTTTACCAGAATGAGGTGGAGGTGGGAGAGGGAGTCAACGCCATGATCAAGGACGGTGTGGCCAAGAGAGAGGACCTTTTCATTGTCAGCAAGGTGTGAAAAAATAAACTAATTTAAAGAAACATCACAGGCAGTCCATAACATCTGTCTGTCTTCCAGCTTTGGTGCACCTTCCACGAAAAGCCACGCGTGAGACAAGGCTGTGAGAAGACTCTGAGTGACCTGAAACTGGATTACCTTGACCTCTATTTAGTTCACTGGCCAATGGGATTCAAGGTGGATACTGAGACAATCACGCTTCCTAAAATTGAGAACATTTGATTGCGTTTTGTCTAAAAATGCTGCAATGTTCTTCAGTCAGGTGACGAGCTCTTCCCGTTAAATGAAGGAGGCGAGACCATTACTGACAACACCAGCTTCTTGGAAACCTGGGAGGTAAGTTAAGATGAGGATATAGAAATTAAACGTGCATAAATTCGATGTATGTTACTCTACTTGCAGGCAATGGAGGAGCTTGTTGATGCTGGGCTCGTCAAAGCTATAGGAGTCTCCAACTTTAACAAGGATCAAATCGAAGCCATTTTGAACAAACCAGGCCTTAAGTACAAACCAGCAAACAACCAGGTGAGCAAAATACATGTTTGCATTTCATATCAGGTCATTGTGGATTAATATTAACTCCTTAGTACAACGTCAACTTTCAACATAAAGAACCACATGGGAAATTGTTGAGTCACACAGCTTTTCAGTTTGAGCTCCGAGCACAAGATAAAACCAGATTTCAAAAAAAGCAATAAGACTGTAATGCCATTATCTGTCCTCTCCAATCAAGGCGCAGAAGTAAATGTCCTGTTCGTTTGTAATAGGACCACCGCGCTCTCCCTCAGGCCACAACCATTAGCCGAGCTGACCTTATCTCTCGGCTGTTTTCTGAAGCAGTTTGTCACGATCAGTGTCCAATGTGCTCTGACTGTACATATAGTGACATGTGCGATATCCCTATAGTTTTTAGAGTCATACAGAACAAGAGAACTCATGGAACCAACTACAAATCATATCCTGTTAATGAAAGTAAAGTAAAGCTACTGGAACTGGTCATTTTCCACGTTCAATTTAATAAATGGAGGGAGAAAGCGACAGCCAAAGTACAGGACAGAAGCTGAGTAAATACAAACCAATCCTGCAGTTTAGAACTTATACCATGTGGAGTACTTGTGATATTAGGCTGTACGTAGTATATTTTATTGAGGTTGCGTCACTATATATTCATCTTCATATATTCATCAACATTTGGTCCTCTAAAATTAGATATTTATTTCAAGGCTCACAAAGCCACAAGGCACACTAGTGTTCCCCGGCACACTGGGTGAAAATCAAGACTCTAAAGCAGTGGTTTCCTACCATTTTTGTCTGAAATTAATCTGAAGGTTTATCTCACACTCCAAGTATCCCCTAACTCATGCACTACACAAATTCAACCATAGTATAAGGCTTTCACCGACACTAAAGTTGTTGTAGTAGTAGTGGTTTTGTTTTTTATGTTTTTTTTTTTTAATGAGTTGACTATTTCTGTCAATTATTTCTGTTTTCATTTGGTGAGGGAATATTAACAAATATAACAAAAGTATATTATTGATGAAAATCTATAATTAATTATTTTTTAAATAATGTTTCTTTGTTATAAAAAGGTCTTTTCGTATGTGTTTTTAGACTCAGTATAGTCCAGATAAGGATTATGATTTATCAAAACATGACTATGAGTAGTTTTTATAATATTTGTAATTTAATTGTCGATAAATCTTTGCAATCCTACTATAGTAGTTGATCGTCATTTCATATCATTCTATTTTCAAAATCCTCCTTAGCATTCCCAAAGATGTAAAATACCCCCTAAAAATTACAATACAATACAAATACAATAGAAATCTGAAACTAGTACAAGTACCTCCTGCTAAGTGCTCGCATCCCTGTACCCCGGGTTGGGAAACAGTGCTCAAAAGTGTAATAAAAAAACATATAATAATAAAAATCTTCCTCCTTGCATACACTTGAAGTTGCGGTTTGTTGTCACTAGGTGGAGTGCCATCCATACTTGACTCAGCAGAAGCTGATCGACTACTGCCACTCAAAGGGCATCTCTGTGACGGCCTACAGCCCCCTGGGGTCCCCCGACAGACCCTGGTCAGTACTAAACTCACATAAAGTGATTTTAGCTCTTGTTAAGTTATGCAAACTATTCAACTAAAACCACCCACATTTGCACTCAGTTCTTTGGTCAGATACTCGTGACTCATGTTCCTCTTTGTGGTTAATAGCGTGCATAATATTTTGTAATGATTTGGAAGTAAAATTTTTAGTCCTGTTTTGTGGCTGGTTATTTTTATTCTTTTATTGTTGTTGTTGTTGTTTTTTTTGCATAACGTTTTATTAATGAAGACGTTTGTGCCAAAGATCAATGTGTCTTTTCATTTGACAGGGCTAAACCGGAGGACCCTTCGCTACTGGAAGACCCTAACATTAAAGCCATTGCAGAGAAGCACAAGAAAACGCCGGCTCAAGTACAAGATACATTTTTCCTCTGTGACTGATATCACACAAATTTTTAAAGAAATCAATACATTTCTAACTTTGCACATCAACTTCTCTGCTCCTGTCAGGTCCTAATCCGCTTCCACGTCCAAAGAAACGTCATTGTTATACCAAAGTCAATCACTCCTCAGAGGATCCAGGAGAATTTTCAAGTAAGAAACAAATGATAGTGTCTTAATTATTTTTCATCAGGTTTTCGGAAGAGAAGACCTCTGAATTCTTGTTTGTTTTTTGTTTTGTTTTTGAAGGTGTTTGACTTTGAACTAAGTGAGGAAGAAATGAAGACTATTCTGGGATTTAACCGCAGCTGGAGAGTGTGTCCCATGCAGTGGTGAGATAGTGTAGCCTTGTCCAGTTTATTATGTATTGGATTACTTTATTTTTCATTTATTAATATCTCGTTTCCCTTTTGCAGGAGCACAAAGCACAAGGATTATCCATTCAATGCTGAATTCTGAGACAAGGCCCGGTGGATTTTACATTTCAGGACGCTTTTGTTTTAGCTTTGAGGCTGCATTATTCATTCATGGCGTTTCTCTCACTCCTTTTCTGAAAAAGAAATCACTTAAACATTGGTACCAAAAAAATCTACAATGTTATGTTTTTCTAAATGTAGGAAAATGAAATCTGTATTTATTCTGGCCAATAGCGTTAAGTTTTTGATATTCGAGCCCTATCGCTGTACCCTTTCCTATAGTTTAAATGTTACATAAATATACAAAAGGTTACTGAATATATATTACATAGGCTTATTATACTGCCACACTATATTGTGGTTCATAATGTTGAAAATGAAAACAGAAGAGCAGTGTGTACTAGTTAAATGATCAGCTGCCTTATATGTAAATGTGGGGGCAAGCTTTATACTTATTGCCTTGAGTCGTCCAAGCACTTCCCTCTGTTGTGTTAGTCACGCTGTATGCTTGAAGTCATGTGTGGCCATGTGCTTGACAATAAAATAGTGACTTGTTTTTTTGTTTGTTGTTGTTTTTTTTTCATCTTCGTCTTCTTTCGCTTATCCGGGTCGCGGGGTCAGCAGTCTAAGCAGGGACTCCTAGACTTCCCTCACCCCAGACGCTTCCTCCAGCTCCTCCGAGGGGATCCCGAGGCGTTCCCAGGCCACAGAGACATAGTCCCTCCAGCGTGTCCTGGGTCTTCCCTGGGGCCACCTCCTGGTAGGACATGCCCAGAACACCTCCCGAGGGAGGCGTCCAGGAGGCATCCGGAACAGATGCCCGAGCCACCTCAGCTGGCTCCTTTTTTTCTTTGAATAAAAAAAGCATTGTCTAGGGTAAAATTATCGATGTAATCCCTCATTCGTCCAGGCGTGATTCATTGTAGAAAAGGTTTCAGGGGTGGTCATACGGACGCTAGAAGTTGAAACGTCTCGATCTTTCAAACAGCGTCCGGATGACCACCCCTGAAACCTTTTCTACGATAGGGTAAAATTATCTTTATTGTTACGAAACCATATCTATGCGTGGCCACTAGAGGTCATAAAGTTACACTCCAAATATTCATTTTATAAACATGAAAGCAGTTTTCAGCAGTTACTTGATTAAATGAAGAAAAATATATTAAATCGAAGGGAAGAAAACAAAACAAAACATTAGAACCACAAAAGTAACAAATGGTTGAGGAGAAAATGGAAAATAAAATGTGCATAATGTCAATGTCTTCTTATTTCATTATGATATTGAAATTTTTATTGCAAAAATGTAGATGTTAAAGCTATTAAAATGCTACTAAATACTGATACTAAAGCACGATGAATTATTTTCAGCATAAACTTCCCGCTTGACTTTAAAAATGTTGTATTTGGGACATAAAACTCCTGCAATGGAAACAAACTTTTAACAGCAGGGAAAAAAGCTTGCACAAAGAAATGAACGTCAAAAACTGGGTTCAAATAACATTTGAACTGGACATTTACAAATATGAATATAAAAAATGATATACTGTATTACATCGTCATTAATCATTATGGGACAGATATATAAATGCCAAATGATACACCAGATTTATTGATGATTTAGCTCTACCTCTGTTTTGTTGTTCCATTTCGTGTCATGTTTTTGTTTATGTTTTCCATTTTAATTAAAGTAAAAAAAGAAGGAAACAAATATAAAAACACACTGGTTACAAATTATGTGATGATCAGTATTCTGTGTTGAAGGGAAAGTCTTTATGCCGCGAGGCCCTGTAGAGAGAAAAACATGCAGAGGTCATGACCTTTATGGGGTTTTGTGTAAACTGCTCACCTGCAGCCTGTTTGATTGGGCTGCAGATGACAAGCAGCTTTCTGAGCTTAAGTCTGGTACAAACAAGACCTTTTGCTTTTGAGCTTCAAATAACATTGTCTTAATACTTAAATTCAATTATTCTTATTTCCTCTACATCAACAATAGAACTTTACGCACCACTGCAGTTCAAACCCTCTCCAGTTCTTGTTGAGGCTCAGGAGACTCTTCATATCTTCATCACTCAACTTGAAGTCAAAGATCTGAGGGAGGAACGTGGAAAGCTCAATAAACAGTCATCTAAATCTAATTTTGTCCATTCATAATGATTCATGATACATACCTGGAAATTCTCCTTTATCCGACTTGGTGTACTGGACTTGGGGATTACAATCACATTTCTCTCAACATGAAATCTTATTAGAACCTGTAGAAAACATGTATTAATCCAAATGTGCTTATTTTTAATCAAAATGGTGCATGTGACTGTACAGCTCACTGCCCACAGGCATTTGTGCTTAAGCGTAGTATTTGCCAAAGCGATGAACTATAAAAAGCTATTCACATGGCCTACATTAATTACCATCACTAATATTATCCCTGTTAATTTGAAAAAACAGTTATCACATGTATTTGCCCTGAACCACGGAAGCAGAGAATGAATGTGTTAGTGTCATATTCAATATAGTGTCTGTATGACTCATTATATTATTTTATTTTAATGTTAATAAATGTAGTTAATATGTTAATTAAGGTTCAAGATTGCCACGGAACATTAGTATCTCTCACTTCAATAAATGATTGTTGTTTGCTCATCTTTGCTGTGGCCTGGTGCTTGCTAAAGAACCTTGTTGTAAACACATTTGGTTCCCTGTCTCTTACCTGCGCTGGAGTTTTGTTGTGTTTCTTTGCAACAGCCTTAACTACAGGTTCGTCGAGAAGAGAGACTTCATCTTTTGAAGCCCTGTAAATAGAATATATTATAATTTACTTTGTGACATTAAGTCAGATCAAGTTTTTGTTTTTTTCATTTGCTATTGTAAAACTTGTGTGATGTCAGACTCTGCATCTGACTTTCAAGTTTACATAGCATAATTTGATCTGTAGTTTTATGTTTCTGTTTGTATTGGTTTATTTCTCACCAGGGCCGATCAGGAGACCCCAGCGGGCTGTAGGCCGTCACCGTGATGCCTTTTGAATGACAGTAGTTGATCAGCTTCTCCTGACTCAGGTAAGGGTGGCACTCAATCTAAGAGACATGCACACAACATGCATATCAAGGAAACATTCAGAAATACATTCACTGGGTACATTTATATGGAATCAGATTACGAGAATAATCCAATAATTAGATAATTATTAATTAATAATTTGGTGTCATATGTCAACTAATTGGGGTTTTATTATTTTTTTTATTTTTTTGATTAACTGTTGTATTTCAAAGACAAAGTACAATGAATTTCAAAATAACTCAGTCTTTAACATTTTTGTCTTTGCCACGTTAGTTTGCACCAGATGTAACCGTTTACATGACATTTCATTAATCTAAAGATACAGTTGTTGTGCGTGTAAAATCCTGTTGTACCTGGTGGTTGGCCGGCTTGTGTTTGAGTCCTGGCTTGTTGAGAATGGTCTCAATTTGGTCTTTGTTGAAGTTTGAGAGGCCTATAGCTTTGACCAGTCCAGCATCCACAAGCTCCTCCATTTTCTATAGAAAGATTAAAAGTCATTATTGCTCATGCGGTTGTTGTTGTTGTTGTTGTTGTTGTTGTTGCGTTGAAAACAAAAATAACAATTGCTTGGTAATTACTAATTATTATTAATATTATTAATTACCTCCCAAGTATCGAGGAAATTGGTGCCATCAGAATAAATCTGTCCTGTTTCATCCACTGGAAAGAGTTCATCACCGGGCTGCCAATGCAAACATACAATCATGTATTTGTACTGCTGTTAATACTAAACGGTCTCTCTCAATTGGTCAAGATTATTAGGTTAATAATTAATTGTGATCATTCAGGCCACAATATAAGCATACAAGGACAAACAAATTATAACTGGGAGAATCGTAGGCAGCAGCAATAAGTAATTTCACTTGAATCGTTGTTCCAAAAAAGTCAAACTAGATGGAAACAAATTTTCTATCTGGCTGTTAATGCAATAATATCAATAGTTTTTCATTCAGAAGGATTGATTTCTTAATGCTAGACTTGTGAGATTAAGAAAATTGATGTTGTTTGTTCATGGTGTCAGTCGTGAATGATCGTAGAACCTTGATGTTTCTTCTCACAAAAATTGAAACAACTAAAATTTGACATTGTTACAGGCTTACTCTCAATACCACACTAACGATTTGTTTACTCTACCTCATTAAATAAAATGTAATGGCATGTAATAAATAACCTGTAACCCGACCTCTCAAAACATCTAAGCCAATAGTAAAGCATGAGTAAATTTTTATTGCTGCCAAAGTTGTAAAACACAATGTTTTATAATGTA